>JAFEMH010000793.1:0-618602 GCA_022495995.1 Adenophora triphylla var. japonica
CATCTTCATCACCACAACAAAAGTATGATTTAAATTGGTAATCTACCAATTTCATTCTTTCAAAAGCATCAACATACTGAACAGCAGTTTCCAACATTAAAAAGGTTGAATTCCACCTAGTTTCTACATCAAGACATGGTTTTTTGTTACAATCAATTTTAACCTTTTCAACACATTCTCTAAACCTTGCAGCCCTAGCAGGAGATGACCTAACATACCTCACTGCATTTCTGATTTTTGCAATGGATTCATCTTGCTCATACAACCCATCTCTCACGACAAGATTAACTATGTGTGCACAACATCTTAAATGCATGTACCTACAATCCATTATAGCATTTGGTCCTCTAAGCATGTTTTTCAAAAACCTTATAGCCCCATCATTTGATGAAGCATTATCAACGGTAACTGTGAAAACCCGTTCAATCCCCCATTTCTGCAAACATTCATAGACTAATTTTCCAATTGTGTCTCCCTTATGATTAGCTATAGGACAAAAGTTCAAGATCTTTTTCTTTAAAATCCACTCATCATCAACCCAACGTGCGTAAGACACATGTAATTGATATTTTGGCAAGACGACCAAGTATCAGTAGTAAGAGATACCGTTTGATTTTTCAAAAGATTTTTGACAACATTAGCCTCTTCTTTGTATATAGCTAAGCAATATCTTGCTATCGACCATCGTGAAGGAATTTTAAACAAAGGGTTCTAATTCCAATGAATATTCTTTAAATCCTTCATCATCCACTACACTAAAAGGCCTATTGTCCTTTATGCACATCTTAGCAAGAGCTTTTCGACAATTTTCTTGCACTAAAAGAGCGAGCAAAAGATCCCTCCTCTTTCATCGTGGGTTTAAGACTCAACACCGATTGTTTCTTCAGTATCACCTTTTGTTTTCTTAAGCGGTGGAGATGTCCTACAAGCAAGTTCTCTAAATGATTCTTAAGACCTTGCGTTCCGTTCTTAGATACATATTTCAACATCTTTTTACAATAAGGGCATTTGAATTTGGTCTGACTTTTTACATATGTGAAATGCTCCCAGACTAAAGACCTCGTCCCATGCGCATTCTCGTCTTTGCTGCATCCTTCATTAACAAAGTCTTTCTCAAAGACACTGTTCCTTGATTTTTCCCTTGATTTTGATCCTCAACTTCAATAGGTGTCTCCATCTACAAAATCAAAATCAATAAGAATTACAACAGCATAGTAATATGGAACAAATCAAGAGAACTAGAGAGGTTAGCATGCAGACTGGTAATGATATTATACAAAGCTCAAACCTTCTGGTCTAATATTCTTTTTTAATCATACTTGTAGTCCTAATCCCAAATAATCATGCTGCCCACATCTTGAGAGAGAGAGAGAGAGATGCAGAAGCTAATGGAATAGAGAGAGAGAAGACTCACCGGCGTTGCAAGGTAGACTAGCAACGGCGTTGTTGCCGTAGGTGTGCTAGGGTTTAGGAATGACTAACGTGAGAAGAGGGTGGGTAGAGGCGTCTGGCGTAGAGCACAATTTTTATAGGGAGAAGATTTTTATTGAATTTAATATTGAGAAAAACAATTACTATAAGTAATTATAAAAGTGTATTTATTCCAAAAAAAGATTATATATATATATATATAAAAAAACTAGGTATTTTAATAAGAACGGTACGGTACGGTATTTATTTTCGATATATAAGCCAATTACCGTACCGTATCAAAAGTTCGTTTTTTTTTCAAAAATAAAAACCATATAGGTCATTTTAATCGGTTTTTCGGTATTTTCGGTACGGTATTTTCTGGCTCGGCACGATTTTTCAGTATATCTCGGTTTTCCCGCACACCCCTAAATTTAAGCACTCCCATACTTCAAAATAAATTGGCTTTGAAAGTGCTTGGACAACCATCTTCCTCTTCTTGTGCCAAAAGAAATTGGAGCACATATTCCTTTATTCACTCACTTAGAAGGAACAAGTTAACTCCAAGTCGTGCAGAACATTTGGTCTTTGTGCATAACAATCTCCGTCTCTTGTCACGTAGCAATCCATAATACCAAAGTGAGAAGACCAAGATGTGGGATGTTGGTGGAGATGACTTTGGAAGCATGGAGGATGTTGGATTTCTCGAAATAGCGAATCTTACATTAGATGAACCGGAGTTGGAAAATGCTTTTTGTGAAGAAGCCGGAGATAATATAGAAGAATAGCATCATTATTACTTCATTGAAGACTAGTATATGTACTTATCTTTTTTATATGTACCACCAAAGACTAGTACTTATGCTTATATTTTGTTATATTTACATTTTGGTCCTTATATTTTTTTAAATTTACATGTTGGTCCATGTACTTTTAATATTTACATATTAACCCCCCGTCCCCGTATCCTATATTTTTCAAAAATGCCATATCCGCGTATCCGTATCCGTGCAACATAGCTTGTCCATCTCCTCTTGTAACTAATTTACAATTTTAATATAATTCTCTTATCTGATTAAAAAAAATTTAGCTTCCACTTTTATAATTTTTTTTAACCATCTCTCCAAACTTTCATTGTTTTTTCACCTCTTCATTGACGAGTCCATGCGTTAGCGGAGCCCAAAACATTTTGGGACTAATGCTTTGTTGTTGTATTGATAAAGAAGAAAAACCAATCCAAGGGAGACATCCATCTTTGAACAAATATACAGGTAAAAATTAATAATCCCAACGTTATTGCTTTTGATGAGAGTCGTTGAGAATAGATAAGATGTGGGAAAGTGGTTTCCAAGAATTAATTTAGGTTCATGCTTCCAAAAGTAACGATGGAAGCTATCTGCCTATTGAGAAGTTTGCTGGAAAGATTCAGGAGACCGAAAAATGGGATTTACGGTGGTTTTTGCTGATTAGAGAAGGGTATGACCAAGTCCGCAAGAGCTAATTTGGTAGGTGTTTTAGAAAGGAAAGAGTTTAAGGAGATATGTAGATGCTCTAATTGATATATACTATGGGATCTACTTCAATGTGAGATAAATATGTTCCATTTACTGCAGGAGTTCCTCAAAGGATTGATCTTTTAATCTGTACCATTTTGCCTGGGTGGTGGATGGTTCGGTCACTAACTCCACGTAGAGAGTATGATTATACAAGTATCAAGAATCTTAATAAAGGTAGGTGATCCCAATACTAACATGTAGGACAACAACTAAAAAGGGTTTGAGTTATGTGGATTGAGAGATGATCTTTCTATGGAGAAAACTGTATGAAGCACTTTCATACTGATGTACCAGTTGCACCTTACATGGGACTTTTTATATCTAAGGTGTGAACTTCATAACTAGTGACGTCTCTCCCTTTTTCTAATCTTTTTCTCATGCATAACAGCAGTTTCTGTCAATCACGTGTTGATTAGAGTCAAACTAGAAGACAACACAGTACTTAGAGACTAGGTTGTGTTGAACCAGTAGCCGGTATTGTCTGTAATTAATTTTTTCTCTTAAGTCGTCGCATTGCAAAAAAAAAAAAATGATGGGTGGGTGGGTGGGTGAGTAGAATAGTAACTTGAATACACCTTAAACCGTAGAGCCATGAATGAGACCTACATAAATGTTGGGGTACTTTTACCTTTTAGGCCTTTCCAGGTATAGTACAACAGAGGTGTGTGAAGAAATTAATATGCGTGCTTAAAATCATGTTTAGCTGCTTCTGTTGCTATGTTTAACGTTTTGGCGCAGTATCATAGAAGAATTTGCTTCAGTATCTTCTCTTAATTTATACAGCATAATTGTCTTGTATCTCTTGTCTTTGCCCACTTAATTTTACGTGTCCTTTCTATCTTGCTTTTCTTGCAGCGAGGATGATTATATTGGTGTTGCTGTTGAATTGAATCCTTTGGAATATGGTCGCTCTCGAGTAAGGCTTCTGTTCTACATTATTGTTTTATTTCAGCTGGTACTGAAGTTCTATGAATTAAAAGTTGATATGCATAATAATTCTAGGGCTGGGATTTCAACAAGCCTTCTAGAGTCAGCTCTATCGGGAATTGGCTTCAATGTCAACAGGTCGTGTATGGTGTTGGAGAAGGTGTTGATGGAACCATTTGTGGAAAATGGCGCAGGTGAGCTGTACGATTTTGTAGACTCAGTTTTATAGATACTCTGTCTATTTAGTGGAAGGTAGAATGCTTCATATAATGTCTGCCGATAAAAGTTCATTCTCTAAATATGGTCCAAAATTATTGAAGATAATCATAATTTATGATTATTGCCAGTTATATTATTGATGGATATTTATAATGATCACTTGAGACGGGAAGTTGAAACTAAAAGATACTCGGTTAGTACTTTGTGACTGGTCCGAAATTGTTGTTGTTGGAAACATGCAGTAGAGAATATGGCAATCACAACATACACACACACGAACACAAGTATTTACGTGGTTCACCAACTTGACTACGTCCACGGGCAGAGGGAGAACAACTATTATTAATATGGAGGATTACAAATTACAAACTCTCTAATTATGTGCATGAATTCTTGATCACAAGAATTCCAAACAAAGAAATCAACATAGACTTGTGTATCCATGCTAATTCTTCTGAATATCACTTTTGATCTTGACGATTAATCTGTGACGTGGTGTGTAATGCAAGAAATATTTGGAAAGTTAGCAGTGCTCTAGGCAGACTACCTGCTAAAGTGAAATTTTACACTTTATTTGACCTCCTGCCTGCATGTGTATCAAAGATTAGTAGCATTCTGCTCAAGGTGCTTATTTTGTCAATGTTCTTTCATTTACCAGGGCTCCTCTTTTTGAAGTTCAAACAGATGATTGGGAGTGTTTCTCCTCTCTCCACTGGGATCCAACACATTCCGATTGTGCTGTCCCGCAGGTAAAACTTTTTTATTTAGGAAGTTATCTTTGCTGACACCACAATATGAGTTTATGATTTAAAATTGCATGGTTCGGTATTCTTTTATCTTTATCACTTTTACAATTTCCTTCTGGAGGTTTGTGCTATTCCTGATAGATTGTTGTGTATACCTTACATAATACAAGTACATACTCCCGTTCCTTGTCTTAAAACATACGAATCTGAGAAATGAAATATTGTGTGGTTCCAGCTGTTGAAACATCGGTAGCTTTAGTATGCATCTCTAGGTTTTAGGGAAATATTTCCATTTCTAGTAACATGCAGCGTCTTTCTTGATATGAAAAATTATTAGCTTGGTGTTGTCAAGTGGCATTGTTTCTCTGGGTCTAGCTGTTCACTTAAATATCTTTCGGAAAGTATTCCTAACCCAGTCTTTAACCTAGCACAATGAAAGGGGTGTACTACTGACACACTTTGCGTTTGAGAAAAGTTTACCCCCTGAGAAAGTTCTTGTGATCCAGCAGTGGCAATCAATATGCAACTTTGACTTTTTGAACAAACAAACATCTCCTTGCACCTTCTCCAGTATCCAAAAGAAAATTTAAATACATTGTTTGTGCAGATTACCACTCATTGAATTCATATACTACCTCGTTGCACTACAGCAGGTGTTTTTATTAATTTTTTCATGAGCTGTGCTTATTATCGGTGCATTTGGGGGATTAGATTCTGATCTAAATTTGGAGAGAGGCTTTACTTTGAATTCATTAGTCCACAAGAGCTCTTTGCTAATGTTCTTTCCTTGCAACTTAAAAGTGTTAGTTGACTGTTTTTTCAGAAACTCGCATTACTCCTTGGGAGATTATAATGAGCGAATCAGCATTGAGATTCAGGGGTTATTTTTTGCAGTTACCTTAAAAAGCATATGATCTATGATTTGGGGGGGGGGGACAGAAAATTATGTAAAATTACACTTGTTGGAAATGCGTGTTCTCGTGTGTTGACACTCAATATATGGGTTCAAGAAAGACCTTTGGATATGGATAAAAATCATTGCTTTCTATGAGCTCTCGGCTAATGTTCTTTCCCTATTGAAAATTATGTAAAAGTACACTTATTGTAAAGATTTTCTATGTTTAACACCACCGGGGGGGGGGGGGGTATTTTTAGCGTTCTTTGGAGAAAAAGTTTTGCTTTCTTGTCACTACAAAAATGACCGATAAATAAATTTTAGTCTCACAGAAATGAAAAAAATTGTCTTGCTATTTTAGTTCACTACAAAAAGATAGTTTCATTGATGAATTTTGTGACATGAAAGAATGTCGTCCTACTCTTATATGTTGAATTGCAATATTTTGTGAAATGTTGTTTTTATTAAATGCTTGCTCTATTTTGTATTGTCACAGACTCTACATGACTTTGAAATTCAAATTTTCTATTGAGCTTGCAGTTTTGGTTTTGATAAAATATTTTTACCTTAATACTATCTATCTGATAATTTCTCTATTGGCCTCTTTGATCACTAAATCCTGACTTCGCCACTGCATGGAAGATCAACTAATTTATAATCATGGTTAAAGTTATACTCCCTCTGTCCCAAACCTACGTGCACATTTGGTGTTTTGCGCGTAGATTAAGGAAAGTGGGTAATGGAGAAAGTGTTGCGAGTGTAAAAGTGAAATAGGAGAGAGAATGAGTGGAGGGAATAGTAAAGTTGATTGGTGTTGTGAGTATAAAAGTAAATAGGAAAGAGAATGAGTAGAGGGAATAGTAAAGATTCTTTGCCATTTTAGGAAATGTGCACGTAGGTTTGGGACGCCCAAAATGGCAAAATGTGCACGTAGGTTTGGGACGGAGGGAGTATGTGTCAAATTAGAAAATATTTAGAGAAGATAGTATTGCAGTAACTAATGGTGCATTTTGAAGTACTCATATTATCTAGGTTCTGTTAGATGATTAGAAGTTTTATAGATGGCCATGTATTCGTTTGTTTTGTGTTTTGAAAGGTCTGTGATTGACACTATGTGTCGGTGTGGACACTCATCAGTCTTGTCGTTTTCCTCGATTCATACAACATGGTCATGTCAGCTCCGACATTATAATTCATTGGGATCAGTGTCTCTCATCTTTTGAGCAGTTGGTCGTCAATTTGTGCCTTCTAGTATCACATACTAAAACCATGTACTCCCTCTGTCCCATAAAAGATAGTCCCACTTTTTTAGATAACATTGATTGAACTGACCAATAATTATATGTTAATTTATTTATCTTGATGAAAATCTAAAAATTGTTACTAGTAGTACTATATATGTTGTATTCATAACAAGTTTTAGAATTTCATCAAGATAAGTAAATTAACACAATTTTATTGATCAAAGTTCAATGAAAGCTATATCTCAAACAGAGCGGGATTATCTTTATGGGATGGAGGGAGTATAATATAATTCATCTCATCTTTCATTTCATTCACACTTATCTTGGGGTGTCGCCTTGTCAAAAAAAGTGCAAGAACAATGTAATGCGAACCATATACATTCAGCAAATGCACTGTCTTGATGTTTGTGCTTACTTTTTAATGAATCTCTTTCATAGTTGTGATATTTACTCGTTTTTGTTATTTTTCTGTTTCAGGAGTTGGATACAGATCAAGTCCTGAAGCAGTTGAAGTATATAGAGATGGTATGCCATTCGTTTTATTCCCTTTACCCCAATCTGAAAGGGCATATACCACCACCACCACCACCACAACCACAACTAACACCACCCCAACACACGCACACGAACGGGTGGCTTTGCCACTGATTAGTCTGATTTTACTACCTAGTCATGTAGAAAGACGACTTCTATAATACTCCCTCCGTCCCGTCCGAAAGGGCAAATTTGTGTCTTGCACGGGAATTAAGAAAAGTGATGTAGGAAAGAGAAAAAGTGTATAGTGGAATATATGTTGTGAGTGAAAGGTGATGTAGGAAAGAGTAAGTGAGGTAGGGAATAGTTAGTGGATATTTATTGTGAGAGTATGACAAGTGGATCCCACAAATAAAGAAGTAATAAGAAACTTTACATTTTTGGGTTGTGACCTTTCAAATGGGACGCCCGAAAAGGAAATTTGTGCCCTTTCGGGCGGGACGGAGGGAGTATGACTTTTTTTTTCCTAGAAACATAGGGAGTATGCCTCATATGTATGTAGGCACTGCTCATGCCAATTTGTTGTATTGCAGCTGAGACCACGGTGGACTTCAAAATCTAGTGTCAAGAAGGGATCCGATTCTCAGGAGCTCACTCAGTATGGAAAGAATTCACAAACTATATAATGATTGTTTCTTGTACATGTTAGAGCTTACAAACTGGACCACCAAACTGTCGTGGCGCCAATTTTTGTCTATTGAGGTTGACTTGTGTTGTAATTATGGAGTTTATGCTGACAGTCTATTTAAATATGTTCAAAATGACTTGCAGATTTTTGCTAAGTAAAATATTTTCCGAAAAATGGTAATACCCTCAAACGCACACACACCTAACTTTCCGTACACCCCACGTTACTCATCCCATATCAATCACCCCTACCCCATCCCCTCATAAAAAAATATTTATATTAAAATTATTCTTTACAAATCCCCCCATCACACCCTAGCCTATCATTATCTTACCTTTTACATTTTCCCCACCACCCCACCCCTATCCTACCTTACCCCACCCCACACCCACTCACCTCACCCCTACTAATCCCCACCTCCTACCTTGCCACCCCACCCTATATCTTTCAACTTATCTCAAATTGTTTTTATCGAAAAATATTTTCCTTTAATTTATTAAACACATGAAAATATTTTTCGAAAAACATTTTCCTTACCAAACAGCCGAAAACATGTTTATATCATTTTTCGGAAAACATTTTCATTTTTCGAAAAACATTTTACGGAAAATCATTTTTCGCACGTCGTTTTACGCGTAACAAACGGAGCCTTAATCTCAATAAACATGTTCTTATTTAAAAGTGTCATTAAAAGTGTCATATGTATACTACTAAGTAATAAAAATTCAAATTTGTTACTCTATTATCAGATTGATGACCCTTATTGGCGGGAGTCGGTGGTCCAAAGAAGATTGCACTTATAAACTGTAGAGCCACTTGTCCGTATAGTGTAGCTTGAATGAGCCTTTATGGCTCACCTCACTCGTGTCTCAGGCGACCTGTCGAATGTAGTTGATTTTCAATTCATTTCTTAGGGAATCGTGTCCGATAATCGTGTACGATATAACTGGGTTAGCGAATGAAAGTTTTGACTGAATAGGGTAGCCACTCGAACCCAGAGCTAGCTGGTTCTCCCCGAAATGCGTTGAAAAAACCAACATTTTGATTGTTATACAGTCACATATCACTAGCTCGATAACCATTTTACAACTTATCCGGCGTATGGCATAGTGATGCAAGTCCATAAATTTTCAGGGAAATGACACGACTCCAAAACTTGATAACCATGAATTACTTTTATGTTCTATGCACTAAGTATTGATCATACCATTTGTTAGTGCTCGGCTCCAACATTACAATTGGTAGTACAAGTGTACAATTTTCCATTATCCACCAAGAATAATGGAAGTAGATTGTGTATTGACATTATTGTGTTCAGATGACACTTCATTCTTCCATTATCCACAAGTCAACCCATGCCACTAAATCCTTACAATCACCATCTATATATAAATAACCTAAATCCCCATGCAAACCCTATCATCAAACAACTTTGGTAAAAATGAAATGCTCACTAGTATTTTTCGCTTTGCTTATTGCCATTTCCGCTATCAAGTCCGAAAGTAGGGTTGCCAGGAAGGATTTAGGCATTGATCTTGGTGGTGTAGGAGTTGGTGTTGGAGCTGGTGTGGGTCTTGGACTAGGTGGTAGTGGCAGCGGTTCTGGAGCTGGAGCTGGGTCCGGTTCAGGATCCGGATCCAGTTCTCACTCCGGGTCAAGCTCGTCTTCTTCTTCGGGTTCCAGCTCAAATTCTGGGTCTGGAGCAGGCTCTGAGGCGGGTTCATATGCTGGGTCTTCAGCTGGATCAAGGGCCGGGTCCGGATCAGGAAAGGGATCCGGGTCGGGTGAAGGCCACGGTAGAGGCAGTGGCAGTGGTGGCAACTGAAATGTTTCAAGTACTAGTTGTAACCTAAAAAAATGAACCCAAAAATAGAAACCAAGGAGAAATGATTGTCACCATCTTTGTATCTTCATAAGTAAAGAATAAATGGTGTAGTACCTCACCATACATATATATATATATATATATATATATATATATATATATATATATATATATATATATATATATATATATATATATATATATATATATATATATATATATATGAAAAATATGAATTTGTAGTACTATATATTAATGGTTCTAATTAAATTATCTTAGTGATAACTATTTTTCTTATGTTTACCCTTGTGCTACGTTTGAATGGCAAGAAACATGAAAAAATAAATCAATTTAATTTGTTTTTTTTTTAAATGCTACCCCTTTTTTCACATAATAATTGTATTTTAATTATTTGTACATTAATTATTATTTTTTCGAAAGACAGACACATATTTTGAAATATACAAAAAGAGAGTAAAGCAAATGCCTTGAACAAAATATTAATTAATTGTAACTCACATTAATTCAAATAACTACATGCGTAACTCCTAAATTTTAATACAACATCTTAGAACTGCGCAATTAATTCTCTACTTTATTTATATGGAATAGAACGAAGCCACTCCTTTTAAAGTTCTGAAAAAAATAATAGGCATTCGAGATTAGTGATAATAACAAATTAAGAATGGCAACAAGACACCTATTAATTCTTGTTATGATGATTCTTGCTACTGCAGCTATTAAATTAGCCGATTGTAGAATAATTGCAAGGAAGGCATTTGGTATTGGTATAGGTGGAGTAGGATATGGTGGGATAGGCGGTGGCATTTCGGGCGGGATTGGTGGTGGAATCATTGGTGGGATAGGAGGTATTGGTGGTGGAATTATTGGTTCTGGCTCTGGTGGCATCGGATTCGGTGGAGGTGGCGGATATGGTGGAGGTAGTGGGTATGGTGGTGGTGGCGGTTATGGAGGTGGTGGTGGTTATGGAGGTGGCGGTGGTTATGGATATGGCGGTGGTAGTGGATATGGTGGCGGGTATGGAAGTGGATATGGTGGTGGATATGTTAAAGCAAGTTCATTCGCCCGCTCTCATGTTAATGTGAAAACTTGATTATCCGGGGGCCATAATTTTTTTACGCAGTCCTTGCTTGAGAAAGGAGATTGAAAGAAAATACTCCTCGTCATTACATTCTGGCCATGTGATTTGATTTTTTGATGAAGTTTGATCATACAATAACGAGAAATTAGAACATTTTGATGAAATTTTAAAAGTTGTTATTGATTTATTACTAACAACACTAACAATTAAAAGTTTTAAAATTTAATTATAATATATCAATTTCTCGTAGTATGATCAAACTTCATAAAAAAATCAAACTGTGCGGGCTGTAATGGGACGGAGGGTAGTATGTTCTAGCGCAAGCATCAGTTCCCTTTTTTCTTGCAAAAAAGTACTTCATCAGTCAAAAAAAAAAATGAATACTATTTATTTTTTGTTTTGATTCACCTTCGTTTTGATATCATATTTTTTTTCCTTTATGGTATGTTGAGGTGTATCTAGGGCTTCGGACTTCGGAGGTCAGATTGCATGCTCAATCTCGGCCATTTATTTCAATCTTGTTGGTTTACATTTAAAAGGATTTATTAAATTGGTTTACATTTAAAAGGGATTATTAAAGATATTTTAGACAATTTTGTCTATCTCGCGATGCAACTCAACTGTTTGTTGAGCAGTCGGACTGCTGGCCCCAAATCCCGGGTTTCTAAGCTCTTCATCTTCTCTACATACTCCCTCCGTCCCGCTTGAAACTGCACAGTTACTGTTTGTGCGGGGATTACGGGAAAAAATAATGATATAAATGTTGTGAGTGTAAAAGTAAAATAGGAAAGAGAATGAGTGGAGGGAATATTAAATTATAATGGTGTTGTGAGTATTAAAATAATGTAGGAGATAGAATGAGTGGAGGGAATAGTAAAAATTATTTGCCATTTTAGGAAGTGTGCAATTTGTAATGAGACGCCCAATGAAAAAAGTGTGCAATTTATAGCGGGGCGGAGGGAGTATATATTTTCTGCTTGCCCTAGAAATTTTCAAGAAAACTAAAGAGGGTGGTGAGACTGGACTCCACTATGGATAGTGGACTTAGCTTGTGGGTCGGTCCATTTCTCATGATGATAAGTATTGTGGTCAATCCTTGTTTGTGACGAGACTTACTGACATTTGGGAGCGTTCACTTCACTCCCAAGAAGGGGGAACGTACAAAGTTTTTGAAATTAGGGAGCATCCGCTCCCAGTGACGCAGATTCAGTTTTCTTTTCCTGTTTGACGTTTATTTATGGATAGGAAGTCATATTATCATAGGATTGTGTTTTCCTTTTGCTTTCCTAATTTTCTAAAACTCTTGTACTATATATTACCTCCGTGGAGAAGAGAATAAACAACTATTCAATAAATATATCTAGTAAAAAAAAAATTAGCAAATAAAATAAGTCGAGACACGAGTTTGACTCTTTTTCCGTAAGACTATATTGCCACGTATACTAGTGCTCACGGTTCTCGACAATTGTCTCCAAGATACAAACGACTTTCAGAATTTTAGATTGCAGCACAACAAATCTAAAACTTTCGGGGGAACTACTGAATACTCGGGATTTTTTGGACTCGAATGCAAGACTAGAGAATGCTAGGATGCTTTTGAGAATACTAGAATGCTTGGATGTGTTTGAATGACCAAAATGAGGAGTAGGGAGATCTATTTATAGTTATGGGGTGTCTTTTGAAAATAGTCACAAATTGCACCTGGTGGAATCTCCACCCTTGGGATCAGATTCTGATGGAAGGCTAGGATCTACCGGGTCAACCCATTAAGCAGACCCGTCTGCTTGAAGGGACGCGGGTCACCCTTACCATATTCGCCCACCGAACCTTCTAGAAGGTTCTGCCCATTTCCCAGCCGAACCACCCCATAATGATTCGGGCCGCGAGCCTTTCAAAGCCCAACAAACTGGGCAGCCCATTACCCTTAACCGAACCAAAGTTGGATCGGACCAAGTATGCTGAACTGAGCCGAATTTCGTCAAAATTTCAAAGATCCACAGCTCTCGATGCGAAGTGCAAAGTGCGCCATAAACCGCCCTTCGCGCGTACTAGTTGCATGAATGACCTAATGATCCACTTGGAAGGCCCAAGGAGGACACAACTTGATGACTCCTCCTTAAATGCTCACATATATAAGGTGGAATAAGTTCCTTTTTTTTAGCAATATGGGATATGGCTTTTTCATTCCAATCTCTCTTCAAACAACAACACCAAGTTGCTTACTTTATCAATTAATTTCTCATTCTCCGAAATTGATTTTGAGAAAATAAATATACAATCTTTATCTACACTAAATGTAGATTAATTATTTGCAACTTATTTCTATTTTTACAAAATAGAATCTTCTAGAAACTTGACCAAATAATATTGATCAAATATCAATATTAATACCAATTTCCAATATGGAGAGGTTCTTCTCTTCTCTTCAAGCCCAAGCTTAATTGTTGCTTCTGCTTGCTTCACATTTTCTCTTTTTCTAATTAACAATAATAATATTATTATTTGACTGACCCAACTTTGCTGTTACACACTCATTTTTTTCTATGTACGTGCCAACTATTCTTTCTAAAATACCCACCCAGTCCCACCCATATTATACATGTGCACCACAGCTCAACAACATTTATGTACAACTCTATATGCATATGATACTAATAATGTACAACTCTAAAATACCCACCCAG
Organism: Adenophora triphylla var. japonica; assembly: GCA_022495995.1. NCBI lineage: Eukaryota > Viridiplantae > Streptophyta > Magnoliopsida > Asterales > Campanulaceae > Adenophora > Adenophora triphylla. Next base: position 13,771 of record JAFEMH010000793.1, read on the forward strand.
TCCCACCCATATTATACATGTGCCCTCTTCAAATTAGGTCCTACAGATAGATGTAAACACATCGATCCAGTTCAATCAGTTAATACTGCTATATATGTGAGTTGAGGCAGTAAATGAAATTTCAAGAAAAATAACGTAAAATCTAAGGAGAAACGCGTTTCTCCTAAGCGCTTAGGAGAAACGTGTTTCTCCTTAGCGGTTTATTAACGGGTTTAATTGAACGTTTAACGAACCGGTTTCTTAACCGGTTTAATTAAAACATGTTTGCCCTAAGTTCAATACCAAAACGAAATCAGTAGCAAGGGAACCCCAGTTGAATATCCAGAAACTATATCCAGAAATCAGTAGCAAGCGAAATCAGTAGCAATCGAAGGAATTATGGAAAATTCAGCTGATGAAATCAGGAGCAAGCGAAAATCCGACTGTGAGTTCACATGTTATTATTGTTTTGGTTCGCATTTTCATAAATTTACTGATATATTAAGCATACTCATCCTGTATATGAATTTAACAATGTGTTTTAGTTTGAAATTTACAATTTCTGTGTATCTATTTTGTGTTTTATGTTTAACGATTTACCATTCTACTTAGTATTGTCTCTTGGCTTTTAATTCATAATTTTTGTCATGATTAACAATGTGTTTTAGTATTGTCTCTTGGCTTTTAATTCATAATTAAAAGGTTACGGATATAAATTAAAAAGCTTACGGATATGAATTAAAAAGGTTCTTGATATCAATTAAAAGGTTACGGTTATAAATTAAAAAGCTTAAGTTATCCTTTCAAAAGGTTACGGTTATCCTTTCAAAAGGTTACGGCTATATATTTTCAAAAGGTTACGGATAACATTTCAAAAGGTTAGGATATCGCTTTCAAAGCTTACGGATATCCTTTCAAAAGGGTTACTGTATATTTATGTTTTACTCATTAATTAATTACATTTTCTTAAATAATAGAAGAACCTTTTTAATTATTTGTGTATATTTTACGGATATCATTTTGAAAGTTTTTGGATATTCAATTGTTTGTTTCTGGATATTCAATTGTTTCTAGTTATTCATTTGTTGATATTTTACGGATATTCATTTGCTTGTTTACGGCTATTCAATTGTTTGTTTACGGATATTCATTTGCTTGTTTACGGATATTCATTTGTATGTTTCTAGATATTCATTTGTGGATATTTTACGGATATCATTTTGAAAGTTTACGGATATTCATTTGTGTAGTTTACGGATATTCATTTGTGTAGTTTTGGATATTCACTTCATTTATTTACGGATATCGCTTTTTTATTTTTTATTTTTTTTTTATGTTTTGTAGCTGCAAATTTAAATAAAGGTGAAGGTAGTAAGAAGCATAAGAAGAATCAATTAAGTGAAGGTCAAGTTAAGAACTCTAATAAGAAATCAACAGTGGATGTGGTTGAAAGTGGTAAGAAACGGGCATTTGAACATTGTTGTGTCCCAGAAAGGCTTATTGATCTTTGTTTAACCGATGCTCGTAAAGAAGATGTTAAATCTATAGGTTTTGGTGGACTATTAGAACTTAAGTTGAATAGATTGCCAACGGGGAATTGTGGAATATCTTGTTGAAAGATTTGATTCGGGAAGCTTTATTCAGTAGAATCAAGAATAACAAGTATTATATAACCATAAATGATGTTTTTGATATTCTTTGTCTTCCAAGGAACTTAAAAAAAAGAGAGGATAAATTGTTCAATAGGAATTGACAAAGAGTTGAGCGCACGATATAAAAATACTTTTGGGAAAGTTAAAGATGGTATTCCAGCCCGTCTGCTTGGTCAACGCATCAAAGAACTACCCGATGGAGGTGATGAGTTTAAACGCCTCTATGTATTGTTTCTTTGTCGGTTTCTTTCTTGCACCCGCAGTAACAAAGGCCGTTGATTGTTCTTTGTTGGCATTGGTTGAAGATGTTACTCAAATCAAAAGTTTGATTGGTGCCAATTTGTATTGAATAAGTTATCGATGGTGTTAGGAAGTTTAAGGCTTCTTCTGGCAGTAAAGTGAGGTGTTGCGGTGGTTGTGTGGCAATTCTTTTAATAGCTTACTTTCATAGATTTCCATATTTGCGTAAACATGAACCAACCGCACGTCCTTTCGATTCAACATTGGACTCAAGAGAAAATTTACGTCGTGGGAATGAAGCTAAGATTGGTTGGGGTGGAGTTCTTTATTTGGATAATGTTTATCCTATTACAAGCTATGAGGATGATTTGGATGAAGGACGATTGGATTGCCGATTGATGTCAAGCTCCTTTTGTTGAGGATGTAAGTCATCCTACAAAAATACCTGCAAGTGAAAATGTTCCGTAAGTTTTGGATTACGTTAAAGAGTCACCGGAAATATTTAATGATATTAAAGTTGCTATCAATGCTCACATTGCAAGGATTTCAAAAATTGAGAAGGGGAAAGAAAAAGTTAATAATGATGATGTTGAGAAAGGATCTGTGAAGAGGAGGATTTGGTTGGTGATAGTGAACCTTGGGGAAGTCGGGTTTTGATTACATTGATGATATTATTGATAAATTGAAAACTTCAAAAGATGAGTGAAGGAGAAAGTGGAAGGTTGGACCATTGCAACATTTAGGATTCTTTCACGAGTCAAGGATCCGAGCATACGTAGTCTCGATGATAATGTTGAAAAATTTCAGAATTTTGATGACGGATATGTGCATGAGCATTATGAGGATCAAGATGTTACCAATGTTGATCAACCAACCGAAGATCAATCGCAGAGCATCAAATTGCTAGGCTTAATACGGAGGATCAAGTTATCGATACCCATCTCGTTAAAACAACCAATGATTGAGCCTATGTTTGTTATTAAAGAAGTTGACGTGGAAGAAGAATATTCTTCACAAATTTTTGGTGCTATTGATAATTTGGTTGAAAAATTTTTCAACATGGTGTTAATGGTGAGAAGTTTGACAAGATGTTAGATGAAGTGCATTTGGAACTGTGAATGGTGAGATTATTCTTTCATCCGAATTCATAGTGAAGAATAAGGAAGTAATGATTGGTATGCCAAAGATAAAGATGGAAGTGGTTGATTATTGCTTCTCAAAATTGATTCTTCCAGAGTCAAAAAGTAATATCCCCTTTTTATTTCAATATTATTACGTTGAAATTAAATATGTTATTCAAGTTTTAATATTATTTTTTTTCATGCTTTTTTCGCTTTAATGATTTCTTTGACCGGAAGCAGCACGATATTTTGAGTATGAGAGAAGACACGTATATCACAGGTGCAATTGTGAATGCTTGGGCAATGTTGTTGAACAAGCTGGAACATAAAAAAGGTGTAATGAAGAGATTTATGTTTGGTGTTGACCATTCTGTAAGTTTACTTTTTTTCAACAACTTACAAGTATATATCGATTGCAGGATATATATCCATGAAATTTCTTTAAGATATTGTTTATCATTTATATTAACAGGCTACTTGGGCGAAACGTTCTTTGAGTGCTCGTGTTGGTGCTGCAGAAATGCTTCAAACTTTTTGTATTGGAAAAATGATGTTAATGTAGATGGGAATGTAATGGATCCGAAAGAAGTAGATCTGGTATGTATTTTCATTTGTCAATACATTTCGATATCATATTGAAAATTTCGGATATACTTTATGGTATTTCGATATATGCATGACCAAGGCCTAGGCCAAGGCCAAGGCCTATGCCATGGCCAAAGTAATTTCGGATATACTTTATGATATTTCCTGGATATACTTTATGGTATTTACGGATATATCCATGACCAAGGCCAAGGACAATGCCTATGGCATGTCATAGTAATTTCTGGATATACTTTATGGTATTTCGGATATACTTTATGTTATTTCGATATATCCATGACCAAGGCCTAGGCCAAGGCCAAGGCCTATGCCATGGCCAAAGTAATTTCTGGATATACTTTATGGTATTTCTGGATATACTTTATGGTATTTCTAGATAGTCACCTAATATATTTCTGGATATACTTATTTTTTTGCAGTTTTTTTTTTCCATACTTTAAGGGAAGCAATAAAGGTAGGCACTTTACACTATATGTGTACAACATGGCTTCAAAATCCATTCACTATTTTGACAACCTTTCAATGAATCAAGCAAAAGAAGCTGAAGTTGTGAAACTTACGAAAGCATTGGTATATGTTTTGAAACTTACGAAAGCAGTTTTATATTTTTCATTTTTGTTTTCATTGGTTATCTAATATTTTATACTTTAAATGTTTTCAGTATGTGCCTATGAAAGGTTTTTTGAAGAAGATTGATCATCCATGTTATAATGATTTTGAAGACAAAAAAACATATAAATTTGAATACATGGAATGTGATTGGGTTCTTAAAGAAAATGATGTTAACCATGATTGTGGAGTTTATGTGATGTCTGAGATGAATGATTTTCAAGGATCAAAGTACTCATGCCCCGAGTTATGTCAGTACTATTAAAGTTTTTTTTATTCATATTTATATTATATGAGTTTGTATATATATGTTTTAACAATTTTTTTTTTTTTTTACTTTGTAGGATAAACAAAGGATCCGTCTACGAGCTGAAATTCTTTCAACACTTTTGCTTAGTCAATTGAACAGAGATAAACATAATTTAATGATTGAAACAAACACTTTTGAAAAAGAGAAGAAAACAAAAAGAACGAAGAACAAAGTAATGTACAAGATTCATAGGTGTATGTAATTATGTAATTAGGAATCAGTTTGGTGATGTAATTAATGTACTTTAGTGAATTGATAGTTTACTGGATATTCATATTGAAAGTTTCGGATATGCATATAGATAGTTTCGGATATACATTTTTGATATGCTTTATGGTATTTGTGGATATATCCATGACAAAGGCCATTTAAAGTTTCTTGATATCAATTAAAAATGTGTTTTAGTATTGTCTCTTGGCTTTTAATTCATAATTAAAAAGGTTCTGGATATAAATTAAAAAGTTTCTGGATATGAATTAAAAAGGTTCTTGATATCAATTAAAAAGGTTCTAGTTATAAATTAAAAAGCTTCTGGTTATCCTTTCAAAAGGTTCTGGATATCCTTTCAAAAGGTTCTGGCTATATATTTTCAAAAGGTTCTGGATAACATTTCAAAAGGTTCCTCGATATCCTTTCAAAAGCTTCGATATCCTTTCAAAAGGGTTCGGATATTTATGTTTTACTCATTAATTAATTACTTTTTCTTAAATAATAGAAGAACCTTTTTAATTATTTGTGGATATTTTCGGATATCATTTTGAAAGTTTTTGGATATTCAATTGTTTGTTTCTCGATATTCAATTGTTTCTAGTTATTCATTTGTGGATATTTTCCTGGATATTCATTTGCTTATTTCTCGCTATTCAATTGTTTGTTTCGGATATTCATTTGCTTGTTTCTGGATATTCATTTGTATGTTTCTAAATATTCATTTGTGGATATTTTCTGGATATCATTTTGAAAGTTTCGGATATTCATTTGTGTAGTTTCGGATATTCATTTGTGTAGTTTCGGATATGCATTTTGATAGTTTCGGATATTCATTTGTATGTTTCTGGATATTCACTTCATTTATTTCTCGATATCCTTTTGATGATTTCGGATATACTTTTTGATAGTTTCGTATATAAAATTGAAATAAAACAAACTAAGTAAATTATTTTAAATATAATTACAAAAAAAAAAAACCAACAATAACAACAAAAACATCTGCAACAATAATAAGAACAAACATCAACATCCCCTAATTCGCATCATTGATTTCTGTCATATGCTGCTCTAGTGCCATGTGTTGTTCCTTGGATATTTCTCCATACGAAGAAATAGATCCACGATGAATAGCATGTGCAAAGAGTTGGTCCCAAGTCAATGTTCTTGTTGGAAAGCTAATGGGGGCGTAATGGGCATTGCAATTGATTTTCCACATTATAGAGGGGAAAATGCCCATTTTGGATTGATCGCCCGTGACTTGCAACTTTTTGCTCCAGTGGTCCATTCTCTTCTAACCCTAGGCGGAACATCCACAATATCATCTACATATTCAACCTCCTCAGCCGAAACCCTATATCGAATCGGTAACTTTCGTCCCGCCGAGCTTGGTTGTTGTTGTTGTTATTCATTTTGAGAAATTTGTTTTTTTTTTTTTGTGATGGTAGGAGTCGTGTTGTATGGTATTTATATAGGACGAGTACTTGAAACCAGTCAAAAAAGTTGCTCAATGAATTCAATGCACATACATTTATTACTCTTTGAATTCAATGAATTCAATGCACTTACCATCTCGTACACATTTATTACTCTTTGAATTCAATAGTAAGTCATGTCTTTTCAAAGTTAAAAGACACATTGGTTGGCTAAAGTCATGGATTCAATAGTTAACTACATATCAAACAAAAACAAGTCATGGATTCAATAGTGCCAAATTTCAAACAAAAACATATTCATTAAAATGTAATTTAGTAACCATTAAACAAAAATACATCAAACACAAAAATATTAAAAATGTAATTTAGTAACCATTAAACACTACCACTACCACCGCTCCATCATCATCTACATTGTCATTCAATTTGTTTTTGGATCATATTCATTCAAAATATATTCCAAATACATTTCCAAAGCCTTGTGGTGAATCCTAGCAGCCTTCATCAATGTTGTGAGCGTTGCCAAACTCATGAGCATGTTTGACTATCCCCACATAATCCTTATCCCTACAATTGTGTCCATTACATGGCCGCAATGGACAACGAAATGAGGGAGTTCCATTTGCGTAAGAAGGCCGCAAAACAACAAGATGACCATCGAGCAATTTTTGGTAGCACACCATACGTATATTTTCCAACTTTTGTCATCATTTGAATCACCCAAAGTTGGCTCCCTTAATTTCCCTTGCCTTTGTTCATCACTAGAAAAATTATTAAAGGTAGAATTTTTCTTGAACTTGATGTATATGCTTACCTTTGGACAGATTTATATAGGCAGAGTACTTGAAATCAGTCAAAAGTTGGTCAATGAATTCAATGCACTTACCAACCGTACACATTTATTACTCTTTGAATTCAATAGTAAGTTTGAATGCTTTTTTGACCATTAAAGTATATCCGTAAAACTATCAATTCTATATCCGTAAACTCTTAATTTGAATATCCGTAAACTACAAAATGTATAACCGTAAACATTCAATATGAATATCCGTAAACATTCAATATGAATATCCGTAAACTACAAAATTTATATCCGTAAACAACCATATTGAATACCCGTAAACTTTAATTGGCCTTGAACTTGATTTTGGACAAGTGTTCCAAGTTAGGTGTTCCAAGTTGAGTAATAAAAAAACAAAAACAAGCCACGGATTCAATAGTTATCCCAACTAGTACCGCTTCATTTTGTCCATAAGCAATAGTGCCAAAATTCAAACAAAATCGGGCCACGGATTCAATAGTTAACTACATTTCAAAAAAAATCATGGATTCAATAGTGCCAAATTTCAAACAAAAACAAATAATGATTCAAGATAAATAAGTTAGATCTTCACTTTTTTTATTTCTAAATTTCATCTAAAAAGCAATCAATTTCTGCATTTAGAGTAATGAGTAGCTCACTCAAGTCCGAGAAAAATGTCATAGATTGCGAAGAAGAAAGAGCCGCTAAAAGAATTTCAGTTTCTTAGAAGATATTAAGGAGGGATATTATAGTCAGGGAATGTAAAGCCTTCGTATAAACTTCACGCCCATTCTCAGGACAATAAGAACGAAGCAAGAAATCAACATGGATTTGGGATTCTCTCGTTACGCCAAGGATCGCTGGGCAACTAAAGCTTACGGAGAGCATGATATGTTCAAGCACTCGCACTCTATAAGTTTATGGAGAGCAAGAATAAATAATTTGTTATGTGTTGTGTGGTTTGTTTGTTTGTAGTTTTTTTTAATGAATAATATCTACCGTATAATATTATTTTCTTTAGATCTCGAAGTGTCATAGTTTGGTTTGAAGTGCCGCTTTAACTCTTAATTTGAATATCCGTAAACTAACAAAATTTATATCCGTAAACAACCATATTGAATACCCGTAAACTTTAATTGGCATTGAACTTATCCTTGGCTCTTGACCACGGCCTTCGCTCGACCATGGCCTTGGCCTCGACTTCCGGATATGCACCTACCACATTTCTCGGATATACATTCATATACTTACGGATATAATTGGCCTCGCCTTGGCATTGGACTTGGCCAAGGCCAAATCCATGACAATTTCAAGTCCAAGGCCAACTTGTCCACGGCGAGGCCAAGGCCAAGGCCAAGGCTTGGCCATGGCTCGCCTCGACTCATGGCCTCGCCTTGGAATTCGGATATCAATGCACTTACCAACCGTACACATTTATTACTCTTTGAATTCAATAGTAAGTATATCCGTAAACTATCAATTCTATATCCGTAAACTTTCAATTTGAATATCCGTAACTAACAATTCTATATCCGTAACCAATTATCAATTTCTCGGATATGCACCTACCACATTTCTCGATATACATTCACATACTTCGATATAATTAGCCAAGGTCAAATCCATGACAAGTTCAAGGTCAAGGCCAACTTGTCCATGGCAAGGCCAAGGCCAAGGCCAAGGCCAAGTCCAAGGCTTGGCCATGGCATTGGCCATGACCACGGCCTTGGCCTTGGACTTCGGATATCACCGCACTTACCAACCTGCATACATTTATTACTTTTTGAATTCAATAGTAAGTATATCCGTAAGCTATCTAATTCTATATCCGTAAACTATCAATTCTATATCCGTAAATTATCAATTCTATATCCGTGAAACTTAGAAATGTATATCAAGAAACTATCATCAATTTCTCGGATATACACCTACCACATTTCGGATATATATTCACATACTTACGGATATAATTGATAAAAACATTTAACTAGTCATTTCGAACATAAAAACATCAAATATCCGTATAAAATATTTAACTAGTCAACTTAATAAATTGTACTTCAATCTAAAAACTATTAAATCAAATGTTCATTTGGTGTTTTTGAACCAAACTCATCGGTGATTGGCTTTCTTCTATCAAACTTTGTCTTTAGCTTTCGTTTTCCGCCCTTTGTATTTGCACGAATTGGATCCATCACACTCGGAGCACTTGTTATACTTTCTCGAACCAACACTATCATTAACACTTGTCGTAGATCTACATTCCTCGTTGATTTTCCGACAACAATTGTTGTATAAGAAGTGAGTCTCTATTGAACCCATCTTCCAAGATTCTTTTTGCACTCCGTTTTCATGACAAGCCATCATCGATTGTGGTATTTCATTGCCATCTTTTGTTTCCAGGAATGAATTTATTTTTCTCGTTGATGTATTATCTTTTCCTTGATAGACTTTGTACCATACATCTTTTTTGCCATCTTTGTCCACCTTTTTTCAATGTAGATATCCGGTATCCTTGTGACATTTGACAAATTCGGCGCCTTTATGCAATGAAAGCACAACCAACCGATCGTAGTAAACTGATTGCACCGCATACAACCGTTACACTTTCATCATTCCTAACAAAGAGTACACTCTCATATTTATCTCGGGGTACTTCTTATGAGCAACATGTATTGAATCGCAATCTTCATCACTTTCATCTCCAAATTTGTATACGGCAGAAAAGCTCGTTTTACCTCAATCTCAAAGAACTTGAATATCCGTGGTGTGTATACCTCTGCTTGTTTTATGATACCACCATACATGTCTCGGTTGAGGGACCGAGATTGATGCTTGAAATTCCTTCTCTTGTTCGCATTCCTCCAACGTTTAACCGTTTCATTGAATATGTCAAAGAACCGAGTGAGGGATGTGTTTCGTTTGCTTTGAAACAAAGGGCATGATTTGTGCTCTCGCTTCTTTGGGATGACAATATTCCAAATGAGAAGAAATTTGTGCTTAAAGCCGTGCACCATTTCTCCCGTAGTCCATATAGACGCTTGAACCAGAATTTTCAACGAGATTGTATTTCACCAAAGATTGACTCCCAACAACTTTCAAATTCATCCTCACCGGTACATCCCATTAAACAATGATCAAATTCTTTTTTAAAATCTTCATTTGTCTTCAATTGTCCAAAGTGGGATACAAAGCATTTTGTTGGATGTGCCATAAACATAGCCTTACGCCTCGTACGCCCTTCAAATACCTCGTATTATAATAAAGTTTCGGATATTAACATTATATGCTTCGGATATTAACATACAATAAATTTACATTGACCAATTTTTTGTCATGGCTTAGGCCTTGGCCATGTCCGTAAACTAACAATTGAATATCCGAAACTACCAAAAGAATATCCGAGAAACTACCAAACCGAATATCCAAGAAACTTTATATTGAATAACCGGATACTTTAGAATGACTAGCTACTAGATATTCAATCGGTAGTTTACGGATATAAACACCAATGACATATGGGCAAAGTTAAGGCACATCCGAATTATTTTTAGAACTATATAGCACAAATAAAATACTAGATAAGAAATATTATAAAAGAACCGGTTATGGAATTTTATAATCATACCTCTTCAATTGCATTTGACATTGCTTGGTCTTGGTCCGTAAATATTGTTTTTGGTTCTTTTCCTCCCATTGATTTTCTAAACTCGCTTAAGCAAACTGACAAATGTTTCTTTTTTTCATTTGCTATGAAAGCACAACCAAACATGACAAATGTTTCAATGATTATTAATGCCAACTATTGGGGCAGCACGATAAGATTGTATCTCGTTTGTAGTATAAGTTGTGTCAAATATAACCGTATCTCCATAGAGCTTGTAATCTTCCTTCATCATACTATCTCTCCAAAATATAGCCCCAAGTCTTCCTTCATCATCAAATTTGATTTTAAAATAGAACCCTCGATCTTCCAAATGAAATTTCAAAAAGCCTATCAACAACATTCCGAGCATCACCATTTTCAATTTTTTCCATTCTAAGTTTCGAACAAAATTGACATGATCTTTCTTTGTGTTACCAACATGTTCCTCTCCACCACGCTTTTACCAAAAGACTATATCCATCGGTTGGTTTTATACCAGCCTTCTTACATTATTTCAATTATTTCACCCCGATCTTCCGAGATACACCTTTCACTACGCTTCAAATGGTTCCAATCCGTCCTTGTCATTGGATGATTGTGCTCTGTAACATAGCGGTCAACAACATACATATCTTCCTCTTTTAGCAATTTTGCCCTCAAAAGAGCCTTACATTGAGTCCTCTTTATGTAATTTCTCCTTCTCTTTTGTTGTTTTTGGTAACATCGAGTTGTTCAACTGGTGAAGGAATTTGAACTTCATTAACATCAACTGGTGATGGAACACTGATTTTATCTTCTTGGGTTGATCTGGTAACTCCTTCACATGAGCAACGGAATAGCTTGTCTAATATCCTTGAAGTCTTTTTTGAAACATGATTTGTTGACAACTTAATACTAAATCCTAGTGCATTTGCATGAAGTTTATACAGTTTGTACAATTCCTCCCATGTCTTTGCTTTTGTTCCCAGCAAATTTTTGCTTATATCAATATTAGGGTCCTCGATTACGATTCTTGCACACACAAAATATATTAAAAAGAATAATGTTATATGAAATCGGTAATTCTAAAGCAATATGTCAATAAAGTTAAGAGAAAACCTATTTGAAGCCCGGTTTCAGGATCTCGTAGGTTGTTGAATTTGATATTCTAAATCAATAGGAGAATATGATTCTGCAAGAAAAGGCGATAGTTAGTTAGTTTCTGGATATTCATTTTGAAAGTTTACGGATATTCATTTTTTGTAGTTTCGGATATATCATTGGCCTTGCCCAAGGACATGGCCATATCCCTTGGCATAGTACATTGCCAGTTTAAAAGTTTCTGGTTATTCAACTTGGTACTTTCTGGATATACATTTTATTGTTTCTGGACATGGTCAATTGTGTGTTTCTGGATATTCAAATTGGTACTTTCTGGATATACATTTTATTGTTTCTGGATATTCAATAGATAGTTTCTGGATATACATTTTTGTAGTTTCTGGATATAGCATTGGCCTTTGCCAAGGACATGACCATATCCTTTGACCTAGTACATTGCCAGTTTAAAGTTTCGGATATTCAAATTGGTACTTTTACGGATATACATTTTAATGTTTACGGACATGGTTAATTATGTGTTTCTGGATATTCAAATTGGTACTTTACGGATATACATTTAATTGTTTTACGGATATTCATTTGATAGTTTCGATATACATTTGAAGGTTTTGGATACTCATTTTATAGTTTGGATATCAATGCACTTACCAACTGTACACATTTATTACTCTTTGAATTCAATAGTAAGTATATCCAGAAACTATCAATTCTATATCCAGAAACTATCAATTCTATATCCAGAAACTATCAAATGTATATCAAGAAATTATCAAATGTATATAAAGAAACTATCATCAATTTCTGGATATGCACCTACCACATTTCTGGATATACAATCACATACTTCTGGATATAATTGGCCTTGGCCTTGGACTTGGCCAATGCCAAGGCCAAGGCCAAATCCATGACAAGTTCAAGGCCAAGGCCAACTTGTCCATGGCAATGGCCAAGGTCAAGGCCAAGTCCAAGGCTTGGCCATGGCCTTGGGTTTGACCATGGCCTTGGCCTTGGACTCCTGGATATCAATGTACTTACCAACTGTACACATTTATTTCTGGATATGCACCAACCACATTTCTGGATATAAATTCACATACTTCTGGATATATAATTGGCCTTGGCCATGGTCAAGGCCAAGGCTAAGTACAAAATCAAGGTCAAGGACAAGGTCAATGCCAAAGCCAATAAGCAATTTATGGATATGTACCTAACACATTTACGGATATACATTTTTGGTACTTACGGATATCATTAATATAAATTTACGGATATGTACCTTACACATTTACGGATATACATTTTTGGTACTTACGGATATCATTTATATAAATATCCGGATATAATTTATATAAATATCTGGGTATGGATATAGAGATTAAACCTGTAGATTGGAGAATATCGATTTGTATAGCCTGGAGAATATCGATTTGTGATATTTACGAATATACGTCATGTAATTGAGCTTCCATTTATGCTATTGATGGATAGATCCAAAATTACGTAGATCAATCTCTGGAAATGTACAATAACAATCGACCTTATTACAATAAACGTTGATTAAAATTAAAAACAGTAGTTGTTGATTTGGTTCATATTACCTGATTTAATCAATATCGATTTCTGTATTGTTTCTTGATATTCATTTTGATTGAACTGTCCTGCTCGTCTCCATTTGCTGTAATCGTTGTAGTGTGTCTTTGTGTGTATATACGCAAATATTGAATTTATCTAGGTTTTTGTAGGTTTTTGGATAATAGAACCGGTTTAATTGAAATGGTTGCCGGTTTTTGAATATATTAAAAAACCCGTTTCTCCATACAGATATGGAGAAACGCGTTTTTCAACAGACCAACTCGAAAAATAAAGTGAACCTAAAGTCATAAACAAGTTAATTCTACTTGGAGGACTAGTGAAAAAACTATCAAAAGTACCCAATAAATATGATAATAATGTTAAATTACTCCTACTTAACAAACTAAAACTCAAGGCTTTAAATAGAACAGATAAATTAGTAATTATGCACATGACTGTTTGACAAATATAGAAAATCCGCCAGCATCAATTTTTTCATGAGCATTGTGTGCATCGGAACATGCTTCTTCTTTAACCATAGTAGGAAGTTGAGCCCTTCACAATGTGATGTGATGAACACGAAATGGTAACTTGAAAATGGAGAGCAAAATTAAATTCATTTACCAATTCATCATGTAAGTGCTCAAAGTTGAAATACTTGTTCGGTCCATACATGTTTATAACATGTCAAGAATGTTGACCAACAACAATGAACAATGCAGCATGCAGCCAAGTATTACACTCATCTAAAGAAATATATGCTCATACTCATAAAAGAGTATGAAAAGAAGAAACAAAACGATATCAGTTACGAGGCATGGACGAAAGATTGAAGCAATATATATACAGCCTCTGTCCTCGAGTCTTATTTTCTTTTAAGTGTTTGGTTTCATCCCTTAATGAATTTCACTTTTACTTAGAATGATTTCATACATATTCAATATAACATAAGCTCATTCTTTAATTTCTAAAAGTTCATTTATTTGTTTGAGATGGCTTTTATTTAAGGCCAAGGTAATTATAATTATGGCAACATAGTGTGCAACCAATGTCAAAATAACAGCTACCAGTCTGAAATTATGTACAGATTGTCACTCCTCCCTCAAATGGCTTAACTTTCAAACGATTTATTATTAGTTGAGCATTAAATATTTTTCACTGTGTTTCAAATGTTCCAGCTTATGAATGGCTCCCACCATCTACAGCAGTTAACACTCTTGGTTCTGTTTATATGCACCCAAATTCAATTGCAACGTACAACTGCAAATGATGGTGCATCTATGTCAAGTTCAAGAGAATCATATATGTTGTACTTGTTTTGTTTAACAGCAACATTTTTTAAATAAATTGTCAATCTAATATTAACAATTTCAACAAGAATTGCTAAAAAAATTAATATTAAAAAAATGTAACTTACAATTCAAATGTGCCATAAGTCTTGTTGAATCCTATGAAAGGGTAATATGAACCTCACAGGAAAACTTCAACGAAAATATATTAAATGGAAACAGATGAATGAAACTAGACCCATTAATAAAGTTGTTACACGAAACGAGCCGGCTCGAGCTCGGCTCAAAAAAAGCTCGAGTTCAAGTGGGCTCGAGTTGAACTCGAGCTCGAGCTCGAACCGATTTTTAAGCTCGTCATTTTTTCGAGCTCGACTCGTGTTCGGCTCATATGTTCGATGAGCTTTGTTCGAGATTAACTCGTTTGAGCTCGACTCGGGCTCGGCTCGTTAAAAGCTCGAATGAATTTTAGTATATATATATGTATATAAGCTCGTTTAGGCTCGAGTTCGATTACAACTCGAATTAGGGCTCGATAAAGCTCGTTTGATTTCAGATTTTTTTCAAAAAAATAAGTCGAAGCTCTAGCTCGGCTCGTTAATACTCGAGTTCGAGCAACTCGCGAAAAGCTCGCTAAAAGCTCGAAACTTGATTCGAGTCGAGCTCGAACAGACATTCTGGGCTCGAGATCGAGCTCGAGAAAAGCTCGAGCTCGTTTAAAAGTTAACGAGCTCGAGCTCGAAACATCAAAAGCTCGGCTCGGCCCGGCTCGTTTACAGCCCTACCCATTAACTCCAAGATAATATATTTAGCGAGCCACAAAACAAGAATCTAATTCAAAGGAAATCATTATAACAGAACATACATACTCGATATAGTTTCCTAATCTCTCTTACATCTAGACTGTATGCAAACTTGCATAAAAGTAAATGCTAATGAAAATCAAAAACCAGATACAAGACTACCAAATTTCAGTTGTATCACTGTGTGGCCGGCTTGCTATCCCATGCCTCTCTTGTTTCTGATAAATTTGGACAATATCTCTGTGCTAGAGTCTCAACTTGTTCAGCAAATGGCTTGCAACAGTGATAGCCTATGTGAAGAACCATCTAGTTCCAACGCTTTCGACACACATCCCCAGATCTGTGTTGGAGAAGATTATCCCAATCCACATCTCTTTCGCAAGAAACATCCATGTCCTATAGAGCACCAATCAGTCGATATTCATCACAATCAGCCCATAAGCTTTCAGATACCATATATGAGTTCAGTTGTCCGTACCATTTCATACAGCAAATTGCATCGCTATGAGTGGTCAATTTATCGCTAATAGCAGTCCAAGAAATATTATCCCGCAACATACCATGCTTAGATAACTTCTCCTCAGCATCCAGCTTCCTTTACAGATCCAAGTTCACCAAATCATACAAGTGTTGATACTCCTTCTGTGACCAGTGTCCTTTCTTCTAGCCTTGGAGTTTAATTTTGCGCCATACATCCTTCACATGAACCTTATGTCTGCCAAGCTCGGCAGTAATCTCCTTCCAGTCATTACCATGCTCTTTTTGGGCCTTCTCCACAAATTCTAAGCCTTCTTCAGTCCATTGACGTGTATCAGACCTATCGAACAAATTGTGAGCACGGTAATAGATAGCAGTATAGGGCCGATGAGGTAGAGCGGCACCTATCTCCTTCCAACAATTCTTTACTCCAGGATAGTCCTTGCAATGCATCACCATGTTCATACCCTCATCCCCCAAGCCATAAGCCTTTATATATTTCAAAACAGACTCTTTAACATTCTCAATTTCTTCTTTATTAAACCTTTTACCCCTCACTGTTGAAGGGAAAACTTCTACATCACTAGAAAAGCTTAATTTCTTGGATTTCCGTTTCAGTTTAGGATCTTCAGAACCATTTTCAACCGCATTTGCCTTTTTCTTCTTCTTGCCTTCGTTGCCCACTTCATCTTTATCACCAATAGTCTTACTTAAAGTCAATTGACCATCAGCTTCCTCGTCACCCAGATTCTCATATTCTTTTTGCTTCTCTCTTTTCCTCTTTATCTTCTCAACATTTTTCCTCTCACTACACGCTATGGAATCTCCAACCACTCCACCTACATTTTTTCTCTCCCTTGCTCTTCCTTCCCTTGGCATCTTTTTCTCCTCTTGCTGCCTTTTTATTTTCAGTAAATTCTTCACCATCCCTCATTACTAGACGTGTCCATTTTATAAATCGGACCGGCCAACCGGGCGGTTTTCAACCGGTCAAAACCGGTCAACGCCGGTTAACCGGAACCGGCTAACCGAAACCGATAAATGGCCGGTTTGGTTAAGGTTTGTGTTTTTGAAAAATCGGTTAACCGCCGGTTAACCGCCGGTTTTTGAGTTGCTCGGCCGATTCATATGAGTTGCTCGGTCGAGGGTTCATTCCAGTGTGTAAATTTCCAATAATGGTCATAAACCAGTTAATTCTACTTGGAGGACTAGTGAAAAAACTACCAAAAGTACCCAGTAAATATGATAATAATGTTAAATTACTCCTACTTAACAAACTAAAACTCAAGGCTTTAAATAGAACAAATAAATTAGTAACTATGCACATGACTGTTTGACAAATATAGAAAATTCGCCGGCATCAATTTTTTCATGAGCATTGTGTGCATCGGAACATGCTTCTTCTTTAACCATAGTAGGAAGTTGAGTCCTTCGCAATGTGATGTGATGAACACAAAATGGTAACTTGAAAATGGAGAGCAAAATTAAATTCATTTACCAATTCATCATGTAAGTGCCCATAGTTGAAATACTTGTTCGGTTCACACATGTTTATAACATGTAAACAATGCTGACCAACAATAATGAACAATGCAACATGCAACCTAGTATTACACTCATCTAAAGAAACATACGCTCATACTCATAAAGGAGTATGAAAAGAAGAAACAAAACGATATCAGTTACGAGTCAAGGACGAAAGATTGAAGCAATATATATATATATATATATATATATATATATATATATATATATATATATATATACAACCTCTGTCCTCGAGTCTTATTTTCTTTAAGTGTTTGGTTTCATCCCTTAATGAATTTCACTTTTACTTCGAATGATTTCATACATAATCAATATAACATAAGCTCATTCTTTAATTTCTAAAAGTTCATTTATTTGTTTGAGATGGCTTTTATTTAAGGCCTAGGTAATTATAATTATGGCAACATAGTGTGCAATCAATGTCAAAATAACAGCTACTTGTCTGAAATTATGTACAGATTGCCACTCCTCCCTCAAATGGCTTAACTTTCAAACGATTTATTATTAGTTTAGCATCAAATATTTTTCGCTGTGTTTCAAACGTTCCTGCTTAGGCATGGCTCCCACCATCTACAGCAGTTAGCACTCTTGGCTCTGTTTATATGCACCCAAATTCAGTTGCAACGTACAACTGCAAATGATGGTGCATCTATGTCAAGTTCTAGGAAATCATATACTCCCTCCGTCCCACTATAGTTGACACCCAAGGAGTGGGCACGGGAACTAAGAAGAAACAATTAAATAAAGAAAATGTGTGGTAGAAAATGAAGAGAGAGAATGAGTGGGGTAAATAGTAGTGTTGGTTGAATAAATTGAGTGGTGGAAAATGAAGAGAGAGAATTAGTGGTGGGGTCCATCTAATATAAAAATATAAAAACTAGGTTATTTTTTGAAGGTGTCAAGTGAAGTGGGACGACCCAAAATGGAAAGAAGTGTCAAGTATAGTGGGACGGAGGGAGTATGTTGTACTTGTTTTGTTTAACATCAACAATTTTTAAATAAATTGTCAATCTAATATTAACAATTTCAACAAGAATTGCTAAAAAAATTAATATTAAAAAAATGTAACTTACAATTCAAATGTGCCATAAGTCTTGTTGAATCCTGTGAAAGGGTAATATGAACCTCACAGGAAAACTTCAACGAAAATATATTAAATGGAAACAGATGAATGAAACTAGACCCATTAATAAGGCTGTTACACGAAACGAGCCGGCTCGAGCTCGGCTCGAAAAAAGCTCGAGTTCGAGTGGGCTCGAGTTGAACTCGAGCTCGAACTCGAACCGATTTTTAAACTCGTCATTTTTTCGAGCTCGGCTCGTGTTCGGCTCATATGTTCGACGAGCTTTGTTCGAGATCAACTCGTTTGAGCTCGACTCGGGCTCGGTTCGTTAAAAGCTCGAATGAATTTTAGTATATATATATGTATATAAGCTCGTTTAGGCTCGAGTTCGATTACAACTCGAATTAGGGCTCGATAAAGCTCGTTTGATTTCAGATTTTTTTTCAAAAAAATAAGTCGAAGCTCTAGCTCGGCTCGTTAATACTCGAGTTCGAGCAGCTCGCGAAAAGCTCGCGAAAAGCTCGAAACTTGATTCGAGTCGAGCTCGAACAGACATTCTGGGCTCGAGCTTGAGCTCGAGAAAAGCTCGAGCTCGTTTAAATGTTAACGAGCTCGAGCTCGAAACATCAAAAGCTCGGCTCGGCTCGGCTCGTTTACAACCCTACCCATTAACTCCAAGATAATATATTTAGCGAGCCACAAAACAAGAATCTAATTCAAAGGAAATCATTATAACAGAACATACATACTCGATATAGTTTCCTAATCTCTCTTACATCTAGACTGTATGCAAACTTGCATAAAAGTAAATGCTAATGAAAATCAAAAACCAGATACAAGACTACCAAATTTCAGTTGTATCACTGTGTGGCCGGCTTGCTATCCCATGCCTCTCTTGTTTCTGCTAAATTTGGACAATATCTCTGTGCTAGAGTCTCAACTTGTTCAGCAAATGGCTTGCAACAGTGATAGCCTATGTGAAGAACCATCTAGTTCCAACGCTTTCTACACACATCTCCAGATCTGTGTTGGAGAAGATTATCCCAATCCACATCTCTTTCGCAAGAAACATCCATGTCCTATAGAGCACCAATCAGTCGATAGTCATCATAATCAGCCCATAAGCTTTCAGATACCATATATGAGTTCAGTTGTCCGTACCATTTCATACAGCAAATTGCATCGCTACGAGTGGTCAATTTATCGCTAATAGCAGTCCAAGGAATATTATCCCGCAACATACCATGCTTAGATAACTTCTCCTCAGCATCCAGCTTCCTTTACAGATCCAAGTTCACCAAATCATACAAGTGTTGATACTCCTTCTGCGACCAACGTCCTTTCTTCTAGCCTTGGAGTTTAATTTTGCGCCATACATCCTTCACATGAACCCTATGTCTGCCAAGCTCGGCAGTAATCTCCTTCCAGTCATTACCATGCTCTTTTTGGGCCTTCTCCACAAATTCTAAGCCTTCTTCAGTCCATTGACGTGTATCAGACCTATCGAACAAATTGTGAGCACGGTAATAGATAGCAGTATAGGGCCGATGAGGTAGAGCAGCACCTATCTCCTTCCAACAATTCTTTACTCCAGGATAGTCCTTGCAATGCATCACCATGTTCATACCCTCATCCCCCAAGCCATGAGCCTTTATATATTTCAAAACAGACTCTTCAACATTCTCAATTTCTTCTTTATAAACTTTTTACCCCTCACTGTTGAAGGGAAAACTTCTACATCACTAGAAAAGCTTAATTTCTTGGATTTCCGTTTCAGTTTAGGATCTTCAGAACCATTTTCAACCGCATTTGCCTTTTTCTTCTTCTTGCCTTCGTTGCCCACTTCATCTTCATCACCAATAGTCTTACTTAAAGTCAATTGACCATCAGCTTCCTCGTCACCCAGATTCTCATATTCTTTTTGCTTCTCTCTTTTCCTCTTTATCTTCTCAACATTTTTCCACTCACTACACGCTATGGAATCTCCAACCACTCCACCTACATTTTTTTCTCTCCCTTGCTCTTCCTTCCCTTGGCATCTTTTTCTCCTCTTCTTTGCCTTTTTATTTTCGAAGAAATTCTTCACCATCCCTCATTACTAGACGTGTCCATTTTATAAATCGGACAGGCCAACCGGGCGATTTTCAACCGGTCAAAACCGGTCAATGCCGGTTAACCGGAACCGGCTAACCGAAACCGGTAAATGGCCGGTTTGGTTAAGGTTTGTGTTTTTGAAAAATCGGTTAACCGCCGGTTTTTGAGTTGCTCGGCCGATTCATATGAGTTGCTCGGCCGAGGGGTTCATTCTAGTGTGTAAATTTCCAATAATGGTCATAAACCAGTTAATTCTACTTGGAGGACTAGTGAAAAAACTACCAAAAGTACCCAGTAAATATGATAATAATGTTAAATTACTCCTACTTAACAAACTAAAACTCAAGGCTTTAAATAGAACAAATAAATTAGTAACTATGCACATGACTGTTTGACAAATATAGAAAATTCGTCGGCATCAATTTTTTCATGAGCATTGTGTGCATCGGAACACGCTTCTTCTTTAACCATAGTAGGAAGTTGAGTCCTTCGCAATGTGATGTGATGAACACAAAATGGTAACTTGAAAATGGAGAGCAAAATTAAATTCATTTACCAATTCATCATGTAAGTGCCCATAGTTGAAATACTTGTTCGGTTCATACATGTTTATAACATGTAAACAATGCTGACCAACAATAATGAACAATGCAACATGCAACCTAGTATTACACTCATCTAAAGAAACATATGCTCATACTCATAAAGGAGTATGATAAGAAGAAAAAAAACGATATCAGTTACGAGTCAAGGACGAAAGATTGAAGCAATATATATATATATATATATATATATATATATATATATATATATATATATATATATATATATATATATACAACCTCTGTCCTCGAGTCTTATTTTCTTTAAGTGTTTGGTTTCATCCCTTAATGAATTTCACTTTTACTTCGAATGATTTCATAATAATCAATATAACATAAGCTCATTCTTTAATTTCTAAAAGTTCATTTATTTGTTTGAGATGGCTTTTACTTAAGGCCTAGGTAATTATAATTATGGCAACATAGTGTGCAATCAATGTCAAAATAACAGCTACTTGTCTGAAATTATGTACAGATTGCCACTCCTCCCTCAAATGGCTTAACTTTCAAACGATTTATTATTAGTTTAGCATCAAATATTTTTCGCAGTGTTTCAAACGTTCCTGCTTAGGCATGGCTCCCACCATCTACAACAGTTAGCACTCTTGGCTCTATTTATATTTACCTGAATTCAGTTGCAACGTACAACTGCAAATGATGGTGCATCTATGTCAAGTTCTAGGAAATCATATATGTTGTACTTGTTTTGTTTAACAGCAACACTTTTTAAATAAATTGTCAATCTAATATTAACAATTTCAACAAGAATTGCTAAAAAAAAATATTAAAAAAAAAATGTAACATACAATTCAAATGTGCTAGAAGTCTTGTTGAATCCTGTGAAAGGGTAATATGAACCTAAAAGGAAAACTTCAACGAAAATATGTTAAATGGAAACAGATGAATTAAACTAGACCCATTAACTCCAAGATAATATATTTAGCGAGCCACAAAACTAGAATCTAGTTCAAAGTAAATCATTATAACAGAACATACATACTCAATATAGTTTCCTAATCTCTCTTACATCTAGATTGTATGCAAACTTGCATAAAAGTAAATGCTTATGAAAATAAAAAACCAGATACAAGACTACCAAATTTCAGTTGCATCACTGTGTGACCGGCTTGCTATCCCAGGCCTCTCTTATTTCTACTAAATTTGGACAATATCTCTGTGCTAGAGTCTCAAGTTGTTCAGAAAATGGCTTGCAACTGTGATAGCCTATGTGAAGAACCATCTGGTTTCTACGCTTTCGGCAGACGTCTCCAGATTTGTGTTGGAGAAGATTATCCCAATCCACATCTCTTTCGCAAGAAGCATCCATGTCGTATAGAGCACCAATCAGTCGATAGTCATCACAATTAGCCCATAAGCCTTCAGATACCATAGATGAGGTCAGTTGTCCGTACAATTTCATACAGCAAATTGCATCGCTTTGAGTGGTCAATTTATCACTAATAGCAGTCCAAGGAATATTATCCCGCAACATACCATGCTTAGATAACTTCTCCTCAGCATCCAGCTTCATTTGCAGATCCAAGTTCACTAAATCATACAAGTTGATACTTCTTCTGCGACCAGTGTACTTTCTTCTGGCTATGGAGTTTAATTTTGCGCCATGCATCCCTCACATGAACCCTATGTCTGCCAAGCTCAGCAGTAATCTCCTTCCAGTCATTACCATTCTCTTTTCGGGCCTTCTGCACAAATTCTAAGCCTTCTTCAGTCCATTGATGTGTAATAGACCTATCGAACAAATTGTGAGCACGGTAATAGATAGCAGTATAGGGCCGATGAGGTAGAGCATCAACTATCTCCTTCTAACAATTCTTTACTCCAGGATAGTCCTTCCAATGCATCAACATGTTCATACCCTCATCCCCCAAGCCATGAGCCTTTATATATTTCAAAACACACTCTTTAACAATCTCATCTTCTTCTTTTGTAAACCTTTTACCCCGTACTGTTGAAGGGAAAACTTCTACATCACTGGAAAAGCTTACTTTTTTGGATTTCCGTTTCAGTTTAGGATCTTCAGAACCATTTTCAACCGCATTTGCCTTTTTCTTCTTCTTGCCTTCATTAGCCACTTCATCTTCATCACCAATAGTCTTACTTAAAGTCAATTGACCATCAACTTCCTCGTCACCCAGATTCTCATTTTCTTTTTGCTTCTCTCTTTTCATCTTCTCAACATTTTTCCTCTCACTACACACTATGGATTCTCCAACCACTCCACCTACATTTTATTCTCTCCCTTGCACTTTCTTCCCATGGCATCTTTTTCTCCTTTTGCTGCCTTTTTTATTTTCAGTAAATTCTTCACCAACCCCCGTTACGGTGTTTGATTTCCACTTCTTCTTTCTTTCTTTTTTCGTCTGAACTTCCGTATCAACTTCCAAACTACCCTTCTCAAGAGTTCCGTCATCTATATGTTTGATTACAATCTCGCCATGACGATCATTTTCTTGTTCTTGTTCCTCCTCTTACTCTTATCTTCTTCACTTAGGTTGGCACTCACTGTTTCCAGAGCCGACGGAGCTTCTATGTGAAATCCTTCACCAGATTTGAATTTCTTCTTCTTTTGATCTTTCTCTATATTTGAGGATCATCACCACTTGCAATGTTAGTAACAGCCTGTTTAAAATCACTGGTCTAATTATTCTTGCTTTTCTTAGACTTGCTTTCCATCTCCCCAAGTATGTGATCCTCCTCTACCCTCACGTTTCAGATAGAATTATCAGCTTGTTACTTCTGCAATGAACAAAGTAAATAACATTAGAGATGAGCCAATTGACCAATGAATCCTAGCTAAAAGGGAAGGGTAAACGACCACCACATATACATGACTAGCAAACAATCAAAAGATTGGAGTGGTTTGTTGTAACCATCAACATAAAGAAATCATGTGATGGGGAAACTGGAAGCATATAAGTAGGGATGACAGGAAGCATATAAGTAGGGATGGCATTTTTGACCGAACCCGAACCGAATGCGATACAATCCGAAAAATTCGGATATGGTTTCATTTTTTATGACCCGATCGAGTTCGAATCGGGTTCGGTACCACTGTTGATCCGATTCGAGACCGACCCGTCTCGATCTCAAATAATCTGAATGCTCATGATTAGGGATGGCAACGGGTCGGGTTCGGATCGGGCGGCGATCGGGAACCCGATCCGAACACTATAAACCATTGAAAGAACACTATCTAATCTGAATGTGTCCGATCCGAGCCCCGATCAAATCCGAAGCTATCCAAGATTTGAAGGTGCCTTGTTCAAATTAGGCCTGCAGATGTAAACACATCGATCCAGTTCAACTAGTTAATACTGTTATATATGTGAGCTGAGGCAGTAAATGAAATTTCAAGGAAAATAAAGTGAACCTAAAGTCATAAACCAGTTAATTCTACTTGGAGGACTAGTGAAAAAACTACCAAAAGTACCTAGTAAATATGATAATAATATTAAATTACTCCTACTTAACAAACTAAAACTCAAGGCTTTAAATAGAACAAATAAATTAGTAACTATGCACATGACTGTTTGACAAATATAGAAAATCCGCCAGCATCAATTTTTTCATGAGCATTGTGTGCATCGGAACATGCTTCTTCTTTAACCATAGTAGGAAGTTGAGCCCTTCGCAATGTGATGTGATGAACACGAAATGGTAACTTGAAAATGGAGAGCAAAATTAAATTCTTTTACCAATTCTTCATGTAAGTGCCCATAGTTGAAATACTTATTCAGTTCATACATGTTTATAACATGTCAACAATGTTGAACAACAACAATGAACAATGCAACATGCAGCCAAGTATTACACTCATCTAAAGAAACATATGCTCATACTCATAAAGGAGTATGAAAAGAAGAATCAAAACGATATCAGTTACGAGGCAAGGATGAAAGATTGAAGCAATATATATAAAGCCTCACGTTTCAGGTGGAATTATCAGCTTGTTACTTCTGGAATGAACAAAGTAAATAACATTAGAGATGAGCCAATTGATCAATGAATCCTAGCTAAAAGGGAAGGGTAAACGATCACCACATATACATGACTAGCAAACAATCAAAAGATTGGAGTGGTTTGTTGTAACCATCAGCATAAAGAAATCATGTGATGGGGAAACTGGAAGCATATAAGTAAGGATGACAGGCAGCATATAAGTAGGGATGGCATTTTTGACCGAACCCAAACCGAATGCGATACGATCCGAAAAATTTGGATATGGTTTCAATTTTTTTATGAACCGATCGGGTTCGGTACCACTGTTGATCCGATCCGAGACACGACCCAACCCATCGCGATCTCAAATAATCTGAATGCTCATGACAGACAAGATAAGATTCTTGGCAGCAGATAAATAATACAGTTAAAAATTCTAAATAAAATGTGCAACCGAAATTAAAGACAGAACTTACAAATCTTCAATCAATCGACAGCTACGAGTCTGAAATTATGTAGAGACTGTAACTCCCCCCTCAAATGGCTTAACTTTCAAACGATTTATTATTAGTTCAACATCAAATATTTTTCGCTGTGTTTCAAATGTTCCTGCTTATGCATGGCTCCCACCATCTACAGCAGTTAGCACTCTTGGTTCTGCTTATATGCACCCAAATTCAGTTGCAACGTACAACCGCAAATGATGGTGCATCTATGTCAAGTTCTAGGGAATCATATATGTTGTACTTGTTTTGTTTAACAGCAACACTTTTTAAATAAATTGTCAATCTAATATTAACAATTTCAACAAGAATTGCTAAAAAAAATTAATATTAAAAAAATGTAACTTACAATTCAAATGTGCCAGAAGTCTTGTAGAATCCTGTGAAATGTTAATATGAACCTAAAAGGCAAACTTCAACGAAAATATGTTAAATGGAAACATATGAATGAAACTAGACCCATTAACTCCAAGATAATATATTTAGCGAGCCACAAAACTAGAATCTAGTTCAAAGTAAAGCATTATAACAGAACATACATACTCGATATAGTTTCCTAATCTCTCTTACATCTAGACTGTATGCTAACTTGCATAAAAGTAAATGCTTATGAAAATCAAAAACCAGATACAAGACTACCAAATTTCAGCTGCATCACTGTGTGAGCGGCTTGCTATCCCACGCTTTGGGCACACATCTCAAGATCTGTGTTGGAAGATTATCCCAATCCACATCTCTTTCGTAAGAAGCATCCATGTCGTATAGAGCACCAATCAGTCGATAGTCATCACAATCAGCCCATAAGCCTTCAGATACCATATATGAGGTCAGCTGTCCGTACCATTTCAAACAGCAAATTGCATCGCTTCGAGTGGTCAATTTATCGCTAATAACAGTCCAAGGAATATTATCTCGCAACATACCATGCTTAGATAACTTCTCCCCAGCATCAAGCTTCATTTGCAGATCCAAGTTCACCAAATCATACAAGTGTTGATACTCCTTCTATGACCAGTGTCCTTTCTTCTAGCCTTGGAGTTTAATTCTGCGCCATGCATCCTTCACATGAACCTTATGTCTACCAAGCTCGCCAGTAATCTCCTTCCAGTCATTACCATGCTCTTTTTGGGCCTTCTCCACAAATTCTAAGCCTTCTTCAGTCCATTGACGTGTATCAGACCTATCAAACAAATTGTGAGCACGATAATAGATAGCAGTATAAGGCTGATGAGGTAGAGCAGCACCTATCTTCTTCCAACAATTCTTTACTCTAGGATAGTCCTTGCAATGCATGACCAGGTTCATACCCTCATCCCCCAAGCGATGAGCATTTATATATTTCAAAACAGACTCTTTAACAATCTCATCTTCTTCTTTTGTAAACCTTTTACCCCTTATTTGTTGAAGGGAAAACTTCTACATCACTGGAAAAGCTTAATTTTTTGGATTTTCGTTTCAGTTTAGCATCTTCAGAACCATTTTCAACCGTTTTTGCCTTTTTCTTCTTCTTGCCTTCGTTGCCCACTTCATCTTCATCACCAATAGTCTTACTTAAAGTCAATTGACCATCAGCTTCCTCGTCACCCAGATTCTCATATTCTATTTGCTTCTCTCTTTTCCTTTTCCTCTTCATCTTCTTAACATTTTTCTTCTCACTACACGCTATGGATTCTCCAACCACTCCACCTACATTTTCTTCTCTCCCTTGCTCTTCCTTCCCTTGGCATCTTTTTCTCCTCTTGCTGCCTTTTTATTTTCAGTAAATTCTTCACTATCCTCCATTACGGTGTTTGGTTTCCACTTCTTCTTTCTTTCTTTTTCGTCTGAACTTCCCCATCAACTTCCAAACTACCCTTCTCAAGAGTTCCCTAATCTATATGTTTGATTACAATCTCGCCATGACGATCATTTTTCTTGTTCTAGTTCCTCCTCTGACTCTTATCTTCTTCACTTAGGCTGGCACTCACTGTTTCTAGAGCCGACAGAGCTTCTATGTGAAATCCTTCACCAGATTTGGATTTCTTCTTCTTTTGATCTTTCTCTATTTGAGGATCATCACCACTTGCATTGGCAGTAACAGCCTGTTGAAAATCACTGGTCTTTTTCTTCTTGCTTTTCTTATACTTGCTTTCCATCTCCCAAAGTATGTGATCCTCCTCTACCATCACGTTTCAGATAGAATTATCATCTTGTTACTTCTGCAATGAACAAAGTAAATAACATTATAGATGATCCAATTGACCAATGAATCCTAGCTAAAACGGATGGGTAAATGATCACCACATATACATGACTAGCAAACAATCAATAGATTGGAGTGGTTTGTTGTAACCATCAGCATAAAGAAATCATGTGATGGGGAAACTGGAAGCATATAAGTAGGGATGACAGGAAGCATATAAGTAGGGATGGCATTTTTGACCGAACCCGAACCGAATGCGATACGATCCGAAAAAATCGGATATGGTTTCAATTTTTTATGACTTGATAGGGATCGAATCGGGTTCGGTACCACTGTTGATCCGATCCGAGACCCGAACCGACCCGACCTGTCCCGATCTCAAATAATCTGAATCCTCACAATTACGGATGGTAACGGGTCGGGTTCGGATCGGACCTGACCTGATCCGAACCCGATCCGAACAATATAAACCATTTTACGAACCCGATCCGATCTTAATGTGTCCGATCCGAGCCCCGATCTGATCCGAAGCTGTCCAAGATTTGAAGGTGCCCGCTTCAAATTAGGACCTGCAGACGTAAACACATCGATCCAGTTCAACCAGTTAATACTGTTATATATGTGAGCTGAGACAGTAAATGAAATTTCAAGGAAAATAAAGTGAACCTAAAGTCATAAACCAGTTAATTCTACTTGGAGGACTAGTGAAAAAACTATCAAATGTACCCAGTAAATATGATAATAATGTTAAATTACTCCTATTAACAAACTAAAACTCAAGGCTTTAAATAGAACATATAAATTAGTAACTATGCACATGACATTTTGACAAATATAGAAAATCCGCCAGCATCAATTTTTTCATGAGCATTGTGTGCATCGGAACATGCTTCTTCTTTAACCATAGTAGGAAGTTGAGCCCTTCGCAATGTGATGTGATGAACATGAAATGGTAACTTGAAAATGGAGAGCAAAATTAAATTCATTTACCAATTCATCATGTAAGTGCCCATAGTTAAAATACTTGTTCGGTTCATACATGTTTAAAACATGTCGACAATGTTGACCAACAACAATGAACAATGCAGCATGCAGCCAAGTATTACACTCATCTAAAGAAACATATGCTCATATTCAAAAAGGAGTATGAAATGAAGAAACAAAACGATATCAGTTACAAGGCAAGGACGAAAGATTGAAGCAATATATATATATATATATATATATATATATATATATATATATATATATATATATATATATATATATATATATATATATATATATATATAGCCTCTGTCCTCGAGTCTTATTTTCTTTTAAGTGTTTGGTTTCATCCCTTAATGAATTTCACTTTTACTTCGAATGATTCCATACATATTCAATATAACATAAGCTCATTCTTTAATTTCTAAAAATCATTTATTTGTTTGAGATGGCTTCTATTTAAAGCCAAGGTAATTATAATTATGGCAACATAGTGTGCAATCAGTGTCAAAATAACAGCTACCAGTCTGAAATTATGTACAGACTGTCACTCCTCCCTCAAATGGCTTAACTTTCAAACAATTTATTATTAGTTTAACATCAAATATTTTTCGCTGTGTTTCAAATGTTCCTGCTTATGCATGGCTCCCACCATCTAAAGCAGTTAGCACTCTTGGTTCTGTTTATATGCACCCAAATTCAGTTGCAACGTACAACTGCAAATGATGGTGCATCTATGTCAAGTTCTAGGGAATCATATATGTTGTACTTGTTTTGTTTAACATCAACAATTTTTAAATAAATTGTCAATCTAATATTAACAATTTCAACAAGAATTGCTAAAAAAAATATAAAAAAAATGTAACTTACAATTCAAATGTGCCAGAAGTCTTATTGAATCCTGTGAAAGGGCAATATGAATCGAACAGGCAAACTTCAACAAAAATATGTTAAATGGAAACAGATGAATGGAACTAGACCCATTAACTCCAAGATAATATATTTAGCGAGCCACAAAACTAGAATCTAGTTCAAAGTAAATCATTATAACAGAACATACATACTCGATATAGTTTCCTAATCTCTCTTACATCTAGACTGTATGCAAACTTGCATAAAAGTAAATGCTTATGAAAATCAAAAACCAGATACAAGACTACCAAATTTCAGTTGCATCACTGTGTGACCGGCTTGCTATCCTAGGCCTCTCTTGTTTCTACTAAATTTGGACAATATCTGTGCTAGAGTCTCAACTTGTTTAGCAAATGGCTTGCAACTGTGATAGCCTATGTGAAGAACCATCTGGTTCCAACGCTTTCGGCACATATCTCCAGATCTGTGTTAGAGAAGATTATCCCAATCCACATCTCTTTCGCAAGAAGAATCCATGTCGTATAGAGCACCAATCAGTCAATAGTCATCACAATCAGCCCATAAGCCTCCAGATACCATAGATGAGGTCAGTTGTCCGTACAATTTCATACAGCAAATTGCATCGCTTTGAGTGGTCAATTTATCACTAATAACAGTCCAAGGAATATTATCCCGCAACATACCATGCTTAGATAACTTCTCCTCAGCATCCAGCTTCATTTGCAGATCCAAGTTCACCAAATCATACAAGTGTTGATACTCCTTCTGCGACCAGTGTCCTTTCTTCTGGCCAAGGAGTTTAATTCTGCGTCATGCATCCCTCACATGAACCCTATGTATGCCAAGCTCAGCAGCAATCTCCTTCCAGTCATTACTATGCTCTTTTTGGGCCTTCTGCACAAATTCTAAGGCTTCTTCAGTCCATTGACGTGTAATAGACCTATCGAACAAATTGTGAGAACGGTAATAGATAGCAGTATAGGGTCGATGAGGTAGAGCAGCACCTATCTCCTTCCAACAATTCTTTACTCCAGGATAGTCCTTGCAATGCATCACCATGTTCATACCCTCATCCCCCAAGCCATGAGCCTTTATATACTTTAAAACAGACTCTTTAACAATCTCATCTTCTTCTTTTGTAAACCTTTTACCCAGCACTGTTGAAGGGAAAACTTCTACATCACTGAAAAAGCTTACTTTTTTGGATTTCTGTTTCAGTTTAGGATCTTCAAAACCATTTTCAACCGCATTTGCCTTTTTCTTCTTCTTGCCTTCGTTGCCCATTTCATCTTCATCACCAATAGTCTTACTTAAAGTCAATTGACCATCAGCTTCCTCGTCACCCAGATTCTCATATTCTTTTTGCTTCTCTCTTTTCCACTTCATCTTCTCAACATTTTTCCTCTCACTACACGCTATGGATTCTCTAACCACTCCACCTACATTTTCTTCTCTCCCTTGCTCTTCCTTCCCTTGGCATTTTTTTCTCCTCTTGCTGCCTTTTTAATTTCAGTAAATTCTTCACCATCCCCCATTACGGTGTTTGATTTCGACTTCTTCTTTCTTTCTTTTTTCGTCTGAACTTCCCCATCAACTTCCAAACTACCCTTCTCAAGAGTTTCGTCATCTATACGTTTGATTACAATCTCGCCATGTCGATCATTTTCTTGTTCTTTTTTCTCCTCTTACTCTTATCTTCTTCACTTAGGTTGGCACTCACTGTTTCCAGAGCCGACGGAGTTTCTATGTGAAATCCTTCACCAGATTTGGATTTCTTCTTCTTTTGATCTTTCTCTATTTGAGGATCATCACCACTTGCATTGTCACTAACAACCTGTTGAAAATCACTGGTCTTATTCTTCTTGCTTTTCTTAGACTTGCTTTCCATCTCCCCAAGTATGTGATCCTCCTCTACCCTCACATTTCAGGTAGAATTATCAGCTTGTTACTTCTGCAATGAACAAAGTAAATAACATTAGAGATGAGCCAATTGACCAATGAATCCTAGCTAAAAGGGAAGGGTAAACGATCACCACATATACATGACTAGCAAACAATCAAAAGATTGGAGTGGTTTGTTGTAACCATCAGCATAAAGAAATCATGTGATGGGGAAACTGGAAGCATATAAGTAGAGATGGAAGAAAGCATATAAGTAGGGATGGCAATTTGACCGAACCCGAACCAAAGGCGATCCAATCCGAAAAATTCGGATATGGTTTCAATTTTTTATGACCCGGTCGGGTTCGGTACCACTGTTGATCTGATCCGAGACCCGTCCCGACCCGATCTCAAATAATCTGAATGCTCACAACAAACAAGATAAAGTATGTACTGTAATGGCGCCGCAGGAGAAAGAGAGAGAGACGAGGGAGGGAGGGAGAGAAAGGAGCGCCAGCAGAGAGAGGAGCGGATAGTGAGAGAGAGCCCTAATTTTCTCTCTCCAAAACCCTATTTTTTTCTTATATACACAGGGGTATTTTTAATTTTTTAAAACATAAGGGGCTAAAACATAAATTCCAACTTATACATATGTGTTTGGGTCAGGTCGAATTCGGGTCGGGTCGGCAGTGGTATCGAATCCGATCGTATTATAAAAAATTGAAACTATATCCAATTTTTTCGGATCGAGTTCGATTAAATTGCCATTCTAATTTCAGATATAAATGGTCAAATCTAACAATTTCTGGTCAACAAGAGGCTGTGTAAAATCCGGTGGGGTAGAGTGCATAGGAGGAAGTTGTGGTTATTCCTAGATTAACGGTTGATTTTGATCCTGTTCCGGTGTGAAAGGGTGTAGACTTGAAATCAAATGTTTGGGCAAATGGGACCCAAAATAGGAGTGTAGTAGTAGTACATGATGAATGAAGTGAATTTGAGAGAAGATGGACGGGTGGGTGGGCTATGATTGAGAAACCACACCTAACTTATCTATGTGGTCCTCGCACTGAATCATTCTTCTTGGGATTCATTGGAAAACTATTATATCTCCGTTTCGAATCGAAGTGATTTTTTTTTTTTAATTTTTTTTCACTAATACGAAGATACTAAATTAATTTTAAGTAAACTTAATTATTCTGATAAAAATTTAAAATTTAAAATTTATTATCGATACACTATTATAAATAATAGAGTAACTCTTGTGAAAAATTAGTTTTTTTCAAAATATAATAAAAAACTAGTTTTCAGAACAGTTCATCACTCTTATTAGTTAGACTTAATGCTTTAAAACTAGTTTTTTTTAATGTTACGAAAAAACTAGTTTTTTGCAAGATTTTGACTAAATAATATCAATAATAATTTTTAGATGTTTATTTAGATAATTAATCAATTTCAAATTATTACTCAAAATATCTTCACGTTAACAGCAAAAAAAAAAAAGAAAAGTAAAACGATTATTCGAAGCGGAGAAATTATTACTACTCCACTTTGTATTTCTATTTTGATCTTAGTGATATCCAACTAAACAATAATCGAATTGTATGTTTATCCTTTGATCTAATGATTTAGTGTGATTGTTAATGTTTGGCTGGGTAACTTCAAATTGTAATTTAATTTGGCTTGATTTGGTGTAATTTGATCGGAAGGGGTTATATCACAAAAAAAATAAAATTGAACCGATTAATTTATCAATTTTGAAATCAGACAAAACTACTCATACTTAAAAACCAAATCATACCACATAATTTGGTTTGATACTTCTATCACAATTCGTAGTAATTTGAACCAAATCACTTACACCCTATTTGTTTGGTCGCTTAATCAAACTTATTTATCTTTTGAGCATTTAATGTTGTTTTAATATCATTATAATGCTCAAAGAGATTTAGCTCAATCAGACATGTGATTATTCTTTCTATATAAAAGGTGAGGGGTTCAATTCGCACAAAAATACTTTCAAATGTTAATATTGTAATAGATTAAATTAATAAGAAAAACTAATTTAAAAATAAATAAATAAAAATACCATCATCATAGTGTGAATGATTTATTTATTTTTAATGACAAAGAGGTTATAATTTTACCAGTCTCAGAATGAATTTTATTTTATTTTTTTAAATTTTTAATGACAGAGTTTATAATTTTAACAAGAAACAAATATTTAATTAGACCCAAAAGGCCAAAATGTGTTTAGCAAGGTTGAATGAGCTGGATATAGAAAAGAAAAGGACTATTATTTTGAAACTATGTCATTTTTACAAATTTTAATTCTATAAAAATGATATTTTAACACTAAAAATAAGTAGGTTTTGCAGTTTCGACACTCTGAAATTTAGAAAAAAAAATAATGCTATGTAATAATTTTTGACATCCTTCAACTGAATTTCTGTACACAATATATATTTTGGGGGAAACTAGTTTCTCCCTAAGTTATAAAAAGTCCTATTTTTTTAAACTGTTCCTATATTCGTCAAATATTTGCAAGTTGAAAAAAATTGGACTTTTTATAATTTATGGAGAAACTGGTTTCTCCCAAAACTTGCTCATTTCTGTATTGGGGGGGGGGGGGGGGTTGTACTATGGCATGCATGTAATTATAATAATGGTTTGACAGATTAGATTAGATATGTTGCAACGTTTGCATGTGTTAAACATCAATTAATTATACTTGAAATAGGTAATAGTCGTTTCAAAAAACAACTATTACCCACCACCACCATCACCATCGCTCACCACCATCATTACAACTATTACACAACTTCACCAACATCGCCACCACTACCACCATCACCAATAATTCCACTATCATTCACCACCACCATAACCACAAATACCACCACCTCACCACTACCACAAACACCATCTTCATCTTCACCTCCACTTCTACGCCATCGCCATCACCATCACCGTCACTTAGGACTACCACCACCACTCAATGCTCACAACCAGCTCTCACCACCATTTTCATCATTTACCCTCCATCAACATAAAATCCACCGCCACTGCCACTAACATCAATACCACCACCAATATCAAAGCCCAACTAAAAATGGTAGTGATGGTGATGGTAAATTATAGTGGTGTTGATGGTGTTGTTAATGATTATCATAAAAATGGATCTATCACCATTGTACCATTGTTTGATCACCTACTTTTATATACTCCGTTCTTCCCGTTTCAAATTTAAAAAAAAAAAAAAAACATTTTTTTGTTATATTTTTCAAACTTGTACCTCACCTTTACTCACTTGAACTTTAGTATTCTTTAAACATTATCACAAAATACTGATGGTGTTTAGCATAATCTCCTCGACTTAGTTCATGACTAGTGTGAATGCATCTTTAAATGTTTTAGGTCCTCTAAAAAAACTTATGGTTGCCATGCGATGGGTGATATATGCAGAAAAGCAAGAAGGCTTTTCTTTCTTTGGGGATCAAATATAATGGAAAAGTTTTAAAAAGGGTAATGGAGAGTGACGGAAAAGTTTTAAAAATGTATCATAATGATTGAGAAGGCTTTTCTTTCTTTGGGGGTCACTTCTATTGTCGCTTCCCCTTTCCCATATCACACCTCCTATCTCTTCTCCATCAACAATCGGCTAGAATGTCCAATTACAAAAAGACCCATCATGAATGCAAACTTCAGATGCCAAATCCAAACACTAACACACATAGTTAACAACGAAACAGAGTTATTGGGAGAGGAAGAATTAATTAATGTGGCTACTTTTTCAAATTGGGACGGAGTTTATTGACTCAACAAAGACGACGGGACTTGCCTGCAATAAGCCTTTGGATCGAATGGAGCTTCAATCTCTTGGACCATCAAAACTTCTTCTTCCTCTTCTTTCCATGGCCCTTTCCATTTCATCCTACCCTTTCCTCAAACTCATCCCCCCAATCTATAACTAAATAAAAGGTGAAGTGCAAAGCACTTCAGCACACTCACCATTTTCCCTCCAAAACAAGCACTTAGACTTAATAAAGACTAAATTCATTCTCCTTATTGGCAATTACTGAATACACCCTTTAGATACTCGTGAATTCAAAAATTCCCTTTAATATAATAGCTTACAGAAGAATAAGAATAAGCCGTCCTTTAATATTCCATCTTCTGACTGGCGTACAATATAAGTTGCTTCATATCTTTCCCAATACAATATCTCTCTCTCTCTCTCTCTCTCTCTCTCTCTCTAACTCTGCAAAGCGAGTTCTTTTATATTTCATTCACCTTTTCTTCTCATGTACTCTCTCTCCAGAGTCGCCCCGCCCTTTTCTGGCGACGATGTATCACTAGCTCTTTTCCCCAACTACAACAAGGTATCATCACTCTCTCCCTAACCCTTTTCCCCCAAAACCTAGCGTCACGATTTTACAATCGCTTTGTGGCTGCAGGTCGGAGTCATTCAGTTCAGCTCAAAACGGAGAGTGAAGTTTTCAACTTCCGATGGCCCTTCTTATGCATTTGTCGGATGCCATTTCACTCTCTGGCGGTTATCGTCAATGTCAATCTCCTCCAAGAACATTCCATAAGTAAACCCTAGAAATGTTCAAAATATAAAACTCCCGAAGTATAAACGTAAATATAGAATTAGGGTTTGCTCAGGAATCAAGGATTTAGAGATTACATTTCAAATTTGGGGGATTTGAAGCCATGTACTACAATGATAACATTGAAGGAGAGTAGAGAGGATGAAGAGAAGCAGAATTACCATCTGAACATTGGAGATGCGATTTGGACGGCTTTGAGAAGCGATTCCGAGATTTTCAATAGAAAGCTTACTTTCGACATTTATAGGTTCGTTTCTTGAATTTCTGATTTTTTTTTTTTTTTTTTTTTTGAATTTCGAATGCGTGTTTGTTTTTTCAGTTGAGAATTGTCAGAATATAAGACTCTAATTTGACTAATTTGATTCATTGATTAGTTTAATCGAAATATATTAGTTTAAAATGTTTATTAAAAGAGAAGCTATCTTGTGCTATTGAATGGTCATAATATAAATTTGGTGCATATCGCTCGGTCTATGTGGAACATGGTTTATTCTGTTCCGACACAACACAGGACTATCTGTGCACATTGCAGATGTTTAATTGTACAGAGTATATGATTTCTCTCGATTAATTTGTTAGGGTGTTGATGCCCATTAATTATGGAATATGACTTGTCTTCAAGTTTGGTTGTCGATATAGCTGTAATAAGAATAGACATTCATTTTGGGACAATTTTTTTGGGAAATTAGACATTCATTTTGGAACAGAGAGAGTAAAAGATTAACTAAAAGATCAAGAGGAACTGCTCTGAAACTCCTTTTATATTGTTCTAAGCATGAACTCTCCTTCCCCCACTGATTGAGCTAGATAATAAATAATGTTCGTAAATTCGTACAAGGGGTCATGCAAGTATGAGTTACATAACACCACCTCTATTCGCAGCTGAGTTATGGTTTTTACTGTCTCTAAGCATTTGTTACTTTGAGGAAAGTTGATAACTTGATGTCCGTTTCAAAAAGTGATGGAGTACTCAGTTGTGAACAGATGTACTCCCTCCGTCCCTAAATGAATGTCGAAGAAAGTTTCAAATTTACTCTTGATCAAGAGCTAATTTGAAAAAAAAAATCGACATTCATTTAGGGACAGAGGGAGTATTATCTTTCAAGCAGTGTGGGTAGTTTCACTGCTTGTAAGTGCTAAACCTCTTATGCAAAGGTCTCTATGGTGCTCCAAGGTTATATTGAGCCTTGAAGCTCTGACTTTGTCATTAATTTATATCCAAAGGAAGACAAAAGAGTAAAAAATTCTGCGTAATAATCTTTAACATCTGGGATTATCATTGCAACACTGCAACAAGAGAAAATTTGAAATTTTTTGGACATTCATTTGGGACGAAGGGAGTATATTTTAATGTTTACATCCATCCAATTGTGTGCCTAGGATTAATAGGCATCCAAGGCAAGATGAAACTTATAGTTTCTTTTATGTCTTAGCTTTGGAATCATGCGTAATCAGCTTGTAAAAGTTCCTAACAGCATATGCAACTATCGTCTTCTTAACCTTCTTTTGGCGAAGATTGGTTAATAGATCATAGTAATGTGTCAATAAGAGGGTAGATGTAATTATGATGAAATGGAATGGAATGTCTAACGAGCACCCTAAGGAGTGCACGGACACTCTAATCTCGAGCCAACTTTATTTCACACTGAGGTTCTTTTCTTTAGTCTCTATAGTCTAATTAAATCAGAATAGTCAAGTAAAATAAATTATAACCAGTACTCCCTCCGTCCCAAACCTATGTGCCCATTTTTCCATTTTTGGCATCCCAAACCTACGTGCCCCTTTCCTAAAATGGCAAAAAATCTTAATTATTCCCACCACTCATTATCTCTCCTATTTTACTTTTATACTCACAACACCAATCAATTTTACTATTCCCTCCACTCATTCTCTCTCTTATTTTACTTTTACACTCACAACACTTTCTCCATTACCCACTTTCCTTAATTTTCGCGCCAAAACACCAAATGGGCACATAGGTTTGGGATGGAGGGAGTATAATTTAAACCACCCTTTTGGATTTTAGTAAGTACTTTGGACTCTACTTTGGATCCAGCTTGATATGGCCGTTTGTTTGTCCCCAATTGTCCTGTTTCTTTCTTCTTTGTTAGCTAATTCAAGCAAACAGATTTAGTTAAAGTGAATAAGATTAATATTGCTCACTCCGTCCCTGAAATGCCCCATCTTAATTTTTTTTAATATTATCTTTAGCTATTTTACTACATGTTCTCTTTGGAATTTGCTATTGTGTATCAACATCCTGTTATATTGAACTTTGTATACTAAAAATCATCTTGTTTAATGTAGGATGGTCGTTCAAGATATATCCTTAGAGAAATACTAGCCACAGTTCCAGATCCAGGTGCGATGGCTGCAGCTGCGTGGTACAGAGCAGCAGCTTTGGCTGTAAAGGAGGACATGTCCCGAGCTTCCTCAAAGTGCACACTGACCAAGACATCTCTAATATTCACAGAATATTTTATCATCTTCTATATTACCACAGGCCCAGATAAGAATGCAAATATGTCATTTTGGGTGAAAATTCGAAGGCGGAGCTGATACAGGACTCCAAGAAGGACATTGAGTTATCCATGACTGAGTTGCAGAAGAATTTTCTAAATTATTCTAAGGTAGTTAGTTGTCTCTATGCTTATTATGCCTTATGATTGGTACTAATGTTGGCTACTGCCAGAACCAGTATACTTTTTGTCTTGGTCTGTTATGATCCATTGATGGAGTACAAATGAGTTCTTTTGAATATTTGAAAGATATACTAAGTTGAAAGGGGTAGCTTAACTGTGCTCGAGTAAATGAAATAGAAGAGGCAGGGTTATTATTACTGTGATAGTTTTATATATGTGTGTGTTGCAAGTTTTATTTGACATGCTTACGGAAGAGAAAAACAATACTCCCTCCGTCCCAGCCTAGTGTGAATCAAAATGTTGGGTACACCGATTAAGGAAAAGTAAGAGATAGAAAAAGTGGAGAGATAATGTTGTGAGTGTAAAAGTAAAATAGGAGAGAGAATGAGTGGAAGGAATAGTTAGGAGAGAGAATGTTGTGAGTGTAAAAGTAAATGAGTGGGATAAATAGTGAAGATTCCCTTCCATTTTGGACAGTTCACACTCGGCTGGGACGAATCAAAAGGGAAATAAGTGTACATTCGGCTAAGACGGAGGGAGTACAATTGAAGCAACAATTATGCACTTTGGCATGACTATACAAATGTACTTCATTTTGGAAACTAAAGATTAGATGTGGATATTATTTATTTCTTCATTTTCTTTGCTCTTGGCATCTCATCTGATTGACACCAAGGCATGGAGTTTCATTTTGGATACAGAGAAGTTAATATGATGCATGGCGTTTCATTTTCGTTGGTGGATGAATGATCCAAGGAGTTCAAAAATATTACCACCTCTGTCCAAAAATGAATGTACATTTTTTTTTCTTTTCAAATTTGCTCTTGATCAAGAACAAATTTGAATTGTTTTTAGACAGAGGTGGTAACATTTTTGAACTCCTTGGATCATTCATCCACTAACAAAATGAAACTCCATGCATAATATTAACTTCTCCGTATAAAAAAAAATTCCCCAGTTCCCCTACATGCTATTTATTCTTGCTCAAGAAACTGCTGCTTATCTACTCTCTCTCTCTCTCTCCGAATGCTAGAGAAGAAAATAGCAAGAAACCTACATTCTTATCTGCTTATTCCTTCCCCTTCTTCCTTTTCATTTTTGTACTTCCTTTCTTTTATTTTATGTTTTTTTCCCAACATTTGTATCGTAATGATTTTTCTAACATGTATATGACATGTTTCGTATGAGGAAAGGAGGGCATTTATTTTCACTTTTACGATTCATCAACATGAATGTTGAACTTTATGAGTTAATCCTCCAGTTGGGCTGTTTCTGAAAAGACCTGTTTTTAGTAATGGTCAATTGTATGTTACTTTGTCCAGAGTAACTATTCGTGATGGTTTGAAGATTTTGATATGTGACGGAAACGAAAAGACTGTAGATGAAACAACTAATGTTGTTTATAAAGAAGTATTTCAAAATTTGTAAATTAGCTTAATAATGTCAATATATTTTTGTTGAACGCAACAAATTTAAAAGTGTTACAAATTAGTTGTTATAAAGTTAAAGTACTTTTCTTTATTTTGTTTCTGCAATTTATCAATTTTTTTTTATCGTGCGTTTAACGCACGGGTGTAGCACTAGTTCTCTACCTAAATCTATCTTCATTTTAAATTAAACCCTATAGATTACTGTTTACTCTTTATACCGAAAATATTTCTTAAAATATAGTCACATGTGTTGCAAATGTCTTTTTTACGAGCAAAAACTAACCCCTAAGTAAAAGTGACCATGGATACAAAAATAAATTAGTTTAATATGTTGTAAGCAAAAATAAATTAGTTTGATGTGTTGTATGCAAAAAAAAAAAAAATTAGTGGTGAAACACGCAAAACTGAATAGTATAGTAATTTTATTTGCACCTTTTTCCTTTTTATTTTAAGAAACAAAACAATAAAAAATGACACCATTTATGAAAGCCAACATTTCAGCTCTCAAATATTGGATATTTGAACTAAAAAAAAAAGCGACCTGATAGTGATACAACAACATACAGAGAATGTTATTCTTTTGTTCTATGGAGTATTTATCCATTTTTCAAACATATATAACGGATAACTGAACCATAGTGTTGGTGCTAAAAGATGCAAAGTGCTAGACAAACAAAAAAATATAGCTCAATTAACATCCGATATTTCTTTTAGTAGGAAGAGTCAGAGGATTAATATCCATAAAATGCACTTTCAAATTCACTTTTATAATAGATTAATCGATTCAGTAATAAAAATCATTTAATACTAATTAAAAAAAAAAAAAAAAAACTACAATTTCGTTCGTGTATCAGTAACTATTTTTAGAATAGCAATTTTGAACTTATTTGACCAATAAAGTCAATGCAACATTTATTTTGAAACATAGGGAGTATGCGGTTAAATAGGAAGAAAGAATATAGTAGCACCTAGAAACCTTTCTTTTTCACATAATATTGAGTAAGATTCACCATAATCTCTATCTATATATGAAAAAGAAAATATCAAAATTGACCCCCCTAAGATACTACTTCTGTGCCCTAATATTTCCCCCAAATCAGTCAGATTCCAAAGAAAATACCCTTTTGTTGCAATAGAACTTCAAAGGAGTGGGTGGATGGGGTTTTGCTTTTATTACCTCATTGTCATTGTCAATAGAACTTCAAAGGAGTGGGTGGATTAATTTCAGTCTCTCTCGATGGACAAGGACAAATATCATTGTTCCCTTGAAGTTTGTTCCTTTTTACCGACCACCCAGGGATGGCAACGGGGCATGTTTGGGACAGGTTGGCATTTCCCAAACCCGTGCCTACTTGAAATTCCTAAAACCCGAACCCGCCCTGTCTCGGTAACGCTAAAATCCAAACCCGCCCCATTTATTTAAAAAAAAAGTATAAAAAAAATAAAAATATTACCATTTCATTATGTGATGCTAATATTTTTTTTATCTTACAAAGATAGAGACTAATAATAATGTATACTCCCTCCGTCCCACCAATTGCTTCACCCTTTTCCTCCGGCACGGGAATTATGGTAATGGGAGGGAAAAAAAATGTTGTGAGTGTAATTTGAAAATAGGAGAGAGAATTAGTGGAGGGAATAGTGAATTTGAAAAGTGTTGTGAGTGTAATAGTGTTTTAGGAGAGAATGAGTGGAGAGAATAGTGAAGATTCTTTGCCAAAAAAAGGAAAGGTGAAGCTTCTAACGGGACGCCCTTTTGGGTAATTAGTGAAGCTTTTATTGGGACGGAGGGAGTATACATTTATGAAAAATAGATTACATTATCCGACATAATTAAAGTTACATTAAAATATTATCATTATTTATAGTATTATATATATAAAATTTATATCATGTGGGTTCGGTTAAACGAGACGTGTCTTTGGTAATCCCAAACCCGTCGAGTGTTGAAAAATCCTTTCCAAACCTTCCCATTAGGGCGGGTCTTTTCGGGTTTTGGGACAGCTTCAGGTTTTTTTTTTCCATCCCTACCCCCACCCTTCAATCAACTTCTCAACTTCCCGTTAAAGAACTCATCATTGTATTCTTAGGATCAAACCAAATGACAAGTTTGCCCCAAAGTGCCTCTTTCTTACTTGACATCATTCAAAAGCATATAAAAAGCAAGTTCCATAAGAAGTCAGCTAGATGCAATGCCAATTCTATGGAAAGAGTTTTCTTAAAAGATGTTATATCATCTGTTAGGAGGTTACAGTAATTCATGGTACGTACCGGGAGGTTAATAACATGTACAGTTTCAAAATCTGGAGCGGGAGAGACAACGGACAGGATACATGTGCAGATTGACCTGATGTTATTATCACCATCTTCGTACAAGGGATGTGAGCAACTGCAATAGTAACACAAGTGTGACCCATTAGAAATCATTATTATTAACCAGTCGAAAAACAATGCAAAAAAGAAAAATGTGCATGGAGGTTGGAGTCAGAGCGCACTGCTTTCTAGCTTCGATGCTCTCAAGAGTGGCTGGGAACAGGCAAGTTCATGTCGGAAGTATGGATTCTAGGTTTTGAGAGAATTTTTCTTGAGCAATTTGGTGAGGCAAACACTTGCGAGTAATTTTAGGGTTGTACTCCACTTATTGATAATTGTAAATCAATTAAGTCAAACCATCACCGGTTAAATCAAATAAGCCCAATCATCAAAGTGAGGGGGGTAGGTCGATTTGACCGAACCTATGTAAACATTGTATGTTTGTTTTATTGGTATGATTTTCTTTATATCGTTTGTCATCGTTTTCCATGTCCTTGTCAAGCACCCCCATCTTCTAAAGGACTAATGCTAGTTGAACCACAAACTTCTCCAGACTGAGACTACCAAACGATGTGTGGATGAGATTAGTTTTGCGAGAGAAGTACCCAAAAAGTGGTGGAAGCATCACCACCCACCAGTCGCATGCCATTTGAGAGTAACAATCACGTATAATTTCAGAATCACGCACTACCGGAGAAGAGGAAAAAGTATCGTACAAATTAAACACTACTATGAATAGTTTGTTTTTTTTTTTTTTTGTGTGTGTTGAATAGAAAAAGATCTTCCCACAGGGAAGATACACCTTAACATAAACAAATAACCCCCCCCCCTATTCGGGGAAAAAAACACTCAAGTTTATCTCCTTCAAGAAATTATTCCCTGCTGGGAGGAACATCTAGCGACCTAAAGGTCTTTAGAAACTAATGGAGGCTGATATCACAAATGAAGAGTCAGATATGACTTCTTTAGAAATTTCATTAGTTGCTAGAAAATATTTTCCAAGGGTTGTTTCTTTGATTGGTCGATGACTTCAAAAATAAAAGATTTGTCCAACAACTTCTATGATGCCTGATCCCCCAAGTAGGAACCATATCCTGAGTATTTTCCCATGCGCAAGAACAGGAGTCTAAACGAATTATATATGACTTCTAATTGTCTTAAACATGGGCAAAAATTTGACCGGAAAACCATCACTTGTAAAATGAGTCAAGAATTGCAAGGTAACTAAGAAACTATGCATACCTCGAAAAGCTCGAATGGGCTGCCACGCTTGTATACGTCATTCTTCTTGCTCTTATCACCAGGCAAAATGCTAGATAATAACGCCCTCCAACCAATAAGCAATACAGCAGTACTCCCCATGGATACTAGAATGAAATTTATGGGTGGAACGTGACCGATATTTGTTGTCCTTATAGCTATTCCCAACTGCCAAAAAAGAATATCCCAGCTATACATTGGCGTGGGATGTGATCAGAACTTCTATAAATAAATAAAAGTCAGCAGTAAATAGATAAATATGTTGACTGTAATAAAAGAAAAAAAGTATTATTTGCAGAATCCAATTAGGTAAAAAAAAAAAAGTGCCCAGAAGTTGTAAATGCAAGAGGGTTCGCTATTAGTTCCTTTGCTGTGATTATCCATCCCGAAGAGTTCTTTATATCCATTCGGAATAACAAAGCAGTGTGTTCGTTGCTCTATCTTCATTCTTCACAGCTCAGGTTATGTGGTAATTATTATACATATCACCAGAGGTGGTGCCACACATTGTAGCAAAATGGAGTGATCCGATCAGTATTTTCTGCGCAAGTTTTTATTATTAAATTAAATTATGTTGGTGCGGCAACTGCCTTGACAAAGGTAGGACTGCCAAAGAATTTGTTTAATTGTTTATTCACTCAAATCAAAGTGGATTTAGCTACAAAAACTGCACCCAAAACCAGAAATAAAAATTGAAAATTAAAAAAGCAAAAAAAAACAAACAAAAAACATAGATTTACAAATGTTGTTTGCCTTAAAAAATAACAGATCATAGAAATCATTCTATTCACAGATGAAAAATTGCAAAGAATAAATCATTCTCAAAGCCATACAACCATTCTTAAGCTTGTGCATAGATATTATGTAGCCCTTGATAAATATGAAAATAGTACTTTTGCCTAACCTCAGTCATAGAAAGAGTAAATGCCATCTATGCCAGTGTT
Source organism: Adenophora triphylla var. japonica (assembly GCA_022495995.1). NCBI lineage: Eukaryota > Viridiplantae > Streptophyta > Magnoliopsida > Asterales > Campanulaceae > Adenophora > Adenophora triphylla. The sequence goes on from JAFEMH010000793.1 coordinate 58,510, forward strand.
CATAGCAAACAGTAAAAGACCTTCCAGTGCTTGAACATGAAAGAAAATGCAGCATGTACCCATTAATCCCAATTCATTTTGGGATGGTTTAATTTCATTTTCAACCATTGTATTTCACTCCAACTTTCACTTCAACCACTATACTTTGTTTTTAGCACGAAACCACAAAAGTTTCGGAAAACTATCACTTTAGCCACAAATTTGTACCTAATATGTGGTAAATCCGTGCCTTAATTCGCGAATCCGTGGCTAAAATGATATTTTTCCAATTTTTTGTGGTTTTCCTGCTAAAAACAAAGTGTAGTGGTTGAAGTGAAAGTCGAGGTAAAGTACAGTGGTTGAAAATGAAATTAATTTGGGCGGGACGGAGGGAGTATATTCTTACTTATTATTGATAAATGAAGAAATTTTATCATAGGATGGAAGAAGTACACAGAGTAGAGGACAAGATGTCCTTCAAAAAAGGAAACAAAATGAGACATAAAATTAAGAAGAATACAGAACATTATAACAAGCTACGAAATACAAATGAATGTTAGACAGCTCTCTAATCTCTACACAAATATGTCATAGATAAACCTGCAAAGGCTCCCAAAGCAGATGCGTACAAGGAACCAAGTTATACATTCTCTCCTAGGAACTGGAAATTATAATTATCAAATTAATGGTAACTGAGCAGCTTATTTGTAATTTTTGTTAATTAGTTGCTTTGGGGTTAATTTTATTTAACTCCCCACCCTGGCAAGCAACTTAACCAAAATTACATAGACGTGTTTCCAAGGTAATAACACATCAGTAAAAACACTGCAATGTATCAAAAAAAGGAGAAGGGATGAAGAGAGCATACAGGAACACCCAAAGCCCACGACTTGACAGCTGCCGTGACAGCACTGCAACGTATCAGTTGCAACGTACAACTGCAAATGATGGTGCATCTATGTCAAGTTCTAGGGAATCATATAGGTTGTACTTGTTTTGTATAACAACAACACTTTTAAATAAATTGTCAATCTAATATTAACAATTTCAACAAGAATTACTAAAAAAAAAAAAATATTCAAAAAAAAATGTAACTTACAATTCAAATGTGCCAGAAGTCTTGTTGAATCCTGTGAAAGGGCAATATGAACCTAACAGGCAAACTGCAACGAAAATATGTTAAATGAAGATAGATGAATGAAACTAGACCAATTAACTCCAAGATAATATATTTAGCGAACCACAAAACTAGAATCTAGTTCAAAGTAAATCATTATAACAGAACATACATACTCGATATAGTTTCCTAATCTCTCTTACATCTAGACTGTATGCAAACTTGCATAAAAGTAAATGCTTATGAAAATCAAAAACCAGATACAAGACTACCAAATTTCAGTTGCATCACTGTGTGACCGGCTTGCTATCCCAGGCCTCTCTTGTTTCTGCTAAATTTGGACAATATCTCTGTGCTAGAGTCTCAACTTGTTCAGCAAATGGCTTGCAGCCGTGATAGCCTATGTGAAGAACCATCTGGTTCCAACGCTTCCGGCACACATCTCCAGATCTGTGTTGGAGAAGATTATCCCAATCCACATCTCTTTCGCAAGAAGCATCCATGTCGTAGAGAGCACCAATCAGTCGATAGTCATCACAATCGGACCATAAGCCTTCGGCTACCATAGATGAGGTCAGCTGTCCGTACCATTTCATACAGCAAATTGCATCGCTTCGAGTGGTCAATTTATCACTAATAGCAGTCCAAGGAATATTATCCCGCAACATACCATGCTTAGATAGCTTCTCCTCAGCATCCAGCTTCATTTGCAGATCAAAGTTCACCAAATCATACAAGTGTTGATACTCCTTCTGCGACCAGTGTCCTTTCTTCTGGCCTTGGAGTTTAATTCTGCGCCATGCATCCTTCACATGAACCCTATGTCTGCCAAGCTCGGCAGCAATCGCCTTCCAGTCATTACCGTGCTCTTTTTGGGCCTTCTGCACAAATTCTAAGTCTTCTTCAGTCCATTGACGTGTATCAGACCTCTCGAACAAATTGTGAGCACGATAATAGATAGCAGTATAGGGCCGATGAGGTAGAGCAGCACCTATCTCCTTCCAACAATTCTTTACTCCAGGATAGTCCTTGCAATGCATCACCATGTTCATACCCTCATCCCCCAAGCCATGAGCCTTAATATAGTTCAAAACAGACTCTTTAACAATCTCATCTTCTTCTTTTGTAAACCTTTTACCCCGCACTGTTGAAGGGAAAACTTCAACAACACCGGAAAAGCTTACTTTTTTGGATTTCCGTTTCAGTTTAGGATCTTTAGAACCATTTTCAACCGCAATTGCCTTTTTCTTCCTCTTGCCTTCGTTGCTCACTTCATCTTCATCACCAATAGTCTTACTTAAAGTCAACTGACCATCAGCTTCCTCGTCACCCAGATTCTCATATTCTTTTTGCTTCTCTCTTTTCCTCTTCATCTTCTCGACATTTTTCCTCTCACTACACGCTATGAATTCTCCAACCACTCCACCTACATTTTCTTTCTCTTCCTTGCTCTTCCTTCCCTTGGCATCTTTTTCTCCTCTTGCTGCCTTTTTATTTTCAGTAAATTCTTCACCATCCCCCATTACGGTATTTGATTTCCACTTCTTCTTTCTTTCTTTTTTCGTCTGAACTTCCCCATCAACTTCCAAACTACCCTTCTCAAGCGTTCCGTCATCTATACGTTTGATTACAATCTCGCCATGACGATCATTTTTCTTGTTCTTGTTCCTCCTCTTACTCTTATCTTCTTCACTTAGGCTGGCACTCGCTGTTTCCGGAGCCGACGGAGCTTCTATGTGAAACCCTTCACCAGATTTGGATTTCTTCTTCTTTTGATCTTTCTCTATTTGAGGATCATCACCACTTGCATTGTCAGCCTGTTTAAAATCACTGGTCTTATTCTTCTTGCTTTTCTTAGACTTGCTTTCCATCTCCCCAAGTATGTGATCCTCCTCCACCCTCACGTTTCAGATAGAATTATCAGCTTGTTACTTCTGCAATTAACAAAGTAAATAACATTAGAGATGAGCCAATTGACCAATGAATCCTAGCTAAAAGGAAAGGGTAAACGATCACCACATATACATGACTAGCAAGCAATCAAAAGATTGGAGGGGTTTGTTGTAACCATCAGCTTTAAGGTAATGTTATTAACTTGAGTAAACCGCTTACTGAATTTCAAATTTTCATATGAGACTTAAGTTCAACATTCAAAGCACAAAATATACATAGAGATGCAAGAAATTGGATTACCCCCATTTCGGGATCCGAGAGGTTAACTCTGGCTTTTCATACTGAATGACGCCTTCTAGAGGTAAGTTTTCTTCACCAACAAACGAAACGGATTCTTCGGAATTGAAAGGAGCAGTGGCTTTGGTTTTAGCACCACTACCACCACCGGCGTTGGCACTTACGGATAAAGGTTTCGGCTGCCGTGGATTCTGGATGATGGATATACAAAGTTGGGGCGGCAATCGGAGAAAAGTGGATGGACGGCGGTGGTGATTTTGGGAGGGGAGTTGAGGGAACCCTTCCGTGCGGATAATGAGATTTTTTTCTCAAAATATTCGGAGAAAAGTGGATGGACGGCGGTGGTGATTTTGGGAGGGGAGTAGTTGGGGAACCCTTCCGTGCGGATAAAGTGATTTTTTTTCTCAAAATATTCATTTTTAAAAATATAATTCCCAAAATAATAATTGATTCAAATTATTTATTAAAATGTCCATTTTTTTTAAACTCGCTAAATGGTATAAGGTTATACATAAATACACGGCCCCTCAAAAATACACGGCCAACCACGGCCAACGCAATTTACCAAATTACCCATTTATATATAATTTTTTTTTTCATTTCAAATTCAATCAAACACAGCTCTTCCTCTCCCTCGCTCTCTCTCTCTCTCTCGCACACACCACGACGACGAAGAATGGCTCGAGTAAAATTTTGGCCGTCCTGCCGGAGCTTCCGCCGCTACCACCACTGCCATCGCCGCCGCCTCCACTTCTACCACCTTGCCCGTGAAGAAGGTAATGCAATTTGAACGTAATTTAAACCTAATTTTACATTCCCAATGTCTAATTTTTGCTTGATTGCTTCAATTGATTTGGACGTCTTTCATGAACTGGTTTCTTCAATTGATTTCGACGTCTTTTTCTTTACATCGTTCATTTTTCTTTCTTTTTATGCATCTCGTGTAATTTTTCTTTCTTTGATATTAACCAAACCGAGAATGCATCTCGTGCGAGTTCACACGAGACGGATCTGAGTTCACACGAGATGCATCTCGTGTGAGTTCACACGAGATAAATCTCGTGTAAACTCACACGAGATGCATCTCGTGTGATTTTACACGAGTCAGTGCCCCTGGTCCTCTCTTTTTCTTTACATCGTTCGTATTCAGCTATAAATGCTAAATAGCTAATTTATTGTCTCTTATTTGTTTATTTGTAGGCACGTGAACGTACGACCGCGTCCAATAGAAAGAGGAAGGCCGAGACGGCACCTAAGGTAGATAAACGCAAAGCAAAAGGATACATGATAGGACTATCGTGCGTGGTCCGAGCTTGGGATCGAGCAGATGTAGGAGATGATCATGATAGACTTTGCGTACTCGAGCAGCTCGAGCAGACCGAGCACTGCGATACTGGGTTTTGAGCATGCGATTGAGGAGGATGTAGGAGATGATGAGGCATCTTCGATTCCGATGATAGTAGTGAGGAGGATGTAGGAGATGATGATGGATCTTCCGATTCGATGATACAAGTGAGGGGACGAGGAGGCTGAGGAGGCGAGGCGGGATGATGATGATGATGATGATGATGATGACGATGAGGAGGAGGAGGAGGAGGAGGAGGTACAGGATGTTAGACCTTCGAGGCATGGGAGGGGAGGGGAGGGATGTAGCCTAGAGGGCGGTGGACAGAGGAGGCAGGGCGCGGCGGGGAGGAGCCACCATCATGGCAGATTCAGAGTGACCCAGGTGGCGGCCCAGAGAATGTTTCACCTATATACGGCTTTGGTGATCACAGAGCTCGAGAGATTTGGAGGGATGCCACTAGTGAGTCAGTGGTGACTTTTCATACGAGACTGCTACATCTGCAAAAGTAAGATAATCATTTATATGAATTTATTAAAATCTTGAAGTTGTTTGGCACACACTCTAAATATTCCATTAATTATACATCTCGTACTTTTCTCGATCTCGAGTGTTGATTATATTTTTTGTTTGGAATAAACAGGTTCAAGCGTGATGATCCTGAGGCTACCGATAGAGCCCGCCGACCCTCGCTGATGCATCGGCATCCAAGCACGCACGATGCCACCATTCGTAGGCCTAATCATGCGCTACCGATGACAAAGATTTTGGAACGTGGTCTCCCCGAGACTAACTCGCTCCACATGTCGCGGGAGATGACCATTACGTTACACGACGTATTTCATATCCTGGGTATGTTGTTATATATTATCAATTTCAAGACTATACTATCTACATTCATCTCTTGTACTAAAATGTGTTATTTCATCTTCAATTTACAGGTATCACCGCAGTAGGTGCACCTATTCGATATCCTGATCCAAATGCTCGACCTATCCGCATCACTAGACACCTCGTTTTGGGAGGCACCTGCACTTATTGAAGGATGTCCTACGTCTCTTTTCTTCCCGTATACGCCACATGACTGATGCCCGCCAGAAGCCACAGATATCCTGCACCTCGGGGTTCCACGATGTTCGTGGACAAGGGTCAGGATAAGGTGCCCTCAGCCTTCCTTTCTCTATGCATGGATCTTGAGAGACTCCCCACTCTCTCCCGGGGATCGCCTACATTGGCATATTTATACCGAGAGTTCGGGAAGGCGTCCAGATCCTGGATGCAAGCAGTGGGTGGTCAGGCGACACCGCTAGAGGTACATCTTACTATACTCATTTTCTTTTTACTCGTCGACTCCCCCCCTGTAATTACATGTTGCATTTGATTAGTATTTAATACTTTTTTACATACATCTCGGGGTGGATATACGAGTACTTCCTGATTTCCGCGACTTTCGACCCGCACTGCAAAGCAGGGCAGCCTCGAGAGCCCGTAGATGGTCACGCGCCGACAAATTGGGAGGGGATTAGATCATCTAGTGCAAGATCGCCGCACTCGACAGGATGACGCATGTTGATAGGGTGAGTTATTCATATTAAAACTGTTTCAAATTGTTACAATCACTCCTGCTATTATGTAGACTATGCCTAACAAAGTCTACTCACAAAGTTGTTTGGACTCCTTATGGTATCGGAGCGGACTCGATTCGCCGGTTTCACACTTCGTGGGGTTATACGCTTTTGTGACATCACCGAGGCGTATATGCCCGATCGTGTTACCGTGCGGTTCGGGTACCAGCAGAGGATCCCCAGACGGCCCCGCGTGACTCCCACGAGATGTATTTTTGTAAAAGGGTCGAAGGGATACCAAAAGGAGTATGGTGACGGAGATGATTTTGGGACGGCGGAGTTCGACATGCATGATTTCAGGCCCGTTCCCCGATGGGGGCCACCACTAGATACTACATCTTCTCCCGACCGATGATTATATGGAGTGAGTTTCTGGCTAGGAGTCATGTTCGGATATCTAATCCGATACACGATCCTCCCGTTGACATTCCACCTCCCCACCTCCCCAGCTGATGTTCCACCGCACTGGGTCACTGCCGATCGCAGATCTCATACTTCCATTAGTGACGTATGCGAGTCTCCCGAGTACGCCGTAGATATACTTTAGACGGGCACACGAGGGTTTAGGTCGTCTCACGTAGGAGGTCGCATTTATGTATTATTGATTATGGAGTTTTGGTTTATTTGTAGTACTGATTATGGAGTTGGATTTATTTTCTGTAGGAAATGGATAGTTGTTGTTGTAATGGTATACTGATTGTATTGTTGTTGTTTATGGAGTTATGGATTTGTAGTACTGAATATGGAGTTATGGATTTGTTGCCGTTGTTTATTTGGTGTTCGTTTATTTGGTATCGACAGACGCGAGTATGAAATGGATAGTTCATTGCCAGGTCGATTGTGTTGTTGCTGTTGTTTATTTGGTGTTGTTGTTTACTTGGTGCTGGTGCTGTTGCTGATGTGTCTCGTATGGATCCACACGAAACACATCTCGTGTAGATCCACACGAGACACATCTCGTGTAAATCCACACGAGATGTGTCTCGTGGATATACACGAGACACATCGCAACAACAACAAGCACAAAGTCATACTGATGAAAAATTGTATACGAAATAAAAGTGTTAACAAGGATAAGCATATAATTCAAACATCCAAACATTCATACAAACTTTATAATTCAAAAACCATTACACATATACTATCCCCTACGTAATCTTTCTCTTCTTGCATGGGTATCCTGATCATAGAGTTTATTAAATTCTGCTATCCTATCTCGGTATTGGAGGATCAGTTGACTTGCGCTTGGATCACAGTGTTCCCTCCAAGTGTTCGGTGGTGGTGGAATTGGGTAATGATATTTAAAATGTTTTTCATCTACATGAGTTTCCTCAAAATCCAAATGGATATTGAGTTACAAATTTTTGCCATTATTTAGGGTGTTTAGGGTTTTCTGTGTCCCGATCTTGCCAAAAATGGTATAAGGCTAGCTCGTTTATTTTTTTTTAATTTTTTTCTAGATTGTAAATGACATTTAAAATGTTTTTCATCTACATGAGTTTCCTCAAAATACAAATGGATATTGAGTTACAAATTTTTGCCATTATTTAGGGTTTTTAGGGTTTTCTGTGTCCCGATCTTGCCAAAAATGGTATACGCCTACCTCGTTTAATTTTTTTTATTTTTTTTCTAGATTCTAAATGACATTTAAAATGTTTTTCATCTACATGAGTTTCCTCAAAATCCAAATGGAGATTGAGTTACAAATTTTTGCCATTATTTAGGGTTTTTAGGGTTTTTCGTGTCCCGATCTTGCCAAAAATGGTATACGGCTACCTCGTTTAATTTTTTTTAATTTTTTTCTAGATTCTAAATGATATTTAAAATGTTTTTCATCTACATGAGTTTTCTCAAAATCCAAATGGAGATTGAGTTACAAATTTTTGCCATTATTTAGGGTGTTTAGGGTTTTCTGTGTCCCGATCTTGCCAAAAATGGTATAAGGCTAGCTCGTTTATTTTTTTTTTAATTTTTTTATAGATTATAAATGACATTTAAAATGTTTTTCATCTACATGAGTTTCCTCAAAATACAAATGGAGATTGAGTTACAAATTTTTGCCATTATTTACGGTTTTTAGGGTTTTCTGTGTCCCGATCTTGCCAAAAATGGTATACGCCTACCTCGTTTAATTTTTTTTAATTTTTTTCTAGATTCTAAATGACATTTAAAGTGTTTTTCATCTACATGAGTTTCCTCAAAATCCAAATGGAGATTGAGTTACAAATATGTGCCATTATTTAGGGTATTTAGGGTTTTATGTGTCCCGATCTTGCCAAAAATGGTATAAGGCTATCTCGTTTAATTTTTTTTAATTTTTTTATAGATTGTAAATGACATTTAAAATGTTTTTCATCTACATGAGTTTCCTCAAAATCCAAATGGATATTGAGTTACAAATTTTTGCCATTATTTAGGGTTTTTAGGATTTTACGTGTCCCGATCTTGCCAAAAATGGTATACGGCTACCTCGTTTATTTTTTTTTAATTTTTTTCTAGATTCTAAATGACATTTAAAGTGTTTTTCATCTACATGAGTTTCCTCAAAATCCAAATGGATATTGAGTTACAAATTTTTGCCATTATTTAGGGTTTTTGTGGTTTTATGTGTCCCGATCTTGCCAAAAATGGTATAAGGCTACCTCGTTTAATTTTTTTAAATTTTTTTCTAGATTCTAAATGACATTTAAAATGTTTTTCATCTACATGAGTTTCCTCAAAATCCAAATGGAGATTGAGTTACAAATTTTTGCCATTATTTAGGGTTTTTAGGGTTTTTCGTGTCCCGATCTTGCCAAAAATGGTATACGGCTACCTCGTTTATTTTTTTTTAATTTTTTTCTAGATTCTAAATGACATTTAAAGTGTTTTCATCTACATGAGTTTTCTCAAAATCCAAATGGAGATTGAGTTACAAATATTTGCCATTATTTAGGGTTTTTAGGGTTTTACGTGTCCCGATCTTGTCAAAAATGGTATACGGCTACCTCGTTTATTTTTTTTTAATTTTTTTCTAAATTCTAAATGACATTTAAAATGTTTTTCATCTACATGAGTTTCCTCAAAATCCAAATGAAGATTGAGTTACAAATTTTTGCCATTATTTACGGTTTTTAGGGTTTTCTGTGTCCCGATCTTGCCAAAAATGGTATACGCCTACCTCGTTTAATTTTTTTTAATTTGTTTCTAGATTCTAAATGATATTTAAAATGTTTTTCATCTACATGAGTTTCCTCAAAATCCAAATGGATATTGAGTTACAAATTTTTGCCATTATTTAGGGTGTTTAGGGTTTTCTGTGTCCCGATCTTGCCAAAAATGGTATAAGGCTAGCTCGTTTATTTTTTTTTAATTTTTTTCTAGATTCTAAATGACATTTAAAATGTTTTTCATCTATATGAGTTTCCTCAAAATACAAATGGAGATTGAGTTACAAATTTTTGCCATTATTTAGGTTTTTAGGGTTTTCTGTGTCCCGATCTTGCCAAAAATGGTATACGCCTACCTCGTTTAATTTTTTTTAATTTTTTTCTAGATTCTAAATGACATTTAAAGTGTTTTTCATCTACATGAGTTTCCTCAAAATCCAAATGGAGATTGAGTTACAAATATGTGCCATTATTTAGGGTATTTAGGGTTTTATGTGTCCCGATCTTGCCAAAAATGGTATAAGGCTACCTCGTTTAATTTTTTTTAATTTTTTCTAGATTGTAAATGACATTTAAAATGTTTTTCATCTACATGAGTTTACTCAAAATCCAAATGGATATTGAGTTACAATTTTTTGCCATTATTTAGGGTTTTTAGGGTTTTACGTGTCCCGATCTTGCCAAAAATGGTATACGGCTACCTCGTTTATTTTTTTTTAATTTTTTTCTAGATTCTAAATGACATTTAAAGTGTTTTTCATCTACATGAGTTTTCTCAAAATCCAAATGGAGATTGAGTTACAAATATTTGCCATTATTTAGGGTTTTTAGGGTTTTACGTGTCCCGATTTTGCCAAAAATGGTATACGGCTACCTCGTTTATTTTTTTTTAATTTTTTTCTACATTATAGATGACATTTAAAGTGTTTTTTTATCTACATGAGATTCCTCAAAATCCAAATGGAGATTGAGTTACAAATATTTGCCAATTAAAGGGTTTTATGTGTCTCGTATGTATCCACACGAGACACATCTCGTGTTGATACACACGATATACATCTCGTGTATATCCACACGATACACATCTCGTGTGGATCCATACGAGATGAGTGAAGAATTAGGCGAAACCCATTACCAAAACAGCAACAACCATCATCATCATCAACACTAAACAACCGATTACCAAAACCTGAATATTCAATCAAATGAAAGGGCCCTTTTAATGGTGGATGGAGATAAATCTCGTGTAAAATCACACGAGATTATTCTCGTGTGAGTTCACACGAGATAAACCGAAAAGAGAGTTCCTCTTTGGACGCATCAATGGCGTCACTAACAATTCCTTTAAAATCAGAACCTCCTTTTCCAACAATCAATGCTCCAATTACTTCAAACCCTTTCAACAAAAGTGTCCTCAAATCATCTGCACGGAAAAAATTAACCTAAATCAATCACAAACGCACAGGCAAACAAAGAATCAGATGATTGGGAGTTAGGGTTACCTGATTCTCTGACGAAATCGGGTGAAAAGGGGTCGGAGGGGTGGGTGTGAATGCACTTGAAGGTGGATATTAATGTGATGGGAGAGACGAAGGGAGAACCTATCAACCATTGGAGACCTGCTTCGTTGTTGATGATGATATCGTTCGCAGTGTCCATGGTGAACGATTGAAATTTTTCTGCGAGATGTGTCGTGTGAATATACACGGGATAAAGGTATTGATATCGTGTAGAATCACACGAGAAGGAAGGGCAAAATTGGAATATTTCGTTCTCTGTATTTTTCGTTCTCTGTATTTAGTATTTACCATGGTATAACGAGTTTAATATTTATCCGTTGAAACACGTCAAATGAAATGGCGAGTTCTTTTTTTTTTTAAAAAATTTCCCTTTTTTATTCCTGGAATTATTTTAAATGACGTGTAAATAAAACTCGTCAATTGATTTGGCGAGTTTAAGCGAAATTAACACTTCCAATCAGCGATTTTTCAGATTACATCCCCGTGCCATAAGCTACAATGAGAAGGGGACCAATAATATATTAGGATCGATCTCCCACAAGAAAATTCGCACAAAACAAATTAAACGGTAAATATCCACACAAATAAAGAAAAAGGAGACACAATATTACGTGGTTCGACTTAAAGCCTATTTCACCAATAATCAATATTATAATTTCTTTAATATTACAAGAATAGAGACTCTTCCCCTCAATACTCTTGAATATTCTCCCTAAAGCAAAAGCTTACAATTTCTCCCTCTAAATTGTAGGCTATGCTAATCAAGAAACTCGATAAGACACACCACTTATCACAACAGTATTACAAGAATAGAGGTATCCACATTCTTAAATACTCTCACAATAGTGTACAACTCCTTCATGAATGTACACATCTCTCTAACTCACTTTTCCCTGAGGGGAACCACTCTTGGCACCACAAGGCACACTTAAACCCTTTCTATATATGCCTATTTATAGGCACAAAATATATCTTAGATAAAGCCTTATCTAGATAGACAAATACCAAAAGTATTCATTGAAAGGTCAACTGTCACATTCATGAATCACATGAGATAATGTATGTTGACTCCTTAAACTTGAGTCAAATTCCAATAATCTCCACCTTGGCAAAAGTTCTTGATCATATACCCGGTTTTGGCTTCCACCATGACAACTGGCTCCACCGAATAATTGTCATCCTCAATTTTAAAATTTCCACGAAATTCATATTCTGTTGTGAAATTCACAGTCTTTTAGCTCATACAAACATAAACATTGTAAAGAAGTAAATAGATAGGAAAAAAAAACTAGCCAAGAAGATAGCTAGGGAGGGGAGTTTCTCATTTATATATATATTGAGATTACATGCAAGCTAACACATGGCTAGTGACTTACCCATCATATTCCTAGATTATACATATAGATCCCTACATAATATTTCAATACAATAGGAAGACCCACATTTATATACATTTACAACACTCCTCCTTGGGATTCCTATTGGATGATAATTGTGCTCCATATGTTGCCTCATTAAAAACCTTCTGAGCAAAAACCCTGTGGGAAAAATAATCTCGAAGAAAAAGAGTACAACGCAAAATCTTTTCAATCAACACTCATTGCCTCGTTAAAACCTTGGCGGGTAACAAAACCCAGTGGGAAAAATAACCCCGCTCGAAGGAAAAAGAGTACAATGAAATCTACGTAGCTTCAAGATACTCCCCCTTAAGTCTACAAGTATCTTCGGGATACTCCCCTTGAAATCTACATGGGTAGAAGCTCTGACAATTTGCATAAGCCAATCCCTTTTACATGTTTCTCAAAAGTGATTTTAGGTAAGGATTTTGTGAACAAGTCAGTGCAGTTGTCTTGACTCCTGATCTGCTGGATCATTATCTGCTTGAGTTCCTGTTGATGTTGATTAAAGAAAAACTTTGGTGCTATGTGCTTGGTTTTGTCACCTTTTATAAAACCCATTTTCATTTGTTCAATGCATGCCGCATTATCCTCAATATAACAGTAGGGTCTTCTGTGGTATCCAATCCACAGGAATTTCGAACATGTCTAACCACGACTCTAAGCCACGTACACTCACGAATTTCATCATGAAGTGCTAAAATCTCAGCATGGTTCGAAGAGATGGCAACCAAGGTCTGTTTCGTAGACCTCCAAGACACAGATGTGTTACCAATAGTAAACACATATCCGCTTTGGGATCGAGCTTTATGCGGATCTGATAAGTAACTAGCATCTGCATATCCAATCAAACATGCTTTATTCATAGAAGCATAGGGATAAAATAAACCCATGTCCATTGTCCCACGGAGATAACGAAATATCTCTTTTATGCCATTCCAATGGCGACGTGTTGGTTCAGAACTGAATCGAGCAAGTAAATTAACTGAAAAAGAGATATCGTGCAGTGCATTGAGATAAGTACAATAATGCGCCTAATGCACTTAGATATGGCACCTCCGTGGCAACACCTCTTCACCCTCGTCTAGAGGGCGAAATGGATCATTTGATTTATCTAATGACCTGACTACCATTGGTGTGGCCGATGGTTTTGCCTTATCCTCATTGAACCTTCTCAACATCTTCTGGATGTAGTTCGACTGGTGGATCATTATTCCATCTATACGGTGAACTATTTCCAGCCCAAGGCAAAAATTGGTCCTCCCAAGGTCTTTCATCTCGAATTTTGTTTTTAGGAGCTGGGAAGTTTCTTTAACTTCTTCTGGAGTCCCTATCAAGTTCATGTCATCGACATATACAGCAATGATAGCAAATCCATTCCTTGTTCTTTTGATAAACACGCACGGACATATATCATTGTTCATATATCCCCTTCCGAGCAAGTACAGACTGAGATGGTTATACCACATTCTTTCGTATTGTTTTAAACCATACAATGAACGCCTCAGGCTAACTGAGTGTGTGTTCCATGGTCTAGAACTACTTCTCTCGGGTATCGCAAGTCCTTCGGGGACTTTCATGTAAATACTTATATCTAGATCCCCATAAAGATACGATATGACCACATCCATAAGCTGCATTGTCAGTTTTTCAGACACCACTAAACTGACCTAATATCTGAATGTAATAACATCCATAACGGGAGAGTATGTCTCATCAAAGTCAATCCCAAGTCTTTGATAGAAGCCTTGTGCAACAAGGCGAGCTTTATATCTCATAATTTCATTTCTCTCATTCCTTTTCCTTGTAAATACCCATTTATAACCCACAGGTATAACTCCAGGATGATTAGGAACTACTGGTCCAAATACTCCTCTTTTCTTTAAGGAATCAAACTCAGCTTGGATTGCTTTCTCCCATTTAGGCCAATCAACTCTTTGCTTGGACTTATTAACGGAGCGAGGTTCAATATCATCACTTGATATGATCTCAGTGGCTACCGTATAGGCAAATACATCGTTGATAATTGTTTCATCCCGATGCCAAATCTCATTTATGCATGCATGACTAACTGATATTTCTCTATTCTCAGAAATAGATGAACATGTCGAGGCGTCCCCCGACTTCGTTTCCAAAATGAATCCATAATCTGGAACGATTTCATGACATGGATCGGATGATATCCCAATTTTACTATCGCTAACGGGATTCGAATTTTGTGCACTCACCCGTTTTTGGGGATGCGAATCCTTGGATCCAACTGGTCTCCCTCTCTTCTGGGCAGGGGTATGTATTTCGTTAGCTGGGATTACTGACCTTCCTTTTTTTTTTTTTACAACTATATTTTTTTTTCCCCACTACTCTCACACACACACACACATGCACGCACAGAAGCGCCTAAGAGATAAATCCTAGGGAGAGAAAGCCTTCCCTCTAACTTTTGGGGGGATCGAACCCATGACCTCTAGGATGGAATCCATGAGCTCAAGCCAGCAGGCCAAATCCCCACGTGCAATCACTGACCTTCCTGTTAATGCTCCTTTTGGGAGATCTATCCTTGCAGGCACATTTGCAGCTGGTATATGAGATCTCGTCACTTTTGCTAGATATGAGAATGAGTCTGACATACTGTTTGCTATCTTCTGTAGATCTAGTATTCTACGCACTTCAGTCTCTCTAAGTGTTGTAGGGGGATCATGATGAGACACGGTGGGGTCGTACCATACTAATTCACGTCGTTCTTCTGGAACGTTGGTAAGAACGTTCTTTCCTCCCCCTAACAGCGGGAAGACAGTCTCATCAAAGTGACAATCTGCAAATCGTGCAGTAAAGAGATCGCCTGTCAAGGGTTCCAAGTATCATATTATAGTTGGTGATACGTATCCCACGTATATCCCTAACCTTCGCTGAGGTCCCATCTTTGTTCGCTGTGGTGGAGCGATCGGTACATAAACTGCACACCCAAATGTACGTAGATGTGAAATGTTCGGTTCAGTTCCTGTAACCATTTGTAACGCAGAATAAGGTTGGGTTGCAGTTGGTCTCAGTCGTACGAGCATAGTTGCATGCAAAATTACATAGCCCTGCGTAGATAGAGACTTTAGTGCGCATAACCAAAGTCCGAGCTATTCTTTGCAAATTCTTAATGAGTGCTTCTGCGAGGCCATTTTGGGTATGAACATAAGCTACTAGATGTTGTACATCGATACCCATAGACATGCAAAAATCATCGAAAGATCAAGATGTAAACTCCGCAACATTATCCATCCTGATGGATTTAATATGATAATCCGGATAATGTGCTCTCAGCCGTATAATCTGAGACAAGAGTTTTGAATAAGCAGCATTTCTTGTGGACAACAGGTCAACTTGTGACCATCTAGTGGAGGCATCAATCATCACCATGAAATTTCTGAATGGTCCACATGGTGGTGTTATAGGTCCACATATATCTCCTTGGATTCTTTCCAAGAAAGCAAGGGATTCTTTACCACTTTGTGTATATGCTGGCGTTGAATCAAGTTTTCCCATAGAACAAGGTAGACATAATTTGTCACTACAGACCAGATCCTTATTCTTAAGTGGATGCCCATGAGATGTGTTAATTATTCGGCGCATCACACTTTGACCCGGATGTCCCAATCGGTCGTGTCAGAGAGCATATTTACTCTCATTACTTGGGTTAGAACTATCCACAAGGTAAACTCCTGGTACCCTTATGATAGTCTTGTACAACCCAGTATTTTGTCCCTCTAATTTCTCCAGAGTACGCTTCAGGCCATACTCATTAAAGGTGATACACATATATCCAATCCCATTTTCTTCGGTGGTTTCTACGTGATAACCATTTGCTCGTATGTCTTTAAAGCTTAACAACGTTATTCTAGAACGTGGGGAACAAAGCGCCTCAGAAATGGTAAAATTTGTACCGTTAGACAACATAAGATAGGCTTTCCCATAGCCATCTACCAAATCACAAGATCCCGATATTGTTGTCATTGAGGTTTTAGTCGGATTTAATTCCTCAAAATAAGCTTTATTCCGAAGGATTGTGTGCGTTGTCGCACTATCTATCAGACATTCTTCCCCACTTGTCATTCTTCTAATAAACATCAAGTTCATTTATCATATTATATAACAATAAATATAAGTTATAAAGTATTTATAATGCTAAAATGGATAACCAGAATAAGAAAAACAAAGTACATACATCTCTTATATTTACAAGTGGTCACACAACCAACAGTACAAAAGAGTGACCACGGGATATTAACAAAAGATGGGCATGGATTTACAAAGGAGATCCATGAGATAACTACACAAGCTACATTCCAGTTTTTGTCATATGGTCAGAAGTTCCCAAACTTGGAAACTGGGATGCGTGGTCTATCTCAAGAGCATTGGATTCTGCCAAGTGTACCTCTCTTGGTTGTGCACCTACTCTAACATTTTTCGAACGACAGGTTCGAGACCAATGACCATATCCTCCACATCTGTGACAAGAGGTATCTATGTTCTGATTCTGATTTTGGTCTTGGCTTCGGGCCTTATTGTAATTCCACTGGTCATGTCTACCATTTCTTCCACCTCCTCTTTGACAACTAGAACCTCCCCTTGAGTTATTTCTTTTCCATTGGTTCTTTCGTAGGCCAGTTTTCCTTGTATTCCATTTTTCTCTCTTTTGGTGGCTTGGTCCTGCACCATTTCCATTTCCTCGGTTGTGTTTAGAAACCACATTGACTTCGGGCAATGGTTTGGTTCCAACCGGACGAGCTTCATTATTCTTTATAAGAAGATCAAAGTTTTTCTCGGCGAGGAGTAAAACTGTGATCAACTCAGAGAATTTGGTATAGTTCTTAGCTCGGTACTGTTAAGAGAGGATAACATGAGAGGCAGGGAAGGTGGAGTACGTTTTTTCTAGTATTTCCTCCTCCGTCAATTTTACACCACAAAATTCAAGTGTCGACTTAATACGACACACTTCTGAATTATATTCATTGACTGTTTTGAAATCCATGAAACGAAGATGAGTCCATCTGTTCCTAGCTTCTGGTAGGAGGATGGTCTTCTGGTGGTCAAACCTACTTACCAACTCATCCCAAAGTTGTTTGGGATTTTGAATGGATGTATAATCCATTCTAAGAACATCATCTAAATGTCTTCGAATCAGAATCATTGCATCTGCATTTTGATTATCAGTGAGCTCGTTATTTGGCTCAATAGCAGAGCTAAGCTTTTGGCTTGTAAGATGGAGTAGTCACTACAACAAATATGCCTTTTCCCGGCACTTTACTTTGTGCCGCTAATTTCCGGCATTTCAACGAAAGTGCCGCTAAATTTTCGGCGTTTTTTGGAAAATGCCGCAAATTCCCGGCACTTTATTAAAAGTGCCGCTAATTTTCGGCATTTCAATGAAAGTGCCGCAAAATTTCCGGCGCTTTTTGGAAAATGCCGCGAATTCCCGGCACTTTATTAAAAGTGCCGGGAAATTTTCGACACTTCAGGAAAAGTGCCGAGAATTCCCGGCAGTTCGATATAAGTGCCGCTAAATTTCCGGCAATTACTGAAAAGTGTCGTTAAATTCCGGTATTTATTGAAAAGTGCCGCTAATATCTGACACTTTTTTGTAATTGCCGCATATTTTCCCGCAATTTTGAAAAGTGTCGCCTAATTTTAATATATGCCCTTATTGAAAAATATTTGCTCAATCTGTGTGTGAAATCGAACCGCATTAAATATAGTAAACAAAAAATTCCTTTTTTCCCATTTTTTCAAATAACGTGATTGTTGATGTCAAAATATAAAAACGTTCATAATTATTTTATAAATAAATTCCAATGTTATACATAATTATGCACATCTTTTGTTTCAATATCGGTCATGCTAGTTAATGTAATACTAGTATAACTGAAATAATAAAAAAAAAGCTTTCAAACCCCCGCCCGTCTCTAAATATGAAAACGGCTTTTTTTGAAACCCTAACAAATCTCCCCTCTCTAAAATCTCACAAATTTCACTAATCTTGCCCTCTTTTTCGCCTGTTTCCCTCATTGATTCTCTCCAGCCACGCCGTTGATTCTCTCTTTCCCCTCCCTCTCGCCAGATCTTCCCGTTCAAACTCCCTGACTAATTCACCGTCCGATGGCCGAAGGCAAGCTCGATCTCCCCGACGATCTGCTCTCCTCCAAATCATCCGATTAGTCTTGGACCCCTAAAGGTAGTTAGTCGCTCAATCAGTTTTCTCGACGTCATTGATTCTTAATTTTCTGTTCTTGCAAATATTTGTTAAAAATAATGCTCCATAGGAATATGAAATTTTGCTAATATTTCATAAATTAGAGTAAGACATAATCAATTAATTATACCAAGTTTAAATAACTTAAATTTATTTTTTTTTTTTAAAAAAATTATACTTTCATCAATGATGATGGCCATCAAGCCCAAAATAAATCAGGCACAAAACATTCTTTATGGTAAGATAAATAAATAAAGGCCCGAAACCCTTTGCCCTTAAAGTTAAGTGTTAATTGCAATAATGCCCCTCAAATGTGTACGGCCTAAAAAGGAGTTTATCCTCTTTCTTCTCCGTCAACGGCGAAACAACGGAGGATCGACGACGGAAGAAGCGGAGGTCAAAACGGGCTCGATTTTGAAAAATAAAAATATGCTTTTGATCAGTTTCTTGTGTAGATCATGGACCCAGAACTAATTTGAAGTTTTGAAAATTTTTGAAGGTGGATAAATTTGCAGCTTAGATGAGGGGGGGGGGCAAAATAGGTTCGATTTAAAAAAAATAAAAGTCATATTTTCATATCATAATAATTTTCCATGGGAAGATTCCCACTGTGATTTTTCTTTTAGATTAGTATGAAGTAGTTACATCTTTAAAAAAAAATATCTACAATGCACTACAGATAATATGTGGATGGACCAAAATCAAAATCAGAAGATGGTCTGAAGACACTGTTTCAGTTTTTAAGTTGGCTGTTTCATTAACTCAGTTCTATCTCTTTTGCAGATTTTAACAGAACATAAATCAAAGTGTAAATCTCCAACAATACAAATTGATTTGCAGTAAATTAAAAGCATACCTTTGGAGGTTTGATTTTTTTGCTAGAAGGATTGATCTTCAATCCTTCAATCCAAGAGTGATCCAAGCTCGTGCTGATAACGTGTTGTGAAATTTACAGTCTTTTAGCTCATACAAACATAAACATTGTAAGGAAGTAAATATTTAGATTTGAGAGAAAAAAACTAGCCAAGAAGATAGCTATGGAGGGGAGTTTCTCATTTATATATATATTGAGATTACATGCAAGCCAACACATGGCTAGTGACTCACCCATCCTATTACTAGATTATACATATAGGCCCCTACATAATATTTCAATACAACTAGTGACTCACCCATCCTATTACTAGATTATACATATAGGCCCCTACATAATATCTATAATACAATAGAGCTCACATCTAACCGCCACACAATCGATGGCCAAGATTGAGTTTGAGAAAATATAACTGGTGGCTAGGATTGAATATGAAAAATAAATTTGTTTTTAACTTCCCACTCTGCTACAACGGTTACTACCTCTCTAACCGCCACACAAAGAGTGGCTCAGATTTAATCTCTCAAAAGACAAAGAGCGGCCTAGATTTAAAGTTGGAAAAATAAAAAAAAAACTCCCCTACACCGGTTACTAACTAATATAAATAATTAATAGTAATTTTTATTAACAAAATTGAATTTTACTATGTTGACAGTTAAAAAATAATTACTCCCTCCGTCCCACTTCAATTGAGCCACTTTCCTTGGACGTCCCACTTCAAATGAGTCATTCCATAAATGGAAAAAAGTGAACAGTGTTTCGGACATTTATACCCTCATAATGTTTATATATTTACAAAAAATCATTCATTATACCCTTATAATTTTAACATATTTACAAAAAATCAATCATTAACTTACTATTCATCCCACTCATTCTCTTTCCTATTAAATATTTTTAACTTTTACATTCTCTCTCCTCTAATCTTCTACCCACTTTCAATTCTTTACTCATTTTAAAAAAAAATCTTAAAAAACGTGCAAAAATGTCATAGCTCAATTGAAGTGGGACTGAGGGAGTATTAATTTTAAGTATTAAGCTAAATGGTGAATTTACTAACAAATATTTTTTGTACTGTGCTATTGCTTGCTTGATAATGTCTATTTTGCTTGGTTTATATTTTTGTAGAACTTTTGCTACTCATGGAGTCTTTGAGAGGGATAGCAGGCTTGGTATTCAATATAATATCTTTTTGCTATCAAATAACTATTGTTAAATGTTTATGTGAATATGACATTTGTACAATTATGATGGTATGTGGTTGGTTGTTTTGTTGTTCTTATTCTCTCCGTTTTCACTCACAATCTGTTTGTGAAAATGCCTCATTACCTCAATATTTATTTGGCTATATTTGGATCGGGGCGATACAACTATTGTACTAAGAGGCTAAGATGAAAGTCTTAAGCTAGGTAGAAAGATGGTAGTAAGTAGAATGTGTTCTTTTAGGGGGTGGTGTGGGGTTGTGTGTGGGGGGGGGGCAATTCATCATTTCTTTGATTTTTATACAGTCATTTTAGTAACTTTTTTGTTAAATTTCAATTAAATTAATTAAAAAAAAAGTTAAGAGATTTATAATGGGATGGATAACTAACTAACTAAATGGCGGGACCTTATATCGATAACATGACACATTTATATATAACTATATATGTGTGTATATATTGATCTAATGCATGTTTTAAATAGGTTTTCCCGCATTCGACAGAAGATTTGCAAGATACTGAAGCTCCAACTGATTCACAAATGACTCCACCACAGTTGACGTATGAAGATATATGGGATGATTCCTTTACTTGCATGATTTTGTTATTTTGTAACAGGAGTGAAGTGGAGAAAGTATCGTGGAAAGGAAATTGTGAGGATAGGGGCTTTTGATGTAATTTTGTAATTGCTTATAGTACTTTCTTTTTGGCACAATTCTGTTTCAATCATAATTGAGTTAAGTTAAAGATTGATATGCATGTGGAATTGGAGAGTGATGTGGAAACGGTTTATGGAGAAATCCATCTTTACAACTTCAAAAACGGTGAACCAATTTTTATCCCTTATGATAAATACCATAAATTTGAACATTTGTTGTTATTTGTACACTTTTAGATTCTTTCACATTTTTAGTTTGATACTTCAATCTAATATTTGAATTTTCATTTACTTTCAAGTTGATGCAAGAGTTAAGGATAAACTTAGGCAATATATGTTTGTAGTTTGTGATTGTTTGCTACTCTATTTGTTATTATTTGTGCATATTTAGATTCTTTCACATTTTCAGTTTTGATAGTTCAATTCAATCTAATATTTGAATTTTCATATACTTTCAAGTTGATGCAAGAGTTAAGAATAAACTTAGGCAATATCAATTTATAGTTTGTGATTGTTTGCTATTCTATTTTTATGAATTTTGAGACATTGGATACTTATAATGGTGTTTATCTTTTAATTTTCTTCACTTGATCACCCATGCATACTGCCCCGTGCCATTGGCACGGGTCAGAGAGTACTAGTTTCAATACAATAGGAAGACCCACATTTATACATATTTACAACATATTCTTCAAACTCTGAATTTCTTCAAAATCTGCTACTGCTGTTTGGACATGACTCACAATGCTAGAAACCTTAAAATCTGATCTCCACCGTTCAGATCGTAGATATATGAGTCTCAAAGCTACACACCGAAAATCAGCAAGATCCAACAGTGAACATATGTGTTACACCAATTTTCCTACCGTTGCGCTGAAAAATCCAAACCAGAATCTGCAGCCTTTTTCTCTTCAATTTTGGCTCTCTTTTGATGATGCAAATTCCCCTCTTCCACCATGCTCTGATACCAATTGTTAGGATCGATCTCCCACAAGAGAATTCGCACAAAACAAACCAAACGGTAAACACCCACACAAGTAAAGAAAAAGGATACACAATATTACGTGCTTCGGCTTAAAGCCTATTTCAACAACAACCAATATTATAATTTCTTTAATATTACAAGAATAGAGACTATTCCTCTCAATACTCTTGAATATTCTCTTTAAAGCAAAAGCTTACAATTTCTCTCTCTAAATTGTAGGCTATGCTAATCAAGAAACTCGGTAAGACACACCACTTATCACAACATTATTACAAGAATGGAGGTATCCACATCCTTCTCAACATTCTTGAATACTCTCACAATAGTGTACAACTCCTTCATGAATGTACACATCTCTCTAACTCACTTTTCCCTGAGGGGAGCCACTCTTGGTACCACATGACACACTTAAACCCTATCTATATATGCCTATTTATAGGCACAAAACATCTCTTAGATAAAGCCTTATCTAGATAGACAAATACCAAAAGTATTCATTGAAAGGCCAACTGTCACATTCATGAATCACATGAGACAATGTATGTTGACTCCTTAAACTTGAGTCAAATTCCAACAATATCTACCTTGGCAAAAGTTCTTGATCACATACCTGGTTTTGGCTTCCACCATGACGACTGGCTCTACTGATTAATTGTCATCCTCAATTTTGAAATTTCCACGAAATTCATATTCTTCAAACTCTGAATTTCTTCAAAATCTGCTACTGCTGTTCGGACATGACTCACAATGCTAGAAACCTCAAAATCTGATCTCCACCGTTCAGATCATAGATATATGAGTCCAAAAGCTACACACCGAAAATCAGCAAGATCCAACGGTGAACATATGCGCTACGCCAATTTTCCTACCGCTGCGCTGAAAAATCCAAACCAGAATCTGCAGCCTTTTTCTCTTCAATTTTGGCTCTCTTTTGATGATGTGAATTCCCCTCTTCCACCATGCTCTGATACCAATTTTTAGTATCAATCTCCCACAAGAGAATTAGCACAAACCAAACCAAAAGGTAAACACCCACACAAATAAAGAAAAAGGACACAGAATATTACGTGATTTGGCTTAAAGCCTATTTCACCAATAACCAATATTATAATTTCTTTAATATTATAAGAATAGAGACTCTTCCCCTCAATACTCTTGAATATTCTCCCTAAAGCAAAAGCTTACAATTTTTCTCTCTAAATTATAAACAAGTTTTATTTTCACGTCATCTATTATAATATAATTATAATATTATAATATAATAACTGATGTAATTTTAGCACTTCATTCTCCCGCACAAACTTAGTTATTTTCTAAATCTCCAAATTGCCCGTAAGTCGCCCTTTGATATTCCGTATAAGCAAGCGTCTTTCTTCTCTCTCTCTCTCCTCCCTCTCCAGCGTCATTCCCTCCGTCATTCCCTCTTCCCTCCCTGCTCTCCCGCACCTTCTCTCTACTCCCTCTCATCTCCAGCGTCGCTTCTCTCTACTCCCGCCCCGTCTTCGCCTCCCCCTCTCTCTTCTGCCATGGTCGCCACCCCCGCTCTCTTCTTCTATGGATCTAAACCCCACACATCTTTGTATATAGCGAAAAGAAATTGGCCACAGGTCAGAGGGAATGATCTAATCCGAAGAACACAGGTCAGAAATTCTCTGTTTTCTCCCCATTTTCTCTCCGACATTTCAACTTTTTCTACTTGCACTTGTTTGAGTAAGTTCAATGTTGGCGGATCTAAATGAAGTTTCCTCAGTGATTTTAGTTGGACTTGATGAGCCCGGATCTATTGGACCGGGCCCGCGCTCGGTCTAGCCCGAGGAACCAGTGACGTGGCAGTTCCTAGACCGCGGGAGGGAAGACCGCGGACAAATAGGCCCTTGTGGTCAAGACCGTGTCCCTCCTCGCATCATCCTCTTCGAGGACCATTGGGATCCTGCTCGCTGGATCCGTGCCCGCAGGAGTCATGCCCGCATCAACCGTGCTCGCTTCATATATCTTTGACCGCGGGCACAACGTTGACCACGGGCACATACTGCTTCCCGGTTAATGTCAAGCCTTACTGAGCAAGTTAGCTTGCGCTCGGACGGGCCACTTGCCGGCTCCCCATCACGCATTCAATGCGGCTCGGATCCGGCGCCTACTATTCCATTAATGCAATAAGCCGGCTACACGGCTCATGTCCCTTTCGGCCATGTCCCCGGACGATCAATGTTCCCTCCCGACGGGACCAATTAGGCTGCGGACACGTGTAGCTGGTCAAAGACCAAAGTGCCCCCTAGGGCTGATCTCATTGCTTACCTCAACAAGCACCATGGCATTGCCTATAAATAGAAGGCCTTTACCCCCTTGGGCAAGGTAAGTTCCAGAGACAATTGAGTAAGCTCTTTTACTCTCTAAACCTAAACACACACATTCCAAAGGTATTCAAAGCCTTATTACTCAGTATTCTTACTCTCACACCCGAGGGCCTGAGTTGGAGTAACATCCAACTTTGACCTTAACGGTGCTTGTTTGTGTTGTGATCTAGGTACATAAAACCACCAAATATATCCTAGCCAGATATCCTTGAACCGCTCCTGACCCCGAAAAGCTGTGGCGTCATCAGTGGTTCCATTGCCGGGAAGCGACTTTCTTTTGTTTCTCGTTAAAAAATCTTTTGTTTTCAAGGCACCTCACGTGTCCTAAACAAATTCAGTGCCGAAAGGCTCTTCTATTTTACATCACTAAGTTTTTCCCATTTAAAACTTTTGTTTTCAGACACACCTTGTAGTCTAAACAACCTCTTTGTCAAAAAGACACTTCTTTTTCGGTTATTTTCACCATTACGAGACATGTCTCAAATTACGAAAAATCTTTGGTCATTTAACCATAGAGGAGGAGAACCAAGCCGAACCCTCCAACAACAATAGGGAAAGGCAAACCAACTCTGTCTTCAACGGAATGGGGGCCCATTCTCGGCCTCAAAATCCCCGGCTCAGCGAGTTCTCCACTTAGGTTAGCAGGAAGCCCGTGCTTTGAGAAAGCCCAAGCCCTACTAAACACTAGCCCAAAAACTCCCCAAGCTCGCATAAAAAACACCAATCGGCCACCCCACTTTCCCAGAACAAATCACGAGAAGGAAGGAAATCCTAGCCTCCAAATCAGGCGGTCGCGGAAGCCGTGGCCATCAACGACGCGGAGATGGAAATATTTGAAATAGAGGCCAATGGAGGGCTACGGTTCCCTCAAGGGTCACAAAGGTTCTCCCAGCGAGCTCCCGCACACTCGCTTGCTAGTCAAGGCGTAGGGGCAAACCGGGTTGACCCGGCCCGCAGCGCGGACGGCCGGCCGGACGGAGCGTGGTGCGTGGATGATAGCGAGGAAAGGGGAAGAGGCACGGTCAAATCGCCGTGCGAAGTCAAAGCCGAGACCCTTGGCTCCAGACGAGAGAAGGCCGTGGCTCCACGAGCTAAAAGCAAAAGGTTGATGATCGAGAACCCGAGTTTGTGGAATTCATGCGAGAAGATGTGGGAAACCCATCGAAGGCTGCCCGAAGTGTGGCCGCACTATGGACGCCTTCGGCGATAAAATTGCGCGGGCACCGTCCGGAAGGGCAAACCCCCCGAGATGGACACCTATGACGGATCCAAAAATGCCAAGAGTCATATGGGAAGATTTGAGGGCCGAGATGGCTTTATTCTCCGCGGATGAGTCGGTGATGTGCGAAAGCTTTAGGCTGCGACCTTCGCTGGCAAGGCCTATCTTGGATGCTAGCCCTCAAGCCCGGTGTATCCGGTCATTCGATCGGTTCGAAGTCCTCTTCCTCAATGCCTTTCTTGGAGCGAGTGTGCCGTAGACCAAAGACGAGATCTTGTCAGGTGTCAGCGAGCACCAAATGAGCCTACAAAAGATTATATATCCCGGTTCGGGAAAGGTGAGCGAGGAGATTGTGGACACAGACGAGGGGACATCCGGACTATGTTTTGAAGGCGGCCTCGGTAACTCCTTCCTCAAAAATGAATTTTGCCTCCGGCAAACCTAAATCGATGGAGGAAATGTATGAAAGGGCATCGGCCATTGCCTCACTTCGAAGAGCCTAGTGTGCCCGCTCCACGAGCTTACGCGAAAGAAAGGATAAGCCAAGTCCGGGAGACCACCCCGAGCCCGCTCGGGCCAATAATCGGGGCAAACAGAGGCGGGGATCGAAAAGGCTCAAAAAGGCCGTGGCCGAAACGGTTTACACGAGCTCACCGACCCGAGGTGGTGATCATGAGAAGCCTCGGACTTTCCTCCTCCTCCCCCATGCTTCGAAAGCCAAATGAGAGGAGTAGACTTAAATTACGTGAGTTTCCACAACGACCACGGGCACGGAGCGAGGATTGTTTCAGTGAAGCGAGTAATCCAGCGAGAAAATTAATAACGGGGAGCTAACCAAGTGGGTTAAGGGAAACAATCTTGCCCCAATAACAATGATCGGCGGCGGGCACGACACACGCGGGGACCGGATAGGAATGAAAGAGATAATAATGATGACGATTTTGGGGACTATGACATTAACTTCATTGGGGAGGAACCTCCCACTAGTAGGCGATTGTCTCTCCAAATTCGGACATTAGAGAAGGTTTTCTCCATCCCACAGCCCCGGAGGAAGAGCTTGAAATTGGGTTAAAGGAGTGAACTTGCCTCCACCCTTTTTCATTCCACACGGCCACTCACCCTCGGAATGAGAATCAACCGGGCAAACATAGGCCGTGTGTTGGTAGATCTTTGGAGCGCCCGCGACATACTTTACTACCATACTTTGATTGGAATGAGAATGACGGAAGCACATCTCACTCCATATGCGGGCATGCTCGAAGGCTTCACAAACCACGTTGTAAGGGTAAAGGGGACGATTGTGTTTGACGTAGCTATTGGAGAAAAACCTATGCGAGAAGACGGCCAAGATAACTTTCATGGTGGTCGATCTTCCTTCCCAATACAATGCCATTCTCGGCGTAGCTTGCTCGAGCCGAATTGGGAATAGTTGCGTCCGTCCCCCACCAAAGGGTGAAATTTAACACCCGGGCGGGGTTGCTACCATCAAGAACCGGCCAGGAGATTCCTCAGCAACCTTTGGAGGAAAAAAGGAAAGAACAGAAAGGCCGGACATCACACCGCAGATAGAGGGCAAGGACAAAATAATAGAGGAAAAAGCGAGGACAAGTCACAAAGGGGAAAGCCCTTGCACTCCGCCGCCACCGTACCAATTGGCATGCTTTCTTTCCATTCCACAAAGGTGGAGCTCAAAATGAGCGAGAAAATCAAAGCGGTTAGGCGCCCCTGTTGAGGAGGATATATTGATCGAGGAATAGAGGGGAAATTGGCCGTGATATCATATATTCAATGGCAACAACGGCCGAAGCTCGAGTCGACCCCCAACTATTGTCATTGACTCCTGCACAATCGTGAAATCGGCGACCTTCAACCTAACGACGAGCTCGAGGAGGTGGTAATCAATCCCCACTTCCCAGAGCAAACGGTTAAGGTTGGGTGGAAATTCCACGGCGAGGAAAGAAGGATACTTATTGAGTTCCTTAGAGCAAATTGCGATGTGTTCGCTTGGAGGGTGGAAGATATGCAAGGCATCGGCGGGACGTGATCCTCCATAAAATCAACGATGACCCCTCCTTCAAAAACATTCACCGAGAAATCCGAGATATTTCTCCCAGGAGAAAGAGATTGCCATCGAGGAAGAGGTGGAAAAGTTGCTAAAGCGGGGATAATAAAGGAGATCTCCTACCCCAGTGGGCGACGATGTGGTCATGGTTAAGAAATCCGATGGCAAATGGAGGATGTGCGTTGATTTCACCGATCTCAACAAGGCATGCCCCAGATTGCTTCCCTCTTCCTCGCATAGACAGATTGGTGGATTCTATAGCCAGGACACGAGTTCTAAGCTTCATTGATGCCTACTCAGGCTACCACCGAGATCCGAGATGGCTCACGAAGATGTCCGCTCTGTAGCCTTCATTCTTTGCGGGCAAGACATGCTTGCTACACTATGATGCCACTTTGGGCTAAAAAATGCGGGAGCCACATATCGGCGCATGGTCAATCTGGTCTTTAAAAACCAACTAGGCGTAAATGCGGAGGCCTACATTGACGGCATGGTCATAAAAACTAAGGAAAACTCCCACGAGCTCGATGTGGAGGAAACCTTCAAAAACTTGCGCCATAACGGCATGAAGCTAAACCCCCTTAAGTGCGCTTTCGGGGTCGAGGCGGAGCAAGTTCCTCGGATTCATGGTCAACCAAAGAGGGATAGAGGCTAATCCGAGAGAAAATCCAGGCCCTATTAGACATGAAACCTCCTGCTGCGTGAAGGATGTACAAAAACTTCGATGGTCGCATCACCGCGCTTGGCGCTTCATCTCGCGGTCGGCGAGAGAGATGCCTCCCCTTCTTCAAAACTCTCGAAAGGGGAAGAGAGGCGATGAATTTACATGGAGCAACGAGTGCCATCGGGCTTTTGAAGAAGTCAAGACATACCTCGGGCGGCCGCCTCTGCTCGGCGGCCGGTGCCGGAGAAGAGCTTTTACGTATTTAGCCGTTGCGATACGCGTGCTTGGTTGTTCTTGTAAGGGAGGAGAATAACTCCCAAAAACCGGTTTATTATGTAAGTAAGGCCTTTGTCCGCCGTAGAAGGGCGTTATCTTAATATAGAAAAGTTAGCTTACGCCTTGCTTGTATACGCTCGAAAATTAAGAGCCTACTTTTACGCACATCCTATAGCTGTACTAGCGAGGCCCCGCTTAGAAAGGTTTTACATAAACCGAGTCCTCGGGGAGAATGCTAGCTTGGTCTATAGAGCTCACCGAGTTCCGGATCACCTACTCCCGAGAAAGACAATCAAAGCGCGAGGCCTTAGTTGATTTTGTAGTAGAATCATCATTCAAATTAGCGGACGGCGACCTCGGAAAAGAAAGCGAGCGAGAATCGAGAAGATGACCCAAAAGCCCGAGCACGAAATTGTTCAACGAGGAGCGTCCGGAAGAGGTGTGGACTTTATATGTGGACGGCTCCGCGAGCAAGTTAATCGGTGGAGCGGGCATACTTACGATTGCACCTGCGAGAGAAATTCATGAGGGCCTTGAGGTTCAAGTTCGAGGCATCAAACAATCGGGCGAATATGAAGCGATCATAGCGGGCATGGGCAAGAGACTTGGGAGTTCGAATATTGAGATCAATAGTGACTCTCGGCTCATAGTTAATCAAATTAGGGGGAGTATGATACTATCGACCCGGTACTAACTTCGATCTTGTGACCTCGCAAAAACCCTCATCAAAAATTTCACTTACTATGAAATTTGAACCAAGTCATGAGAGAGGACAATGTGGAAGGCGACCTCCTCTCAAGAATAGCAGAGCAAGAAATTGGTGAGTTGGAGACAAATTGCCGAGATTGAATTCACGGAGAGACTGCTATAGATCGAATACGAGATAAACAATATTGAGGATCAAGTAAGGAATTTGGGTGGATGAAATGAAGGATTACATCGAGAAGCAAACCCTCCCGAGGATCCGGTAAAGGCTAGAGCCATCGAACGGTGTCCGCGAAATACCTCGTCCTCGATGGGGTGCTTTTCGGCGATCATTCACCAAGCCTTTACTAAGATGTGTTAAGACTCACATGGTCACCAACTTGCTCTATGAGGTTCATGAAGGAGTTTGTGGCGGACATCCAGTGCTCGCGCCCTCTCGAGACAAGATCAAATTCCAAGGATTCTTTTGGCCCACAATGAGAAGGGATGCGCGGGAGTATGTTAGAAAATGTGATAAGTGCCGAGAGATTTGCGGACATCCACTAGACTACCATCAACGAAGCGAGACTTTGGTAGTACCATCGTGGCCGTTTGATACGTGGGGATAGATCTTATTGGACCATTTCCAAGCGCTAGAGGAAGCATCAAGTATCTTTGTGGTGGCCGTGGATTATTTTACCAAGTGGACGGAAGCAAAGGGCTTGGCCACCATTTCGAGATAACACTATCGGTTTTGTCCACGACCACATCTATTGTCGATTTGGGGTTCCCAGAGCAATAATTTCGAGATAATGGCACCCAATTCTCCGCAAAATTCAACTGCTTGAATGTGTGAGAATGAAGGTGCGAACACCGTAAGTCCGCGATTGCCTATCCTCGGGAAATGGTCAAGGCGAGGCTGCGAACAAGCTAGTCCTAGCGCCTTAAAGAAAAATTTGGAAGGACGAGGAGGACGTTGGTTGGACGAGCTCCGGATCGCATTATGGGTTGTCCGCACCACGATAAGAAATTCAACGGGAGAAACTCCCTTCTCGCTCACGTATGGGTCGGAGGCAATGGCTCCGGTTGAGGTAGCCCTACCCTCGTGCGAGTCACATGCCGACGAGTCTCAAAACGAGGCAAACGAGAAGGT
The DNA here is from genome assembly GCA_022495995.1 of Adenophora triphylla var. japonica. NCBI lineage: Eukaryota > Viridiplantae > Streptophyta > Magnoliopsida > Asterales > Campanulaceae > Adenophora > Adenophora triphylla. Next base: position 89,198 of record JAFEMH010000793.1, read on the forward strand.
GTGACTGGACGATCTCGAAGAAAGAGAATGCGGGCACATGAAAAAATGGTGAACTACAAACGAAGCGAAGAAGCACCATGATAAAAGAGTAAATAAGAGGAGTTTTCGGTTGGAGGCCCGGGTACTCGAAGCGTAGAGGTCGAGGGACCCGACACAGTTTCAACAATTTGTCCCAGAAATGGGAAGGTCCGTATGAGGTCACAAAGATAGTCGAAAGAGGGCACCTATATGTTGCGACCAAAAGAGGGAGAAGAGCTTAAGCACTCCTGGAATAGCGACCACCTTAAGAGATACTTCTTTTAAAGTCTTTTGTAATTTTTTGGAAGGAGTATAGACTATATATATATAAGGGAGAAGTTATCATCATATTTTGATGCAAAAATCAATTCCCATGGCCTCAAAAGCTAAGGTGGATGCCCGCGTGCGGATGCCGGTGAGTTCAAGAGCCAACATATGAGCTCCTGCTAACGTGCGCAAAGATCTAAGGATCCGCATGCCTATATATGTACAAAGATCCATTACGATCCGTACTGTGATCGCGGGGAGGACTCTCCTGCTCGCGTGACACCACCAAAAATAAAGTGGATATAGATGAACGTAGGTACAAAGGCCATGATGCCCGTGCCTACGGACTCTAGTGGGGACAATGACCTGAAGTCCGGACCCACTAATTGCGCGAAGGACCTCGTTAGGGCCGTTACTCGCATGCGTATGTGACAAAGGCCTACATATAAGCCCGTTCACCGAGATCGCCACGAGACCCTCACGAAAAACCTTAGGGAGTTTTGAATAAAGGGTCGAATAAGTGAGAACCTCAATAAGGGGATACGGATGCCGGGGGTTAAAGGGCCTCTATGCTAAAATATGCTCCTACCTTTACATTGCGCGGACAATAGCCTCACGGCCACCTTACGCATGCCACTATGAAAGTATGCTTGCCTTGGCTACTTTTGACTTACACCACGGCTCGCAAGTGGGAATAAGTGTAAATGGATGAGAGTGATCAAACTAGTTTAACAAAGCCAAATAGACAAACTGGGGTCAAGACCCCTAACTTTGCCACAAGGCTAAACAAACGCGATCATAGAAGAATAAGGCTGACTCTCACAAAAAACCTAAGGGTTTTGAATAAAGAGTTAGGAAAACTCAAAAAATGCGGGCGAAAGGGCCTACTAAGGCTGCTTGCCCGAGAAGGAGAGTATAAAGTTAATTGCAAGTCAAAAACGGCTGGAAAAAGTGGTAAAGGCAAGAATGCGAAGTATTAAGATGCTCGAAGATTGCCAAACTACTCAAAATAGCCTACGAGACAAGCAATTAAGATAAAAATAAAGGAGCCAAGTTGAGAAAAATGCTTCTATTAATGATTGAGAAAGTATTTACAAATTCCTACACTATTACAAAAAGAGATCCTATTCTACTACAACAAGAAAAAGCAGAAAATCCTAAACTTTAGGAGCTTGGTCCTTGGCTGCATCTGCAGTCTCCCCGCTGACACCATCTGTGCCCGCTTGAAGGTTGGAGTTGGAGAAGGAAGACGGGTCATCGAGAATCTACGTTATAGGGTCGGAGATGGGCTCGGCGGAGAGTCGGGCTGGAGCTGCCCGCGAAGGAAAGAGATCTCTATGGCGAGCCCGTTTGGAAGAACCTGAGCCAAGGCATCCCCGAGGATATAGGGTTATCCCCGAACCGCGGTTCATCCGAATCAGCGATCGGAGCTAAGAGCCGTCACTTGCCACGCGGGAGGCGAGAGAGGCCGCGGCGGACGGCTCAAACTTTTGACCTCGTCCTCGGACAAGGGAACTAGTGCGTGCCGGGCAAGCACTCATCATCGTAGCAACAAGCGAGCCAATTACGGCCCGACTCTGCACGGTGAACTTGCCGTGGCCGCAAAATTCCTTATTTGCGTCGGGACTGACCTCATGCTTGAGCCGAGGTTTTCGGCAACGAGCCGGTCCTTGAAAGCTTGGGAGTTCTTGTATTCCTCCACGGCTTCCTTGCGGACATCGTCGAGGCGGACTTCCCCTGCTGCCTCCATCCTTTTGTAGGGGAGCGGCTCGTCGGGCGGCTCGTCCACCTTCTTCCCAGGCCTCCGAGATCGGCCTTGGCGGCATCCGGCTGGCCATGAGCTCTTTATTCCTGGGCTCCCACTCGTTTTATGCCGCGGAGCTCATCCCATTGCCCACTTATCCTCTCGAGGTCCTTCTCGAGTGGGTCATCCTCTCTGGAAGCCCTTCAAATCATTCTCCTTCGAGTGAAGGCCTTTTCCTTGTCCTCCGGCGGGGAGTTCAAGGTTCCAATTCTTGTTTGAGCCTCCTCCGGCTCCGAAGTTTGGCCGCCAAGATGGAAGTTTTGTTCTCCGCCTCGGCGGTCGAGTGTCGCGGCTTTCACGCGGCCGCAACACCTTATTACTCACTGCGGGCGAGAAAGATCAAAAAGTTATACGGTGAAAAAAAAAAAAAATAAAAAAAATGGTGAAGCCAAAAGATTAAGATCAAGCGAGCATCTACCTCGGTCGGGCGAGGCCTATATCCCCACCGGGCGAGAGGCATTCTCCTCGACAACTATGCCTTTATAGAAGTCCAGGAGAGTATAGGCGGTTCGCCGGCCGATCCCAGCGGATGCATTGGCGAGTTCCGGGCATAAATATCCACCCGGTGATGTGAGACACCTCGGACGGCCTCTTCGACCGCGAGTCTCCTCGCGAGTGGTCGAGGAAAGCTGGATAAACGGCCAGCGGATAGTGCCCCCGACGGGGGAGAAGAAGAGTGAAGCCACGGTAGGGCGATCGTAGTCAGGAGGAGCATCCCCAGGCCTTCTGCGGCTTCCTTTGTCCACTGTCCACTGCTCTCCATCCCTCTCATTTCTCTTGAGAATCCATTTGATGGCCGGAAGGAATGGTGCGGCCGAGGAGAGCGGGAGCCTCTAGAAGCTGGAGGGAGGAGGACCACAGGGGTGGAGCGAGATTCACGTAGTAGGGATAGTTTTGGGAAGGCTAAGGGGATCCCCGTCTTTACGCTCACAACGGGCACCGTCTTATCCTTGGTGGGGACCCCACCCGTCTCATTACTGCCTCTTCGGGCGGCTTCCTTGTTGGCCTTCATGTTGCTTGGCCTTCGGTTGGGCGGCGCTTAGTGGAGGAGCCATCGAAATTGTATTCTTGGATCTACTGCGGAGGGAAAGAAAAGGTTAGAATGCGGTCAAAAAATCAAAGATAAAGATAAATTGGCAACGATTATATGAAAACAGAGTTAGAGGCCAGATAAGTTCGGGAGGATCGCACTCGGCGCCCGGCATGCGAGGTCTTACAATCCGCCTCAGGTGGTAGTGCTCGTGCACCCTCCAATCGGGGTCGCGAGGCAACGACTCTATTGCTACTACAGGGGGCATGTGGGCGCCCTCCCGAGGAGCCACCCCAGAGTAGATCAATAAGGGCTCATCCACTACAATTGTGCCTACATCATAAACGGGCTCCTCCCCGCTATCCAAGTAAAGGGCCGAGATGCCTCTGGCGGTGCGCATGCATCGGCGGAGGACGGGTCGGATAAGCTGCTAGCGGACACCTTCATCGGGGGCCCGGACTCGAGGCTTGGAAAAGGGCCATCCAAACCTAGACTGATGACCGGGATATCCTTCTGGTTCCATTGGTCAAACTTGTTCGAAGGGGGAGAGAAGGTCTTGGTAGAGAAATTCCTAGCCTTGAGCCCGGAATGCCGCGGAGAATTTGGTTACGATAGTAAGCGTAGAGCCCGGCCGGGGTGGGTTCATAGCCCGTGAATCGCAACTTGGCTATGAAAGAAACAATGGCCACTGATGGCATTGGGAGTCGGGTTCGGGGAGCGGCGGTTGAACTCCGAGAAGTCATAGTAGAAAGGATCCAAGGGCGGCCTCGAGCCATTCTCAAATTGAGCACCATAGAAAACTAAGGCCCTGTTATCCTCGCGGACATCGCCTCTGTCTCTGCCTCAACTTATCCTTCCCCTTTATCGGAACGTGTCCTAAGGTGCGGACACGGTAGGCGTTGCGGTCCACGTTATAAACCTCATAAATATCCTCCTCCCGAGTTGAGGATGGCAGCTTCCTTGGCTTTCTTACTGCGGCCGTAGCCGGGGTTCGCCTCAGCAGTGGCGTTTGCCTTTTGTGCGAGCGGGGGCCTCGGCTACCTCCTCCTCGGAATCGTGGTCGAAAAGGCATCCACGATGTTCGTGGTCTCGGCGGCCTTCTTAGAGGTCCCCGCAGCCCTCCTAAGTTCGACCTCGCGGTCATCCTCCTCGGCCTCCGTGCTCGTCGAGCCAAAGAGACCCGGTGGCATCACCGCGGCGGAGGTCACTTCATCCTCATCCTCCCCGCCTACGGTAGTCTCAAAATTTAGAGGCTCCGGCTCCTCACTACTACTTAGTTCAATGGGTTCGGCACCGGGGCCGCGGGCACCACGTTGGGAAATGCAGCCCTCGGGCGCTGACATCCAAGGGGTCATTGAGTGCTCGTGCAGGTGCCCGCGCAGCATTGGTTTGTTCGGGGTCCATTAGCTCACACTTCTCCCAATCGGTTATCTGTTCGGGGACACGGATCGCTCTCCTCTGCAGAAGTTCAACGGCGTTCGAGCACGATCTCTCTCGCGGAAACCTGCACAAAACCCCATTACAAAATTTCTTAGCCTTCGGTGATCCCCCAGCACCAGTACATTACGATTGTAGATGTACTTCTTCTTGGCCTCCCACAACCGGGGTGGGACAAAAGGCCCCCAATCATCTCTCTCACAGAAAAACAGGAAGCACCTAAGGGATAGCCTTATCCACCCCAATCCTACCTTCCTAAAGATACCACCTCCGTTTACGGACAGCGAAGATATCGGGGTGGATCCATCTCCTAGTTCTACGGGACGGCGGGGTCCAAATTCTCGAGTGGTCATTATGCAAAACCCAGAAAGGGAAAAGAAAAATAGAGGGAGAGGAAGAAGAGAAAGCACCCAATGTTACTTACGAAAAGAAAGCTTGAGGGTAGATTCGGAGAACGGTTGCACAAGAATTCGCGAAGAAGTTTCTCTCTCTAGAGCTCTTTGAATATTTGGAAACGGTAAAAGTGTTTGGGGTTTAAGGGTTTGGTATTTATAAGGCCTACCTATACGGGTTAACCCGTTAACCCGTATTAATTAGCCCACAAATCCAACCTCGGACCACTGAGCAGTCTCCAAACGTTTGAAAATTCGAAAATTAAATACCTTTTGCATTTATTACCCCCTTGGATGGCCGACACGTACCCGACGTACCACTAACCCGTCTTTTCATGCGCGAGGGCCCACTGCTAACCGGGAGGCACGCCATGCAAGGGACCACGTGTCACTCACCGGTGCCTCCCAGAACGCTCCCTTTGGCCCATGGGGGCCAAGTAACAAACAAGGAAAAGCGCCCATTTGGTGCTCGCTCGAGGAGCGGTGGAGCCAGACCGAGCTTCTAGTAGCTCCTCACTCGGACCATAAATAATCACACTTGGAGCTAGGGGCCATTGATGAGCCCGGATCTACCGGACCGGGCCCGCGCTCGGGTCTAGCAGGAACCGGTGGCGTGGCGGTTCTAGACCGCGGGAGGGAAGACCGCGGACAAATAGGCCCTTGTGGTCAAGACCGTGTCCCTCCTCGCATCATCCTCTTCGAGGACCATTGGGATCCCCTTTCTCATTGGATCCGTGCCCGCGAGTCATGCCCGCATCAACCGTGCTCGCTTCATATATCTTTGACCGCGGCACAACGTTGACCACGGGCACATCTGCTTCCCGGTTAATGTCGAAGCCTTGCTGAGCAAGTTAGCTTGCGCTCGACAGCCACTTGCCGGCTCCCCATCACGCATTCAATGCGGCTCGATCCGGCGCCTACTATTCCATTAATGCAATAAGCCGGCTACACGGCTCATGTCCCTTTCAGCCATGTCCCCTGGACAGTCAATGTTCCCTCCCTGACAGGACCAATTAGCTGCGGACACGTGTAGCTGGTCAAAGACCAAAGTGCCCCCTAGGGCTGATCTCATTGCTTACCTCAACAAGCACCATGGCATTGCCTATAAATAGAAGGCCTTTACCCCCTTGGGCAAGGTAAGTTCCAGAGACAATTGAGTAAGCTCTTTTACTCTCTAAACCTAAACACACACATTCCAAAGGTATTCAAAGCCTTATTACTCAGTATTCTTACTCTCACACCCGAGGGCCTGAGTTGGAGTAACATCCAACTTTGACCTTAACGGTGCTTGTTTGTGTTGTGATCTAGGTACATAAAACCACCAAATATATCCTAGCCAGATATCCTTGAACCGCTCCTGACCCCGAAAAGCTGTGGCGTCATCAGGACTATTGGTTCACTACTTCACCAAGTATCTATGTATTCCTGTTTTATCAGATTTTGGTCAGTCTAATTTTGTATATATTGATTAATCAGTTTGTTTGATCTAATCATCCAATTGTGTAGACGAAGAACCAATTGAGCTTTTGGCTGAACCCTGTGCCATCAACAGCTTTGACATTGATAGACAGAACCTATCAATAGAGCGAGGTAAGTCTAAGCTATACATAATATTTGTCACAAACAGCAACCAAATATGTATTACTAATCAATGCTAATATATGTGATTTATAATTAGCAGAAAGAGAGAGGAAAAGGCGTCACTTGACAAGGTTACTGTTGTATGTGCAGGAATTGAAGGCATATATTTTCCCAGCCTTCATTTGTAACCTCATATAACTCAAGCTGCTATACTTTCTTCTGCTTTGTTGAGCTCAAACTCTTCTTGGTACCATAACCCTTGTTCTTTTTCCCTGTTGAAAATCTTTCTGGATATATATCTTGGCAGTACATGATTGCAGTCATGTATTCGGATGACGTCACTCTTAATGGCACATAGATAAATCTAAATTACAAAATCTATGTTAGCATGGCCAAAAGATTACTTTTATGTGATATTGCAGGTGTTGTTCAGTTTCAGACTATAACCTCTTATGCTCTTGTCTGATCAATTTGAGATTTGTAAAATAATATATCTCCATGATCGTCTATTCTGATTCTGGTCATGTTTTGTTGGTTTCCCTTTTTGCTGCAGAGTTGTATGCAAGTGTGGGTATTGTGGGACAGATAAACAGGCACTTAGTGAATGGGAGCGACATACAGCTTCCAAAACAAAAAATTGGAAGACCAACATCCGAGTGAAAGATTCTCATCTACCTCTTGAACAATGGGTTTGTACCTGAAATTGATGTTTCATTTCACAATCTCTACCCCCCTTTGTTTTTTATTCTTCATCCTGTTTGCTGAGGAATGATCTTGATATTTTAAATCTTTTCAGATTTTTGTTCATGTTGAGACGGATTTCCATTGTCCTTGTATATTTTGCATTTAGGTTAAGAGCATTTTCATCAGGCATGCACATTAACTTTTTCATTTCATTGATTAATCATTATTGGACATGGCATAAAAGGCTTACAATAGAAGGGTACATTCCTCAGGATAAGTCAAATTTTTCTTTAGTCTTAATTATATGCTAAATAGAAGTATATGCAGTCATTCACACCCACAAGTTTATATGTGTTGCTCATTTGAAATTGGCTTCTTGATAACAAATTCCTCACACAAGGGAGGGTTAATAGTTTCCTGAGCATGCTTTCATTGTCACCTTAGATTAACGTGTAGTGATGTGTTTGACAGCATGCTGCAGATGAAAGGATACGACTAGAGGATCTGCGGCAGAAGGTAAATTGTGCTTCTATTGAGTCTAATAAAGGCTACTCCCTCTTGACCACTTAAAGAGTTCAAGCGTGAAGCCAAATTATTTGAGGAATAAAATTATCCGGATATAATTTTTATCACAAAGAGAAGTGCATTCTTCATGTTAGTCTTATGCCGTAATGTGGAAATAATCTTGGGCTTACAAAATAGGACTCTTTAATTGGAATAATCTGAAATCACTCTTTAAGCAGAGAGGACGCAGTATGTGATTTGGGGACTAAAAGACCGTCATATATATAGGTGCTTTCAGAAAAATGAAGACTATCACCCATCTGGAAGCTGAGAAAGAGTTGGTATGTATGTTTTTGATATGTTGATTACTATTGCACTGTACGATACGTCTGAATTCCATATTACATGGTTTTTAATGGGAGTTCATGTTGCTTCTAGAGAAAGTTAGCTTTAACTACTAAAGTGCATAACCCTTAGTTCAATTGCAACTCATAGCTTGCTGATACAGATGGATCATCCCCCATACCACAAGCAGTTCTTCGGGTCCTTAATTTTAAAGCATGCAGGGGTATACTTTCTGTACCCTCTAAATCTATGCCCATATATATATATATATATATATATATATACATATATATATTTAACCATTTTTCTTCTTGTTTTTTTAATTATTTATTTGATAAACAGGTGCAATAATGTTTGGAGATAAGTTGCTACCTTCAGAATGTTCTCTCATCGTTGAAGAGCTGAAGCAGACTTCATTATGTTTTCAGGTTAGTTGATTCGAAATTGAATACTCTCCACCTCCAAATGGGTAATTGAACATTTTACCAAATTTCAAGAGCTGGTTTTCAGTGTGCTCATGGGCGGCCCACAACCGTCCCTCTTTTAGACCTGAATGCCTTGCATAGGCAGATAACGAAGCTTGAATTGATGAGCAATGGTTCAGTTGAATCATGGCATGGCTTGCATTGACATAAACCAAGTCTTGAACGTGCAGCACTGCGTTTAAACTCTGATTAAGGTCATACTGGGAAGCCAACTTCAGAGTTAAAGAATTGTAATGAAGCTACTTTTACGTACTTCAAAGGAGGGAAGATTGGGGAGATGGGTCAAGAACAAATTTCATGAAGATTTTGCAACTTTTAGTTACATATTCCTTTTTAGTCATTTAGTTATATTTTCGCTTGTAAAACTGTAAAACTTCGTATATGCATTAATCTCACTTAACCTTTATAGTTATAGTAACTCTTTTGATTTAGTTCCTACTATTTGTCAAGACTTCATGGATTGTGAAGCCCTAGGTCTATATCACTTGGTCACCCCTCAGGGATAGGTACTTGTAAGATTACCTCCTTTTACCCTTTGTCTGGATCAAGTTTTTGTACCTGATAATAGACCTTCTTTAGTTCTTGACTCCATGTTTATATTATGATCTTCTTAGTACCTTTCATATAATCCATTTTATTTTTTTTCTTCCAGATCTGGATCCTTACATTTGGGAGAAGAGCTATCATTGTCCTTGGCAATGCAGTCTTTTTTTGCTGAACAAGAGAAGCTTATGAATGCTGAAATTCCGTGGTTGCCATTGCTAAAAAAGCATTGTCAGCTTCCCGGGAAGCAGCCATGCTAACCAAGGATTGCAAAAAGTTTGTGGCGAATCTTGACGAACCTGTTTCTCGAAGGTCACTTTCAAATTAACCCCATTTTTGTCTATGATGAAGAAATGCTACCCCTATTTCATGCAAAAATATTCATTAACATTATCAACAAGTGATATATATTTATATCACTTGAAATATGTTGTACTTTTATTTTAATAAATGTTAAAAATTCATTTACACATGTAATATTCTTGACAGAAAGTCTAAGAGAAGAGTCAATTTAATATTTATCCTTATATTTATATGGACTCTTTTATTTATGGCTCTGTTTTTGCAAGTATCCTTATATTTATATATTTATATGGACTCTTTTATTTATGGCTCTGTTTTTGCAAAGTGTTAGACACTAGTTTAAAATAATTGCAGGAATAAAAAAGAGAAATTAAAAAAAAAAAAAGAATTCGCCATTCCATTTGGCGAGTTTCAACGAAAGAATGTCAAACTCGCTATACCATTTAGCGAGTTTAAAAAAAATGGACATTTTGGCAAATAGTTTGAAAGGATTGTTATTTTGAAAATTATATTTTTAAAAATAAATATTTTGAGAAAAAAATCGGATAAAGCTCCGGCAGGAGCTTGACTTAGCCGCATAGTCATTGCGTGTATCTCCCGAATCCAATTTGTTGCCTCCAAAATTCCGATATATACGAATAGGGCGTCTCTCTTATAATTCAAATCAAAGGCTCGGATTAAACCTTCTCCTTTTCTAAGTTTTAGTCCGAATAAAATAATTTATTTTATTGCTTCAAAAAAAAAAATTATGTCTTATAAATATACTCCTTCCGCCCAAAAAAAAAAATTTGTTTCACTTCAATCAAACTTTAATGATAATTTATTAAAATCTAAATTAAGTTAATGCCTTAAAAAAGCCCCCCATATAAATTCACTCTTTAGACTATTACCGATGTCGTTCTCTAGTTACAAAAGCTAGAGGGACGACTTAATACTTAATACCGGATAGTGACACATTTTTCAAGAAAAATTCCAGAATTATAAAATCTAGATATCTTTAAACCATTAAAAAATGGGGCATTTACAAAAAACTCATTTTAAAATATGGAAATTACAAAAAAATATACACAAGATGGAAATTACAAAAAACTTCTATAAAAATTACAAAAAACTACTTTTGTAAATTGAAAGCACTATTTTCGTAAAAAAAAAAAAAGAAAGAAAAAGAAAAAAAACATAAATAAACATAAAATTTAAAACATTCGGTTACAATAAGATACTTATGAATTAATAAAAAAATGTAAATGTTGCTGAGCCAAATCAAAACAAAAAACAAAATGAAATTTCCATGTGACTGCTAAGCACACTCATCATTAAATAGCTCACTCTGCTCAATTGCTTATAAATTTCATAAAATTACAAAAGAGAATACATTATAGGGCCAAGCTAGGCCTTTTTTGGTCTGCTCTTCGATCAAAAGAGCCTTGAATATAGAACCACAAATTAACCGATAAACAACTGATAAACATGATAAACAACTGATAAATAAATAACTGATAAACATGATAAACAACTGATAAACAACCGATAAACAACTGATAAACATGATAAACAACTGATAAACAACTGATAAACAACTGATAAACATGATAAACAACTGATAAACAACTGATAAACAACTGATAAACAGTTGATAAACATGATAAACAACTGATAAACATGATAAATAACTGAAAATAACTGATAAACAAATAATAACAACTGATAAACCTGATAAAACAACTGATAAACATGATAAACAACTGATAAACAACTGATAAACATGATAAACAACTGATAAACAACTGATAAACAACTGATAAACAGTTGATAAACATGATAAACAACTGATAAACATGATAAATAACTGAAAATAACTGATAAACAAATGATAACAACCGATAAACCCGATAAAACAACCGATAAACAAGCGATAAATAATCGATAAACATGATAAACAACTGATAAACAACTGATAAACAACTGATAAACATGATAAACAACTGATAAACAACTGATAAACATGATAAACAACTGATAAACAACTGATAAACAGTTGATAAACATGATAAACAACTGATAAACATGATAAATAACTGAAAATAACTGATAAACAAATGATAACAACTGATAAACCTGATAAAACAACTGATAAACAACTGATAAACAACTGATAAACATGATAAACAACTGATAAATAACTGATAAACAACTGATAAACATGATAAACAACTGATAAACAACTGATAAACAACTAATAAACAACTGATAAACATGATAAACAACTGATAAACAACTGATAAACAACTATAAACAACTGATAAACAACTGATAAACAACTGATAAACATGATAAACAACTGATAAACATGATAAACAACTGATAAACAACTGATAACAACTGATAAACATGATAAAACAACTGATAACAACTGATAAACAACTGATAACAACTGATAAACATGATAAACAACTGATACAAATGATAAACAACTGATAAACATCAAAATTCCGAAAACCTCCATCATTTTCACCATTAAACTCTTCTCAATTCATTTGTATGATTGAGAAATTTCTGTTTCTGAAATTATATGAAATTATATGTAATTTGCTAAGGAACATAATGTATGTGCAAAATGTTCATGCCGTGTGGATCGTATAGTTGGAAGGTAGAAGATGTTATTTTGAATATGTGATCATAAGCTTCACCTTGGGTATGATTGAGAAATTTCTCAGTCGAACAGATTGATATTTTTGGGTGTTATCATCTAATGTCATGGTAATCACGATTGTAGAGATATAACAGAAGTTGTAGCAGAGCAGAAGATGCTTAAGGAGGTTAGTTTGTTTTCAATATATGTGCTTGTTTGAAATTTTATCAGGGTTTCTATTTAGCTTATGAAGTTCGGTTGAGATTATTGAGACCATTTCCTTGTTACAACAGGCCATTAACAATGCTCGTGAGAGGGACAAGAGGACGCTAATTTGTACTGTAAGACTTAATTTCCCTGTAGACATATTCCCTTTTTTTAAGCTACTCTCCTCAGTAGGATCTTTGATATTTTTATTAGCCCTTTGTTCCAACATCAATCTGAATGTGCTAAGATGGCTCTCAATTTGGCATTTGAAGGAATTGAAGCTACATTGCAAATTACATATAATTTCAGAAACAGATTACATGGCATCTATGTTGACTACTTTTGTTAGAGTTCCCATATCAATAGGTGGTCGCAGGAGGTGGGGAAGGTGGTCGCCGGAGGGAAGCTTGTCACCGGAGTTGGGTTGGGTAAAGATAAAGAGGGTAAAGAGAGATGGGTGTGTGTTTTGTGTGCAAAAATAATTTTTTGTAATATTCATATTTAGCTAAATAGTTTTTTGTAAAATCACAACTTACATGTTTTTTTTTTTTTGTAAATAGCATGTTTTTGAATGAGTTTTTGGTAAAAAGACCTTAAAAATTGTTGTTTTAACATTAAAAATACCATCAATAACAATTTTTAAAATCGTATAGAGATATCTAGATTTCATAAAATTATAATTATAAAATTATGATCAAATTCGTTGAGTTAATCATAAAAATGAAACTAGAATAAATTTTAATGGGGAGAACAGTAAAGTCCCTCGATGACATTCGACAATATTGTTTTTGTTAATTATATTTTAAAAATTATAAATTATACTCGATAATATTTTTATGGACAATAATAATATTCTATGGTATTTTATAAATATAACTGACATATACTCCCTTTTTTTTAGGGGTACTCCTTTTCTTGAAAAGTATTATTAAGGGAATTTTGTTCATAAGTTCCATTTAGGATAAACACTTTCTCTCAAATTCCTCATTAATTTAATTGTCTCATAAGTTCTTATACTCCCTCCGTCCCAGCCAACTTAGGATTTTTCATTTGATCCATTCCGAAAAAAATATTTCCTCGGTCCCAAAATAATCTTCCCACTCTTTTAGAAGTAATGTAACAATTATGAAAATGAGACAATCTTTTTGAGACAAACAAACATGGCAAATGGAAAGATATTTTTTATAGGACGTACAGTTCCGATTCTGATTTGGCCATCTATGATTTAAAGTATCAAGAAATAAAATTCATCCAACAATAAGTCGGAACCGAATAATTATTAATGCATGCGAAAAGAGCACTAAGACTCTCAAACCAGGATACATAGTAGGTCACTCACATATATAGGAGGCATGATACATATCACAACAAATAAAACAACTACAACAATAATGTACTCAGAATCAAACTGCCCTGCCCTGTAGACGCACAATTCCTAGTTTTGAATAAAACATGCCATTGAAAAACTAAATATGAAAGAAAAAATAACCAAACCATGCATAATACACCTCATATGAAAGGTTGCTCCAAGAGAAACAAGGTTGCATGAATGACACTAGGACACATAAACATTGACATAGATTTTATTTTAGCAGAACAAATTAATGAAGGACGGACGAGGAGGAAAAAAAAAAACGCTCCTCTCTGCTTCAAATGTTAGTTCCAAACACAATTCCTTTTGGCTTTACACTTTACAGGTATGTTCGTCCATGTTTGCATGCCTACTGGCTACGGTATATGTTATACTGAGAAAACAAACTACGGGCAAGTTGATATTCATTTCTGAATACATTTTGAAGACTAGCATATAGCACTCAATGGAGAATCTGAAATAGACAATTTCTTGAAAGATTGAGTTAACATACGTTTAAATTAACTTTCAACAAGGTTCTCCCATTAGATATTCTAAAGTGTGTCCCACCAAAGGAGTCGCATTTCAAATATATTAGCTACATAAATTCATTATCTCAGTTGTAGTAATGCCGTTTGAAGGAAATATGTAGAACTAAAAAAAAAAAAGTAAATTTTAAGAAGATCGACTCCGCATATGCAACTCATCTTTGGGAAGAAGGGACTAATAAATTTCATAGTTTGGTTTAATTGATTTCACGAGAATCAAAGTTCAGAAAAATGGGAATATTATTCAAAGCAAAAGGGTTGACAATCAATTCAGCCACTAAGGACACTTCAATTGCCAATAGGACCCTACCTATTCGGCCAAATGATACGATTCTTGGTTCTGATCTTTTTTCTAATGCTTCAATAAATGAAGAACATAACCAAGGATCTGCGGGACTGCACAAAGCCGTCACCGCAAATAGCATGATTCCATAACATGTATATCCAGTAAATATATCAGATATTAGATCAACACAAGCATAATAAGGCCCCACTAATTTCAGAAAACAAGACATATTTGAATATATTACAAATATCCAAATCATGGATCCATGAATTATTAAAACTAAATGGGATACATAAAATTGATCCCAAACCAATCAGTATGTACTAACCTGTCAATTTCCACAATGAGGTCACAGACTAGTCAGCTCAAATTAGTAGCAGAACTCAAAGAAACAGCACTTGTACCTCTGTGGTTCTGTTTGCTACTTTCACCACCATAGTTCCCCACCGTACCCAACGAAACAACATTTCCACGTCTATCTTTCTGGGAACGGGCTAATGCCAACCATGGTTGGGCCGCTCCATGGGCTCCGAGGTGCAAAGGAACCATAACTAAGCCCACTATACCCTCCCCCATTAGGATAACCGCCATAGACGCTTGCTCCATATGAATACCCACCAATGCCACCATATCCAGCCAAAGGTACATAACTAGGATAAATCGAACTATACATTGGGTAATTCCCTTGCTGATAACTATTCAAATAAGTCTCTCTCCCACTACTCCCTCCTGCATTATATCCACCGTTATTAGGACCATTTACATCCTTAGGAACAAACTTTTCTGCATAGCATCTTCCACCGCCTCCTCTGAATCAAAAGTGATGAAACCAAAGCCCCTAGGTCTGTTAGTCTGGTTGTCATGCATCACAACTACATCGGTAATCCTACCAAATTTTTCAAAATAAACCTTAAACTCAGCCTCGGTTAGATTAGCTGACAAACCCCCTACAAAAATCTTCTTAGTCCTAAAATAATCGTTGTTCCTACTGTTATTTCTACAATCATACTAATCCCATTCAGCCCTCTATTCTGATCTCTACTCTGTTCTTGTTTGTTATGGTTCTGTTCACTAGAGGGTATTGCCTTTTTCACTTCAACCTATCAAAACATAGCACAATATACAATAATCAATAGAAAGCAATTAGATGCTTAACAGAACAAAATGTGCTACTTAAGATTTTTCTTCTACAAATCCACCAATTGGTAGGGCATTACAATAAAATAAATAAGGCAATCACTTTCCACTATGTACACAGCAAATATTCATTTCAAGGTTTATTTCAGGCCAAAAAAAAACAAAACAGGTGAAATCTTAGTAAACTACCTTCTTGGTCCTTGAACTTTTTTATTTTTTACCTTTTCGTCCTTGAACTTTTTTTTTTTACCTTTTCATCCTTAAACTTGTTTGTATTAGGATTAATTCGTCCTTCCGTTAGTGAGCAGTTTGTGTTGCCGTTAAATAAGTTGAGTTGGCATTTGAAAGTCCCATTTAACATGACATGGCGCTGACTAGGACATTACATGTCCCTAAACAACTCCACAGCTTCAACGCATTGTTGGCTTTGAACAAACCCAGAAACCATTGCATTCCAAGCAACCAAATCTGGAACAATCCCTTCTCTGCTCATCCTCGAGAATAGCATAAGAGCTCCATCACAATCTCCACTCTTAGCATACCCGGCAATCAAAGTGTGTGTTTGTGTTTGTGGCCTATCTGAAAATCTGAGCTTTTTTGAAATTAGGTGCTGTGTTAGAGAGAACCATTTGGGGATTTATTTATTTTTTTGATTTTTTTTTTTAAATTTAGGGTCTACTGCGTGTGTGTATGTGTAAATCTAAATCTAAACCTTTTTCTTTTTTCCTTTTTGAAATTAGAGGTGTGATAGAGATGATACCCATTTGGGGATTCAATTTAAATTTTGATAATTTATTTCCATTTGAAAATTTAGGGCTTAATTGAAGGGTTGGAATCAAAGGATTGGTTGAAGGTTTGTGAATCACTGAATAATGTTAGGAGGTTTGCATTGTATCACTCCACCATCCTGCTCCCAATCTTGTTAGACTTTTTCATTTTCTCTGTTTTAATTTTTGTTTTTTCTTGATTTTCATTGAAATTAATATGAATTGGGATATTTTTTTCTAATTTGTTGATGATGCAGGGAAAAAGTTATGTTGGTCTTAGTAAAGTCAATGAAGAACCATAGAAGTGCTTTGATCAAAACCTCAATCATGGCTTCCTCTGATCTATTCAAATCCTATGGTGATAAATTGCTGGAGTCAACCACCTCTGATGCATTTGACCAAATGGTAAAATACCCAGTATCCCAATTTTCTGAATTTCTTTGATATAATTATATGGGGTCTCTTATTTTTGAATTTTCTTGATTTGTGTTATTTTGGTGGGGTTCACAGCTTCTTCAGCTCCTGCTGAAAGCCTCACAAGACAAGAGGTTTGTGTGTGAAGAGGCTGATAAAGCTCTCAACACAATCGTGGGGTCTACAACTCCATTGCCTTTGCTCCATGGTATGTTAGTCATGCTAATATGAGAGTCAGAGCCAAAGCTGCAGTTTCAATCTCCCACTCTGTCTCAAAAATGGTATGAATGATGTGGGAGAGATAGAGAGGAGGAGACGGAAGGGGGAGAGATCGAAGTGCTTCGTCCGCGCTGCTGGTGGATTCTTGGGCGTACGCACTTCGTCCCTTCGTCGTTCTGCCTTCCCTCCCGTTCAAAATCTCAACTATGGACCATGTAATGTCCTGGTCAGCGCCATGCCATGTTAAATCCATGTTAAATGGGACTTTCAAATGCCAACTCAACTTGTTTAACGTCAACACAAACGGCTCACTAACAATCCTGATACAAACAAGTTTAATGATGAAAAGGTAAAAAAAAAAAAAAAAAAAGTTCAATCTTAATTTCCCGTCACAACCTAAAAACAACTTTTATATAAAAATAAAAAGAATCTAGGGCTCGAAACAAACCGTTGTTCCGAGAATGTCATGGGCGGCTTCCTTGAGAGCACCGTCAACACCAGAAGGGTTGGAGAAAGAGACGAAAGCAAATCCTCTCGGAGTTCCTTTATACCTATTTTTAGCAATTACACAACTCGTCACCGTTCCATTCCATAGACTCCAAAGTGTTCCTTGAGTGCCTCCTTCGTCGTCTCCCATGAAATCCCTCCAACAAACAGCTTACATTGGTCTGGATCCTCTATACTCGAAGCAAATCACAACCCCCATAACCCTAAAATCACTAGAAGAAAGAACAATGGGAGTACTAAACTGAAATTCCTAGAAGAAATGGGGAATAAATTGAAGAAGCCCTTCCTTCGATTCTAGGGTTTGAGAAAGGGAAAAAATCATTGGAAAAAGTCAACTTTTTCACTTCACGTTTCTCCAAACTTTCACGAATTACCCATATTGACCAAAAACAGTTCTACAACTTGTTTTATTGCATCAGAATCTTATGAACGTAGTGAATAATAGATATTGTAAATCAGATAATAGCTCTTCCCAAATTAATAAACATAAGAATCATGCAAAATAGCACTAAACAGCCAATCAATCAATTCCATTTCACTCAATTTTGAAAATTTGTTTTTTTAACATTAACCATTCAAATTTAGAAATAAATTTTCTTTTTGAGACGAACAAAACTAGAAAGTGAAAATAATTTTTATGGGATGGAGGAAGTGCGCAAAACAAAAATGGGGAAATTTCATTTTGGACCCCAAAATTTAGGAGATGTTCACATTGTTGGCCTTATTATTTCACTATTATCAATTTAGGTCTCAAAGTTGTCATTTTTCGTCATATTAGATTTCTTAACCAGACTTATTAGAAAAGACTGTTAAATGATCACTTGCAAGTCACGTGTCATTTAACGGATGATGTTTTTTGAACAAGAAGTCTTTCATTGTTGTTATAATGCAAACCGAATGAAAATGAATAGTCAAAATAGAAAATACTAATATTCCTAACAATATTTTTTATTAAAATCTATTTATATATAATTATGTAAAAACTATTTCTATGTGATGATATTAAACTAATTCAAATGTAAAAAAAAAAAAACTTTTCTTGAAACACAAATAAAAAATATTGTGTACCCTCTTCAAAAGAGATCAAAGGACAAGTCTTGAAAGAAGGCCAAATATCGAGATTTGCGATTCACCGGGGAAGCACGAAAATGTATCAAGATTTGAAGAAGGGTTATTGGTGGAATGAAATGAAGAGAGAAATTGATGAATTTGTTTCGAAGTGTTTAACTTGCCAACAGATTAAAGTCAATCATCAAAGACCTGCAGGGTTACTACAACCATTGGATATTCCAGAATTGAAGTGGGAAGGTATTGCAATGAATTTTGTAACTGGACTACCTCATACACCGAAGAAGGTTGATGCAACTTGGGTAATAGTGAATAGATTGACCAAGTCAGCTCACTTTTTGCCAGTGTCAATGAAGTATTCGATGGAGAAGTTAGCACAAATGTATATACGAGAGATTGTTCGAATTTATGGAGTACCAGTCAACATTGTATCAGACAGGGATCCAAGATTTACATCGTGATTTTGGAAAACTTTGCATGAGGCTTTGGGTTCAAAGCTGAATTTCAGTACGGCGTATCATCCTCAGAAACAGATGGACAGACAGAGAGGACTATCCAGATTCTTGAGGATATGTTGAGTGCGTGTGTGATGGATTTTCATTCATCTTGGGAAGTTCATTTACCTTTAGTTGAGTTTTCGTATAACAACAGTTATCAGTCCAGCATCGGAATGGCACCTTATGAGGCTTTGTATGGAAGAAAGTGTCGATCTCCAATTTGTTGGGACGAGGTTGGTGAAGCAAAACTTTGGGGTCCAGATTTGGTAAGGGATTCGACTGAAAAGATTAAAGTAATTCGAGACAGATTGAAGACGGCTCAAAGTCGACAGAAAGGCTATGCCGATAATAGAAGAAGGGATTTATCATTTCAAGTTGAGGATTATGTGTTTTTAAAAATTTCTCCGAGGACTGAAATTAAAAGATTTGGCAACAAAGGTAAATTGGCGCCAAGGTATGTTGGTCCATTTGAAATTTTGGAGAAGGTTGACAATTTGGCATACAGATTAGCTCTACCCCCATCTCTTTTTTCTCTTCACGACGTGTTTCATGTGTTAATGTTGAGAAAATACCTCTATGATCCTTCGCATGTATTGAGTACTCCACCCGAGGATATTCAGGCTGACATGACCTATGTGAAAGAACCGTTGAGAATTATGGAATCACAAGTCCGGGAACTGAGAACCAAGAATATTTCAGTTGTGAAAATCTTGTGGAAGAATCATACAGTTAAGGAAGCCACTTGGGAGTTGGAGTCCGAGATGCGTGAGAAGTATCTGTGGTTGTTTGAGCACTCAGATAAGTAAATTTAAAATTCTGGACGAATTTTCTTTAAGGGGGAGTGATTGTCACGACCCTAAAGCTAGGCACTATTTTGATCATGTTGAGCACGTGTATGTGGTGTGTGTTTCATATCGTTTCATGCATTACATTATATTTATGATTATTTTGTGTTAATTTTAATATTTCAATAACTTATTTGGTATTTTAACTATGTTAATAAATTAAATTGAATTATTTAATGACTAATTGAAACTAATAGGAGTTGTGTAGTTGAATTAGAAATTGTTGAAATTTAACTAAAAAACTTGTAAAAATATTGAGTTGCTAAAGTGTAAAGTTTAAAACTTAAGAAATGTAATGGCAACAACTCAATACTAGGAGGAGCTTAAGTGAATGCCTTCAATGTATATCCTTAGGTTGAAGCTTCTTGAATCAAGCAGAGACCAAAACCATTTCTTTCCTATGTTCCTTCTGTTCATTTTAAAAATCCATTAGGTTCATTCCAAAATTCACCATAAATCCAATCCTTGTCCGTTCTTCATTCCGTTTACGTCAAAATGTTCGGGAAGCTACGTAGATTATTTCCATCAGATTAAATCTTTCATTCTTCATTTTTATTTCGGAAGGTAAGTTATTATTTCCTTCTTTAATTCTTGCTCATTTGATGTAAATGTTGCAATTGTTGAAGTATACATGTTGCATGTAGCATTTGATCATTTTCTTGAGTTGAGATGGACTTGGGATGATAATGAAGTGTTGGTATGGTGGTTTTAGCTTGAGGTGAAAGGGTAAGTCTAAAATTAAGGTTTTCAAGCATTGATGATGTTTCAAACATCAGATGGATTTTCTGCTAAAGGGCACGACGCCACGACTCGTGCTTGAGGATACGAGTCGTTCCCATCCCACATTCGTGATAACGAGTCGTGTAAATAAAAACACTCGTGCTGATTCGAGTGGCACGACTCCTGCTGTCTGTCACGACTCGTGCCTTTGCCTATTTCAGCTATGTCAGTTTTAAAGCCATTTATTCCTAATTACCTAATACCTCTTTTATCCAATTGAACACCAAAATCAAAGTACATGTCCCCAAAAGAGTAGTATCGGAATGATAATCCCTTTTACTATTTTAGACCGCTCTGAGACAGGAAGCCAGAACCAGTGAAGCCGAGAAGGAGTTTAAAAGGTTTTCTTTTGGGAATTATCAAGAGGGTATGTTGTATAGTTAGTTTGTGGTTGGGAGTATCATTCCGATACTACTCTTTTGGGGACTTGTATATAGTACTAATTTTGTAAAAAAATTCAGCGTGTCTATGATGTAATTAAAACAGGTGATTGTTTATACAAAGTTTGTTTTGTAAACCTATCTCCAAGTGGAGATGTATCATCGATTTTATATTGGTTTGTGAAAGTTGAGTGTGTATATTTAAAAATAAACAAAAGCTTTTAAATTTAAGCGACTTTTACAATCAAGGGGACCCTCCCGCTCGGGGCACGTGCTAAGGTTGCGGGTCAGGATTTGGTGAGTCCCCACAGTTATAATGCAAACTGAATGAAAATGAATAGTCAAAATAGAAAATACTAATATTCCGAACAATATTTTTTATTAAAATCTATTTATATATAATTATGTAAAAAACTATTTCTATGTGATGATATTAAACTAATTCAACCCTTTGCATAAGAACACTTCTCTAATAACCTCGTCCCCGGAAGGGCCAGAACTATGCGGCGGAGGAAGACGTAGAAGCGGCGGCCGGAGGAGGTCGAGGAAGCGGCGGCCGGAGGAGGTCGAGGAAGCGGCGGCGGCGGAGTGGAAGTCGCCTGAGAGAGACTGAGAGAGAAGCCGGCGTGGGTTGGGTAGCGCCGCACTCTAACCCTAGAAATCGATTTGAGAAATGATAAAGAGAGAGTGAAACGCGTCTTCTGGTCTGGACTGGATCGAATAGGTTTAGGTTATTTATGCCGCATAGAAAATAGGAATAGAATAAGGGTAATAATTAAAATGGGTGAGGGGTATTATAGTAATTACATATATATAATAGTATGCGGGGTGGGGCGGGGCGGGGCGGGGCCCCGCGGGTTGAGGGGTGAAATCGAACCCGCCCCGTGACCCGCCGGGTTTTCAAAAAATGCTACCAAACCCGCCCCGCTACGGTGCGGATCGTTCCGGATACGGATCGGGTTCGGACAAATTGCCATCCCTACACTTCGGCAGTTCATGGACGACTGGCCCCATTCAGCCCAAACCCAACTCTTAATTTCAATCCTAACGACTACCACAACTTCCAAATACTTCATGTCCTCAACATCATCCCCAACCAATGAAAAACATTTGACCCAACTAAAATGAGCTTAGGAATGGGGTACGAGCCAAACCAGAGAGAAGCAAATTGGATTCCCATCTCGTGGGAAACGACGTCCATGTGTGGGCCACAGAAAAAGTTCATAATATTACTAAAAATAGTCGTGCAGATGAGAGCAAGAATGCGTCCCCTCTACATTTCATGAGGGTAGCTGAGATAATAGTCCTCGTATGGCATTATCCTCCAACTGCAGTCTTGCAGAAGAGGGCATTTGGCTCCCTTTCAAACAGCAGAGCTGGGAGCAGTCCAAGAAATCAAGTCTCATGAATTCTTCTTCATTGCCAGCTGCCATGTAACCCAACAGTTAGTTATCTTAAAATCTGTACTCCCTCCGGCCCTAAATGAATGTCCAAACACTAGTTCCTGCACATTCCAGATATCCAATAAACAAAGAACAATGAGCCCATTTAAAGGAGAGAAACCGATATTATGCTAATAACTTCAGTTTTCGTCATAGCATGATCCACAAAATCACATGAACCAAAAAGAGCGTTAAAAACACAAAACTGATAAAAGAGACAAATAAACCTCACCGTCAATCACAAAATAAGTTCCATAATAGGGAACTAAAAGAAGAACAAATTGCAGCTGTATTTGTTAATACAACGAAATCGCAATCATGAGTAAATATAAAAAAAAATTGCAGCCACGAATTGGCAAATAGTGATGACCAGAAACTTTGAGCTCCAAACATAGCTATATTAGTTCAAATGACATTATTTGGGGAGGATAAGCGGATGTCTCTAGCTTATCTCAAGTAATTAACCACACTCTACTCTAAAATCTAAACCCAAATCTGAAATGTGCATCTTAAAGGCCAGCAATGCAAATTCGGATAAAATACAGCTAAATTTCAGGCAACTGATTCGTAAAGCATTAAACCTGTTTTACAACACAACAACTCAATCTTGACCCAATCAGCTGGGCAAACAATCCATACCCATTGAGATTCATCCCAAAAAAGGTGTCAAGAGAATGAAAATTAGATTTTTTAGCACGGGAAAGAGATGAGATTTCACTTCAGCTATCATGCTTTAAAGGCTCAAAAGTCAGAACAGTAGAATGGAATAATTCAAAGAAAAATGTAAACAATCACTTCTTCAATTCAATGAAAAAGCAGCAATCTTTATCACCAAGAGAGTACAAAAAAGGGACCCAAAGTTAAATAGGGCTAAAATTCAAGAAACACACAAACCAAAACCCCCCTTAGAACATATTCACACTCTCTCTCTCTTTCACTCACACACACACACAAAAAAAAAAAAAAAACACTCTGCAGTACAGAAACAAGAGAAAATCTGGGTACAACCCAGAAGCAGATATTAAGAAACAAAACCATAGGACAATGAAACCACACACAGAGAAGTGAAGTACCTCCTGATTTGAAACACAATTATGTATTTGGGATTACCCTTAAGTATGGTAGTTTTTGGACAATGGAAGAATGTTTTTTCTTATTTGATTACTTGAAGGTTATACATATTTATACACTAATGTTCTTTTACTTTCGGCTAAGCACATTCTAATACAACTAATACACTTAACTTTTAGCTTAGGATCTAATAATGCAGAAACCAGAAACAGCAAAGCAGAAACCAGAAACAGCAAGGCAGAAACCATTGAGGCGGCCGCCTGGCTTGGGCCGAGGCTGGCGCCTCACTGGCAGTGGCTCGTCCGCGGCTTTGATCAGGGTGAGGCGGCCGCCTGGCTTAGGCCGAGCCTGGCGCCTCACTCACAGTATGTTTGGACACTGTTTTGGCAGAAAAAGGAGGGTTTGATTCAATTAAATGATGTGGACGCTGAGTCATCTCCACACAAGACAAAAATGTCAAATTGGTGCCAGCAAGGAAGGGTTTAACGGTGGGTTGGATGGGAGATAGACAGAAGGACATAATAATCCTGAAAGCAATAGTTTAAGGACGAAAAGGTAAAACTTAAACTAGTTTAAGGACGAAAAAGGTACTTTTGTCCTCAAAATTGACATTTTATACTTTTTCACTTCACGTTTCTCCAAACTTTCACGAATTACCCATATTGACCAAAAACAGTTCTACAACTTGTTCTACTACATCAGAATCTTATGAACGTAGTGAATAATAGATATTGTAATGGTAATAGCCCTTCCCAAATTAATATTCCCTAATAAACATAAGAATCATGCAAAATAGCACTAACCAGCCAATCAATCAATTCCATTTCACTCAATTTTGAAAATTTGTTTTTTTAACATTAACCATTCAAATTTAGAAATAAAATTTCTTTTTGAGACAAACAAAAATAGAAAGTGAAAATAATTTTTATGGGATGGAAGAAGTATAATTTTAAGCACAAAATAAAAATGGGGAAATTGCATTTTGGGCTTCAAAATTTATGAGATGTTCACATTGTTGGCCTCATTATTTCACTATTATCAATTTAGGTCTCAGTTGTCATTTTTCGTCATGTTAGGTTTCTTAACCAGACTTATTAGAAAAGACGATCACGTGCAAGTCACGTGTCATTTAACGGATAATGTTTTTTTAACAAGTCTTTCACTGTTGTTATAATGCAAACTGAATGAAAATGAATAGTGTCAAAATAGAAAATACTAATATTCCAAACAATATTTTTTATTAACATCTATTTATATATAATTATGTTTAAAACTATTTCTATGTGATGATATTAAACTAATTCAACCCTTTGCATAAGAACACTTCTCTCATAACCTCGTCCCCGGAAGGGCCGGAACTATGCTTCTTCCAAAGACCTCAATCACCGCAAAACCAAATCACAGAACTCACTTCGGCAGTTCATGGACGACTGGCCCCATTCAGACCAAACCCAACTCTTAATTTCAATCCTAACGACTACCACAACTTCCAAATACTTCATGTCCTCAACATCATCCCCAACCAATGAAAAACATTTGACCCAACTAAAATGAGCTTAGGAATGGGGGACGAGCCAAACCAGAGAGAAGCAAATTGGATTCCCATCTCGTGGGAAACGACGTCCATGTGTGGGCCACAGAAAAAGTTCATAATATTACTAAAAATAGTCGTGCAGATGAGAGCAAGAATGCGTCCCCTCTACATTTCATGAGGGTAGCTGAGATAATAGTCCTCGTATGGCATTATCCTCCAACTGCAGTCTTGCAGAAGATGAACATAAACGACATGCTTAAATTTATAAGCAGTGAGATGTGCAATTATGAAGTAATCTGCCACAAACATGTCAGACTACATTGTCAGTCAAGGGTTTACATTGACTTGCATTACATCATAACACTTCCTATTTTACGTAGTAACACTGGGGTAGGGCTCACAATTTAATTTCATTTTAAATTGAATCCGTGGTATAAATAATTAAACAGATCAAGGGTAATCTCATATGATTGCATTCTGAAGAAAAATTATTGTTTTGGTACCATGAAGAAAAGTAAAAATTACCCTGAATACCAGAGAAATTACCGCACCTTCTTTTGCATGTTATCCATGATCAGTTGTAAGTAGCATATATGGAATCTGCAAAACATGGGATTCAGACAACAATACAAGACAGCATGCCGGTGAGATTATTAAGACAGATTAAGGATCAAACTCAACCTGGGATGTAGGAAATATATCTTTTCAAGCCCCAATACATACACAGACTGTGACTGAAGTTTCTATTCATAATGAGAAAGAAAATATTTTCGAGTTTTCATGGAGTTACACGTACATGAGAATTTACAAAGTAAGAACCTCTCAACAAATATCCATAGTCCAGTGCACTTCTTGTTAGACAAACGGCCACACTTGTTCTTCTATATTTCACCTGATCTACTAATATAACATTTGAACTTGCAGTCTCTACGAAACAACACACTGGGAAGAAAAGTTGTTTTAGATTGAAATGAATTAAAATTATTCTAGCAATTAATATCCTAAAAGAAAATCAGCTACTTATCTCCCTCTCTTGGGTAATGAATAAAATCTTCTTAAAGGATATTGCTAAAAATGAATACTTGTACAAAACAAATCGAATACATAATCTAGATAATTGTCTAAAGGTAAGCTAATTGGAATACAGTAAATTTAATACACTCAGGGTCCTTTTCCAAGAGTCCCGCCTAGTTTTTCTTTTTAACTTACTTTTTTCTCACATCCTTTATTTCACGATGACATATGAGAATTCATGTTAGACGACCCCAAATTAATTTGTGACTAAGGTTTTGTTGTTGTTGTCCACTAACAAGAGTCCCCTCTTGATACACAAACAACAATTGTAAACACAACTTTAACTATTTTGCAACTAAAGGATTTTAGTTCTCAGAGTCCATGAACTAGAGTCCTAACACGGGTTCATACCCGGATGAAAGACACATACACAGCTGAAGCAGTCTAGACTCTAAATATGAATCCTCGAACAAAGGCAACGCATAAACAATTAATTAAGAGCAAAATGCATAAAAAGATAAAGAATGTTTTTTCCCTGGATGATCTAAAAGAAAGAGTCCAATGGGACAACATTTATTTGCAGAAAAACATAACAATAAAGTGGTTTGTGTCCCCTTTACATCAAACAACCAAATAGGGATGATCTGGTATAACAAATTTTAATATGTACAAAACAATCATACTACATAGCATAATCCAAAGTTGAAGTAAAATAGGTAGTTCATGTGGAAAAGTGCGTAACTCTAATCTATGGAATTATTTTCACTCAGACTAGAGCTTTAAACACCACCTAAATCAGTTTTAGGAGCAGCAATGTGGACAATAATACAGAGTCCTTAATGTCACATTATTAATGGCAGCCCCTCCAAATAGTTGGATAAATATTTGTCATCAGCCCTCTTAAAAATGAAATCCTCAAAAAAGAGTACATCAGATTGCTAAAAATATGTTCTCCACATAAACAGCAAGCAAATTAATGGAGCTGAATCAGCTGATCATATATTCATTAGCAAACCTGACTCCAATAAAGCTAATAGATACCCAACAAACCTAAGCATAATTAAGTAAATAAAGTATGAACACTATCTCTGGAAGAACATAAAGAAATTTGAATTTAAACTAAAATTGGACATAATTTAAGGGAAGGGTGTCACAATTTTTGGGAATAACATTTGAATCAATCAATTGAAACAAATAGTTAGCAACCAATAAATTGATCACAAGTTTTGCCACTAAATAGATGGAACGATTGAATATAAACTACTATGTTTCCCTGTCATTCTTTCCAAGAAAAGTTTACATTTTTGTTAGTAAAACAAACTTACAAAGCAGTAATATAATTCAAGTTTCAGAACAAATAGCAAATTTACATGAGACATTCATTCCAATCAGAAGCTTGGCACGAGAAAATTCTCAATCTTAATTCATAACAAAAACAATAGAAGCCTGAATGACATAACCACATACAGTGTACTTTACGATGTGTGTGTGTGTCAATGCACATTACAAGATTGTGGTCGATGTAGATGCCTAGTGGATGCTCATATTCTATGGGTGTAAAGGAGTCTATCATGCCATGGCAATAGCATTCAGAACTTGGAATTTTTTATAATCACTGCAATCCACCACATCATTTAACACCATCCTTAATTTAAAAATACAGTAAAATCAACTGTCCACCTAAACAAGATGGAGAGAACAAGTTACACAATATTTTTAGTGTCCGCCAATACAATGTCAACTCAACAGAAAAGGAAAGTAATAACAATCCTTAAGGGATCACAAGTAATCGGTCGGCACCAACATGGGATAAACAAATTCAAAAAATGCCTAGCGAAAAAACTGAAGTCTTGATTAAAAACAATTAGGAATAGGCCCAATTGCCATTGCAACCATGAATAGTAAGGGTGACCCACTTGACTTTCGGAAAATGTCATTTTAGTCCCATTTTGTTATCTTTTTAATCCAAATTTCTATATAACTCCCTACTCCCAAAATGAATGTCCATAAAATTTTCAAATTTGCTCTTTGATCAATTGATTTATAAAGAGCGAACTTGAAATTTGTGGATATTCATATTGGGACGGGGTTACGATACAGAGGGGAAAATCGATACACCTATTCAATACGTATCGAAACTATACATATCGTATCACCGATACGTATCGCGATATTTAACAACTACGGATAATGCACACAGAATTGGAGATGGTAAAGGGGGCTGCTCACATTCTATGGGTGTAAAATAATTCTATCATGCCATGACAATTGCATTCAGTACGAGGAATTACTTTTCTAATCACTGCAACCTCTCAGCCACCATCTTCAAACAATCTAAGTTGTCAATGTAAAAAAAAAAGTTGTATTTTAAGTGATTCAACGGCCAAAACATACAACTTTACACAAAATCTATGCTTTCATTGTAAAAAAAAAAAAAAAACTGCATATTACGTGATTCAATAGCTAAAAAGGGATTCAATCAAAGAAATCTTGAAAATGCAATCAGCAAATAAAGTGTAAGTGCAGAAGTAACAAGTTTGATTCAAGCTGAGCTCCGAATGGTAATATTGATTATAGAGGAAAATTTGAAAGGGACGGCCACGGATTTGGAAGCTGCCATCAAAATCCTATTTTTATAGAAAAAAAAATTTCAAAACCCTAATTTTAGAATCTCAAACACTTGCGGCTCCTCTCTTTTGAAATCATAAGCTAAACAAAAACTCCGTTGATGGTACGGTATTTGGCCTATCAGCTGGGCCAGGTTGGGATAAGGTGGGTCAGACCCATTATGACCGTATTTGGTGAGCGGGGTGTCAAATTAAACCATTTTCAATTGGGTTATTTAAAAATTATATACGACATTTCTAACTATTGTAATTTAACTAGTACTCAAAAGCCCGTGCCAATGGCACGGGTCAGTACAAAAAAGTAAGCAGTGACGCATGCAGTTTATATATGGTGTATGTGTGTGTGTGTGTGAGAGAGAGAGAAAGAGAGAGAGTATACGTACTTGATGCCTTGGGGTTGGGGCACTTATATCCTTCATTTGAAAGCTTGATGATCCTGGGCATGGGAGTAGAAGAAGCCTTCCCCCCAAACACAGTTCCTTTGAAGTCAACCTTAGCCGAGATCTGAGTAATATCCCCAGCCGTTTCAATAGCGGTCTTCAAATCCGTCATGGGGTACCCTGCTATGTGGGTTCCGTTCTTCCCGACACGATAAGGTAGCCCATCGCCATCAAGTATGGTTGCCCCATCAGCTGACACTATGATCTCGTTGTGTTGCAACCCAATGAACGCCTTCCAAGCCTTGACCTCGTATGTCCCCGCATTCAGTATGCTCAAGCTGGACGTGAACGACCATGCCTGAGCCGATACATTCTTCACATGAGGGTATTCCTTCTCCGTGTCTCGAAAGTGTACGTGAGAAAGACTCCGTTACAATTTTCTTGGGCGGGAGGTGGGGTGGCGGCCGGAGTGTCATCGTAATCTAGCAAAAGTGACATTTATTATCGGACGGGGAGTAATTTTTATCCCTAACTTGCAGAAGGATGCTACGAATGAACCTCACGGGAACATTAGCTCCTGAACTCGGGCAATTATCTCATCTTAAAATATTGTGAGTATACATCCACACACTTGCAATTATTTCAAAAAAAAAAATTGTTTTTGTAGCTTAATAATGTAGATTTAACATGTCTAATCCCATATTTAATGTTGCAAGGGATTTTATGTGGAACAATATAAGCGGCAGCATACCAAAAGAGATTAGAAGTATCACAACTCTAGAACTTCTGTAAGTGTGTGTTTGCAGAGACGTTAATTAAAAGAGGGCAGTTTGAAGCTGAGACTTAGAGATAGATTTGATCTTTCAGGCTTTTGAGCGGGAATCAAATATCAGGTCCCTTACCGGAGGAGCTTGGTTTGCTGCATAACTTGATCAAGTTTCAGTTGGATTTGAACCATATATCAGGCCCCATACCAACATCTTTTGCACAGTTGCCCAAAGTGAAGCATTTGTGAGTTTCTTCTCATAAATGAAATCTTTTCTCTTCGTGAATGATCTTATTTGAACCTTCTGTGGTGTTCATGTTGCAGTCACATGAACAACAATTCTATCAGCGGTCAAATTCCACCTGAGCTTTATAAAATGCCATCACTTGAACATGTATATGTCTTGTTATCTCTACAATTAACCAAGAAAATCACTGATAGCTAACCTTGGCACTGTAATCATGCTTACTGGTAAAAGATAAAAAATCATGGTATTAAGTACATATATAATTCAGTTACAATATTTTATTGCCGATTTTCGAGAAAAATATTTTGTTTATTTGCAGCCTTCTGGACAACAATAACTTGACAGGATACCTTCCACCAGAGCTTGCACAGATGCCAAGCTTGAAAATTCTGTATGTCGACTCTGTGTCCTCCTCTCCCCCTCGTTTTTTTTTTTTTTTTGAACAGAATACATGCTTGAGCAAGGAGTTGTTTGTTTTTCTTGGTGATAGCATATTTCCTTCTTTAAATGTTAAACAGATATATATTGTTGCTTGCTTAATCCATTTCCATAGTATTCAAAGATGAGACAATCATAACTTAAGGAACTAATCTCTCTCTTTGTTTCTCCTTTCAGTCAACTTGATAACAACAACTTTGGTGGGACTACAATCCCAGGCTATTTTGGCAACATGTCCAAGCTCTAGAAACTGTGAGTTTCCCCTTTCACATGAACCTATATACTCCCTCCGTCCCAGCTCAATGTGCACATATACCCGTTTGAGGGTGTCATTGATAAGTGCACACTTCCTAAAATGGAAATCTTTTATTATTATTATTATTATTATTATTATTATAGTAACCCTACCACACTTGTCATACTCACACAATTAAATTGTGGGCCCCTCTTGCAAATCCCACTCACTTCATACTTGCAACATATTTCCCAGTAACAATACTTTTAAATATATATACTCACTCCTTAATTCCCGTGCCCACTCTTGCCTTGCTCATCTTTCGGCTGCCTCACCTTTCATCTTTTCTAGGTAAATCTCTCCTACCACTTGCCTTAACTATGAGGCCCACTTGAAAAATCAAGTGGAAGAGGAAAATGGAGGGTATCAAGCATATGCCCAAGGGTTTAAGGATGGTGACATTTGGAAAAAGGGTCAGTCCCTGTAGCCTGTAGGGATCAAGAGCAAGCTAGAAGTAGGTGGCATCTTGATGAAGACAGGAGACAAACATAGAACCAAAAAGGAGGAAGCAATCTACATTTCAAGCACATGGACAACCAACAGATTTATAATTCTGCAACAGAATATTTTGTTTATTTGCAGCCTTCTGGACAACAATATGCTAATGCATTACCTCCATAAACAACATTCAAAGAACATCATGCAGATAGAGTAATCATGTAAAACAGTAAACGAAATCCATAATATAACCACATAGATCAATCAATCAAAGCAAAACAAAATCAAATCAACAACGATAAACGTAAAAAACAAAGAGGGTAAAATTGTCCAAACCAAGATGAGATCGAAGAGCGTCCCCTGATCGACTTTCACGAACTCAGCATCGAACGATTCGAGATCGTCCTCGGCGGTCTTGTTGGTTGAATCATCAGACTTCGGCGCATCAACGTGTTTCTTGCAGTACTCAATTACCTTAGCATTGAGACATTTAAAATAAACAATTCACGAAATATACAGATTAAGGAATAAATCATTCATCTAAGACTCAAATAATGACAATCAAACAGATAGAGAAGGAGAGAGAGGGTGGTTGAGAAGCCGAAAAGGGAGTTATACTCAAATCGGAATCCATGGCGGATCGAACCGTGAACGATGGGTTGAAGGCCACCTCAACAGCTACCCATCCGAAAGCTAGGGCTCCCAATACAACCGCCGTTGATTTCACCGCCGAAGCCTTACCAATACCAATTGAATCGGAATTGAGAGAGAGAGAGGGTCCGCTCCCGAGTCTGATTTTGCAGGGAAAGTGAAGGAAAAGGGAGGAAATGGGGGAGGATTTCCGTTGTGCTGGTGCTCCTGAGTTTTGGTTGGAGGGGAAGGGAAGGAGAAGGAGGGAATTGGTGAGGCTCATTTCCCTCCAAAGCAATCACCTCAAAAATGGGGTGATTCGGAAGGAGGGAAACAGATTAAAGAGATTAATTTTCATAATTCCAATCTTACCCTTTCATTCCCTTCTTCATCTCCTCTGCAACAAACCCAACTCCATTGTTGCCGGCGAACTGGTTTCGGATGTGAGGGAGCTTTAACGGTGTTGAGGGCGCCGGTTGATTGGGGCGAGGTTACAGGTTGATTGAGGCGAGAATTAGATTTGATTGAGGTTTGAGGGAGGATTGGGAGAAGGTTTTGAGAGAAATTGGTTGAAGAAGAAGAAGACCACGCCGGCGGCAATGGGGATTTGCGGATAGAGAGAGAGAGAGAGGAGAGAGAGAGAGGTTTACGTATTGAACGTAAATGGGTTATTTAAATGGTTCTGTAAAAAAAAAAAAAAATTCTCGCTTATTCATGACAAGGGTAAAAACGTAATTTACATTTAATTCCTCTCTATTCCTCCCAAAATTCGGGAGCACGGAGAGAGAAATTTGAGCGTTTCCTTTCCTTTCTCTCCTAACTCGGGAGCACACGGGAGAGATTTTAAATTTCATTTCCTTCCCTCCCCTCCCCTCCCTTCCCTTCCCTTTCCCTCCTTTCCTCTCATTTAAAAACTCGGGAGCGCACCCAGAGAGAGAATTTGGGGAAGGGGAGAGATGACGCTAGATTAGAGGGAGAGAAGAGATCGTGTGATTGAAAAGGAATTTCAGCCGTTCGATTCATTTTCCAACTTTCAATCCTGACCATCACTTATCCCAGGCTAAGAGGCAGTTAAAACACTCCTCTTTTGTATTATAGATAAATCATCGCTTTTAACTACTCTTGTATTTTAGCAATTTAAATCACTCTAATTAGAAAATGCGTTCGATTTGCCCGGACACAACTTCATCCAAAAATATTAGACAAAATTAACGAAAACTAACCGACTACTACGACATCCACTAACCCTTTCCAACACCACCCCATCAAATCAGCATAAAAACCCTTCAAACCAACACTCCCTGGATCAAGAAATCCAAAATTAAAAATTGTTATACCAACTTGATAAAAACCCATAAAACAATTTTAAGAAACTCGTCATTTTCCCCAATGCAGTGGAAACATATAAAAAATACCTTCATTTTCCCCATTTCACTTAGAAATAAAATTCTATCAAAAAATTGAATATTCAGTTAAAAAATGAACATCAATATCTTAAACCCCATAACCACTCTCAAAAACATTGTTCAAATTGCCATTAATGATCACAATAAATTGCTCTCTGATGAAATATGGGTTAGGTGGGGTTCTGGTCAGAAGGAGAAACAGAGGATGGGAAAGATGGAGTGAAAGCAGGGGAGGGTGATGGGAGGACGGTTAGGAAGGTTGGGGAGGAGCATATCTTGGGATGAAGTTAAGTCCTGTTAGTTTTTTATTAACTTTTTCTAACAATTCTATGATTTCAAAATAGAGGAGCCGCAAGTGTTTGAGATTCTAAAATTAGGGTTTTGAAATTTTTTTCTATAAAAATAGGATTTTGATGGTAGCTTCCAAATTTGTGGCCGTCCCTTTCAAATTTTCCTCCATAATCAATATTACCATTCGGAGCTCAGCTTGAATCAGATTTGTTACTCCCGCACTTGCACTTTATTTGTTGATTGC
The DNA here is from genome assembly GCA_022495995.1 of Adenophora triphylla var. japonica. Lineage (NCBI taxonomy): Eukaryota > Viridiplantae > Streptophyta > Magnoliopsida > Asterales > Campanulaceae > Adenophora > Adenophora triphylla. Next base: position 123,049 of record JAFEMH010000793.1, read on the forward strand.
ATTTTCAAGATTTCTTTGATTTAATCCCTTTTTAGCTATTGAATCACGTAATATGCAGTTTTTTTTTTTTACAATGGCGAGGGGTAGGGGAAGACCCAAACAAACTTGAATTAGAGTAATTGAAAATAATATGAATTTACTTGGAGTGGATGAAATTATGGTGTTGAAAAGGCCGGAGTGGAGGGCAAAAATCCATGTGGGGGGTTAATTTTTTTATTTTTTTTTTTATTTTTATTTGTATGTTTATTTATTTGTTTATTTATTTATTTATTATTATTTTTTTTTTCAACAACCTTTTTTTCACGATGACATATGAGAATTCATGTTAGTCGACCCCAAATTATTTTTGGACTAAGGCTTTGTTGTTGTTGTTGTTGTTGTTGTAATGAAAGCTTAGATTTTGTGTAAAGATGTATGTTTTGGCTGTTGAATGAATCACTTAAAATACAGCTTTTTTTTTCAACATTGACAACATCTTAGATTTTGTGTAAAGTTTGAAGATGGTGGTTGAAAGGTTGCAGTGATTAGAAAAGTAATTCCTCATATACTGAATGCAATTGTCATGGCATGATAGAATCATTTTACATCCATAGAATATGAACAGCCTCCTTTGCCATCTCCAATTTTGCTTTGTCTTATCCGTAGTTGTTAAATATCGCGATACGCGACGGCGATACAATACGCGATACGTATAGTTTTGATACGTATCGAATAGGTGTATCAATTTTCCCCTTTGTATCGTAACCTCGTATGAATATACAAATTTTAAGTTCGCTCTTTATAAATCAATTGATCAAAGAGCAAATTTGAAAATTTTATGGACATTCATTTTGGGACTAGGGAGTTATATAGAAATTTGGATTAAAAAGATAACAAAATGGGTACTAAAATGATATTTTCTGAAAGTCAAGGGGGTCACCCTTACTATTCATGGTTGCAATGGCAATTGGGCCTATTCCTAATTGATTTTAATTTTTAATCAAGACTTTTAGTTTTTTCGCTAGGCATTTTTGAATTTGTTTATCCCATGTTGGTGCCACGATTACTTGTGATCCCTTAAGATTGTTATTACTTTCCGTTTCTGTTGAGTTGACATTGTATTGGCGGACACTAAAAATATTGTGTAACTTGTTATCTCCATCTTGTTTATGTGGACAGTTGATTTTACTGTATTTTTAAATCAAGGATGGTGTTAAATGATGTGGTGGATTGCAGTGATTATAAAAAATTCCTAGTATTGAATGCTATTGTCATGGCATGATAGACTCCTTTACACCCATAGAATATGAGCATCCACTAGGCATCTACATCGACCACAATCTTGTAATGTGCATTGACACACACACACCGTAAAGTACATTGTATGTGGTTATGTCATTCAGGCTTCTATTGTTTTTGTTGTGAATTAAGATTGAGAATTTTCTCGTGCCAAGCTTCTGATTGGAATGTCTATGTAAATTTGCTATTTGTTCTGAAAGTTGAATTATATTACTGCTTTGTAAGTTTGTTTTACTAACAAAAATGTAAACTTTTCTGGGAAAGAATGACAGGAAAACATAGTAGTTTACTCCCTCCGTCCCACCTCACTTAGGAATTTTTGAAATGGCACGGGGATTAAGGAAAAGGTAAATGTTGTGAGTGTAATTTAAAAATAGGAGAGAGAATGAGTGGAGGGAATAGTAAATTATAATGGTGTTGTGAGTATTAAAATAATGTAGGAGAGAGAATGAGTGGAGAGAATAGTGATTTAAGGTTTCCATTTTGAGAATTCTTAAGTGAAGTGGGATGCCCAAAATGGAAAGTTTTCTTAAGTGAGGTGGGACGGAGGGAGTATATTCAATCGTTCCATCTATTTACTTAACTATGCTTAGGTTTGTTGGGTATCTATTAGCTTTATTGGAGTCAGGTTTGCTAATGAATATATGATCGACCGATTGACTCCATTAATTTCTTTGTTTATGTGGAGAACATATTTTTAGCAATCTGATGTACTCTTTTTTGAGGATTTCATTTTTAAGAGGGCTGATCACAAATGTTTATCCAACTATTTGCAGGGGCTGCCATTAATAATGTGACATTAAGGACTCTGTATTATTGTCCACATTGCTGCTCCTAAAACTGATTTATGAGGTGTTTAAAGCTCTAGTCTGAGTGAAAATAATTCCATAGATTAGAGTTGCGCACTTTTCCACATGAACTACCTATTTTACTTCAACTTTGGATTAGGCTATGTAGTATGAATGTTTTGTACATATTAAAATTTGTTATACCAGATCATCCCTATTTAGTTGTTTGATGTAAAAGGGACACAAACCACTTTATTGTTATGTTTTTCTGCAAATAAATGTTGTCCCATTGGACTCTTTCTTTTAGATCATCAAGGGAAAAAACATTCTTAACATTCTTTATCTTTTTCTGCATTTTGCTCTTAATTAATTGTTTATGTTGCCTTTGTTCGAGGATTCATATTTAGAGTCTAGACTGCTTCAGCTGTGTATGTATGTGTGTCTCTCCTTTGCCGCTCCGCTCTCGATGATTCTTTTTTTATCATATTCAATCATATTTCGGGACTTTTTCATTCCATTTCCTTTACTCATAAACACTCCAAAAAGCAACAAAACACCCAAGGTTGAGCAATAAATAGGTCTAAAGGTATATCATTTGGATGGGTGAAAACACATCCATCAAATACCCCTAAACTTATCTTTTGCTCAAATGGTATCCGTCCCACATCTCTAGACATCCCACGTTCCTGGTAATTATGAATTAAACTACAGGAAAAGAAATTTAAAGCCATAATGGAAGTTCAATCCAATTCTCTATCACCTATAGGCTATGACTAATTTTACAGTAAATCAACCTTAAACCCAAAGTAAAATGATATTCTACCTCCGTCCCAAACCAATGTGCACACATGGTCAACTCAATCGATCTTTGACCATAAATTTATGAAAATCTAGATATCCCTATGCAATTCTAAAAATTGTTATTGTTTCACTATTAAGAGCATTATCAATAACAATTTTTAGAATTGCATAGGGATAGATATCTAGATTTTTATAACATTATTGTCAGTTAGATTGAGTTGACCATGTGTGCATTTTGATCAAGGGACGGAGGTATTATAAAGCAAAGAAAGAATCCAAATAACTCTTAAATGAAAAAAACAACAATTACTGTAATCAACCCACTCCCCAATTTAGGCTCTTTGTTATATAATTTCAAGGGCAAATTGCAGTTTACCTACCTAAACTTAAACTCCAGTGGAGGTTCAGTAGCCAATATCGTAATTGTTGCATTAGGGTTCCTATCATTGTCATTTGGTTGCAATTCAATGAAACGGTCCATTAAAAATTGGATGGAAGTGAGTGGAATACTTAGTGAGCGTCATCGAAAATTGCACTGTCCAGTTTCAACTACTCACTCCAGTCCAAAATACATGTTGTTTTTTGGACTATTCACAAGTTTTAAGAAACACAATTATTACACCAACTTAAGGATGAAAGTACCAACTTTGCCCTGATTTATTACCTCGCTCTCCTACTTTACTTCACACAATAAATCAATTAATAAAGTGAAATAAGTTCCAATGTGGGGATAAAAATGGAATTTAAATGATTTTCACCCAAAAGCGACAATTATTTTGGACCAAAATTTAGTCCAAAAGCGACATGTATTTTGGACCGGAGGTAGTAATTCTCAATTTTCAATGTTCTATCCATAAACAACGATTATATGGAGTGAGTGATGCATGTATTAAGGCGTAGTATTCTAGTTCAATGTACAAGAATATACTGCATAAATGCATATTGGAAAGAATTATGAATACGTTTAAACTTCTCAGCTAGTTTGACTCTCATCAGTAGTTACCAACGGGTTGGAACGAATTATGGAGTTCTGTACCGGATAAAGTGAACCACCATAGTTGTTAGTGCAAATAGTATGAAGGCAAAAGATAATACTGAAAAGAGAAGGTTCATACCTCAGTCTCTTGGAGAATGCCACACGGTTTTCCTCAGAATCACGCCTTTCATGTTCAGGTGAAGAAATAGCATTCTTGGAGTTTAATTCTGCGCCATGCATTCTTCACATGAACCCTATGTCTGCCAAGCTCGGCAGCAATCGCCTTCCAGTCATTACCATGCTCTTTTTGGGCCTTCTGCACAAATTCTAAGTCTTCTTCGGTCCATTGACGTGTATCAGACCTCTCAAACAAATTGTGAGCACGGTAATAGATAGCAGTATAGGGCCGATGAGGTAGAGCAACACCTATCTCCTTCCAACAATTCTTTACTCCAGGATAGTCCTTGCAATGCATCACCATGTTCATACCCTCATCCCCCAAGCCATGAGTCTTTATATAGTTCAAAACAGACTCTTTAACAATCTCATTTTCTTCTTTTGTAAACCTTTTACCTCGCAATGTTGAAGGGAAAACTTACTTTTTTAGATTTTCGTTTCAGTTTAGGATCTTCGAAACCATTTTCAACCACATTTGCCTTTTTCTTCTTCTTGCCTTCGTTGCCCACTTCATCTCCATCACCAATAGTCTTACTTAAAGTCAATTGACCATCAGCTTCCTCGTCACCCAGATTCTCATATTCTTTTTGCTTCTCTCTTTTCCTCTTCATCTTCTCAACATTTTTCTCTCACTACACGCTATGGATTCTCGAACCACTCCACCTACATTTTCTTTCTCTCCATGCTCTTCCTTCCCTTGGCATCTTTTTCTCCTATTTCTAATGCTGCCTTTTTATTTTCAGTAAATTCTTCACCATCCCCCGTTACGGTGTTTGATTTCCATTTCTTTCTTTTTTCGTTTGAATTCCCCATCAACTTCCAAACTACCCTTCTCAAGAGTTCTGTCACCTATACGTTTGATTACAGTCTCGCCATTACGATCATTTTCTTGCTATTGTTCCTCCTCTTACTCTTATCTTCTTCGCTTACGCTAGCACACACTGTTACAGAGCTTCTATGTGAAATCCTTAACCAGATTTGAATTTCTTCTTCTTTTGATCTATCTCTATTGGAGTGGTTTGTTGTAACCATCACCATAAAGAAATCATGTGATGGGGAAACCGGAAGCATATAAGTAGGGATGGCAGGAAGCATATAAGTAGGGATGTCAGGAAGCATAGATTAGAGTTACGCACTTTTCCACATGAACTACCTATTTTACTTCAACTTTGGATTAGGCTATGTAGTATGAGTGTTTTGTACATATTAAAATTTGTTATACCAGATCATCCCTATTTGGTTGTTTGATGTAAAAGGGACACAAACCACTTTATTGTTATGTTTTTCTGCAAATAAATGTTGTCCCATTGTACTCTTTCTTTTAGATCATCAAGGGAAAAAACATTCTTAACATTCTTTATCTTTTTCTGCATTTTGCTCTTAATTAATTGTTTATGTGTTGCCTTTGTTCGAGGATTCATATTTAGAGTCTGGCGCCTTCGGTTTGTGTATGTATGTGTGTCTTTCATCCGGGTATGAACCCGTGTTAGGACTCTAGTTCGTGGACTCCGAGAACTAAAATCCTTTAGTTGCAAAATAGTTAAAGTTGTGTTTACAATTGATGTTTGTGTATCAAGAGGGGACTCTTGTTAGTGGAAAACAACAACAAAGCCTTAGTCACAAAATAATTTGGGGTCGTCTAACATGAATTCTCATATGTCAATCGTGAAAAAAAGGATGTGAGAAAAAAGTAAGTTAAAAAGAAAAATTAGGCGGGACTCTTGGAAAAGGACCCTGAGAATTAAAAACCATGAGGTGCGAAAAGAACCAAAACTAATGAAGATTTGTATTAAATGTGTTGTATTCCAATTAGCTTACCTTTAGACGATTATCTAGACTATGTATTCGATTTGTTTTGTGCAAGCATTCATTTTTAGCAATATCCTTTAAGAAGATTTTATTCATTACCCAAGAGAGGGAGATAAGTAGCTGATCTTCTTTTAGGATATTAATTGCTAGAATAATTTTAATTCATTTCAATCTAAAACAACTTTTCTTCCCAGTGTGTTGTTTCATAGAGACTGCAAGATCAAATGTTTTACTACTAGTAGATCAGGTGAACTCTAGAAGAACAAGTGTGGCCGTTTGTCTAACATGAAGTGCACTGGACTATGGTTATTTGTTGAGAGGTTCTTACTTTGAAAATTCTCATGTACATGTAACTCCATTAAAACTCGAAAATATTTTCTTTCTCATTATGAATAGAAACTTCAGTCACAGTTTGTGTATTGGGGCTTGAAAAGATATATTTCCTACATCCCAGGTTAAGTTTGATCCTTAATTTGTCTTAATAATCTCACCGGCATGCTGTCTTGTATTGTTGTCTGAATCCCATGTTTTGCAGATTCCATTTATGCTATACTTACAACTGATCATGTATAACATGCAAAAGAAGGTGCGGTAATTTCTCTGGTATTCAGGGTAATTTTTCCTTTTCTTCATGGTACCAAAACAAGAATTTTTCTTCTTTATCAATGCACAATCATTACTAGTAGTATTAAAATGTTATCAGAATGCAATCATATGAGATTACCCTTGATCTGTTTAATTATTTATACCACAGATTCAATCATATCGGATTCGGATCAGCAATAATCCGATCCGAACCCGACCCGTTGCCATCCCTACATATAAGGTCCCGTTTGTTCGCAAAAAAAAAATCCCAAAAAAAAATTCAGAAAATGTTTTCTGAAAAATGAAATGAGTCTGATTTTCAGCTCTTTGGTAAATCTCAAAAAATAAGTAATTCGGAAAATATTTCCTCTTAAAATTGAGGAACAATGACTTCACAAAAGAAGCAAAAATACTCCCTTCGTTTCAAAATAAATGTCAAAAAACACTCAAATTTGCTCTTTATCGAGAGCAAATTTGAAAATTATTTGGATATTCATTTTGGGAAGAGTATTATTCAACAAAAATTTACAGTTTCATATAGCTTGGCTTACATCTGTTTTCGCTCTATTCTAATATACCCGTAGCCAAGAAAGTGCGACCAAAATAGGGGTAGTAGAAGTGCCAATAGAAGAGGGAAAGCTGAACTATCATCAAATTGAAATTTAGAACTAAGGTTCGAAGAGCATTGAAATTTCCCCAAACAAAGAAACAAATGTTTAAATAATCTTGACAATCCAAAGTAATCGTTCAAATAACTTAAAGGTTTTGAATTTAGCACGCAAAGACATTACACAGCAAGTAGAAAATAGACAAGCAATACGTGTATATCTAGTACAATTTTTTCAGAAAGTGATATAAAAATCTTAATTAAAACTAAAATCCACACGAGAACTGCAAGGAGAGTTTATTCTGAAACATGAATACAAAGTATATAGATCCTTTATCAGTGTAAAAGCATTAATAACTCCAAATACGAAACCCTAGTATTTCAAATTCAAAGAATCATGTATACGCGCACACACGCACGTACACGTAGACGTGTCCAAGGTTAAGCGTTAACCGGCTAACCGTAAGGTTAATAACCGGATTTTAACCGCCTAAACCGTTAACCGTCTAACCGCCTTAACCGCCTAACCGATAACCGTGTAACCGAGGTTAACAAAGGTTAAGAAATTTTTACTCCGGTTAACCGCCGGTTAATTAACCGGTTAATTAACCGGCGGTTAACCGGCGGTTAACCGTATATCCGTTGGAAATTTGAAAAATATAGCCGTTAAAACACAACTTTTTATTCAAAAAAAATATTTCAAAGTTATATTTTAATATTAAATTTAATTAAAAATACGAAATTACGTAAAAAGTTAAGTTTTTTCTTTATATACTTAGTTTCTTTTAAATCCGTTAAGTTTTCATTTCTTTAAAAATTCATACCTATTTTTCTATAACTTTTTGCAAAAAATATTAGTCTTAAAAACTATTTAAAATAGTTTTATTTATCCAAAAAAAAAAAAAAAAACGGTTCATATACGGTTACATATTTAACGTAAACTGTTAAATATTTAAGCTGTTTTTTCAAAAAAGTGTTAAAAACTTAACTTTTTATTCAAAAACTATTAAAAAGTTATTTTCTTTTAACTTTAGATAAAAATCTGACATTCTTGAAAAATAAAAAAATAAAAAATAAAAAATAATTAACCGTTTATTAACCGGGTTAACCGGGTTAACCGGATTAACCGTTAACCGGTTAACCGTAACCGTGACTTAACGGTTAACGGTTAAGTCCGGTTAATGATTTTAACCTTCATTAACCGCCGGTTATTAACCGGTTAACCGCGATTAATTAACCGTGGTCACGTCTACGTACACGTACTTATTATCGCGCACGCGCGCGACTGACGTGCGCATTAACGAGGGCACAAAAGAGAAGCGGAAGGCCTATAACTCATTTCGGGTAACTAAAATAAGTGCTTTCTAAGAAAGGATAGCTGATTCATAAAATAGAGAAATCTACCTTGCATATCGTGAATCTACGACGGTTCGGAACGAATGGCTGAGGTAGAGGTGGAGATGGAAAGAGGGTTAGACGGGTAAAGAATAAAGTTGTTCCTTCTTTTGATCGAGACGAACGCACTAGACTCCATTAATTTACCCTTAGACCCCATTAAAAGTAACATGTTGGTAATTTTGATCCCAAATAATATATAGATTATTTGGGATCAAAATTACCCACATGTTACTTTTAATAGACTCAAAGGGGTCTAAGTGAAATTAAGGGTAAGTTAAGGGAGTCTAGTGCGTTTGTCCTTGGTCGAAGAAGTAACGCTTTATTCTTTACCCGTCTAACCCTCTTTTCCACCTCCACCTCCACTACCTCTACCATTCGGGTATTCGCACCGTCAAACCAGATTGAAAGTCCTGATTTCTTAATGTAGATTTTGCTATTTTATGAATCGGCCATCCTTTCTTAGAAAGCACTAATTTTAGTTACCCTTTATTCATTGAACTTGAAATACTAGCGTGTCGTATTTAGAGTTATTAATGCTCTTACACCGATAAAGGATCTATCTACTTTGTATTCAAGTTTTAGAATAAACTCTCCTTGCAGTTCTCATGTGGATTTTAGTTTTAATTAAGATTTTTATATCGATTTCTGAAAAAATTGTACTAGATAAACACGTATTGCTCATCTATTTTCTACTTGTTGAATAATGTCTTTGCGTGCTAAATTCAAAACCATTAAGTTATTTGAACAATTACTTTGGATTGTCAAGATTATTTAAACATTTGTTTTTTTGTTTGGGGAAAATTTTAATGCTCTTCAAACCCTAGTTCTAAATTTCAATTTGATGATAGTTATCTTCCGCTCTTCCATTGTCATTTCTACTTAGGGGTGTAAGTGGTTCGGTTCAAAACATGATTTGAGACCGAAGGCCCAGACAACCATGCGATTTGGTTTGGTTTTCAAGTATGAATGGTTCATTTTGGTCTCAAAGTTTGTGAAACCACACGGTTCGGTTTGGTTTGTGGTCTAACCCTCTCAGACCGAACAAACCAAACCAAATCGCGATTTGAGACCGAACCACCAAACCGAACCGCCAAATCAAATCACATTACATAAACTAATCCTAACCACTGTTTTGTATCTTATTTAATAATTTCGTATATTTATTAAAATTTACTGTTACATCAATAAAAAAAACCTACATTACATAAACTAATCATAACCCTCGTTGTATATCTTATTTAATATTAATTTCATCATTTGTTATCATCATTGCGACACATAAATAATTAAGTTCTCTCCACCATCGAAGATTGTAAAGCGTTTTTTTTTTTCCTTTGGCCTCTTTCTTACTCTAGTCCCTCTCTTCCTCCGACTTTCCTCTTAACACCTGCAACTTTCTCTCTTCCTTCGAGATCACGAAAAATTTAAATAAATATGAAAATGAGTTGCGCTCTGAATCGTGATTTGAGTCGTAGTCTAAACCGTAGTACGAACCACGGTCGAATCGCGGTTTGGTTTGATTCGGTTTGAATTTTTCATGGTTCGGTTTGGTTTAGAATTTTTCTAAACCCGATAGCTAGTGGTTCGATCAGTAAATTCCCCCAAACCAAACCAAACAAAACCATTTACACCCCTACTTACTACTACCCTAATTTGGTCACATTTTCTTGGCTACGGACATAATAGAATAGAGCAACAACGGTTGTAAGCCAAGATATATGAACTGTAAATTTTGTTGAATAATACTCTTTCGTTCCAATATGAATATCGAATAACTTTCAAATTTCCTCTCGATAAAGAGCAAATTTAAGTTTTTTTAACATTTATTTTGAAACGAAGGGAGTATTTTGCTTCTTTTGGGAAGTCATTGTCCCTCGATATTAAGAGGAAATATTTTCCAAATTACTTATTTTTTGAGATTTACCAAAAATTTGAAAAACAAGACTCATTTCATTTTTCGAAAACATTTTCTGGAAAAAATGAGAATTTATTTTTGCGAATAAACGGAGCCTTATATGTAGGGATGGCGAAGGGTCGGGTCGGATCGGATCGGTGTTGATCCAAATCCGATCCGAACAAGCCTGAAACCCTTTACCGAACCCGCCACGATCCGAAGGTGTCGATTCGAGCCCCGATCCAGATTCGAAAAATCGAGTCGAAATAAAATGAATAGCTAAATACTTAAAATATCGAGAATGTTGTACAAACACTATGCAAAAAATTGGCTGCTTAAGCACAATTATAATACACAAAACTAAATGAGTTGGCAGAAACAAACATAGTTGAGCTAAAATGATAGAAAAATCGACTCACCTTATACAAAATTCGGCGCCGATTGCCACCAATTCAACTCTGCTTGCCTCGTTCAAACAACCAAAGAAGAGCCTACTGCTGAGAGACAAGGGCGGAGAGAGAGACGAGGGTGGAGAGAGAGAGAGACGAGCGGAGAGAGAGAAAAAGCAAAGAGACGAGCGGATAGAGAAAGAAATAGCAGAGAGGGAGACGAGCGAATAGAGAGAGATAAATAGAGGCTCCTCATAGAACCCAAAATTAGTTATATACACAGGTTATTTGAGATCGAGACGGGTCGGGTCTCAGATCGGATCAACAGTGGTTTTGAACCCGATCGGGTGCCATCAAAAATTGAAACCATATCTGAATTTTTTGGATCGCATCCCCTTCGATTCCGGTTCGGTCAAATTTCCATCCCTACTTATATGCTTCCTGCCATCCCTACTTTTATGCTTCCAGTTTCCCCATCACATGATTTCTTTATGTTGATGGTTACAACAAACTACTCCAATTTTTTGATTGTTTGCTAGTTATGTATATGTGGTGATCGTTTACCCTTCCCTTTTAGCTAGGATTCATTGGTCAATTGGCTTATCTCTAATGTTATTTACTTTGTTCATTGCAGAAGTAACAAGCTGATAATTCTATCCGAAATGTGAGGGTAGAGGAGGATCACATACTTGGGGAGATGAAAAGTAAGTCTAAGAAAAGCAAGAAGAATAAGACCAGTGATTTTCAACAGATTTTCAACAGGTTGTTACTCTGTTACTGACAATGTAAGTGGCCATATCCTCAAATAGAGAAAGATCAAAAGAAGAAGAAATCCAAATCTGCCCTTGCTAATAATTGCTTCAAGGTTGCTGCAAAACATGCATGTTATTTATTCTAGGAATCAGGTATGTCTCTGAGCACATCTCCATTCACTATTGATACAAATTGGGTTATGGTAAAGCTAATGTAATTGGGTTTAGTATATTTGATTGTATCTAATCTATCTATCCTCTCTTATAGTCTCTGTATGTTAAAGAGTTTTTTTTTAATGCCTGTCACTTGGTATTTGGAAATTATGGTCAAGATTGATTTTGATTTCATTGCTCTTTCAAGCTTTAATTATTTCCCTTGATTTTTGTACGTTCTTTTCTCCGAAAGCTTTGCTTTGGATCCAAAAAAATATATTTGTTCTTTTCTCCGATAGCTTTGCTTTGGATCCAAAAAAATATATTTATGTTGCTGTTTTTTTAGTTCATTATTTTATATACAATTGAAACATATTTGATTCTTGACAATGTTGTTATGTTTATAGAAACGGAGAAATGCTTCAAGGTTCATTGCAAGAACATGGTTAGTGATGGTCAAAATTCAGGAAGGAAAGGAGCAGCAGATGATTCAGTTGGTAATACTATGTCGTTGGTGTCTGGACCATATCAAAATGGCACCAACAGTTGTACCGACAAATTCAAAAAATTGTGTGAAGAGGGGCTTACACAAGATCAGTTGACATTTCTATGTTTTATTTACATTTGCATTGCTTGAATTAATAAAGTAAATGTCTCGTCTACAATGGTACGTGGAGAATAAAAGGCTTTTGAGTTGAGTTATATGAGATACTGTTATATATGTGAGCAGAGGCAGTAAATGAAATTTCAAGGAAAAGAAAGTGAATCTACTGCTCCGTTTGTTTGGGGGAAAATGTTTTCCGGAAAACATTTTCCCCATTTTCCGGTGTTTGTTTCGCACCGGAAAATGGAGAAAATGTTTTACGCTAAACATGTTTATCTCATTTTCCGGAAAACATTTTGCAGGAAATCATTTTTCGGAAAATGTTTTACGCTAAACAAACGGAGCCTACAGTTAAGTATGGCAACGGGTCGGGTTCGGGTCCCGATCCGAACACTATAACCCCTTCCCCTTCACCGAACCGAAGTTGTCCGATCCGAGCCCCGATCGGATCCGAAACTTAAGGGGCTTTTTTATTATTGTCTTTTCTACCAAATCGGTTTGTCAATTCCATTCAATTCCAAATGTTAAGTGCAAATAAAAGGAATCACAACTCATACATACCAAACAAGCACTAATAGTTTCAGCAAAACGAGTTCCAACAAGAGAGAGAAAGACGAGTTCAGCAAGAGAGAGAGAGACGAGCTAGGAGAGGAACAATGTGAAGATGCATACCTGAGTTGTAATGGCGCCGCCGAGGAAGAGAAAGAACTGTAGGCGGCGCCGCCTCCGCCGCAAGAGAGAGACGAGCGGGGAGGGAGAGAAAGGGCCGCCGCATGCAGAAGAGAGAGACGAGCGCCGTGGGAGAAAAGAGCCCCAATTTTATCTCCAAAAACCCTAAATTTTCTTATATACATTTAGGGTATGTGTATTTTTTAAAAGCATAAGTGTGAGTTTGAGAGTGTTTTTTTAGGGCTTATAATCACTTTTGAAGCTCAAAATCACTTTTAATAGCGTTTGAATAACAATAGTAATTATGATTTTAAGCTGTTAAAACGTAAAAAATTGTGTTTTCGTATAAGCAACTATGACCCAGTTTTTCCTAAAAGTGATTTTTAGAAGTTGTTATTTGTGTTGTTTTTACAATAATAACATCTATCTCTTTTGTGCATTTATTATATCGAGATACAAATCATAAAGGTCATTTTTTGTATTTATCTTTCAGAAATCAGTTTTGAACATATATTATCCAAACATACTTATAAATTTTAGTGTTTATTACAAATAATTGATTTTTCTAAAATTACTTTTGAAAAATCATTTTCAGATAATCAAAAGCAATGTCAAACTCGCCCTATGGGCTAAAGTATACTCCCTCCGTCCCACGTCATTGTGAACCATTTTTTCGGGCACGATAATTAAGAAATATTATTAAGATAATGAAAATGTGTGGTAGGAAATGAAGAGAGAGAATGAGTGGAGTTGGTTGAATAAATTGTGTGGTAGGAAATGAAGAGAGAGAATGAGTGGGTGGGGTAGGGTGAATATAAAATAATAAATTTATTTCCATTTTGGACAGTTTGCACTCACGTGGGACGGACCAAAATGAAAATAAGTTTGCATTCACGTGGGACGGAGGGAGTAAATTTCAAGTTGGGTATATGCGTTCGGGTTCGAATCGGGTCGACTGTTGTACAAAATCTGATCCGAATTCGATCGGGTCATGAAAAATTGAAACTATATCCGAATTTTTTTTGTCGGATCACCTTCGATACGGATCTATTCGATTAAATTGTCATCCCTACCTAAAGTCATAAACCAAATCTTAAGCAAAGAGAAATCATCCAACAGATTCAGAATTACATTTACCTTAGTACAAGAGCACAGTGGAAAGTAACTTCTACACCTGCTCCAAAGCCAATAGGAAAAATCGAATACCTGGCGATGACAACAATGAGGATTTTAGAGAGAGAAAGAAGGCAGATCTTCACCGGCGGCAGGTTCTGCAAATCTTCACCGGAGTTGGTTCTTCACAGGTCGCCGCTGCAAGAAATCACAATAAATACCTAAGAAGAACTTCAAGAACACGAACAATAATGGAGATTTCAAGAACCCACCAAGAACAACAAAACCCAGAAATTAAAAGTAAATCCGAAAAGGGGGAAGAAATGTATACCTAATTCGTTGTAGATTGAAGAAAATACGGACAGAGTCTTCACCGGCGACAAGTTGTCGTAAATTGTGTTTACTAATCACGGTCGCTATGCTTCAATGGTCACTGGCGGCGGTCTCGCAAATTGCCCTAGAGGAGAGAGGGAGAGAGAGAGAGAGAGAGAGAAAGAAAATGGTTTTTTGCGCGAACTGAGAGTGGGAAATTTGGGTTCGCGGTATTTATTAATATTTACGGCGGAGATTATACACCGCCGTGTATAATGATAATATTTACGGCGGACGCGTGTCAGCCGCCGAATATAATGTACTATATACGGCGGACGCGTGTCAACCGCCGAATATAATGAACTATTTACGGCGGCTACTTATTTACCGTCGTATATAACTTAAACCTCAAAACGTCAAATGTGCGTATATAAAGTATATACGGCGCCTCGCGTTCGCCGTATATAGCAAATATATACGGCGGATGTGTATACCGCCGTATATATTAGTTATATACGGCGGACGCGTGTCTTCCGCCGTATATAACTAATATATACGGCGGACGCGTGTCACCCGCCGTAAATAAGTGCCGTAAATAGCAAACTTTCTTGTAGTGTTGTTCTGGATTTGCTTTCTTTGATCTGGTGTGGAAGAGATGACCAAAGTAGTGAGAGGAGAATTGATCGCTAGAGAAAAATTGTGTCGTCGACCATGGAAAAAAAAAAAAAGAGGCCAAAGTAGTTAGTTTTTTTCATTTAAGCTTCATGATTCTTCTTCTTCATCTAGTTCACATTTTATTTCATTAACATATTGAACCCCTAAATTATTATGACCCACATTCTCTAAAACCCCTCTAGCGAGATTAAAAACCAATGCAAAATATAATATATCTAAAATTCCATAAACTCCCATATCCCTCTTATAGTTGACTTATAAGATTCTCTTACATTGACTTATAAGACAATTTTTACAACAAAAATAAATAATAAATTTCAATAATAACAACAAATTAATCTTATAATTTACACATTAAAACTCTTATAGCTAACTATAAGACCCTCTTATAATTACTTCGTATAATTGTCTTATAACTGACTTATAAGATTATTTTATCTCTTATAATTCAGTTATGAGACAATTTTTTCAACAAAAAAATCAAAATTTCAATAATAACGAATTGGTCTCATAATTTACACATTACAACTCTTATAAGTAATTTGTAAGACTGCTTCGTCTCTTATAATTGACTTATAAAATAATTTTTTCAACAAAAAAAAAATTAAAATTTTCAAAAATGAGGATGATTACCAACTAATTAATTTTATATCATTAACTTGGGGGGAGGGCACAGTAATTACCAACTAATTATCTCCCAACTTCAAGTTGGAGAATCTATCAATTGTTTAAGCGAATAATAAATCAAGATTTGTTGGGACTGGTTGACTGACCATAAGGAGGAAGATTTCTGCAAACAAATGTACTCATCAAAATTGTTTTGCTAAGGAGTTTTGAGATAAGACGATGGAAAAGCATGATTGAAGCTGGTATAATGTTGATGATGTTCCCACAAATTACATATTTCCACAGGAACTGAGACCGGGGAAGCTATTCCCTCTTCTCTATGATTCCATTCCCGTGATAAACCTTGGAAAGCGATTAGCGATTCGAGGAAGAACACGTCCTTACTGCTCGGCACATATTGAATGCGATCAAGAATTTGGATTCTTCCAGGTACGTATATTTCTTGATTTTGATCTTTTCATAAAGAGTCTCAAATACACCCCACCTTCGCCTTTTAGAGAGAGAGAGAGGATCAAAAATGAGGAGAGAGAAGCGAGGTTGGGGTTTTATTTGGGAGTGGAGCATAGGGGTGTATGGGGAATTTGAATCTGGAGATAACTTTTTATTTGAGAATTACAAAAAAGTTTTCTTTAATGGGAAAAAAATATGGGCAAAGGGGCAATAGGGAAATTTTTCCAAATTATTATATAGGATCACTTAAATGTGAAACTCATCATGGGGGTCAAATTTAAACAATTTGATTGTTGCACCTATTAAATATTTATCTCTAATAGATTGATCGTTAGTTTTTCAATAGAATCAAACCTATGTATGTTTGAATGAGGCAACAAATTGAACACCGAAACAATCGATTTTCTGTAAAGCAATTTTAGGCAAATGTTTACTTTCCTTGCATAATTTTGTACCTTCATACAAGCAAAGATGCCATGTAAATAGCCAAAAGTGACGCATTATTTTGTACCCTCTTACAAGAAAAGATGCCATGTTACAATAGCCTCTAAATTGCACAATCCTGTGTACGACGTTGAGGTTTTGATCGGTACGGACTAGTGCCAAGATCGAATAATTTGCGTTCTTCGCATATTTGATGAACACATTTAATTATATTTGTATAAACATTGACTCGTTAAATTAAAAAGACGATAAAAATGACATAACTTTAAAATTATGGGGGTCAATCGACCATTTTAGTGGTAAAATGTTAAATTTTTAATTTAAAGACGATAAAAATGACATAACTTTAAAATTATGGGGGTCAATCGACCATCATGACTTAAAAGATGGTCTCATTCTCATAATTGTTAAGCTAAAATCATTGAAACTTTCTAAATTGCCAAAACAAGAAAAAAGAAGGTAAAAGAGAGAAAGAATGAGAGTTAATCAAAGAAAATGAGGAAATAACGTAGTAAACTTCGATTCGATTAGTGAGGAAAATAAAAATAAAAATAAATTATTTAAATATTTAAATAATTTAATAATTAAATGAGACTATTATAATGAAGAATTGAGTACATATTTCTCATATACATACTTGTAAATGTTAATACGGTAATTGATATTTTATCTCGAGTTGCTTGACTTGACTGTATAATGGGTTTAATATTTGAATAAGTCTCCGACATCTATAGTATAAATCACACCACTCCGTGAACAGTATTATGAACAGTATCAAATGTCAAATTTTTTATTTTGGCTTCATTAAGTTATTCTTTTCCCATTTTGCCCTTTAAAAAAAATTAAAATTAAAAAAAAAATGCCGTGTTACCGAGCGGGTTTTCTTAGTTTGTAAATGTAAAGAGTACTAGTAATTTAGTATCCTTGGGCATTTACGAAAATTAAAAAAAAAAGAATTGAAAGAAGCAGGAAGCTTCCGTGACAGATGGGAAAAGGTGGTACTCCACTAGCATTTATTAAGTGTTGAATTTTGAATATTAAAATAAATGAGTCCATGTGAATGTAATGTACCGAACAAAGCATCTTTCATTAACATAAATTGCCAGTGAAATTATTAAGTAATAAAAAAATAATATTGCATTTTAAAATTGAGTTGCAAACTTCAACTTGAGAGGGGCCAATCTGGCAGCTGCAGACTTTTTAGTAATTGGGAATGGACCGACTGAATGGGCGCAAGAGTCAAAATAACAGTAAATGGGTCACCGCCCAATTTTTTTCCTCAAAGTGGACTTTCAACCGAATCCCACATGCATCCCGCCGGTTGTCCCCTTTCCCTCTGTGCAGTCAATTTCAATTTATTTCAATTTTGTACCTGTTTTTCCCTAAATTTTTCCCTAAATTTTCCCTAAATAAAACGTAATCCTCCCTCCCGATTCCACCCGAAAAAAAATAAAATGACTATTACACTGAAATTAAAAGATAATGTACAGTATAGTAAGTGTTATGAGTATGAAAAGTGAAGTATTAGAGAGAATCTATGATAGAAAATAGTAAGTGGATAGTTATTGTGAGTATGACAATTGAATCCCATGATTGAAAAAGTATTAAAAAAAATTCCATTTTGGAAATATACATTTTTAAATGAGACATACAAAATAAAATTTTGAGCATTTTCAAGTGGAACGGAGGGAGTAGCATATTGTGTTCCTTAATAAATTCCTTAAAGAAATGAAAAATAACAAATTTGATTATTTTTTTTTTGATATTGATTCGGAGTTTAGGAATGCATGAAATAATTTTATTATAATTTTATCATTGTACAAGCAGTACACTAAACAAGTAAAATACAATATGTTGACAAGTCAACTTCAATATTTATTACGAGAAAGAAGAAATAATATGTGTTATAATTGACATGCTAATATTTTACAAATTTATTTTATTTTGCTTGATACAAAGTACTTTCTCTATCCAATCTGTCCAAAAAAGAATGTAAAAAAAAAAAATTAAGAGTAATTTTTTTTTTAACATTATTGTGACGGAAGAAATATTTATTATAAAATTATGGGGGTATTTTGCTTCTTTTTTTTTTTTTTTTTTTTTTTTGATAAGCCGGTGGTGTGGATTACTATGTGCCCCAGCCACATTGAAATTTATCCCTGACAAAGAAAACCAGCCAATTGTATGAAGCCCATGTTCTAACCATTATCGGTTGTGTTTCCAAATTACTGAACTGTCCCATTAGAGCATTCACAACAACCATGACATTTGAAAATGTCATTGCTGATTTGGACTGATAACGTGGTCCATTCGTTCATGACTTTTACAAAAGTTATTCATGACAAATTGTAATTTTGGTCTTGCAGATGACGAGTGGCAAGGAGTGAGAATAAAAAATCAAGGAAAGTGAACAAGTGAGAGAGAGAGAGAGTGCCACATGTCTTAACTAGAAATTAATTTTTTTCAACAAAAATTGCAATTAACTTATAAAAAATAATAAACTTCTTCAAATAATAAAAATAAATATATTAATAAAATAATTAATTATAATGAAATTTATAATTAATCATTTATATAGTACAATAATTAATAATTATATATAGTAATAATAAATGTAATATAAATGAGTAGGAAAGAAAAAATATGGTGAGTATAATAAAAAGTAGGAGAGAGAATCTGATGACTTTTGTCGTGAATGGTAGTAAAATTGTTTGGAATTGTGAATATTGATGACTGATAACGAGGAGAGAGGGATGTCATGACTTAATTTTTAAAAGTCATGACTACGGATGCTCTTAGCAACCTGTTGACTACTCTCGAGCGCATACGAACTTTGAAGTGGCGTTATTCATTATTTATTTGTGTTACACAAAGGAGAAGTGGCGGAACTAATAAGATTATGCGTAATGGTATTGGTTAGTGAAACCAAGTGAAATTATTTGTAATGAGTGAAATTGTTATAACGTTGAGCAAATTTTCGCTCAAATTTTTAAGCAAAATTGTTTAGCTCACATTTTAAATGAAATTGTGAGTGAATGTGTGAGTTAACGATTAAATATTTATTTTTTAATTATCCTAAACGACGTCGTTTATTTAAAATATTAAAATTATTCATAATTTTCCCCCCTATAAATAGTATAAATAGAGCTCAATATTGTATAGTTTTTCAACAATACCTATTCTTCCATACTTTCTCTTTCTAAGTTTAAGTAAAAAAGATCATTTGATTTTTATTTTTTATGGATAATTATGAAAACAATTTCGGATATAATTCTAATCGAGATTGACTCGAGGAAATGTACGCTACCGATCCAAATTTCATTAAAAATTTACCGCCAAAACTACTCTCAAAACTCATTCCATGATTTCAATTCTTCGCTAAATACCCAAACATCTTATAGCTCGACGTCATTTCAAAGCTTTACTCCAAAGTCGCATAACATTAACTTGTTTCATAGACGCAAGAGGGAGACGAAATAGACGAAGAAGAGGTTGTACCTGTAAGGCGAGAAGGATGAGTTCCAAAAAAGGTAAATAATATGATTGTTGAATACGAACGAGATCAATATAGAAACTATGATGATGCGAGTGAATTATGGGCAGATAAACTCAAAATAAGGGAAAGGGAAAAAAACAAGTCAACTCGAATTGAGTAACACGATACTTTCACGTACACTACGAAAAATTCACATGTTGAAAATATTATCATCAAATACATGGCATGCAAGCGGGATCTCCAAAACAAACTGTTGTGATGCGTGAATTTTTAACATCTCAGAGTCGTCACTTATTATTTATTTAGAAAAACAATAAGAAAAACCTTTTTGATTTTAAAGAGATTTGAGGGTTCGGGGGTTAAGTTATGGAATGGGAAGGTCGAGGAGCACCCATTCCACCCAATTCGAAGATCGGTTTTGCCAATCAAGTATTATCAATCTTTTCAATAAATAAGAACAAGAAAACCCTAATCAATTTCTTGATTAGGAATGTCAGATTGTACGCTTCGAGATCACCTCCATGGATTGAAGGGACTCTAGGCTAATCCTTTTGATGGGATTACACTACTCTAAAAGCCAATCGAGAGGTTGAGAAGAAGAATAAAAGTATAGGAATTTACCTAGCGTTTAGGGAGTATTTGATTTAGAACGTGGTTCTAAGATGTCTTCTTAGTCGAGAAGTGATTTGGGCAGAGCTTCGCCTTGATGTTAGGCTTGAGCCTTGATATTCGTCAATCAACGTGGTTGATAGACGAATTTAGGAGTTGTTTGTGAGTGATTTGAAGGAATCTTTCGTGGAAAGAAACCAACAAATTGTGTGTGTTGTGTGTTTTCGATCGGGAATCGGGGACCTCTGAAATACTAAAAGTCATCAGGTATTTATAGAGGTTTAAGAGGTGAATGGATGACTTGGTCACCAAGATTAGGAGACTCAAGGAAGGTTCCAGAACTCAACTGTGATTGGATGACCGGATTGATAAGGTTTTATCCAGAAAAGAGTTTGAAACGGAGAAGGAGAGTGATTCTGCATATCCTGCAGAGGGGTTGTCTCGCGCGAGACACGTATGTCCCGTGCGAGACAATTAGTCGGTTGACTATTTTGTCCTCTTCAGTTATTCCATTAGTCAGTTAAGTCCAAAACTAACGAGGTTAGTTAGAAACTTAACGAAATATGATGAAATTGATATGCTTTCATCAAAACATAAAAGCGAGACGAAGAGTAGTGTAATCATGAATTATTGGTTCAGAATGTGGTGTCTACAGAGCCCCTCGGCGACAAGACTTATGGAAAAAGTCATGTCGTCGATAGAAAAGACATCATTCTGAACAAAGGGATGGTCGTGTCGCACGGCTGCCTACGTATCTCTATGGAGAATCACACCAAAACGTAGTTCGACTCCAAAACACTAAAAAGATTATTTTAGGTATTTTGAAAAGCATTTTTTTGAAAATTGAAGAGGGATTTTTTTTTAGAAAAGGTAAAATCATACTGAAATCAAGGACTTAACCCAATTCTGAAGATACCTGTTTTGTTGATGAAGTTGTTGAAGTGCGCCGCCCGAGGTTACTGACGTAGCTGTTGTTGCTTGAGTGCTTTGAAGTTTGTTGCGGTCGCAGAATTTGAAGTTGTTGCCGAGGTCACAGACTTGAAGTTTACTGCCGTCACAGTCTTTGAAGTTTTTGCCGAGGTCACGGACTTGAAGTTTGCTGCCGTCACAGACTTTGTTGATGTTTCTGAGGTCACGGACTTGAAGTTGCTGCCGTCACAGACTTTGCTGGTGCTGCCGAGGTCACGGACTTGAAGTTTGCTGCCGTCACAGACTTTAAAGTTGTCAGTTGAGGTGGAGGTTCTGTCGGCTCCAATAATGCAATGATATATGCATGCTGGTCTCGAATAGACCCGAATGATTCTTACCTTTCTGTACCTGTCAGCACATAAAGATTCCAAGTATATTTTCCAGATTTTAGTTGTTTGACTGGACTTACGTGGTGGTGTCCATGTCTGTTCGTATGAATGGCCGGTTGGACATTTTGGTGGTGAGTTTATGTATGAGTTTATGGTATATGGATATGTAGGGATATTTGTATGGATTTATATTTGAGATGGGTGAACTGTATGAGTGAACTTGTGTTTGACAAGTTGGGAACAAATCAGGTTTATGCAGAATCTGTTGCTAGTCAGTGAGGCTGAATTTCAATGAGTAACCTTGTGTGAACACATCTAGGCCTGTTGCGAATCTTCATTCTTAATTCTCCCCTGAGTCGAGTCTCTAGGAGGCAAACGACTATAAATCTGTCGACTGTCATAATGGCTCTATGCCCAAGGCCCTTTGCTGTCTCAAGCCCCAAGTTGCTTGCAAGTGGTAGATGACTTTGTGAACAGGCTTGTGAGTTTGCTCTCTTGATTTGAAGATGATCGAAGAAGACTCTCCTTGTTGATTTACTTTGAAGAGGATCGAATAATGCTTGATGAAGAAGGTTGAAGAATACTCTCCCTTTGACCTTGATTTTTTTTAGTGACGCACCCTAATTTTTGCCTAGACCGCCCTTTTGAGTTTTCAATCTAGCGGGCATTTATTTTGCATCTTTTTTTTCTCTTTTTTTTTTTAAAGTAGTATGTAACTCGAAGAGAATTCAGAGAGAGAAATGAGATCTCAATTTAGTTGAGGAGAGACGGACTCTATTCTTTGGAAGGTGATTCAAGCAGTGACTATTTGGAGAAGTGTATCCTCTAATGATGAGAGTGAGAAGCAAAGAGGAAAGCTCCTAATGCAAATTTGGTTATTTTGAAGAGTTGAAGTAGAGATTGACTGGGGGAGGAAAGGTTAGGAAGCTCCAGTTTTGATGCTTGGATTTCAAGATTGTGTATGAGAGTGGCTAATAGGAAGCCCCTAGACTCAACAAGAAACGCTACATGGCTTAAAGATCTAGAAAAGTTGTTCTTCCTTTTAATGAACCGTGCATCACTAGAATTTTCCAAATGAGATTGAGAAGAAAGTCAATCATTAGTATGACTTAATGGTAAATATTTTTATTGATACTGAAAGTCTTCTTCACTTGTTGTAAGAGGATGTTTGGGTAATCTTCATTTCTTTTGTTGGTGCCGCTTGACTCCTCTTCTTTGTGGGAGAGTCCTTTATGCATTTGAATTTTCACCTTTGTTGTGGGGGTGATGAAAGCTTGAGAGTTTTTTTCCTTTTTTTTTTATACTCTCAAAGCAATGAATTGAGTAGCCCCACTCTTCTTGGAATGAAGGTTGACAGTATCACCTTTGGCTTTCTTCGTTTGTTGACCTTTGACTTTCAGTAGGGGTAATGTTTAACCCTTAAGCTTCCTAAGAATAACTTTCTTCTTAAACTCGCTTAGAAGTCTCTATTTTTGCGATGATTTAGGGAATAGAGGGTCCATTATCTTGTATGAATTAAATGATATTCATGAGGTAGAACAACCTAAGGGAAAGTGTTTAGAAAAAGAAAATTACTTTGATTTATTTGAGAAATTAAAAACAGACTCGATAGTTTAGATGACACAAACTAGAGGAGGTGAGAATAACTAGAAAGACAGAACGACTCTTCGAGTTCATACTTGAAAATTTAAAACCTAATCTATTTCTATCAAAGGAGAAAGGGAGAGGATAGTTGTAGCCCCAAAGTGGTAAGCGTAGATTTCTTCTTGGAGCTTCATCTTCTTCATGTATTACAAGGGAGAGGATTGGTGATGACGTTGGGACGTTCTAACTCTCCATTGTCAAAGAGGTCTTGGATGATGTCCTTCAAGTGGTGGCAAGTGTTGGTGTCGTGGTCGGAGAAGTTGTGGTACTTGCAGAATAAGTGATGAGCATGATTAGGACCCATATCCTTAGGAGGACCACCTTCTCTTGGTTTGATCTTTTCATTCTTGACAAGCACATCGAGGAGTTCTTCTTGAATGATTCCTTCAAGTTTGTCATAGTGTCTCTTTTTCTTTTCAGGAGGAGGAACAGCAGAATACTTGTCGGCGTTGAAGCGGTTAAATGCAATAGCATTGACTGAAGCATCCTTACTTGTGGTAGACTTGTTGAAGCGGAAAGTGCTTTCCTTCTTTTTGCTTTTCAGGAAGTCATCAATCCTAATTTCGGACTCATGGAGTTCATTGAAACTAGAAAAGTTATTACTGGCGAGCTTCTCTTGAAATTCATCACGGAGGCATTGAAGGAAGATGTGGATTTGCTCTTTGAGAGTAGGTCTTTCGACAATTTCAGTAAGTTTGAGTCTCCATCTTCTAGAAAATTCACAAAGGACTCACTTGCATGTTGCTTGGTTTGTTCAAGATCCCTCCTAGTAGGGCGGTAAGTGGAGTTGTCTTCAAACTGCCTTTGGAAGACTAAACATGCAGACGACCAATCAAGCCTTGTATTCATAGGAAGAGACATGTACCAATCCCTTACAGCACCCTCCAAGGTTTGAGGAAAGCATTGGGCAAAGATGGTGTTATCAACACCCATTGGAAGCATAGCCCAAGTGTAGGTTTCAACATGAGCTCGAGGACAAGTAGAGCCATTGAACTTGGCAATATCGGGTGTCTTGTACTTGCGAGGAAACTTGATGATGGATTGTTGAAGAGCATCGGGATCAAATGGAACGAATGACCCTTTTGAGGTGTCAAGGGTTGCAAGTTTCTTCTCGAGGTAGTTCTTAGTAACATGGTCACCAAGTTTAGTAGTTTCACCACTGCCTTCTTTCTTGGTTTTAGCACCCTTGGAGGTATGTCCCTCATCATCTGAGGAGGATGAGGAGGAAAAGGAATCGGATTTTCCTTTTTCTTGCTTGACTTCTTAGGTATCTTATTCTTTTTTGTGTAGGATTCCTCTTCATCGGAGGAGGATTCCTCTTTCTGCTTTTGCTTTCTTTCTTTCTTGACTTTCATCTCATGGAGCTCTCGCATGAGGGCGGTTATTTGGACATTTTGCTCATCCATCCTAAGCATGGCTTCAATGAGTTCGGCCTTAGCTTCCTTGATTTCGGCCTCGGTGGTAGAAGGAGGAGCAGACATCGTGTCGAGCTTTGGCGAAGAACCTAGACGTGTAGCAACCGTGTTAAACCATGATCGAGTCCCAACAAGTCGGTTGAATAGGGTGTATGAAGTCTTCAAAGGTTTGAAGGTTTTGGCCAAAACACGAATAGACCGAACACTTGTCTCGCACGGGACAAGTAGTCTCGTGCGAGACAACACCACGGGAAGTCACATTTTCTGATTTTAATCCTAATTTTTGATCGGACGGAAAATCCGTTTTGGGGGTTTCTAACGTTCAGAATCCAAACCTAAGGACCTAGGGGCCGAAGTTATCTCAAGTAACATCGAGTTTTGTGCAATAAATTTGGTGAGAAATTTTTCTCTTTTTAGGGTCAAATCCGAAGGGACAATTATAGGAACATTTCCGAATGGACAATTCCGAAGCGATAATTTTTTGATTTCTTTTCCATGGATTATTGCACAAAACAAGATCTTGACAAGAGATTACAAGGACTCCAAGATCAAACCGACCGATCACGGAGTGTCTTAAAAAGTCAATCTACATGATGTGTGGCGATGCAGGGCTGGAAGGCTAGGCTCCCCGCGATATGATAATCTAGGTGGATTGAATACGCGGAGTGGAATGATCCAACTTTGGAGAGACCGGCTACTAGGTGGTTACCGTCATCCGTCCTTAGTGTGGGTCCCGGATTTATCAAGGGTATGTAGTGCAATGACAGATATAATATGATGTGCGCGTGTGTGAGAGTTCAATCTAGGTGATAGAAAAAAATAGAAAGTTTTATTTTTTGAAAACTAAAGAAAAACAGATAGTGCCAGCGCCAAGTGGTTGCCTACGTTTCTCCGATATTAGGAAGACTCAGGCCGTCATAGTTTCACATAAAGGTGAGAGAGAGAGAGAGAGAAATAAATAAATTAATTACAAAGCCCGAGTCAACCGATGACCCGTAAAAAATTAAAATAAATCCAATCCACGCAAGCATATAGTTTAAGTAATTAAAATTATTCTACCCTGCAAAATAAAGTTAATACAAGTAAAATAGAAATAATAATTTATTTTGACTTTTCTGAATTTTTAAAATTTTTCTGTAAAATTTTGCTTTTTTTTTTGGGGGTTTTTTTTTATATTGCAGTCAAAATCTAGAGAAAAGTCAACTGCAAAAAAAGTCTGTTTGATCAACCCTTGAAGTACAGTCAACGCCAAGGTTTGCTTTTTTTTTTTTTTTTAATGTCAGCCGTCGCCAAACATACTATGCATTCCGAATATTAGTCTCGTGCGATACTTCTTTGTCCCGCGCTGGACAAACAGTCTGACAATAGTTTTTTTTACGAAAACAGTACAGAAAAATTTCAAAAAAATCAGAAAAATCAAATTTTTATAGAAAAATAAAAAGATTGATAATACTCAATTGTACGCAAGTCTAACCCTCTTAATTTATTGTCCCCAGCAGAGTCGCCACTGTAGTGATACGTGAATTTTTAACATCTCGGAGTCGCCACTTATTATTTATTTAGGAAACAATAAGAAAAACTTTTTTGATTTTAAAGAGATTTGAGGGTTCGGGGGTTAAGTTATGAAATGGGAAGGTCGAGGAGCACCCATTCCACCCAATTCGAAGATCGGTCTTGCCAATCAAGTATTATCAATCTTTTCAATAAATAAGAACAAGAAAACCCTAATCAATTTCTTGATTAGGAATGTCAGATTGTACGCTTCGAGATCAACTCCATGGATTGAAGGGACTCTAGGCTAATCTTTTTGATGAAATTACACTACTCTAAAAGCCAATAGAGAGGTTGAGAAGAAGAATAAAAGTATAGGAATTTACCTAGCGTTTTGGGAGTATTTGATTTAGAACGTGGTTCTAAGATGTCTTCTTAGTCGAGAAGTGATTTGGGCAGAGCTTCGCCTTGATGTTAGGCTTGAGCTTTGATATTCGTCAATCAACGTGGTTGATGGACGAATTTAGGAGTTGTTTGTGAGTGATTTGAAGGAATCTTTCGTGGAAAGAAACCAACAAATTGTGTGTGTTGTGTGTTTTCGATCGGGGATCGGGGACCTCTGAAATACTGAAAGTCATCAGGTATTTATAGGGGTTTAAGAGGTGGGTGGATGACTTGGTCACCAAGATTAGGAGACTCAAGGAAGGTTCCAGAACTCAACTGTGATTGGATGACCAGATTGATAAGGTTTTATTCAGAAAATAGTTTGAAACGGAGAAGAAGAGTGATTCTGCATATCCTGCAGAGGGGCTGTCGCGTACGAGACACGTATGTCCCGTGCGAGACAACTAGTCGGTTGACTATTTTGTCCTCTTCAGTTATTCTGTTAGTCAGTTAAGTTCAAAACTAACGAGGTTAGTTAGAAACTTAACGAAACATGATGAAACTGATATGCTTTTATCAAAACATAAAAGCGAGACGAAGAGTAGTGTAATCATGAATTATTGGTTCAGAATGGGGTGTCTACACAAACCCACACACATGGCTCTTAAAGTAGACATGATTGAGCATATCTTAAAGTCTGAGTTTTCACCTTAAAACCAATTGGTACTAAAGGGAGTGTCCTAGGATCTTTATATGTTATAGGCAATGTTTGTCAATTCCCGATATTGGATGATATCTCTAACAGACCCCTCACGTAGAGCCAGACTTTGCCAAAGGTTTACAACGTGTACTTATTAATCGGGTGGCGCAAATCAATATCGTGAGGCGCTAGGCATTCACGTTTAACGGATCTGCTATGATACCATCTTTAAGTCTGAGATTTCACCTTAAAATCAATTGGTACTAATGGGAGTGGGTCAAGATCTTTATATGTTATATGTAAGGTTTGTCAATTCTCGAATTGGAATAATATATAGTTTGTTACGTCAGCTCTAAAAGGATAAGTTGTAACAACATATATATGCTACCAACAACTCTTGATATTATATGTAGCATTTTATCTACTATTATCATACTTTGTTTTCGTATGTATATTCTGTGTTAAGTTAGTATTCTCATGTGTTCAAAGTTTTTGATATCACAATTGATGTTTATTTACGAGTGTTTGATTTACAAAGAAATGCAACTACAATAATAAAATAAAAATAAAAATAATTTTATTTTGTACTCCCCCCGTTCCACTTCAAGGGTCCTACTTATCCTTTTGCTCCGTCCCACTTCAAGAATTCCTTCCATAAATGGCAAGTTTTGAACAGTGTTTCAGACATTTATACCCTTATAATCTCCATGTATTTACAAAGGTATTACTAGTGGCACATTCTAATTAAATCTATATTTGAGGGGGAAAGATATACCCTTATAACTTTTACATTCTCTCTTCTCTAATCATCAACACACTTACAATTCTTTATTCATTTTTTAAAAAAATTCTTAAAAAGCATAAAATCCTACCTCAGGACCCTTGAAGTGGGACGGAGGGAGTAGTATCTAATATGGACAATAAAAGAGATAATTTTAATAATAATTTATATTATTTATAAAATAAATTAATTTTAATTTTTTTATTAATTATAAAAAATGTCGTGAGCGAAAAAATTGGTTTACCATTACAAAATGTCAGTTTCTATGAACGAAAAATCGCTCAAGCACCAGATTCACTCATCATGTATTACACATGCTCTAAGATCATATGCAATTGTGAGAGAATTTTTGCTTGTATTACACATGCTCTAAGATCATATGCAATGGTGAGAGAATTTTTGCTCACTAAGTGAAATTCTTTAAAAACTAGTGGGCGAAAATTGATTAAGCGGTTGTAATAGTGAGCGAATTTTTCGCTCAAACCCCTAAGGGAAACTATTTCACTCACATTTTGAGTGAAACTGTGAGTGAATCGAAAACACATTAAATGTTTATTTCTTAATTTTGATTTACCACAAACGACATCATTTATGCAAAATATCAAAAACGTTAATAAATTTTTTCGCCAGTAAATAAAGCTCAATATTGTATAGGTTATTCACACTTGTCCTTCTCTACTTATTTTCTCTAAGCTTAAGTAAAAAATTATTTGTGTTTTTGTTATGAATAATTACGAAACAATTCCGGGTATGATTCTAATCAAGCTTGGCTCGAGAAAATGTTGGAAACCGATCCAAATTTCGTAGGTAATTAACGTCAAAACAACTTCCAAAACTAATCACAAATCTCAAATTCTATCAAATTCTTCCAAAACTAATCCCAACGCTCAAATACTATCAATTTCTCCCAAAACGTATCCCATGATTTCAATTTTTCGTAAAACACCCATTATTTCATGGCTCGATGTCATTCCAATTGTATGAAAATCATGAAGGCAAACCTTTCAAAAATGAACATGTTTGGTTTATGCTAAAGAACTGTTCCAAATGGGAGCAACAGATTCAGACTTTTATCGTGGGTAGCAGAAACAAAACCACACACTTTCAAAGTAGACTTGATTGAGCATATATATGTGATAAAAAACTTTTGATATATCAAAAGTTATATGTTAGGTTATTATTCTCATGTACTTGACGTTTTAGATATCAAATTAATGTTTATTTATGAGTGTTTGATTTACAAAAAAATGCAACTACAATACAACATAAAAAAATTGAAATGTGGACGAATTAAAAAACTAATTTATACCATTAATAATAAAATAAAATAATTAATTTTATTTTTTGATTAATTATAAAAATGTCGTTAGCGAAAAATTTGGTTCACTACTACAGAATATCGAATTCTGTGAGCAAAAATTCGCTCAGGTATCGGAATTTCGCTCACCGGACGAGCGAATCTGGCCCCTGATCGAATATTCGCTCACATAATCCGATATGCTAATTTTTTCGCTCAATTTTTTTTTATAATTAATAAAAAAAATGAAATTAGTCATTTTATTTTGTAAACTAATGATATAAATTAGTTTTTTAATTATTCGTCCACATTACAAAATATTTTGTATTGCTTTATTTTTTTAATTTTTTATTGTAGTTGCATTTCTTTGTAAATCAAACATTCATAAATAAACATGAATTTGATATCTAAAACGTTATAAATAAAAATAATAACTCAACACATAACTTACATACAAAAACAAATCATGACAATAGTATATAAAATGCTACATATAATATTAAAAGTTGTTGATCACATATATATAATCAATCAAGTCTGCTTTGAAAGTCAGGTGTGTCATTTTGTTTTGGAGATCTCGTTTGCGTGCTATTTATTCGGTGATACTGTTTGCAACATTTGAATTTTCTGTCGTGTACGTGAAAGTATCATCTTAATCAATTTGAATGGATTTTTCCCCTTCCCCCTATTTTTGGGTTTGTCGGCCCGAACTCGAATTGTCATAGTTTCTATATCGATCATGTTCGTATTCAACAATCATATATTGCAATATGATGCAAGTTGTCATTAATTTTAACAAGAACTACCTCACTACAGGCGAGTGAGAGCTTACGAAGCATTGCAAACCGAGCTTGAAGCATCTCAAAGGAACACTCTATGTCTTTTCTATATGCCTCTTGTCTTTTTGCAAATAATTTGTATTTTTCCTCTGTGGGAGATGATTGAATTGATGAATGTAGCCCATTGTAGATAAATGTCATTGGTGAGATAAAGTAGGAAAATAGAGTTGTAAATAACCTATGCAATATTAGACTTTATTTATAGGCGGAAAAAAATATGAATATTTTTGATATTATTCATAAACAACGTCGTTTGGGGTAAATTAAAATAAAAAAACATTTAATCCGTTTTCGATTCACTCATAGTTTTGCTCAAAATGTGAGCGAAACAGTTTCACTTATGGGTTTGATCGAAAATTCGCTCACCATTACAGCAGTTGAACCAATCTTCACTTACCAACTTTCAAAAAAGGATTTCACTTTGTGAGCAAAATTCCATTGAGCAAAAATTTGCTTATCATTGCACATGGTCTAAGATCGATTTTTTTCTCAAAATAAAAAAAATATATATCCCAAAATAACAACCCTTCCAAACTATTGATCAGAATGAATCATTTTTTGAAACTCGCTACACTTATAATTTTCGTTTAAACTCGCTAAATCATTTAGCGATTTTAAATTTTAATATTAAAAAAAAACTAAATTTGAACTCGCTAATTGAATTAGCGAGTTCTAAGTTTCTTTTCTTTCCGTGAGACACTGACCACAACCACATTACTAATTCATTCTCTGTCTCGTTTTAAATTACAAAATAAAAATATAAAAAATATATTTTAATAAAGAAAACTAAAAGGAAATATTATTTTTTCTGTCTCAAATAAATACTTAAAAAATGTACTACTGTAAAAAAAATTATTTCCTTCATATAAAAAATGAATATTACTTTAGACTCAATTGTATAACCAAAAAATACTACTACATTTTTGTCCAAAAAAATGAATATTACTTCTTTCATCCTAATGAATATTTTATAAAACAATACTACTTCATTCATTCGCCTCTAAAATTAATGTTTGTAATGTTAGTGTATTCGTCCCAAAATATGAAATTAAGATGACATTAATTTTTGAGACAAATGAAATAGTATTATTTCTAAAATATTCATTGGGACGAAGGAAGTAATATTTTTTTATACGAATTAGTATTATTTTCTAAAAGTTAATGCTTATAATGTTAGTGTCCTCGTCTCAAAAATGAACATTAATTTTTTAGACGAAAAAATTAGTATTATTTTTTAAAATGTTCATTGAGACGTAGGAAGAAATGTTCATTTTTTTTTGACATAAAAAGAAATTCTACTTCTTTTAAAATAAATCCTTCATTTCAAAAATGAATATTACTTTCGTCCCAAAATTAATACCCGTCCCAGACCAAGAGTCCTACTTTCCTTTTTGGTCCGTCCCAGACCAAGAGTCTCTTTCCTTAAATGGAAAGTTTTCCATATATTTATACCCTTATCATCTCCATATATTTACAAAAAAACCCATTACTATTCCTCCCACTCATTCTCTCTCCTATTAAATATTTTTAACTTTTACATTCTCTCTCCTATTCCCTACCACACATTTAACTTTTATATTCTCTCTCCTATTCCCTACCACACATTTAATTTTTATATTCTCTCTCCTAAAATTTTCTACCCACTTTAAAAAAAAATTCTTAAGAAGCATGAAATTCCCTCCGAGGACCCTTGGTCTGGGACGGAGGAAGTACTTTCTATATAAAAAAAATGAACATTGCTTCATTCGTATCAATAAACATTTTAAAAAAGAATTATTTTTTAGGATGAAGAAAGTAATGTTCAATTTTTTGGACAAAAAATGTAGTATTAATTTTTGGTTATTTATTTTGAGTCGAAAGTAATATTCATTTTTATTATGAAGGAAATAATTTTTTTACAGTAGTACATTTTTTTAAGTATTTATTTGAGACGGAAAAAATAATATTTCTTTTTAGTTTTCTTTATTTAAACATAATTTTATATCATTATTTTATAATTTAAAGCGAGACAGAGAAATGTGGTTGTGGTCAG
Organism: Adenophora triphylla var. japonica; assembly: GCA_022495995.1. Taxonomy (NCBI): domain Eukaryota; kingdom Viridiplantae; phylum Streptophyta; class Magnoliopsida; order Asterales; family Campanulaceae; genus Adenophora; species Adenophora triphylla. The sequence goes on from JAFEMH010000793.1 coordinate 155,536, forward strand.
TGTCTCACAGAAGAAAAGAAACTTAGAACTCGCTAATTCAATTAGTGAGTTCAAATTTAGTTTTTTTTTAATATATAAATTTAAAGTCGCTAAATGGTTTAGCGAGTTTAAATGAAAAAATTATAAACTCGCTACACCGTGTAGCGAGTTTCAAAAAATGGGTCATTTTGGTCAATAGTTTGGAAGGATTGTTATTTTGGAATATATTTTTTTTAAAATGGAATATTTTGAGGAAAAAAAATCTCTAAGACCATGTGTAATGTTGAGCAGGCCCGTCTCAATAATTATAGGGGTCACTACAAGAAAAAGGACTATTTACGGCGGTTAAAATCCGTCGTATATAAAACGCGCCCCGCCGTAAATAGTATATACGGCGGACTTTCCGCCGTAAATAGTCCAACGTATAAAGCCTCGCCGTAAATACTATATACGGCGGTATAATCGCCGTAAATACTATATACGGCGGAAATACCACCGCCGTATATAAATGTAGTATTTACGGCGGACATAACACCGTCGTATATAAATGTAATACAATACGTATTTTAAGGCGTATTTGAGTAATCTTTATACCGCGGTAGGTGTAACCGCCGTAAATAAGAGACGAGTCGTCCGCTCTGTAACGAGTCGTCCCAATTGCACCCCCCACTGGTTCCCTCGTCCCCCCTTTGTAGACGAGTCGTCCATGGCCATTTTATACGGCGGATTTAGTCACCGCCGTAAATAACTTGATAGAGACGACTCGTCCCACATGGCACGAGTCGTCCCATTTAAACCCCCTACTGGTTCCCTCGTCCCCCCTTTGGGCACGAGTCGTCTAGGGCTTATTTACGGCGGATGAAGGGTTCCGCCGTAAATAAGCCTATTTTTTTTTCCCAGGCCTGTATAATTCACTTTTCCAAAAAATACGTTCACAAAAACCAAATTCAACATGTACACACACAAATGCAACCTGTATATAACAAAATACACAAATGCAATCAATGTTTACAATCTACATATTAACACAAAATTAATGTTGAATGTATCCAAACATAATAACCATTATACAAATAACGTTTGTCGTTTCCAAACATAATAACCATTAATGTTGAATGTATCACAAAAACCAAATTCACCACCTATTGATTACCGTCTTTTCCACGTTCCATCAAATGACGTTTCAAATCATCAATTTGTTGTTGTAACTATTGTCGTTGCTCCTCATTTTGTCGGCGTTCCTCCTGAAGTTGCCTTTCAAAATCTGCTCTGACGGATGCCACCGCCTCCAATACAAACTGCCTCGAGTAGTTTGGGATTTACCAAACACCTTAGTTTTGTTAACACCGCCTCCCATACATCGCACTCTCCCGTGGTCATCGGTGCCCATCATACCAACAAAAATCTTTTCACGCGCCGTGGGAGAGTTTTGTTGCTCCTCTGGCAGCTCATCAATTGCATCATTAAGCGTTTGCTGTAACAAAAATAACATGTTCAATATAAATGTTTTAACTTTAATTAATATTATGAAAATGAAGTTAGAAATGAAAAAAGTATTTTATAGAATAACAAAGCGAAACGAGAAAAGGTTGAAACTTTAACTTACAATCATTTGAGTGGTTTCTTGATCTGCAGGTGTTTTGCCCGTGCGCGTAGCTATGAACAAGCTTACGCGATCAGTTGGTAAACCCTTGTCGTCTCTCTACAATTTATAATAGAATCATTTGACCAAAAAAAATATATTTATATACGATACAAAAAGAAACATTAATTGATAACTGAGTACTAAATTGAACGATGACAAACCTCTTTTATGAGTTTGGATGGGACGTTTTTCCGGTCCGATTCAGGCACGCTTGCTTTTCTCGATTCAATTTATTTGTTTCTGATATTTCCTGAAAAAAAGAAGAAGATAATATTAGTATTAATTTGACTACTTATATAAGACATTCACGATAATAGATTGAGATTAATTTGAAATATACCCGAGCCTTGTCCGTACCCCACATCGCAACAAGTGCAGCCCATTGATCCGCAACGCACCCACGGGGTGGGTTAGCCAATGCGTCTTGGTCGGATTCATACATCTTATAATGAGATTTCAACCGAGTAATATTCATAATCGAGTCATATAACCGATATAATATTCATAACAAAGTCATAACCGAGTAATATTCATAATCGAGTAATACTTATTATATGCTTGTCTCACCTGGTATTTCCGGTCACGCCACGCTTTGCGAGAGAAAGATTCATAACCGGGTAATACTCCGGAGGCGCATTTGTATTATCCTATATACACAATTCAACAAAGAAAAAAAAACAATTGTTAGAGAATCATAAGACTTTTGACTACGTACTAGAGATTTATGTAAGAAATATGGATTACAACTTACCAAAATGTCATTCCATACGACATTTATGCACTCATGGTCCATCTGAGGCCACTCTCTAGTTAATGGGAAATGTTCCCCATTTCTAGCAAAAATTCCTATCTGAGTAGCTAGTTTTGCCATTTCCCCACCAACTCGGTTGACCATATTTATTCCATATTATATCCAATTTCTCTTTACCCCATTTCTTTGGTTGGTTTTGCCACCCTCTTCCTTTAGGGTTCGAGCCACGACACATTAATAAATTTTTCTTTGGCGGCATATACGTCATATGACAATTCAATTATAGCACAAAAATTGGATAAACCAAGTAAAGGACCCAAAAAAACAGTCTTATAATATATGTATAAGACCTATAAATTTATTATAGGTCTTATGTATCTTATATAAGACGAAGATTTATGAATTTTTACTATTAAAAGTCAAACTTTTAAAAGTGCCCCTTAAATATGAAAATGTCATTCATTTTGGGACGGAGGGGGTATGAAAAGACAGATTACAGCCCCAAAAGAGAAAGCACTAAGCATGAAAGAAGTAACAACAAAAAGATCTCATACACAATTTTCTCATTATCATGTTAGAGCATTCAATGCGGCAAAAAGACGGATGGAAGGTTGAATATGTTCATTTTTCTTCTCCTACTTGTAATTTTTATGTTTGCGACCTACCTCCTTTTTAATTTTATCCAACCATTTGACCATGCAACTATATTACTCTTATTTCGAAATTTGGTTGCTTTATTCAGGTGAGAGTTTTTTGGTCCATCTACAAGGTCATTAAAAGGCCAAATGAAATGCTATTTTCATCTACAGGAAGGTCAAAATATCCAGTATTTAGATTAATCACAGTATTAAAAAACAGCTTGTTTGAAGTCATTTTTACTCATTGACGGACTTGATCCCCCTCCCAAAGAATAAACTAAATAAGAGAGACAAATGACCTTATTTTCCCTTTTTTTCTAACCTGAAAAATCCAACCTGAAATTTATTAGTTACAAATGACTATGATGATGACCAAAACATTTAAAGGAACAACACTCAAATCAAATTATATCATAGTTTATTAAAGATGATTACTAGCATGAGTAGATAGAGGCTCAAAAGAGCTTGCATCTTTGAGCCTGCATTTGAAACAAGTACCAGAATGTTAAAAGCCTTAACATGACAGAAGATGTTCAAGCCAAACCCCAGTGGCCTGTTGCACAAACCTGAATGAAATCAGACTGCCAATAGACAGAATGTCAATGCTTACAGAAGACCTTGATGATACTTGTGTAAGTGCTCCAATTTGAGCTTGTTAGAATTTTCGTTAGAAAATTAACGAAAGTTATAACATTTCTAACAATTCCTAACTATCCTAACATTTCTAACAAAGTGAGGGTAAAATGGGCATTGTTATTTAAGGTTAAACCTTGAAAAGAATCTTAAAAAAGAAAAACAAAAGAATAAAACCACAAATAGAAATGCTGGAAACATAATCTGGCTGGTCAATTTGAATTTTGAAAAAGATTATTCCTTGTGTCCAAAGCCTAAAGCAATTAATGAACAGTGCACGCGACTGGATCCATCCGCGCGGACATCTTTGCTATTTTCAGAGGGCTATAAATTGAGCCCTCCAGTCACAAAAATAAGGAGGAAGAACACATTTTGCACCGAACCTCTGGCGAAATATAGAGAGAAAACAGTGAGAATTCTTCAAGAATTGTCACCATTTTCTCTCCAATCTTTCCCAACTCATACTCATCCACTCACTCTCATATTAAAGCCCTAAACACTCATACACTCAAGCCAAACACTCAAGAACACAAGGAAGATTGGTAAACCCTCCTCTTCCTAACCCTAAATCTCAACCATGCATGCATCTTCAAACTACAAAATGTAGTTCCTTCATCTTCTTGCTTTAGATCTAAGAAGATCACCATGGAAGACCATCTCCATGGATGATCTTCTACAAAGATCAACATTATTTTTAAGCTTTCTTACTTTCTTGCAAAGAAAACTCATTTTCAAAACCCTAAAAACCATTTTCAAGCATAAAATCTTGATTTCAAAGGATAAAATTCCCCTTCCCAAGCAAATGAAATGCTTAGTCCTAATGTACCCCAAGGATGGTTTGGTATAGTTGATTCACCACTAAAATGTCTAGTGATCACTAACCAAAACCTAGGGAAATGGGGACAAGCATGGATGCAAAACCCCCTTTAAAATCATATTTTCTTTCTTGAGAAGTTGCTGTCCAGTAGCAATTTTCTCAGACCTCAGTCCATGGTCTTAATTTTTGGACACAGATGAACTTGGAATTTGGTGTTGACTACAAAACACTTTTTGTAGCCAACATCCAGAGCTTTCCAGAAATATTTTTATTTTATTTTTTGGGTGAGTAAAACTCCTCTTTTCAAATTTTCTTTCAGAGGCTAGTTCATCATCTTCTGGGAATCCAGATCTCATATCTGAGGTTTCCAGAAGGTTTTGACCCCTCAAATCTTCTCCAAAATGGAAAATTCCTTCGCACAAACTTTATTTAAGGTGTCTAGAACAACTTTCATTCTCTGAGTTTATCCAGATTATGAAGTTTTAAGACCCTTGAATCCCTTTAAAAATCAAAGGTCTACTGCCTTTTTCATTCTGGCAGAAATGGGTCTCAATTTCAAAAGGTCTTTTGAGTACCAAATCTCAACCCAAAAATCTTTCAAAAAATCATGGGATCAGTTTAAAGTCTTAAAAAGATATCCCAATTTTTACTTTTCTGAGTTTCAACTTATTTTGGCCAAAACACACACACACACACACACACAAATGATTTTCAGCTTGGAAGACTCGTTTTACGAGGCGCGTCGGGTGCACACTAACGTCCTTCCCGACGCGTAACATGACCTCCGAACCTAAATCTATGATCTCGGGCTTTTTTCAAAGTTTTGGCCCTTCAAAATTAAAATGGCATGGCGACTCCGTTTTCGTTGATTTTTTCAAACACAAAAATGGGAAAATTTTCGGATACACACATTCATCACAGTGGCGACTCCGCTGGGGATTAAGCTTTTTTTTTAAAAAAAAAAAATGGTATTTGGTATATTGGTGGAAACCACTAAATTTCCCGTTATCGCCTCCTAACACGAGTCGGGGATAAATTGTGGTCTAACAATCCCACGTACCGGTATCACCGTTTTCAAAAAAAAAAAGCTTTTGAGGGTCAAGCTTCCGTCCCGACTTTGAAAATCATTTTTGTGTGTGTGTTGATTTTTTGCACAGTTTTCATGTTGTTTTGGCCGCCTCGGAGAAAGTCAAAATTTTGACTGTCGGAATAATGTCCCTAACTGTCGGAATTTTCGTGCTTACGTGCTTATGTGCTCATAAAAAAAAATCAAAAAAAAAAAAGGATTTTCAAAAAAAAAAAAGAAAATTTCCAAAAAAAATCATGCATCATATTTTTTAAGACACATAAAAAAATCTCTATTTTACTCAGAAAAAGAATATAGACTGCTTGCACACTACGCGCACGTGACCGTACACTGCACACTACGTCCTTAACCCGGGGAAATCCTTGTCGCGGTCCGTTTGGTCTTATTACGCCTCTCGGATGAGCACAGGACTACCCAAACATCCCATGGAGCCTCGTGTCGACCATGCACTTGTCCGTGACACACTTTGTCAGAGACCCGATTGGTTTTTAAGTTATTACGTGTCATGCCTGTCCGTGTATAGACCTTTCCTTTCAAGCCTTTGTCGGCATACCGACTCAATATCTTTCGGGTCCACTAATCGGTCGAAGTTACGCCGGTTTTCCGCCGCGAGACTTTGACCAAGATATTGACCGGCGCCTTGACTTCGGCTCGGCGGCACAAATTATACACGACTCCCGGCATTGACACTTTGAGTCATCAAGGATTAATGACTATTCCATGCCTAATTACGGCTTAAGCGACGACAAGTCAAGATCAATCGTGGACGCTTATCGGTCAAATCATGCCGAGCTTTTCGTCGAGCCCTCGGACATGATCTTGACTTTCGACGTCGGCTTTGTCCGTAATTTACATCGAATGCTCGTTAAGACTCGATTACCCGCCGGACTTTTAGGATCGTTTTTCTTTCGGTCGGTGGGACCCGCTTGCCCTATAGGACCCTCGCCGGGGCATCCACCTGGGAGGTCGAAATACGGGTGGAATACGAGGGGCTTATAGACGTAGTGACGGGGCCCACCGATCCGAGAATCGAGTAGTTTGCGAAAAAGAAGAGCAATCTTTTCCAACCGATTAGGTTAATAAAACATGTTTTAAGTAAACGTGAACAAATAAGCTGCATGTTGCATGAGCCTAAAGCCCAAACACCTACCCTCCTTCCATTCCCAGGACATCGAACCTTCATGTCCTTTCCCCGCGACTCCGCACAAAGCTTGGTTTCGGGCACGGGTCACCGTTTGATCGGTTGGGAAGAGTCAGCGCGTCGTCGGCTTCGCCATTTGTTCCGACTCCGGGTTTGAGAATGTACATCGGCCGGTAATGATGGGGATAACGTCACTCCGCCTCTCGGGACCCCTCGGACAGAGCAACGGTGGAATCGGTTAGCGAGAACGAGATGAGGTTACGACGGGAAGCACGGCTAAACGGCCTTATGGAGGCTATTAAGAGTCACGGTGCGGCCGCCGGCCTCAATCCGGATGGCACCTTCACCGTGGAAGAAGACGAGGATGCCAACCCCACTCTCGGTCGCCACGATTACACCAGGATGCCGCCACCCACCTCCTATGGTGCCATTACGAGAACCCGTGCTCCTCGATTTTCGGGTCGGCCGGCTCCCAACCACGAGACCACCGGATCCATGCGGCCGACGGCCTGGAATCGGTGGGGGCAAAATCGGTACGGAATGTCTTCTCATGGTTGGGGCTATCTCGGAATGCCACGGCTAATCGGGATCCCGCCTCGGTTCGGAACCGATCAATCCGGACCTTCGCAGCCAGCGGCCGCGGTTCGGAATGCCGCCCTTGGTTACGGGACCACGATCGGGAGCCCTCACCGAGCGATACTAGTTGGCTCCTCACACAAATCCATTCCTCACTCGAGACTTCTATGGGTTACCAAGCCTCCATCCCGGTGTCATCCGAATCACCGGGACCGCAGTACCCCCGGGTTACACACCTTACCTGGCGGCCATGCAATTCAACAATCAGGACGGCGGCCGCACTCAAGCCTACTTACGGGCCCACTCACGGAAATCCAAGTTATCCGGCTACATCGGGGCTGCCCCACCTACTTTGCCGGTTGAAAATCAACGGCAAGCCGCAAGGTTCTACCCTTTTGCTCGGGCTCCTACTCATGCTCCCAGGGTAACTCGGCCCGGGACGAGGTTTTCACCTACGTCCGGATCGGCCATTCCCTCCACCGATCTGCCTCCGGTGGTAGCTCCTCTCTCTAGCTCGGCCACTAACTTGAATGCCATGGTTCCGCCACAAGACCCTCATCCGCACTGGTTCATGGAACAACACAAAGAAATGAAAGCGCGGATCGGCCGCGCAGAGAGTCGCCTTCCGCCTACGGACCCGGACTCCATTGTTCCTCTGCCCCACAAATTCGTGATGCCAAATCTGGATCTCTTTGATGGGACCGCATGTCCGAAAACCCATTTGGACACGTATACCTTGGCGATGAAAGCGAAAGGATGTACCAATCGGCGGTTGGGTGACTATTTGATCTATCCTTGAAGTCCGGTGCCTTAAAGTGGTTCTTCCGTTTGAAACACGAAGCCGGGGCTACATGGGACCGGATCACCAATGCTTTCACGAGAAAAATATAAGGCCCAACTTGGAATGGGAAACAAATAGGGTTGACCTACAAACAACGGTGCGGCGTCCTGATGAGAATGTTGGGGACTTCTACAAGCGGTGGAATGCGAAACTCGGTGAAATGGCCATCCCTCCTTCCGAAGAGGAACAAGCTGGACATCTTCCGAGTCATGCTTGAAACCACATCGAGAGCCTCCCTCGGTCACTTCCCATACTCGAGACTTACGGGCCATGGTTAACTCTGCGGCTAAGTTTGAAAAGGCCTACAATCGGCAGGCCATTCTTTGCACACCTACGAGATATCGGGCTCCTCCTGCAAACACCGCCCCTGCCCTGCTAAAGGCAAAGAGATGATTAACTATGCGGGACGGGAATGCAATAACACGACTCCTTTTGCTCCCGGAAACCAGTAGAGCCCAAACCGCGGGTCATAAATCTCGAAAACTTTGGAATGCCCCTGAATGACATCTTTAGGGGGTGGTGAAAGAAGGCTTCTTTGCGGCCTTTGGAAAATTTCCAACCCGAAATCCGAATGCTCCCGTGGATACTACAAAGTATTGTGCTTTTCATCAAGCTCACGGACATCGGCGGCAGTTGCTTTACTCTGAAAAAGGCAATTCGGGGCTAATAGAGCAAGGAAAGTTGGAAGGCCCAGAGGGCCCTAACACAGTCAAAAATCCGCTGCCACGGAACCATACTCAGGTGAATATGATTGAATGCGGAGAATCTTCACACGCCCAGGAAGATGCGTGAAGGTCCCCAAATACCGTGGCCAATCTCGTCGAGGATCCCGAATTCGGATTCCCCTCGGCCTCGAGGATATCGAGCGAATCAACCCATCTTGGTATCATGTCGGAGACTCCTTGCAAGAATACGAGGCCCGCTATTTCTCGGATAAAGGGAAAACCGATACCGAAGCTGGGGGTACATTCCGCTCGAACATGAGAGAACCATTTACAAGATGGTTAGAACAATCGAGAAGAATCGAACAAGAAAGCTTAGGCGGGGCGCACATGTCTTGGGGCTTATCGGCAAAGAGGCCGAAGAGCGTGCGGAGCTAGTACACTTTTGCAAATTGGCTTTGGGAAAGCCCGAATATGATCCAGAAACAGTGAAGAATCGGAAGAGGAGGATTCCTTCTATATCCTACACAGTGTCAAATACGTGCCACCCCCTCTCACTCTTCCCCCGCAATTTACGGGAGGAGAAGGCGAGTCACAATTGCCACTTCCGGGAATGGGAACATATGACAATTTTTGCGGCTGCACGCACCCATATTCCCCCAACGGGTTTGATCGGCGTTCTCTCTCGGCGAAATCCCGGTAGTATGGGAAGAAGATTAGATGACAGTGATGATGATGATGATGACGAGTGAAGAGTCAAGCTGAGGCCCCAGATCCGGAAACAATGCAGGAACAATCATGCCGGAAATGAGCCCATGGGAGCTAGGCACAATGGTTGGTTGTCAGCAAGCGACGACGAAGAAACTTCGGAAGACGAATATGAGACCGAGGACATGAAAGCCATGAAATTTCCTGGGGCTGAGTATGTGGAGGTCATAGAATTCAACACGGCCTACCATGCTTTGGGGAAAGGATTCTCGGACATCCGATCCAAGCGGATAGTTGAAGATTTGCTAGAAAGAGGCCCGGCTCCCATTCTCCCCAAATGAGAGAATAACCACAGTCGAGATCAAATCCGCCGAAAGCAAGGTAACGATCCTTATCGGGGTTACCCGAAGAGGTCACCTTCCCCGAATGTATGTCGGCTTTCGGAGAAGTCCTAGGCGGCATGATACCGGATGCGCCTCCAACACAAAGTGCTATAATCATCTCCAACTCTGAATATTACGAAAGGAACCGAGAATGGCTGCACTATACCGAGGGATGAGATCGAAAAGCCGCTAGAGTCAGAAGCAATAGCGACTCTTGTTGCATGATAACAATGAGCAAGGCCGGCCATGAGAGTGAATCGGAGGACGCCCTAGCTCTGTGGGCCATCGAGGGGCAACAACACAACCCCAAACCCAGCTGTGACTTGGGAAGCGGTTATAAGGGCCGCCCGGGAAGGAGCCGGTATAGCTCGGCCCCTCACTGTCGCTAGACTCAGTCGAGAACCGGTGGCCAATAGCGAAAGGGCTCCCCATTGACCTTAGCGGCATTGAAGAAATCCGGTCGAGACGGCGATGAGGAAGTTAATCTGTTGACCCGCTACAGGGCGAGATCTTCCAAGGAAATCCCAAGGCGAGATAAGAAGGCCACGAGATCAAGCACCGAAAGAAGATCGCCGCCCTATGCTAAGGCAGTGAAATTCCAGACCACGAAAAGAGGATCCCGTGCTCACCCGGTTGAAGCAAACACAGGCCAACATTTCCCTCTGGTCTCTACTCACTTCGTCCTATCCCCATAAGTGAAGCTGGAAGAAAGCACAGCTCGCACTCTCGTGCCTATTGATGCTACTCCCGATGATGTGGTACAGTGATTGGAAACATCCATTACGGGAATATAATCACTTTCACGAGATCTCGACCTCCCTCAATTTGGGGCTGATCATAACGAGCCTCTCTTCATCACAGTCCAGTTGGATGAACGACGCCTCCCTCGGGTCTGGTTGATAATGGGTCCGGAATGAACATTCTTCCGGCAAAGATCATGAGCTTGCTTGATATCAAGACTACGAGACTTGAAGCCTTCTTCTCTCACGATCAAAGCTTACGACTCAACATCCCGAGGCGAGTCCTTGGAGTCGCTACTTTAGACCTCTGGTTCGGACGAAATTGATACCTGTGGAATTCCGGGTTATCGACATCCCGATTACTTTCAATGCCCTGCTTGGGAAGACCTTGGCTCCATCAAGTCAAAGGGGTCGCCTCAAGCCTCCACCGGTGTGTGAAATTCGTCTCGAATGGGGATCGACGACCATTTACGGAGATTTAGTCACTTTAGAGGGAGCACGGATACGGGCGGAATACCTATTGGAAATCAAACATGACGAGGAAGGTCACATGCTAACGGGCTTCACGGTCGAGCCTCCCAAGTCCCAAGTGTGCAACATAGATCGACGGTCACTCGGGATAAAATCCCACCGGTCTTGAAAATGATGAGAAAAATGAGCTATCTACCTGGCCTCGGTGCAGGGAAGCACCAACAAGGAACTCACAAACTCATCGAAGTGAAAGGACGAGAATACTCGCCACGGCACAGGATATGAGGCCTCCCCGGTGGACCTTTGCGAAAGGGAAAAAGATTTGAAGGCGCCACGGGAAAGGTCCCGGCCGACAACCCTAAATCTCTCCCCTTCGAGTCCTAATTTGGTGACTACTTTGTAAAGGGTCCCACACAACCAGGAAACATCATGAGCCCACTCCTACGGCGGGATGGCTAAAGCTACGGGATAGCCTCAACAAGTTCGGAGGAACCGAGGCTAACCCGGTCAGTAGAATGTTCCTGGACCTACCCAGATACACAGGGCTACCACTGCCATGAAGAGTGAGTATACCTTCGGGCGTGCGACACAGTGGAACGGTTCGAGAAGCTCACAACCACTACTCCTACTTGCCGGGAAGATCCGAAACACGAATTCGGGCGCGGTGCCAAAAGCTAAGGCCACGGAATTTCCCTCGAGATGATTGGGATGGTGCAGTTATGCGGCAATTGTTCGAAGAAGAAGTCCAGTGCCGGACGATTGATCTCGGCTCGGTCCAAAAGATGATAGCGGCAATTGAGAAAGGAAAACAAAAACGGCCACGGTTCCCAGAGTCATGAGGCCACCAACGAGCGATGCGCTAAAGAATTGGGAAACTCTCTCGAGGCCGTCCGCGACCGAGGAGGAAATGATCACCAAGCTTGGATTGGTCCCCCGTCCCTTTGTGTCAATCTAGGACAAGTCCTCCCGAGTCTCTCTGTTAAGATCGAGTCTCTAGGGTCGTCCAGATGGCCTTACGCTGAAGACTACGAGTCTGTAGCAAGCACTGTATCCCCTTTCGTTTTCAATGAAATGACGAACCTTTCTGAGTATCCCTTGATTGCCACTTTAACTAATGATGAATTAATTAAAAAAAAAAAGAAAATTTTTTAATAATTCATTAGATAAAAAAAGCAGACACATTAAACGAAAAGAAAATCAAACAACAAAAAAAAATCTTTAAGCAGGTTGTCCGGAAAGAGGAAAATCGAGCCCAGTGCCGAAGAGATTTTGACAAGTGTGAATTTGGGAAGCTGGAAGAGCCTAAAAGACGCCTTGATTGGCGATTTCTTGAAGGAATCGAAAAAGGATGCTCTGCAAAGTCCTACAAAATCCTCAATTCAAAGAAAGTTGCCCTCTTCATCAAAGAAAACATCATGTGCGAGATACGGGTTGCCGGCGAAATCATCTCGAGATAATGGATCCCACTTCGAAGGGGAATGTGAAAAATTCTTTGGCGGAATTCCGAATAACCCGTCACAAGTCATCTCCTACAGGCCCCAAACCAGCGGAGCCGTCGAAAGCGGCAAACAAGACTCTGGAAAATATCATCAGGAAAATGGCATCCAAGGCGAGAGATTGGCGAGAAGTTACACTTGGCACTGCAGGGCTACTGAGAACATCGGTCGGAACGGCAGGCGGGAAACACCTTTTGCCCTCACATACGGAATGGAAGCCGTACTCCCAATCGAGCCGGAAATACCCTCGCTCAGTATCTTCTTTGGAAAGCCGGATCAACGAGGTCGAATGGCTCCAGAGTCGCCATGATGAATTGGCCCTACTAGACGAACGCCGGCGAAGGCCATGGAACACATCCGAGCCTACCAAGGAAGAATGGCTAGAGCCCTCGACAAGAAAGTAAAGCATCGGGAAATCCGAGAAGGTGATCTCGTTCTAAAAGAAAAGCCCCGGTCCGTATCAACCCCCTCGGCAAATGGGAGCTGTATGGGTCGGGCCATATGTAGTCCGGAAGATCTTCTCGGATGAGCCATGCAACTTGCGGACCTCGACGGGAATCCCTTTGTACACCCGATTGAATGGTGACAAGGCTGCGAGATACTACGCGTAAAAAAAAAAAATACCAAAAAAAAAAGAGTGCTAAAAGAGTAATACCCAACTAGGTTAGAAACCCGAGAAGGGCGGCCTAGGTAAAAACAGGGTTGCACAAAAAAAAAAAACAAAAAAGAAACAAACAAAAAAAAAAAACAACAAAAAAAAAACAAAAAAGAGTTCACCGGTTGAACTACGAAGACCTGAGCTCCTCAAAATGAGGAGGAACGTAGGCGGCGGAAACGGTTCGGTCTAAAGCACAAATAAAAGCCATACTTTGGCATCAATACAATTGATCGAGACCATGAAAGCGTCTCGAAAAACTCTAAAGCAATTCAAATATTCATTACAAGTTAAAAGCTCTTTGATGAGTCTAAGCCCGATTCATTCCTACAACTCGGCAACCTGCTAAAGAAACTAAGATACATAATCAAACTAATACGTACGCCATGACAAGAAAAGGGATACTCGGAAACCTCGGAGTCACTCCAAGCCACTCGTCTTGGCCTCTCCCTTCTTCTTCCCCCTCAGGAGTCTTTCTCTTACGAGCAGGAAAAATGTCGGTATTCCTCCTACCAAGCTGCGGTATAGGGACGGGGTCTATCAAACCCGGCCTACTGTCGGGGCCTTAGTAGCCACTAGCGTCATCCCTCATCTCCTGTAACCTAGGCTGGTAGCATAGGAGCCCTCCTCTCCTGTCTCTTGACGTAAGCCCCATGTCAGTCACGGCGTCTCCGCTCTGTCATGAGGGTTGGCCCTCGCCTCGGCCCTCATCCTCTCGAAGCCGGTCGGGACCTCCGCACCCACAATGGCCTCACGCTCGTCTCGAAAATAGCCACACGAGTCCCTCCCGGATGCCTCTCATACCAATCCAGTACCAAGTGGTCAGAACACCGTCCTTGGGACGCCTTTGAGAATGACCCGAGGAAGAAAGGCATCATACCTCCATGCTCGGGAAAGAAATGGAAACACCGAGGGATCATCCATGGAAACGAGGAGCCACCACCCAGGTGGCTTATATCCATCAAAACCCTCCAAAGGAACTGCTCCATAAAGCCAAAGCTGTCTCGGGACCAGAGCCAGGAATGTAGAAACCGGACCGAGAAAGCCCCGGAAGCATAACCACATGGGACCCGTCCCTGAAGCACTCTGCGAGTCTCCACCCGCCAATGAGGCACCAACCATCTCGATATCTTCAAGTCTGGCGACCCGCCATCCAACGCGCCCACGAGCCCCGATCATCAAAATCTACATCGACACCTCTCCCCGGCAAAAGTCCAAGGCTCGATCATATCGGTGGGTTTCCCGAAGAACCCCCAAACGCTCCATCGCCCACATGTGGTCAAGAGGAACGGGCTGCCCCCGTGCATATACCGCCGTCCGTAGCTAATCCGTCGAGAGCATGAAAAGTCTCCCCGTAATCAAAGGAACGACATCTCTCGCCTGTGCGACAAATAACGACGAAATCCAGAAAGACCGATGGCGGATCCCAAAGGAATAGACCATGAACAGGTGCCAAACATACAAAGTGCAAAGGCATCCCAATAGGCATCATCCACCAAACCTAGGCCCCAAATGCTGCCGGGAAGACCGGAAATATCGAAATGATCGGGACCGCGGATCATACCTTTAACGCTTTCCTCGAGGGGAAAGATGAAGGAGGGACGCCAATCTGTCGGTAAAAAGCCCTCCGGCAAAGGAACCGCTATCTCTTCCACCTCCGGACCTCCAAGTAAGGCCCGAAATTCTTCGACAGTCGGAACAATCTCGTTGAAGGAAAGGCAAAAGACATGCCTTCTAGTATCCCAAAACGAAGAAGAAGCTCTTAAGAGGTCATAATCCGGAACCAATTCTTTGAGAGACCACAAGCATCGTATCTTGTACCTTTCTTCAAATAATGATCTTCTCTCATGCATGATCTCCCTACACCACTCCTTGAACTTTTCAAAGAACAACATTTGCTTTTCTTTGGACAATTTTGGAGAATTTTTGGCCATTTCCATGATTTTTCTCTCTTTCTCCCCGAAAATGGTCATTTGACCGGAGGTTGAAGAGGATATTTGAATTTGAAATAAAGCAAGACCAGTCTCGAACCAAAATTAAAGAACAATGTCGAGATGCGGTCCCCGTCCAGGTGCGGATGGGATTGCTTTCCCAAAAAATGCATGCGCAGTCAAGTTTCTGCTACGCCAAAAAAGGAATATTCCGTCCCGTTGCTCAAAACTTGTGCAAAAACCCTCCCCAGGCATTCCATATACCAAACACCCTTGCAAAAAAAAAAAACAAGGCTCATGCAACACTGCATTCATATTGCATTGCATTCATAAAATAAAATCCTAAATTATTACATTCCAAAAAAAAAGAGTGTGCATAAAAAAAAAAGCAAACATAAATAAAATCCTAAATTATTACATCAAAAAAAAAAAAATGTGCACAAGCTGTACAAATCTAAATCTCAATCTCAAATCAAAAAAAAAAATCAATCGGAGTCTCCAGCACCCGATGTCTCCCCCCGGCCCCTCTTGCGACTCGGGCCCGCTCCTCGTGAGCCCCGAAAATCTCGGGCTCGGGAATCGTCCTCGTCTCCGAAAAGAGGCTCATCGGGACCAACCCAAGCACGCTCTGATAGGGCAAGCCGAGATCTGCGAAAAAGTCGGTGAAGGCGTCGGACTCCTGCACGTACGAAGACGACCCGCCATGCTGCCAAACGTGTCCCTGCCCGTGTGGATCCCCGAGAATGACGTGATCCGAAGGCAACACCGCGCGGGGATCAAGGAGAGGAGACAAAGGAGTCTCTCGAAGAAGTCTCGAGCGAATAGGGAAGCCTCCCGTCGACGGGCGCCGGCCGTGGTCGCCTCGCTCTAGCACGAGGAGCCCCGCAAGCGACCATCCTCCTGATGAATCTCTTGGCCCCGATCACTTGCTTCGTCAGCTTCTCGACGACCACCTCCGAAAACTGCACAAAAGCAAAAGCAAAAAAAAAAAGAAGTGATGCTAAAGATGATGAAACAAAAGGAAGAAAAGAAGGGGAAAAGGTGAAACCATACCTTCATACCCGGACGAGGCCGGAAAGCTCGTGGAAGTCGCTCGGGCTGAGGGATGCGCACCCTCAATCGGACCCCATCCTGGACATAGGAAAAATCCGTCCGAGGGTACCGCGGGATCCCAAGCCCCTCACTATCCGTAACCCGAGGCATCCTCACCCTCCTCAAGACGAATGTCGCATACGGCTCAATCGCCACGAAGTCCGAGAAGTGCTGGCTCGCTCGGTAATCATCCCAGTCACGGACCGATCGCTCGGAGTGCATCATATCGGCGGGAGGCTCCACCGGTGTCCTCAAAGGCGAGTTCACGCCATGCTGGCGCGTCACCCTCTCTCTCCCGGATAATAGGCATCGCGGAGTCGGACCCTCAAAATCCTCCATTGCACTTGTCCGGATCTCGGCGCCCTTCGGTGCGCTACCTCAAAGCGATCCCGTGGGAAGAATATCATCCCCTCATCCGTCTCGGCCTCCGTCAAAGGAAGGCAATCCGCGTACACTGAGAGTCGTACGCCCCGGAGCTTATCTTCTCCCGGCATGCTTGGACCAAGACTGCATGGCCGGATACGCCAAACGTACTCACGTAGAGCCCTGCTTGCCCGCCACATAGTGACGTGGAAAAACTCCAACGCCAGCCCCGAAGGTAAAAATCCAATCAATCCGGTCTGCAAAAGAAAAGTGCGTGCTCAAAAAAAAAAAAGAAAAGAGGGAAAGCAAAAAGAGAGCTTATACCTCCGGGGCAAACTCGAAAGCAAGACAGTGAGCTCACAGCCTCTTCCGGCCGTACCTATCAAGAGCAAAATAAAGCTCGCCTGACCCGGCCTCTCCCCACGAGACATCTTCGGCCGTCTCCATGTCCTCCAAGGACCTCAACAAGGCAAAGACCGCCGTCCTCGGCATGTCCAAAGAGCGTGCTCGAGAAGGCAAACCACAAGAAGGCCCTAGCAATCTCGATCGGCGCCATCCTCTCCTCCCCTCCTCATAACTGATGGTCTCCACGATCTTCCCAGTAAATCACGGCATACTCCATCCCCATCCCCTTTTGGGAATAGGGAAAATCCCGTAAGAGCACTCGCAGATCGCACGTGCTCCTAGCCATCCCGCCACTCAATCTTTGCGTCCATTAAAGGACAGCCCGTAATCGCAGCATAGTCGAGGGCGTAACAGTAGCCTCGCCCCGAAGAAGTGGAAGGTGTGGGTCGCGTCCCACCACCGCGCGCCAGAGCAAACATCAAGCCCTTGCTCTTAGGGAACTTGACCGGTCCTCAAGCACTCGACGAACTCCCGAGCCTCGTCTCGACAACAATGTCTCGGACTCGGCAAAGCTCCTCGGCTGCATCCTAGCCGGTCCCACAAGTCAATCACGGACTCCACCGATCCTCGAGTCTTCATTTTGTTCGGGGTGCTCCGTCACAAAACGGTTTCCGCCCTGTGAAAAAAAAAAAAGAGAGAAAATGTCAAAAAGATTGCATTTGCATTTACATTAAAAAAAAAAAAGAAATTTCGACAAAGATGACAAAGCATGCAATGAGCATAGCCCCATTTTCTCGCATGAAAGAAAACAGTTTTCAGCAAGTCCCAATGCATTCATCAAAAAAAAAAAAAGATGCATTCCTACGGAAGTAAAAACTCCGTCCCATTTTCATAAAATAACATGCATCATCTCAAAAAAAAAATTTGCATACATGCATATCATCCATCTTACATGCAACGGGAGGAAAAATCCGTCCCACTTTTCAAAAAAAAAAATCCTAAACATACATCTCATATTGGCAAAATGCCCATTCTTTCAAAACGAAATACATGCATTGCATCATTCATCAATATCAATATCCAATTTCAAAAAAAAAAAAATCATCATCAACATATCAATATTCAATTTCAAAGAAAAAAAAAATCATCATCAACATGCAAAGCATCAAAATCAAAATTCAAAGCCAAGAATGTCAATCATTCGAATTTTCAAAAAAAATTTTAAAAATCACCCAAAATTCAAATTTCAAACAAGAAATCAACAAAGGGATCAAAGGGTTTCAAAGTATACCGTTCGGAGATTCGAATCCGAAGCCCAATGTTGCCAAGCATCGGGGTAATGCTCCTCCGCAACCGATTGCGAAAGATTGTAATGCCTCCTCATTCGGACGAGCTCCATCGCCTCCGCTACGGCCACGTCCGGCCTTGAAAAGCGCCTTCCCGTGTTCCATTGCTCAAAAATCGAAGAAATCGGAAGAATTTTGAAGCTTAAATGGCCAAAAATGGCGGATTCGCGAGCCTCTCTCTCTGTTTCTAATTGAAAAGGAAGGAAGAAGAAAAGGGCGTTGGCCCTCTTTAATACCCCTGATTTTCAAACCCTATCCAGTGCGGATAGGATTGCAAGGAGTCAAAATGACCCTTTTGCCCCTTAAAATTCCCAGGGACTACGGTCCCCAACTTGCAGTTAACCAAAGATAACCAAAGTCGGCCCCTTGTCAAGAAAATATCCCCGGCGGTCAAACGTAAGACCGAGTGCCCCAAGAAAGATAACGAGATCCCGTATCTTTCATCAAAATCTTCCCGGCCAAACGTAAGACCGAGTGCCCCGAGAAAGATAACGAGATCCCAGTATCTTTCATCAAAATCTTCCCTATAGCCAAACGTAAGACCGAGTGCCCCGAGAAAGATAACGGATCCCGAATCTTTCATCAAAATCACCCCGGCAAGAAACGTAAGACCGAGTGCCCCGAGAAAGATAACGAGATCCCGTATCTTTCATCAAAATCTTCCGGCCCTAGCCAAACGTAAGACCGAGCCACCCGAGAAAGATAACGAGATCCCGTATCTTTCATCAAAATCTTCCCCTGCAGCCAAACGTAAGACCGAGGTGCCCCGAGAAAGATAACGGATCCCGAATCTTTCATCAAAATCACCTCCTATAAATCAAACGTAAGACCGAGTGCCCCGAGAAAGATAACGAGATCCCGTATCTTTCATCAAAATCTTTCAGGCAAATAAACGTAAGACCGAAGTGCCCCTGAGAAAGATAACGAGATCCCGTATCTTTCATCAAAATCTTCCCTAGTCAAACGTAAGACCGAGTGCCCCGAGAAAGATAACGAGATCCCGTATCTTTCATCAAAATCACCCAGCAGCCAAACGTAAGACCGAGTGCCCCGAGAAAGATAACGAGATCCCGTATCTTTCATCAAAATCACCCCGGCGGTAAAACGTAAGACCGAGTGCCCCGAGAAAGATAACGAGATCCCGTATCTTTCATCAAAATCACACCCCTGAGCCAAACGTAAGACCGAGTGCCCCGAGAAAGATAACGAGATCCCGTATCTTTCATCAAAACCTTCCCTATAGCAGTCAAACGTAAGACCGAAGTGCCTGAGAAAGATAACGAGATCCCGTATCTTTCATCAAAATCACCCCGGCAAGCCAAACGTAAGACCAGGTGCCCCGAGAAAGATAACGAGATCCCGTATCTTTCATCAAAATCACCCCTGCTAGCAAACGTAAGACCGAGTGCCCCGAGAAAGATAACGAGATCCCGTATCTTTCATCAAAAATCACCCCTATAGCCAAACGTAAGACCGAGTGCCCCGAGAAAGATAACGAGATCCCGTATCTTTCATCAAAATCACCCCTAGTCAAACGTAAGACCGAGTGCCCCGAGAAAGATAACGAGATCCCGTATCTTTCATCAAAACCTTCCCCGAGCCAAACGTAAGGCCAGGAGTGCCCCGAGAAAGATAACGAGATCCCGTATCTTTCATCAAAATCACCCCGGCGGTCAAACGTAAGACCGATCTCCTCGAGAAAGATAACGAGATCCCGTATCTTTCATCAAAATCATCCCCGGCAGTCAAACGTAAGACCGAGTACCCCGAGAAAGATAACGGATCCCGCATCTTTCATCAAAATCTTCCCTGCAAATAGCCAAACGTAAGACCGAGTGCCCCGAGAAAGATAACGGATCCCGTATCTTTCATCAAAATCATCCCCGGCAGTCAAACGTAAGACCGAGTGCCCCGAGAAAGATAACGGATCCCGTATCTTTCATCAAAATCATTCCCCGGCAGTAAAACGTAAGTCCGATCTCTCCGAGAAAGTTAACGGAATCCCGTTTCTTTCATCAAAATCATTCGAAGGCAGTAAAACGTAAGACCAATTCCCCAGACGAATACGTCTGATTTTCCCCAGCAAAGGCTAACGAAATCCCCAGCAAAGTTAACGGAATCCCAAAAGCCAACGAAATCTCGAGGAAAACTCGAACTACGAAAGGGCTTGATTCCCACTAGGGATACGTAGGTAGCCTATCATTAGGTCCAGCCCCTCGACCAAAACGGTCACCCTCTCCTTCGGCAGCAGACGAAGTCCACCGAAAGGCCATTTCAAATTAAGGTTCGAGGCACCTAAAACGCCATCATCATCAAGGTTCGAGGCACCTAAAACGCCATCATCATCAAGGTTTGAGGCACCTAAAACGCCATCTCCAAGGTCCGAGGCACCTAAAAAGCCATCTCCAAGGTTCGAGGCACCTAAAACGCCATCTCCAAGGTTTGAGGCACCTAAGACGCTATCACTAGGAAAGCGATAAATCGCAGTCATCCCCAGCAGAGCGGATACCCGTCAGACCGAAAATGGTCATTCCTATCCCCAGCAGAGCGGATAGCCATCAGACCGAAAATGGTCATCTCTTATCCCCAGCAGAGCGGATAGCCATCAGACCGAAAATGGTCATCTCTTATCCCCAGCAGAGTTCCTTTCCAGCAACCGACTGCAGAACTCGCTCATCAGGTTCGAGGCACCTAAAACGCCATCCTCTCCAGGGTCAAGCACCCGAACTACGACTGGCTTGATTCCCACCCGGGATACGTAGGTAGCCTATCGCTAGGTTCAGCCACCCGATCACTCGATCATCCTGCCAGACATGGAGCCTTACTCTTATCGACGACCCCGCTTCCTTCGAAAGCGCCGTTGCCGAGGGGCTACTGTAAGTGCTCCAATTTGAGCTTGTTAGAATTTTCGTTAGAAAATTAACGAAAGTTATAACATTTCTAACAATTCCTAACTATCCTAACATTTCTAACAAAGTGAGGGTAAAATGGGCATTGTTATTTAAGGTTAAACCTTGAAAAGAATCTTAAAAAAGAAAAACAAAAGAATAAAACCACAAATAGAAATGCTGGAAACATAATCTGGCTGGTCAATTTGAATTTTGAAAAAGATTATTCCTTGTGTCCAAAGCCTGAAGCAGCAATTAATGAACAGTGCACGCGACTGGATCCATCCGCGCGGACATCTTTGCTATTTTCAGAGGGCTATAAATTGAGCCCTCCAGGTACAAAATAAGGAGGAAGAACACATTTTGCACCGAACCTGCGGCGAAATATAGAGAGAAAACAAAGTGAGAATTCTTCAAGAATTGTCACCATTTTCTCTCCAATCTTTCCCAACTCATACTCATCCACTCACTCTCATATTAAAGCCCTAAACACTCATACACTCAAGCCAAACACTCAAGAACACAAGGAAGATTGGTAAACCCTCCTCTTCCTAACCCTAAATCTCAACCATGCATGCATCTTCAAACTACAAAATGTAGTTCCTTCATCTTCTTGCTTTAGATCTAAGAAGATCACCATGGAAGACCATCTCCATGGATGATCTTCTACAAAGATCAACATTATTTTTAAGCTTTATTACTTTCTTGCAAAGAAAACTCATTTTCAAAACCCTAAAAACCATTTTCAAGCATAAAATCTTGATTTCAAAGGATAAAATTCCCCTTCCCAAGCAAATGAAATGCTTAGTCCTAATGTACCCCAAGGATGGTTTGGTATAGTTGATTCACCACTAAAATGTCTAGTGATCACTAACCAAAACCTAGGGAAATGGGGACAAGCATGGATGCAAAACCCCTTAAAATCATATTTTCTTTCTTGAGAAGTTGCTGTCCAGTAGCAATTTTCTCAGACCTCAGTCCATGGTCTTAATTTTTGGACACAGATGAACTTGGAATTTGGTGTTGACTACAAAACACTTTTTGTAGCCAACATCCAGAGCTTTCCAGAAATATTTTTATTTTATTTTTGGGTGAGTAAAACTCCTCTTTTCAAATTTTCTTTCAGAGGCTAGTTCATCAGCTTCTGGGAATCCAGATCTCATATCTGAGGTTTCCAGAAGGTTTTGACCCCTCAAATCTTCTCCAAAATGGAAAATTCCTTCGCACAAACTTTATTTAAGGTGTCTAGAACAACTTTCATTCTCTGAGTTTATCCAGATTATGAAGTTTTAAGACCCTTGAATCCCTTTAAAAATCAAAGGTCTACTGCCTTTTTCATTCTGGCAGAAATGGGTCTCAACTTCAAAAGGTCTTTTGAGTACCAAATCTCAACCCAAAAATCTTTCAAAAAATCATGGGATCAGTTTAAAGTCTTAAAAAGATATCCCAATTTTTACTTTTCTGAGTTTCAACTTATTTTGGCCAAAACACACACACACACACACACACAAATGATTTTCAGCTTGGAAGACTCGTTTTACGAGGCGCGTCGGGTGCACACTAACGTCCTTCCCGACGCGTAACATGACCTCCGAACCTAAATCTCTGATCTCGGGCTTTTTTCAAAGTTTTGGCCCTTCAAAATTAAAATGGCGTGGCGACTCCGTTTTCGTTGATTTTTTCAAACACAAAAATGGGAAAATTTTCGGATACACACATTCATCACAACTTGTGCTCTGTAACAAGATATATATGCAAATTTTAAGCTGTTCAACTTACATTCCACGACCTAATAAAGCACACACCCAGGGTCAATGCCATGAGACAGGACAAGCTTATATGTGCTTTTAGTCGACCTCCAAAAACTTCCACAGATCCCAGGGCTTAAGAAGCACCAAAGAATGACGCATCAAAGAGGGACGGCCCAAACATCTCGGAAGTCATTAGGATTTTGAACATTCAAGTAAAACAACAAACAGAGCGTTCATCCTCAATGTACATATAATTCATAAAAAATATAGAAATCATCAAATAACCAAGCAACGAAATCAAGTACCATTTTTATTTTATTTTTTAAGGTAAAAGCTGAAAAAAAAATCACGAACAAAGCTCACTAAACTAGAAGTTTAGAACAGTGAGCTTATAATATGTTCTTGAATTCTACCAACACTTCTCATGAGGCACTAACAAACAAACTTCACAACTTAAGAGGACTGCTCGCTACCTTTAGCAACTCACATTGATGCCATAAAGAACCACACAAAAAAAAAAAAACTTGAGAAACATGGAATGAAATATAGACGAATACGGTATGAAACGTCCTCAATCGGTTGTTAAAGGGGACCACACATACGCACATACCTTAAATTGTTTCCAAGTGAACCAGAGTGTACTTCCACAACTACAAGACAACCGCAATACCTAAGTACAAGCTCAAGAACAAAAACTACAATGCAACAGAATAACACTCATTTAGGGATAATCTCTTGCTTTGTTAAGAAATTATTAGCATACTACAAGAAACAAATACCAAATTGACCTACATGATTTAAATGTGATCAATAACAACAAATACCATAAACCATGACATTACACTAACATTTCCAACGAATCAACAAAAAAACAAAAAAATTGGTGGGGAAGCGGGGCAGGGGAAACAACAAACATGACATTACACTAACATTTCCAACGAATCAACAAAAAATTGAAAAAAAAACAAATACCATAAACCATGGAAAATCAACATTGAAAGGTTGTGGACACATTTGTTATATGTCACATTTAACAAAAAACAAATACCAAATCGGTGGGGAAGCGGGGCAGGGGGAACAACAACAACAACAACAAGGAACAACAACAACAACAACAACAACAACAACAACAACACTATAGGGCAAGCCTTGCTTGATACAGAAAAAGTATAAAATAGTATGGGGGGCTCTCGCGGGTACCAAATCGGTGGGAAAGCGGGGCGGGGACATCCCAAAGTAAAAATTGGATATTCATTTAATATATTCAAATTTCTACAGGCATCAAAGGAGTACCTAGAGAAGCAGATGACGGAGGTGGAAAGTAAGAGAGCTGCTGCAACAAGATCCTGTAGGAAATAAGAGTTTGATCAAAAGAAGCAGAACAAATACATATTACAATTAACAATATTAATATTCAATTCAACCATACAAAATAACAAGTTTGATTGAAATATGAAACATAAGTAATAACATTGTCTTAGTAATAGTAAGCAAATAAGATCTAAACAAATACATATTACAATTAACAATATTAATATTCAACCATACAAAATAACAAGTTTGATTGAAACATGAAACATTAATAATAACATCACAATAATAACATCACTGATGAGAGTCGGAGGTTTGTCCTTGATAGTAGGTCTCGACGGGAAGAACGCCTCGTGCACGAGCGGTGGCTCTCGAATGCATCATAGTCAAATAATCCTCTGAAACCGGCTCGTAACTCCGGGCTCTGTATGCATCGCCCAAGCCTCCAGCTGCGTATATCGGGCTCCCAAAATGGCGCTTTCATCTTCCAACCCCTCAAAATGATCCTGCACCTCCCCCATCTAGCATCCTCTAAAGTCTGTCGACTCGTTCCCGAGCGATAACCTCCCCCATCTAGCATCCTCCAAAGCATGTCGGCTCGCTCCCGAGCGATCCTTGATCGCTCCCGCTCCTCCAAAAATTCCCTCATGGTATCCCACCGATCAAAAGAACCCCGTCGGCTCTGCTCCCGCTCTCTCCTCCCCGACCACCCCGTCTCCCGATCCTCCTCTTCCTGCTCCTCATCAACGGGATCCATTTGATCATCAACATCGGACATACGCCAATGCCCGGCTGTTCACCACTCTAAACATGGCCCCTACCCCGCAACGGACCGTCCTCCCGGGAGTACCATATTCAAACAATAAAGACCTCGTTGTCTGTTGCCCTCCTGTCCCTCACAAACTTGTCATACCGCACTAGCGCCCGAATAAAAACTTCGTGCCCCCATCAATCTCATCGCCTCGGGTTTTGGTTCACCCACACAAGCTTGAGCAATCAATGTGATCATCCCCCTATTGATATGTTTCCTTTTTGGTAAGGGCAAATGCCTCACATCTCCGAACAAAATTATCAACCCAATCAGAATCACCCGATAACTCCTCAACCCTATTCGCAAAAGGTTTACCATAGCCACATTCAATTGAGCGGGCTCTCCGTTTGCCAACCAAGACATAGATAGACCTCTGTAAAATAATTTCCAATTCAGGTGAGAAAGAGAGGAAGCCCTAAGGTATTTTTTTTTGCAGGGCAATCCTGTGAGCTCCGAAAAGAAATGACAAGTCCCCCATCGCCCTCGACCCAGTTTCCTCTCGACTGATCAACCCCAAAGATTTCCCTCAACTCATCATAAGTCACTCGATAGGCTTCATCATTCATATGAAACCGAATAGAATTTTCTTGTGACCCCTTGCCTACCTCCAAAGTTGAAAGGAACTCAAGTGAATATCTCAAATACGTAGATGGAGTCTTCCCCAGGAAATTACCTAACCCGGCTTGCGTCATCAATTCTGTTACTAACGTCTCTAAACCCAAATCGCTCAACACCGGCAAATGAAGGAAAGTGGTGACTTGAAATTTCCTACCCTCCAAATTCCGCCATTTTTTCTTTTGAGCGGCGGTCAATTGGGTCAATCCCATAAACTGCGTCAATGATGCATTAGGGGAAGTGGGATCATTTGGGACTACGGGCGGCGGGTTTTGTATACCCCTCTTGTTGCTACCCCCTCCAATTACTCTCTCCTTAGGAGGCATATTTTCAACACAAAAACCACCTATATATAAGACGGAGAGACACAAATTTTAGTAATAACATTATCTTAGTAAATAGTAAGCAAATAAGATCTAAACAAATACATATTATATAGAAGTAACAATATTAATATTCAACCATACAAAAATAACAAGTTTGATTGAAACATGAAACTTAAGTAATAACATTGTCTTAGTAAATAGTAAGCAAATAAGATCTAAACAAATACTACTCAAACTAATCATCATCATTATCGGTCATATCAACATCATCATTATCGGTCATATCAACATCATTGATATTAGTAGTTTCAATCTCGACCCCATCAACTCCCTCTCGCACCCACGATGCTTCTTCGTTAGCAACATTTTCATCCAGATTTTGTGAGCAAAATGGTACCAATTGTGGAATCGAATCAACTTGTTTATCATCATTTGAATATATGTCAAAACTATCTCTTGGTGTAATCCTCATCACAACTTTCCAATCACTTTCTATAGGATCTTTAACATACCAAATTTGCTCAGCTTGAGATGCTAATATGAATGGTTCATCACCAACTCGATTATCCTTATACAACTTGTGATTGAAGTTTACAGGAGTAAATTTTTGCTCATCTTCCATCTTGCCTGTCCGGTTATCAACCCAATCACATTTAAACAATACAAATCTTATTGAGTTGCTATAACGAATTTCAAGGATGTCAATCAACTCCCCATAGAAGTTAACATCCCCTACAATGGGATTATTATCCTTTCGGCTTGCAAAACTTGTCACACTTGCATTCAGCATGACTTCACTATTTTGAGTTTTCCTCCGTCTATCGACATCCTTCACTCGAAATCGAAAACCATTTATTATGTAAGACTTATACCGCCTCGCATCCATATGAGGACCCAATGCAAGACTCGTAATTCTTTCGGGCACTACATCTTTCGTCGTGCATACCTTTTATAAAAAATAAAATTTAATAAGAAAATATTTAAAATGATAAATTGAAACTATTATATGAAGGTGGTTTCATACTTACATAATCCTTAAACCAGCTAACAAACTTATCATTATGTTCTTTCTCTATAAGATGTCGTTGATTATGAGGTAGTGTCTCCCTCAAATGTACACGATGCATTCTGAGCAGATTGAAAATATGAATTAAGTATTAATTTGAAATATAAAAGATATAAGGAATGTAAGCCTCATGTAAGGAATCACTTACTCTAGGTATTGTTCAACATCTTCAGTATTAAAAAGCACATATCTATGCGCTTGTACTCGTGTGATGTAATCAAGGGTAATTACCTCTTCTTTTCCTACAAAGCGGCCTAACTCATCACCTTCATCATCATTTCTTCTAGGACGATTGGACTTTGTCTCAATGTCATCCAAATATTGCGTACAAAAAGTCATGCATTCTTCAGCCACAATTGCCTTAGCTATGGAGGCCTCGGGATGGGCTCGATTTCGAACATATAATTTTAATGTAAGTAGAAACCTACAAAAACATTTACTTATGCTAAAGCAGATGTAAAAAGGAATTTAACTTTTTCAAAGTAAATTTAATATGGATGTACCTCTCTACCTGGATACATCCAACGAAATTGTATTGGGCTCGCTAGCAAGGCCTCCTCGGCTAAATGCACCGGCAAGTGCTCCATAACATCAAAGAAAGTCAGGTGGGAATATTTTCTCGAGAGCGCATAGTATGACAACCATCCGATCTTGTATCTTTTCGAGATCGGCAAGTGTATTCACCTTTGAGGATAATTGCCTAAAGAAATTTGCCAACTCAATGATGGATTTTACAATGTAAGTAGGCAACGCTTTTCGAACAGCTAAAGGGAGTAGTTGTTGGAGCAAAATATGACTATCATGGCTCTTAAGACCCCAAATAGCTCTTTCCTCTAGATGTACACAACGAGAAATGTTTGAAGAGTAGCCATCAGGGACTTTGACTCCCTTTAGAACTTTCAAGAATGTGTCTTTATGCTTCTTACTCATTGTGAACTGAGCCGGAGGCATAATTTCTTTGCCAGATGGAAGCTTTTGTATATGCAATGGTTTCCGAATGTTCATCTCTTTTAGGTCTTTCTTGCTTTATCATATCTTTTGATTTCCCTGCAGTACCTAACAGAGTATGTAGCACATTAACACACACATTTTTTCAATGTGCATAACATCAAGATTATGACGAACATGATTATTTGCCCAATATGGCAACTCAAAGAAGATACTCCTCTTTTTTCAATTGTGACACAACTTAGGAACCTTTCTTTTCTCCAACTTGGCTTGTTGCTTCTCACCCTCTTCTCTTTTCCTCTTTTTAATAACATCTTCTATTTTATACTCTGTTTCCATATTTTCAACTTGTTTAAGCAATTTTGTTCCAAACAATAACTTGGGCTTATCTCTCACTTCATGAGTACCATCAAAAGAGCCTTTATCCTTACGAAAAGCATGACTCTTAGGCAAGAAGCGTCGATGACCAATATAACAATACTTGCCACCATGATCCAACCATCGTGCTTGAGGTCTCACATTGCAACAAGGGCAAGCATATTCACCTTTAGTGCTCCATCCAGACAACATTGCATATGCAGGAAAGTCATTTATTGTCCATAATAGTGAAGCTCGTAAAGTAAACAACTCGTTCCTTGATGCATCATAAGTTGATATACCATCTTCCCACAATTCCTTCAACTCATCAATTAACGGTTGGAGATACACATCTATCTTGTTGCCCGGCCCTTTTGGGCCTTGAGTAAGCACCGACAAGAAGAAATATGGTTGTTTCATGCATAACCAAGGTGGAAGATTGTATGGCATAAGCACAACTGGCCAAGTACTGTGAGATATAGTCATTGTTCTGAAAGGATTAAATCCGTCAGATGCTAATCCCAATCTAACATTCCGAATTTCACTTGAAAATAATGGATAACGTTCATCGAATTCCTTCCACGCACGAGAGTCTGCAGGATGCCTCAGCACACCATCGTCTATTCTTTTCTCGGCATGCCATCTCATGAGTGTCGCGGTCTTAGATGACCAATACAACCTTTGCAACCTTGGCTTTAAGGGAAAATACCATATTTTCTTCATCGCTACCTGCTTGGGAAGTTTATTCTTGCCACTTGTTTCCGCACCTTCACCGCTACCCCCTTCTTCTTGTTGCTTATATCTAGAGGCTCCACAAATTTCACATTTAGTAATTTTTTCAGTTTCATTTCGAAACAACATACAATGATTAATGCACGCGTCCCACGTTTTATAACTAAAACCCAAATCCGCAGTCATCTTGTACGCCTCACGATAGGAACTTGGCACTTTCGCTGACTGAGGCAATGCCCTAATGAAAATTTTTAATAAAGAAGTAAATCCCTTATCGGCCACTCGATAATTAGCCTTCCAGTGCATAAGTTCTACAATAAATGAGAGTACTGTAAACTTATCACACCCTTCCCACAAGGCTTGATCAGCATCTCTCAAAAGTCTAAGAAACTTTGCGGTGGATGCATCTGATTGTACGATTTCTTCAATTCCCGGGCCGGTTACTATCCGCATACCCATCCCTTCATGTACCATTCACCTCATACAATCTTGCATGCCCAATTCAATTTCAATGCCATCTTCAGTTGTCCTATCATTATTATCATTCTTACGCGCCGAAATGTACTCTTCCCCGTGCCTAATCCAATTCTTGTAATCTTTTTGAAATCCCACTTCAATACAATGTGATCTCACGGTTGCACGGTCTTTTTGGTAACGATTTGCGCATTTTTTACAAGGACAATATATTTCTTTAACACCAACAGACTTTTTTGAGAATGCAAAATCGAGAAAGTTGTCAACCCCAGACATATACTCATTTGAAATTCGATTATCCAAATCAATCCAACTTTTGTCCATATATGACTTGACTTGATATTTTTAACGTTAAAATACAACCTATATATAAGACCGAGAGACACAAATTTTAGAATAAAAATAAACTCATAAACAAACATAGTCTAAATATGTACAACTTTTGTCCAAATATAGATAATACACATTGTTGGAGCCTAGCCTATTAGTCGAACTTGGGCCCATGATATAGTATAACCCTATGACAACATTCATTCGTTCTCTCTCACAAGCCCCCCCCCTAATTGAGAAGCTAATTTAAGGAACTAGGTTGATGTGCAAAAGAATTGATGCACAGCGGTAATTTTCCCTTCAGGTATTTACTCCCTTGTTTCTTGGTACTAAATTTGGTTCATTATTTGGGTTTACAGATCGAGGAGGACAGATGAGAAAACATATGGAGTTGAGGATGAGAGATCTCACTCAGTAGCATATTTTATCTATGGCTTCATCCTCCCATTATTGCTGACCCTGTAAGTATCATATACATGTATAGTACTCCATATGACAACGCCCCTAGTTGCTTTAGAACAACCTATGACAACTATTCTCTACGTACTCTTGTTCCTTGAGATGGTGATTAGTGATTCACACTTGAAATAACAGAATAAAACCATCTCATTTCAATCTGACATGACACTAGGAAAGATTTCCTAAACAATGTCAAGTCACCAACCAGATGGACGCTGCACCAACTTCTACCCCCAACCACACAGACGTTAAAACAACAAATCTTTATATTCAAACAGATAACTACTGATATACCCAAATAAATTGTAAATTGATCACCAGAATAGGAAAATTCATTGAAATTATCAATAAATTAACAAACCCATTACAGCAGATCGAATCAAAACCCAAAACAGTAAGAACGTCTCAAAGTAATCACATACACAGCCAAAAAATTAAAAATAAAAACAGTCAAGATTCAGAAATGGTCAAGATTAAAACCCAGATACAGGAATTGAACAATACCCGGAAAAAAATCTCGAAAAGAAAAAAAAACATTAACAGAATGTGACAAATAAGCGGAATCTCACCTCAGAAGACTTCAAAACTCAACGACAGCAACTTGAGTGCAATTCCCTCTTTCTATGTCTACTTCGGATGTGGTGCAGCGTCAATTGCCCTGGCTGGAGGAGAGAGAGAAATCAAAAAGATTTTCAATAATCCACCACACCAAGAACAACAAATTAAAACCAAAAATTAAAAGGATATACCTGCTGATTCGTTCTTCACCGGCGGCGGTAGGAAAAAGTATGGTCACCGGCGTCGGCTTCGTGCCCTAGGTAGAGGAGAGAAGAAAGAGAGAGAGAGAAGGAGAGAAAGCGCGAAATTAGTGTGGGAAATTTGGGCTTCCCGGTATTTATTGACAATTACGGCGGACGCGTATACAACCGCCGAAATAAGTAACTATTTACTTGACAATTACGGCGGACGCGTATACAACCGCCGAAATAAGTAACTATTTACGGCGGTTAATAATATACCGCCGTATATAACTTCAACATTTACGGCGGACGCGTGTACAACCGCCGAAATAAGTAACTATTTACGGCGGTTAATAATATATCGTCGTATATAACTTCAATCTCATATACGTATATGCCAAATGTACGTATGTAACATATTTATGGCGGCTTAAACCGCCGTATATACATATATATATATACGGCGGTTGTGTATACCGCCGTATATATATGTATATATGGCGGACGCGTATCAGCCGCCGTAAATGACTGCCGTAAATACCCCACTTTCTTGTAGTGGGTTATGTGCTAAATTGAATATAGGGTCCTTAATATCTATAGTATAAATCCAACCCCCCTTATGAACAGTTCTATGAACAGTTCCAAGGGGGGAATTTCCCATTTTGCCCTTACTACTTTGTCCCTTTTCCATTTTGCCCTTAAAAGAAAAAAAAAATTAATTTAAAAAAAAAAATCCGATCGGATCCAATTACAAGATGGGAAGGAGAGAGAGACTTACGAAGCAATCGTCGTCAATGGTGTAGATGTACTTCTTCTTAGACACCATGAATCCAAAGCAGCGACAAGCGGAGTCCTTAAAAGAGATGCAACTAGCCTTAGGACCGAGGATCCGGTTGATATCGTTGCGATTATAGAGCTCATAGTCAAAACCTTCGGGGACATGAATTTTCTTGGTGGGATCTCCATCCTGGACAATAATGAGATGATAAGGCTGGAAGAAAGGCCTCCACATCTCGAGGAAATCGAGGTTCCTGATAGTCGGAATGACAATGTCGAGCTCATCGACGAGCGGTGGCTTAACGATCGACGCCGACTGTGCCATTATTTCAGGTGAGATTTAGAGAGGAAGGAAGGGGGTGGGGTGAATGAAGGAGGAGGGGGATTTGGGGGTAGCGTGGAAAATGAAAAGGGAGGGGGGGGGGAGGGTGTGGGTTAGTCACATGGGCCATGGGGTATGAGATATTTGGGTTAGGGGGATTTAATTTTTTATTCTTTGTTTGAAATTTAGGGAATTGAATGGGTATTCTTTGTTCTTTTTTTAAGTTTTTGGATATCAAAAACTTTCCTTTTTTAAGAGCATTTTGGTATGGTGTATTGAGCATAACTTGCTGAGAGTGTCTCACCGATTTTGCTACTCTTTAAGTAGAATATTGCATATATATAGTATAAATGGCAACTCCTTCGTAAACAGTACTATGAACAGTACCATATGTCAAATTTTTCATTTTGTCATCACTAAGACCTCCACTATCATTTTGCAACTATAATGTTTACTCCCTCCGTCCCACGTGAATACAAACTTATTTCCTTTTTGGTCTGTCTCACGTGAATACAAACTGCCCAAAATGAAAATAAATTTATTATTTTATATTCACCCTACCCTTATTATTTCCTACCACACATTTTCATTATCTTAATAATACTTCTTAATTATTGTGCCCAAGAAATTGGTTTGTAATCACATGGGACGGAGGGAGTATGTTAATTAAAAAAAAAAGACCCCGTGTCCTCGGACACGGGCATATGTACTAGTATATATAAAAAATACAATTTATAGTAAAAGAAAAAAATAAATATATAGGGTATATATA
This sequence comes from Adenophora triphylla var. japonica, assembly GCA_022495995.1. NCBI lineage: Eukaryota > Viridiplantae > Streptophyta > Magnoliopsida > Asterales > Campanulaceae > Adenophora > Adenophora triphylla. The sequence continues at coordinate 188,515 of JAFEMH010000793.1, forward strand.
TATATATATATATATATATATATATATATATATATATATATATATATAATACAATATATAGTAAAAGAAAATAAAATATGTTGAACACATATGTGGGGATTCGATCCTGGCACCTCAAGTGTAGTTATAATGAAAGTTATCCAACCAATACCAATACTTGCATGGTAGCACATCTAAATTTATATATTTAGTAATAGCATTTTGGGCTAGGTTTTAGAAATGTAGGAAAATATGAGACCCTATAAAATTATGAACATGTGCAATTGGGCTCATTGCACACACTCAAAATCGGGCCCGATGTTGAGCGAATTTTTGCTAACCATGAGAAATTCTTTGTAGATCGACGAGTGATTGTTCAACTGCTGTAATGGTGAGCGAAACTGTGATCGAACCGTGAGCAAAATTGTGATCGAACCGAAAACGAATCAAATAGTTATATGTTTTAAAATAAATATTCACCCCAAAAAAGACGTCATTTATGTATAGTATCAAAAATGTTCATAATTTTTTCCTATAAACAGAACCCAATATTGTATATATTATTCACACCTATTCTTTCATACTTAATCTCTTTAATGTTTAAGTAAAAAAAGTCATTTGATTTTTTTAATTAAGAATAATAGCAGAAACAATTTTAGATATGATTTTAATCAAAAGCTCGAGAAAATGTTGACTATCGATCCAAATTTAGTAAGCAATTACTGGTGCGTAATATACAATAATTTGGGGGTCTAGTGCAATTAATTGAAATTTGCCCCCTTTGAGGTAAATTAAATAATACACTATAATTTTATTTTGCGTACATTAACGAAAATACAGTTAAATAAAATTGTTGTGCAATCTCTTCCCCCATTGACAAAAATTTCTGTCTCCGCAAATGCAGTGGACTATATATTTTTGTTAAGAGAAGATCTCAAAGAGTGGTTTATTGGTAAAAATCAAGTATTACATCTTGTAAAATCTAGAATTCGATCGCTAGAGTTAAAACATAAGGAAAAAAAAATTGTAACATTAAATGTTTTTGAGAATAAATTAGAAACTCTCAAAACACACGTCTCTAGAACTTCTTTTTTTTTTTGGCCAAATATTTCATATTTGTTATAAGTCTCTAGAACCTTTTTTTTTTTTTTTTTTTTTTGCTAAATGCTTCATATTTTTATTATAACAGTTAACTTGGTTGAATTTTGATAAAAAAAATTAACATAATTTTAATTATTCTCATAAAAATTTATAAATTAATATTGAAAATTTTGAATGGTACATTAATAATAATTTTAATTTCAAAAGTTAAGGCTAAGTTATTGGTGATGCATTCAAACTTCCTTTCCATTTTATGAAACAATTACTACATTATTATGCATCCGTACCAACACCAAGATTTAACACAAATTCAGAAGAAATTAAATTAAGTTAACTTTGATCAAATAATTTAAATAAAAAATAATTATTATAATAAAAATCTAAAATTGTTATTGAGAGTATTATTTATCAATGACATTTTATTATGCTCACCAAATACACCCTCCTTCCAGTTCCCGCTCGAGTTAGAATTTTGATCAAATTAAGTTAACTTTGATCAAATAATTTAAATAAAAAATAATTATTATAATAAAAATCTAAAATTGTTATTGAGAGTATTATTAATCATGATACAATAACAGTTTTTTAAATTTTTATTATGAGTAATTCGTATATGAGTAATTGCCTAAATAGAACTTAAGAACATCCGTCATAAAATCAATGTTTTTGTTTAAAGTAATATAAGAATTTAAAAAATATTTCATAAAATTTTGGTTATAAACACGGTTAATATTCAATAACTGGATATTGTGTTTGTACAACACACTGTTCATTAATTAAATACCAATCATGTATTCTCAATTATATTTGTAACCAAGATTTTGTAAGATGTTTTTGTAACCCTAAGATTATTCTTATTTGAGGCATTTATCAAATAATTCCTCTAAAGAAACAATACTTTTTTCTAGGACAATTTCTAATTTGCTTAACCATTTAGTCCCTAACTTAATAACTACACCCTCCCAACATTTTACTAAGTTCACCCTTCTATCATTTCACTAAGTCCACTCTCTTTAACAATTTAATTTCTCTCCAACCACTCTCACCTTAGGTCACCCCCTCCCCATCTTCTCCGGTCAACACTTCCGACAACTATCAATTACGGCGTCAAACTTCGACGACCAACTCCGGCGACTTTTTTCGGCGACTTTTTTTTTTTATACGCCGGCGACCACCAACTCCGGCGACCTCTCCGGCGACCAAACAACTGAGAACTTAACTTATCAGTAAGTTCTCAGTTGTCAACTAAACTACTAAGAACACAATTAACTCCGATGACCTATCCGGCGACCAAACAACTGAGAACTTAACTTATCAGTAAGTTCTCAGTTGTCAACTAAACTAATAAGAACACAATTAACTCCGGCGACCACCAACTCCGACGATCAAACAACTGAGAACTTAACTTATCAGTAAGTTCTCAGTTGTCAATTAAACTACTAAGAACACGATCAACTCCGGCGACCAAACAACTGAGAACTTAACTTATCAGTAAGTTTTCTGTTGTCAACTAAACTACTAAGATCACGATCATCTCCGGCGACCTCTCCGGCGACCAAACAACTGAGAACTTAACTTATCAGTAAGTTCTCAGTTGTCAACTAAACTACTAAGAACACAATTAATTCCGGCGACCACCAACTCCGGCGGCCAAACAACTGAGAATTTAACTTATCAGTAAGTTCTCAGTTGTCAACTAAACTACTAAGAACACGATCAACTCCGACGATTGCCAACTCCAACGACATCTCCGGCGACCAAACAACTGAGAACTTAACTTATCAGTAAGTTCTCAGTTGTCTCCACTAAAAACACAATCAACTCCGGCGATCACCAACTATGGCGACTAGACAACTGAGAACTTATCAGTAAGTTCTCAGTTGTCAACTAAACTACTAAGAACACGATCAACTCCGGCGATCACCAATTTCGGCGACCGAACAACTGAGAGATAGTAATAAAGAAAGATTGTAAGATTTTATTTTATTTTTTTTGTTTCCAGAAAGATTAATTGTTAAGAACATGGGTTGTTCATTCACATGACTAAGAAAAGGCGTGAGTGACATAGTCGAAAATATATGTTAAAAGAAGTTATCATCAGATGATTAAAATTACAAAAAAAATAGTGCCTCAATGAGCTGAATGCTTTATCGGCATAATGGAAGGAACTTTGTCAGAAGAAAATAGAAATCGAAGCCACGTGTGCCAAAATTGAAAGCCATATTGAGGAATTAAAGCATTCAGCTCGTAAGCAAAGAGATCGCCGGAGAAAGTGATTCACCGGACGGAGAAATAGATCAGATTTTGCCGAGAAAGAGTTGAATTTATATGAAGGGGCAGGCGAGGACGCAGATCTAACCGAAAGGTCCAGATCTCGCCGGAATATGTAGAGTCGCCGGCGTTACCTTTTGGAATTCTCTATCCTCATTCCCATCCTCGTCTTCAGTAATCCACCTGCAGCAAGGATTGTGCCTTCGAGGTGGAAGATGGATCAGGTGACAGTGGGAGATGGGTTGTGGGTAGGGCAGATAGAGAGAGAAAGGGAGATGGCTACGGAAAGGAGAGAGGAAGGCCTGAGGTCGGGAGGGTGATTCGCCGGCGGCGGGGAGGTAGGGTCCGTCGGAGACGGGAAGGGTAGGGGTCGCCGGCGGGAGAGGGGTGTTAGAGACGGGGTGAGAGAGAAAGTGTGTGTGTGAGAGAGTGTGTGTGTGTGTGTGTGGTTGTGACTGGGTAGGTGGGTGGGGTGGGGAGGGGAGGGGGTATAATTATATTATTTAAATTAAGCGAGGGATTATATGGTAGGACAAAATATTTTTTAGGATTAGGAAGTAGATTAAGAAATAGGGTGTCTTAGAATGTAGATTAGATATTATTGAGGGACTATGGCGTAATTTTCTCTAATTATTTTTATCCTTTTGATGATATAAATGAATAATTATTTTGTGACAGATAAAATAATTATTATGTAATTAAAAAAAATAGAAGGGATAAGGATAACTTGTTTTGGACCAAGTAATTTTTGTTTTTGGTGCAAGGACAAAGTAATACTTCCAATTACAACAAAAGGTCATTAATCATCAGTTTTTTTTTTTTAACGATACTCCCTCCTTCCCAAAATGTTTGTCCCATTTGACTTTTTTGTTGAACTTTGACCACAAATTTATGAGAGATTAATTATGTTCATGAAATTCTAAAAGTTGTTGTTGATAATATTATTAATGGTGAATCAATAGAAATTTTTAGAATTTCATGAACATAATTAAATTATCATATATTTGTGGTCAAAATTCAATAAAAAAAGTCAAATGAATGAGACAAATATTTTGAAATCGAGGAAGTACATTATAAGGTTCCAAATGTGAGATGGACAATATACCAAAACTATCAACAGGATTTGGAATAATTCTAAGCCTGCTTAGATTTTGCAATTGCCAATTGGCTGCAGGTTACTCCCAATATCAAACAAATATATTGCTAGAATGACTTCCCATCCAAACACTTGGGTTGGGTCATTTATTTTCTGGCTCATAAATACCGTACATAAATTTTAAAATTAAATCTTTGTTTTTAATTCATTCAATCTTCTCGCCTCCTCCTCCCGATACAGGACATCTTAAAAAAAAACTATCTTAATTCTTAAATTACCGCATTTTAAATGGGTTATATGCGCGCGCGCACACACACAGACGCGTGCGCGCACACACACAGACACCCACACACACTTTTCACATTCGTTGGATGATAATTGTGAAAGTTTAATGATTTTAACTTAATGCTTATAAAAATAAAGGGAAAACCCCATATTTCGTCATTGAACTTTAGCCTTTTTCAAATATTCTCGTTGAATTTTTTATTTTCAAAATATAATCATTAATTTTTTATATTTTTCTAAATGTGCTCACTTCATCAATATATTCATGAAAAATTAGTCATGTAACCTCTGATTAACGTTCATTATGTTTATGATGAAGATGTTGATATCAAACTCATAATAGCTCGGTTATCATTGTTTGGTGTTTTTAAAAGAAAAAAAAAAAAAACAAATCACTTGTAATTAGGGGTGTTCAATGTCTGGGTTGGTCCGGTTTTTGTCAAAATTTTAGAAAATTAGGACCGGACCAAATACTTCGGTTCTGTAAAAATTTAGGACCAGGACCGGACCAATACATTATAGGACCGGTCCCATCGGTCCGGTTCCAATGGTCCGGTTCCACCGGTTCTACCAATTACAATATAATATATTTTTTACAATAACAAAATCTACAAGCAAGCATATTTAAAAATCAAATTATTGAACAATATTACAATAACAAAATCAACAGTTGGGTCGTAGCTTATCATGAACCAAATTACAATAACAAAATCAACACTTAGGAAAATGTTCAACAACTTGATCCCAACTAAAAACTTAACTAGCTAAAATAAACATGACTATTTTTTCCGAACCCAAGTTGGCAAACCTATATATATATATATATATATATATATATATATATATATATATATATATATATATATATATATATATGTATATATATATATATATATGTATATATTCGGTCCTATCCGGCTCCTGCTCAGATCACAGCGTATATTTTTTTCAAAACCGTGACTGACCAAATAATCGGTTTCATAAAAATTTGGAACTGCGACCTGACCAATACTATTTTTTTCGGTCCGGTTTTTATTGGCCCAAATCCGGTTTTCGATTCGATCCTGGCCTCTGATTTTTGTACAGCCCTACTTGTAATTGTTAAATATAGGAGTAGCATCTTTGTGGTTATCACTCCACGCACGTCATCTAAAATAGAAAGCGGAAGGTGTGATAATTTATTATATAATTTTTTTTAAAAAAAATAATATAAGTAATTAAATAGGAATAACATAAATTTAGGCTCCGTTTGTTTCGCAAAAAATGATTTTCTGTAAAATATTTTTCAAAAAATGAGTTTCCTGTAAAATATTTTTCGAAAAATAAGATAAATATTTCGGCTATTTGGTAAGGAAAATGTTTTCGGAATGGGATGTAGGGGTGGTGGTGGTGAGTGGAGTGGGGTGGGAATTTGTTAAAAATCAATTTAAATGATTAAATTTTTTTTTACCCGACGAGGAGTGAGGAGTTGTTAAAAATAAATTTTAAATGATTAATTTATTTTTTATCCGAGGAGGGGCAGGGGGTGGGTGATGGTGGTGAGTGGGGGCAGTGGGTGGTGGTGGTGAGTGAGGTGGATAACGTGGGGTGTAGAAAAGTTAGGTGTGTGAGGGTGTTACCATTTTTCGAAAAATGTTTTACTTAGAAAAAATTCGTAAGTCATTTTACGGCAAAAAATGGTGAAAACATTTTTCAAAAAATATTTTTCCTATTTTTCAATGCTTATCAAACTTCAAAAAATAGGAAAAACATTTTTCAAAAAATATTTTACAGCAAATAAACGGAGCCTTTATCTCTTCACTACGTTAATAAAACAACTAGAGTTGTTAAATGATTATAAAGCATCATTTTTGCCATATTTATTACTCCCTTCGTCCCACCTCACTTGACACTTATTTCCATTTTGGATCGTCCCAACTCACTTGACACTTCTCAAAATAGCATATTTTTTATAATTTTATATTCACTCTACCCCACCACTCATTCTCTCTCTTCATTTTCCACCACTCAATTTATTCAAACAATACTATTATTTACCCCACTCATTCTCTCTCTTCATTTTCTATCACACATTTTTTTTTTTTTATTTTTTTCTTGGTTTAGCTTGCGCCCACCTCAAAGATGTCAAGTGAGATAGGACGGAGAAAGTATTTATTATAGGAAAGAAAGAAAGAAAGTACATTATAGATTAAATTACAAAGAAATTGACAACCTAGCAACCAAATAAAAATCAAGAAAGTAGATGGTGACACTACACACCATTCCCGCTTTATAATCGTCCCCACCCTCTTCAATGTCTCTCTCCACTTTAATGTGTTCGAGATAATCATTACTTCAAGATTTAAATTGGGTAATTCATTTTAACTCTAAATTTTTAAATAAAAATTGCTACTGACTTGAGTTAACTTGAGTTGAATTAATGCTAGACAAATAATTAAACAAATTTAAAAAAAAATATTGGAATGATAAAATTGAATTAATCCTAATTCCGGTACTCATTATTTATCATTCTATGTTTATAATAAGTAAGGTTCTAAAAATTATTAGGCGGCTATGAGTTATCAGAGCGACTTAACGTCTAGAATATTTAGTCGGGATAAAATATTTCACAAAATTTTGGGGGAAACTAGTTTCTCCTTAATTTATAAAAAGTCCTGTTTTATAAACTGTTTCTAAATATTTACTAACTACTTGCAAGTAGAAAAAAAATGATCTTTTTATAATTTATGGAGAAACTAGTTTCTCCCGAAACTTGCTCAAAATATTTTAGACATAATTTATAACATCTTGACAAAATAATTTAGATGCAAGATGGAAAATGATGACAATGCCTATCTTGACAAATAAATGCCTATTATATACTTTCTTCTTCGTTTCTGCTGAATGGATATTTTTTTTTATTCGTCTCAGTCCAATGGAGACTGTCTAAAATGGAATGGAATCTTTACTATTTTTCTCACTCATTCTCTCTCCTATTTTACTTTTACACTCACAACACCAATCAAATCACTATTCCTCCCACTCATTCTCTTTCCTATTTATTTTTTCATAATCACAACATTTTCTTTCATTTTTTATCTCTTACTTTTTCTTAATCTATGTGCCCAAATTTTTGATATCCACTCAACGAAAACGGAGGGAGTACTATCTAAAAAATAAATGCCAATTAAATAATTCTTTTACTTTGTCTATAGATTCCTGAAATCTATAGTATAAATCACACCATGCCATCACATCTCATGAACAGTATAATGAATAGTGTCATGCCATCACATCTCATGAACAGTATAATGAATAGTATATCCACTCAACGAAAACGGAGGGAGTACTTATTCCTTTATTTTTTCTCTTTGAGCAATATTACATTTTATTTTTTAAGATACACTTATTTACTTACTTGTGTAATGATACGGTACCGTAATTTCTTATTATTAAGGGAAAAAAAAAAAAAAGGAAATAAAGTAAAAACAGAAAATGAGAAGGAATTTTATAAAATATTAGTCCTACTTTCTCACTCTCTTTCCAATCTGGCCGTCCTCTCTCTCTCTCTCTAGCAATCGCACCATAAACTCGCCTTAAACGCGTTCACGCGTATACTTGCGGATGACCACTATATATCCTCTTCTCCCTCCTTCCTATCCTTAGCAGGTGCAGAACATTTCTCGCTCCATTGTTCCTGCATCTGCTTTCTCTCTCTAGAATTTCCACAAATTTTCAAAAAAATCGAAAATCCATTTCACCCCTCAATTCCTTTCTCCATAGATACGTACACGCATTAGATCAATCAAGAAGAGGTTGTTGAAGAAGAGATTAAAAAGGAGATATGCCGTCATTGGAGGAGGAATTGTTTCCATCAACGCCGGGGAAATTTAAGATCGATCGTTCACACACAATGAATCGTACATTACACCGTTGTTTCGCCTCCACCAGCACCATGTTTCTCTGGGCGCTCTTCTTGATTGCCTTGACTGCTTCTTATCTCAGTTTCCAAAGCTTCGTTGATTCCGGTAGCCGGTACTTCACCGCCTCCTGGGGTGGTCTTCATTGGGAGAAGCAAGTCCGTAACTCCGCCCAGATCCACCGCGCTCACGGCATGTCCGTGCTTGTTACCGGCGCAGCCGGTTTCGTCGGGACTCACGTCTCCCTCGCCCTTAAGAAACGCGGCGACGGCGTCGTCGGACTCGACAATTTCAATAATTACTACGACCCGTCTCTGAAGAAGGCGCGGCGGGCCCTACTCGATTCACACAGCGTCTTCATCGTCGAGGGTGACATCAACGACCGGCGCCTATTAGCGAAGCTCTTCGACGTCGTTGCTTTCACGCACGTGATGCACTTGGCGGCGCAGGCGGGTGTACGATACGCTATGGAGAACCCTCAATCGTACGTTCATAGCAACATCGCCGGACTTGTCTCTCTAATGGAGGCTTGTAAATCCGCTAACCCACAACCCGCCGTTGTATGGGCTTCTTCAAGTTCGGTTTACGGGTTAAACGAAAAGGTTCCCTTTTCCGAATCGGATAGAACCGATAGCCCGGCTTCTCTTTACGCTGCAACTAAGAAGGCCGGTGAAGAAATCACTCATACATATAATCACATCTATGGATTATCGATCACCGGGTTGAGATTCTTCACGGTTTACGGTCCATGGGGCAGACCCGATATGGCGTATTTCTCGTTTACCCGTAACATTTTACAGGGTAAACCGATTACTGTGTACCGGGGAAAGAACCGAGTTGACTTAGCCCGAGATTTTACGTACATTGATGATATTGTGAAGGGATGTGTTGGTTCGTTGGACACGTCGGGTAAGAGTACCGGTTCGGGCGGTAAGAAGAAGGGAGCGGCACCTTACCGGATCTTTAATTTGGGCAACACGTCGCCGGTGACGGTGCCGACGCTCGTAAGTATACTGGAGAGGCACTTGAAGGTGAAGGCGAAGAAGAATGTGGTGGACATGCCGGGAAACGGTGACGTTCCGTTCACCCACGCGAACATCAGTTTGGCCCGAAGGGAACTCGGGTATAAACCCACAACCGATTTACAAACCGGGTTGAAAAAATTCGTTAGATGGTATCTGTCGTATTATGGGTATACTCACGGAAAGCCTGTAAATTGATTTTTATTTTATTTTATTTTTATTTTTGTTTGTTTAGATATACTACTGTATTGTATTTCTGTTTAGAAAGAAAAGAAAATATGGAAAGAAAATCAAGGAAAAAGAAAATACAAACTGTTTTCTTTTCTTGAGGATTATTATGTCAAAAAGGACGAAATTATCCTCTGATAGTTTTGTTGTTTATCTTCTTTCTTTGTAAGCTGTAAAGGATGAAGCAAAGATTGATTGTTAGTTCTGTATTTGCTCCCTGTCACTTTTTTTTTTATTACTGATTTACATTTATTTTTCAGCTGTGAACCTTATTTTTGATATTGAAGATTTAAAATATTATATTAACCTAAAATTATTATTCAAGCTTCATCCAGAAAAGAAAATGTAGGCAGATTGTTCGGGACAAATGGATAAGATGTTTCCTTACGTAAGAAAGATCATAAAAGCGAGAAAACGATAGATGGGTGAGAGTAAGTATAATAATGATTTAATTGAAAGTCACGAGTAAAAATATGATAATTGAAAGAAATTAAACCTTATTATTTCATGTCTAAACGGGATCGATATCATTTTTGAATGTTTGGAGATCTTAATAGTTTGTTAAATGTTGATTTGGGAAATAAATGTTGATTTGGGAGATTTGTGGTCAATTGTGCCTCATAAATGATTTAATAGCTGGTATGAAGTGACAGATTTTTAATAATGTGAGGGTTCATTTGAGTGCACTTACTTTTTTTTTTTTTTTTTTTTTTTTTTTTTTTTTTTTTTTTATACCCAGGCTTCCTTCGCCGAAGCAATTCCCTGACCACTACTTATCGGCCCCACAGCCAAAGCGGAGGTAAATCGCGGATACGCCCTAAATCGCCTGGTGATGGCGAAGACTCTTATACTCCTGGCCCCAAGGGAGTCCTCCTACAACGCGATAGTTGAACTCCCCACACTGAGGTTGCAAGCCCAGCAATGCCGCTTCCTAAACTGAATGAATGTGGCCCGGGAGACTCCTAAGGACCCTGAAACCCAAGGAAGAAATTAATTCACAAGAATTCCCCTTGGGGGGAATTGAACCGATGACCTCTTCTACGGAAAGCCATCGAAAATACCATTGGGCCATGGCCCATTAGGTATTTGAGTGCGTATACTGTTTTCATGACTAGTTGGCTTTATTTCTTAAGAATAATTAGTTCAATACTCCATCCATCCTGTTAATATTTCACCCTTTTAAAAGAAATCATGTAAATTAAAAAAAAAAGGTAAGTAAAAAAAATATTGTGAGTGTTAAAGTAAAATAGAAGAGAGAATGAGTGGAGAGAATAGTAAATTTAAAAAGTTTTGTGAGTATAAAAATGAAATAGGAGAGAGAATGAGTGGGTGAAATAGTAAAGATTCTTTGTCATTTTAGAAAATGTGAAGCTTTTAACGAAACACCCATTTTGGCAAAAGGTGAAGCTTGAAATGAGACGGAGGGAGTATATTTTTATTGTGCTAAAATTATGCGAATGGTTTTATTAAAATTGTAACTAATTTCCTCCATCTTGTTAATTAAGATTGTTTCATTTTAATTTCAATTAGCAATCTTAATTGAAAATTATCAATGATTTATAAATTCAATTACTTTATTAATTTAAAAAAAACTACTTCGTTATTATGCATTGATAATATTTTTTTTAATTATTAAATTAAATCTTATAACAATGATATTATGAGATTTTTCTTTTGCAAAAGGTGTGGTGTTAATGGAAATACATTAAAATTAACTTTTAATAAGATAAATTCTAAAATATTAAAGATAATAAATTTTAAAATATTCTTGTTAAAATATACGTAACATAAAGTAATGACTAAAAATTGAATAAGTACTTAGTGACCGAGCACTACTTTGGTGCTCCTGCGGTCTTCCTCTGTTTTGAAATTATTTTTTTTTTCATTTTTTTTTTGTTAACAGGAAGAAGTACTTTATACAAAATTTAGAAAGAAACACGTTTTTTCAATTGATTAGGAAAAAAGTGTTTTTAAATACGTCATAACATTTTTGTAAAAAAAGTGAAAATTTGTGTGCAATGGTATTTTTGTTAATAAGTCGTGCGCATTGGGTTATTACCAACAAACTTTCTGGATATCAAGCTCAAATAGTTATGAATATCCAGAACATTTGAGATTGATATACAAAATATTTGGTGCGCGTTGCGTCCTTGGCCAATAAACATTATGTTCTGGAGATCAAGCTGAACTGAAAGGATTATGGATAACAATATTAAAGTTTTTAAGATATCAATTTTAAATTTTTCTAAATATCAACATTAAAGGTTTTTGAATATCAATATTAAAGCCTTATGGATATGAATTAAAAAAATATTTGAACAAAATTATGACCAATAAACCTTCTGTATATCAAGCTCAAATGTTCTGGATATCCAGAACCCTTTGACTTTAATAGCAAGAAAGTTTGTTGGTCATGAACCCAGCGCATAGCAAACCTTGGACCCAGCACGTAGCAAACCTTCTAAATATCAATGTTAAAAGATTTTGAAAATTCAGAACCTTTAAGATTGATATTAATAACCTTTGAAACTAACATCCAAAAGGTTATTTTATGAAGGAAATAATCATGAAGGAAATATTGATAACTATAAAAAGTCATTGGACTTCGCCCCGTGTTAATAGTTTTACAAACCTCAAAAGACTTCATATAGGCCCTCAAACTCAAACTCAAACTCAAACTCAAACTCAAACGGGTCTTTTATATTTTTTATAAATTAGTGTTAAATGATGATAAAAATGTCATCGTACACGAAATTTCTATTATTTACAAAAATGTCATCGCGTATTTGAAAACACGTCTTTCTTAACCTTTAGGAAAGATGCGTTTTTCAATACTTTAAACAATATTGTTAAGTTGATTTAATAATTCTTAAAGACTTAAGATATACTCTCTCCCCGTCCAAGTTTAGTGTGAACTTATTTCCCTTTTAATCCGTCCCAGATTAGTGTGGACTGTCAAAAATGGCAAAAAAATTTTACTATTCCATCCACTCATTCTCTCTCCTATTTTACATTTACACTCATAACACCAATCAATTTACTATTCCTCTCACTCATTCTCTTTCCTATTTAATTTTTCATACTCACAAACAACTCTTCCACCTATTTCTATCTCCTACTTTTTTTTAATTCTTGTGACACAATTTTTGATTCACACTAAACTGAGACAGAGGGAGTATAATCATTATAAATATTATAAATAATTATTTTTAAAAATTTATATAAATAATTAATTAACTTAAAATTATTGAGCGGTGTAAATTGGAACATTCAGTTGTGAATGGAGGAAGAGTAAGATTTTTCAAAGGTGCATGATTAATGCGAAAAAGATTTACAGCTAAGGTTTGCGGATGATTGCGTAATCGTAGGGAGGGAGGGACAGCTGCTGATAAACGAGGAATAATGAGGAAGTTAGGAGGAGAACTAAGGGCAGCTTTTTAGTGGGTCCCACGCGTTTTTTATTTGGCCAGGGTGTATGTAGGGTTTGTTTTTGTCCTCTGTTAAACTGTGTTTGGATTTTTGTTGCCGACACACTTGGATTGTAAGATTTTACATTGGGCTCCCTCCTCTTCCTTGGATCTTCCTTGGCCCTCTTCTCTCGTTCTTTTACAATTTTTGTCGACATAAATCTTATACAAGGACTTTTGTTGTAATTTAAATCTTCTTTCGATTGATTATCCGTTATACTAGTACTTAAAAGCCCATGCCATAATGGCACGGGTCAGTATCCCATCTAATCAAAGATTTTTCTTATCATAATTTTACATTATTTCAAAATTTATTTTTGATCATGAAGAAATTTATACATTCAGATATCTATTCTGATGAAGATAATGGGTTCATATACTATAATCTGTAATTTTCCAAACTTTCAAGACTATGATGAAAGCATGCATATCACAAACTAAGCGAATTGCGTCACTATAGATGGTATATATGATGAAACTAATAAATATCTATTATACAATAGAGGACTGAAAAAACTGCCTCTTATCTTTACATAAAGAGGGGCTGAGATCATTTGGTAACTGCTTCAATCCTACGGCCTAGCATCAACGCAAACCCACGTTCTCTTCTTCCCCTTAGTGAAAATTCAGCCATTCTCCTTCTCCTTCTCCGTTTCAAATTACACACAGTTATGTGCGTTTGTGGATCGCCGCCGTGACCAATTCTTCTCCTCCTCCTATTCGGATTTGCTGAATCATCTCTCCCCCAATTCCTACTTCTTCTCCTGATCAATCCTTCTCCGTTTCAATCTAGCAACTCCCTTTCCAATTCTATTTCCTCCATGGCTGCTTTATATAAACGTCAATCTGAGGCTCCGATTCATCCTCCCTCAAATTACCCTCAATCTCTCAACTATTCTCGATTGAACAATATCAAACACTTCTTTTCGATCTCTATTTTCTCCGTGCTTCAGGTACGCTGTTTCTCCATCTATCTCTCTCTCTTACTTCTATGGGTTGATTTGTTCCACTGATTTGTTTAATCTTCACTGACTGCTTTTGTGGTGCAAAAAAATAGATAACCTTTTTGTGCACATAATATGTTTGATTGAATGCCTAACCCAGATTTTTGCCTTGGCTGTGAATTTTTTTCTTCCCATTTCAGTTTAGATAATATGCCTTTTTTTTTTTTTTTTTTTTTTTTTTTTGCAGAGGCACACTACAATTGAAGCTAATTGGTATTTCTGTATGTTTCTTGATTTTGGTTTTCTTGACAGGCGATTTCACTTTGCTATTAAAGGGTTCTGTAAAGCGTGAGGCTTTCCAAGACAAGGTTTGTGAAGTTTTTCTTTCACACCCATAATCCACTCAGTTATTTAAGTATTTGTACAAAAAATGATGATTTTGTGTTTTGAAATTGACAGGTTGTTTGGATTACTGGAGCCAACAGGGGAATAGGTATGTTATATAACATCAATTGTTGTTTCTTAGATTGAAATTACCTGCTTGGTTGAGATATTTATCATTTTCAATTATTTATTTTGTGTCTTCGCCTGTTCGATAGTTTCGTTAGATCATCAGATACATGAACTCACACCCGCGTCTAGATCAGTGACCCCAAGCTTAAACTGTTTTTTTTTTTTTGCACATTTGGCCATCATGAATATTTGACTCCACTGTTGTCTGAATCCAGTTGAAGGCACTAACATTGAGTAATTGATTTAAAGACTATCTCATAGCTCTTTTGCTCAGAGGCAAAAACACTGAAACTACCCCAAGGAAAAAGAAAACCAAGGGCGAGGAGAAGCCAGATATTAAGATGGACTGGGATGAATTGAGAAAAATATATTGTAGAGGAAGAGAAGGTGGTCGTAATATTAGCAACAGGGACTCACGTAGGCGGAAGCAGTTAGGTGTTCTACAGTTGATGAGATTTCTAAAACCATCAAAGAACGAGGAATGAACAATGTGCTTGCAAGACGGATTAAGGTACTCATATTGTACCGATAAAGCAAATAAAACTGCCTTTTTTTTTTTTTTTAATTCCATATAGTAGCTTATCTTAATAACTCGTATATATATTGCAGGAATTCCTTGACCGAATATATAAAGATCATGGGAGTCTTGACCTCGAGTGGCTAAGAGACGTTCCACCAGACAAAGCAAAGTAACCTAAAATGGTTTTCTTTGTTTTATGATTTTATCTTTTTGAGGTTTGATCTTCATTCATTTCACCAGGAAAGATTCTCATTAATAGCCATGCTTGTAGGGAGTACCTGCTGAGCATAGATGGACTTGGTTTGAAAAGTGTGGAGTGTGTACGACTTTTGTGTCTACACCATCTTCCATTTCCAGTAAGATTATGAGCATTTATTAGTTATTTTCTTACGTATGCTGACTGCCGTATTTCCAATTTTGACATGTTTCTTTTTAAAGGTTCACTAATGTGGCGCGAGTAGCAGTTCGTCTTGGGTGGGTCCCATTACAACCACTTGCCGAAGTCATGTTGCATAATCTAAATGCGTAAGCATCTGACTGGATAATTCCAGTAAAGTAAATATTTTGCTACACTCGGTTCAAAAGTGAGGTTGTTATTTATTTTTTTATTTTATAAACTTATGTTGTCAAAGTGTCTGTGCAATTTGCTGCTGGTCAAAAGGATGATCTGGCTTAATTCCTGATCATGTTTCGTATTTAGGTACCCTGTGATGGATTCCATTCAGAAATATCTTTGGCCGAGGCTGCTCAACCTTTCGCAAAAAGAATTGTAATTTTCCGTTAACTCATAAACATCCTTGCTATTCACTTTCAAAATTTTAGTTTTGCAAAAATATAATGAACTATGATTTTTTTTTTTTTTTATTTTTTTGAAAAATAAATGATTTAGGGACAGTTATTTGAAGGTAAAGTTTCAAAAGGTCCTTCATTTTGGGACAAAACATGACATTCAATTTGGGACAGAGGGAGTACATGCGTATGCATTTCAAGAAAATGCCACTAGACTCCTACTCCTGGTACCCCCAATGATGTGGATTTGGTTTCTTAACATATCCAGTCCCACCAGTTGACCTCAATGACTGAATCAATCAAAACTTTCATTTTCGTTGGGGATATGGAATGGGAATCTAGCATTTCTCATAAAACTAGGGAAATTGGTTCGGAAATTTAGCATAAACTGTATCTGAATACCATTTTTATTTAACACAGGTATGAACTACACTATCAAATGATTACTTTTGGAAAGGTATGCTGTTTAAACTTTAAAGCATTATGATGATATAAAGTCACAAGTTTCCTGTTCTTAACCTTAAAGAAACACGCAAGCTTTAAACTTTGTAGGTTTTCTGCACGATGAAAAACCCGAACTGCAATGCATGTCCAATGAGATGAAGTAAACAGATTAAAAATCAATCTTGAGCTGCAGTGGTATATTGCTTCCTTAACCTTTTTTTCTTCCCTGTAATCGTAATCTTTAAAAATTAGTTTTTTTTTTTTTTGGTACCATATTATTTACAACATCTCACATCTGACTATATTATTGCTTTACTGATGAAAAAAATTTTGTTTCATCCTAGAGGTTTTTTTTTTTTTTTTAAAAAAATAATAACTGATTTGGATCTCAAGAGCTTGGTGGACATTTTGGATGAGGAGCTTCAGGACTCCTGAGGTTGAGAAATGGGATAGTGGCAAGACAATTTCCTAAAATGTGAAGTGCTGCAACTAAACGGGTAATGATTACTTGGTCTGGGTTTTTTTAGTTATGATAATTTGGGATTAACTTTGCACTATTTTAAAGTGTCCAAATTGTTCTTTCATATTTTATCAGATTAAGGATTTCGTTTGTTCACTTTAGATGGTTTCTGTGATTCCCCTGTTTTGTCATCCACCACACATAATCAATTTTAATGGTAATACTTTGATGCTTTGCTCATAGTCCCATTTTTATCTTTTTTTTCTCTCTCTCTCTCTAAGAAAACACACACACTCTCTCTCTACCTTCAAAATTCTTCTTCCCCCAACTGCTGCCCTCCTCCAACCGCCGCACTCCTCCACCTCTTGAAATCCGGCAGCCTCCCACCACAATTACCGGCGCCACCATCCCACTACCATCACCAAACACACACACACACACACACAAACACACACTCTCTCTCTCTCTACCATCATCACCATCCCACCGCCACCATCTCTCTTCTTATTCATCATCCTCGCTTGCTCGAAACCCGTCCCTGAAATATCTCGATTTCGCTTGCCCAATCTCAATCCCTCTCTCATTTCTCACTCTAGATCTGTATAGGCCCTGTTCTTCGTCAAACCCCCGTCCATGCCTTGACACAAAGCCCTAGTTATTCAAATTCCGGTGATTCCACCGAAAAAGGTGTGATATTTAATGATGAAGAGATGAGGACAGCAGAGGTTCTCCGCCAGGCTGCTGCATCTGTGAGTATTTAGGAGATGAGGGATTTTACTTATGAGCCCCCGAATCCGGATGATATTTTCTCTGTTTTTGAAAATGTTAATTTTGAGGAAACAAATGTGAGGGTGATTGAAGCTTGTCCTGTTTATAGTCCCGTTAGCCATGGCTCAAAATCATACTCGGCCCGAGGCGAATATGCTCAATAAAGATGGTATTCAGCGACATTCGAATCCTTATTTCAATCAAAATGACGATATCGATGAAGATGATGATGATGATGAAAGTGGGTGGGAAACTGTTAGCCATGTCGAGGGTCAAGGTTCGAGCTACTCCACCAATGGGAGTGATCCGGCAGCGGAACAGAGTGGGAAGAAAATGCAGGGGAGGAAACCCCAATAACAGAAATCAGTGAAGTCTTTTCCGTTCACACACACACACACAGAAAGAAAGAGGGGGAGAGATGGAGAGCTTGAAACTTACATTTAAGAAATATTTACAGAGAAAAAAAATAAGAAAATGATAGGAGTGGGTAGTTTAGTAACTGTTGTGTAATTGATGAGTGGGTGTGATGAGTGGAACATTTTTTTTTCTTTTATAGATTAAATCTCAGCCTTTGGATCAACTTGCCAACTTTAAATCTCAGCCTCTCTTTATGGGGGGCTAAGAGACGGTTATATGCCCCCTCTATTGTATACTCCCTCCGTCCCGCAAAACTTTACCCCTTTACTGTTGAGAATGGAAAATAAGAAATAATATTATTAAAGTAGGTGTTGTGAGTGGGAGGAGAGAGAATGAGTGGAGAGAATAGTAAATTTGAAAAGTGTTGTTAGTATGACAAGTGGGTCCCATGAATAAAGAAGTATTAAATAATTTTCTTTTTAGGAAAGTGGAACTTTAAAATGGGACGCCCAAAATAGTAAAAGGGGTAATGTTTTATGGGACAGAGGGAGTATTAGATAATAACTTATAAAAATGCACTTACGCCCCGTAAAATTTATCCAATTTATAGTCCTCCTCAAAAAACTTTTTTTTTTAAATAAATTTCTTATTTAGTGAATAAATGAAAAAAGTTACAAAAGATAAAATATTATAAAATTGAGTCAACTCATTCATAAAATTCTAAACAAGTTTGATTCAACTCTGATAAAGTTCAAATTTTTATAACATTTTATATAAAATTTAATTCTAGGATTTAAAGGATAATATTATTCATAGTTAAAAATTAAAATATAAACAGTAAAATATTTGTAGCTAACTGAATTTTTTTCATCAAAAACTTTGTAGCTAACTGAATTTTTTTCAATATTTCCAGGTTCACTATGTTTTTACAAAACTAAAATTTTGAAAGTGAATACTCCCTCCATCCATGAAGTTTGTCCCCGTTCGACTTTCTTGTTCAATTCATTAATTCTTTAACCAATACTCTATGAAAACTTAGTTATTCCTATTGTGAAAGTTTGATATACATAATTAAGCCCTATATAACAGTTTAAACTCTTATAGCAAGTGGTAACTTAGGGGGCTTTTGTTTTTTCATTTTACCTCTTATTAAGAGGTAAATCACTTAATTCTAAGAGGCAAAACACTTTAAGTGTGTTTGTTTTTTTTTTTTTTTCCGGCCTTAATGCCTCTTAAAAGCCACTGATTTTTAAGAGGTAAAAATGGTGCTGAAAGCCTCTTAAAACGCACTGTTCATGCTTGGTTTATGTTAATTTTTTTTTTAAACCGTTTTCTTGTTCACTTTGCATTTACGTTTGGGTTTTTTTTTTATTTTTTTTTAATTTTTTTTATTTTTTTAACTGCTTTCAGATAATGAATTCAGATACAAAATCAAATAACTTATCCAATTCAGAATTCAGTTTTCAGTTGCTGCCTCTTAATCATTCAGCCATTTTCAGAACTGAAATCAGATTTCAGCACTTATCACTTAAAAAAAACAAAAACCCCCTTACATGATATCAAAACATAAGGTCCCAAGATCGATTTCACCCGCTAACAGTATTATTCGGATTTTGTGCAAAAATTGCACTGAAATCGAACTTGAAACCTTTTTTTAATACCATAATAATTCTTAAATTCATGCCAAAATTTCACAAAAAAAAAAAAAAAAAAAGCATTTTTTCTAAGCAATAGGAAAAACATTTTTTTTAATACGTTATATTTAGAAACGTCAACCCAATTAACGATATGTCCACGAAAGCCGCCATCTTTCCCTGTTCTGTTTCGAAAGTCACATGATTCAAAATCAAACTAACTAATCATATTTCATCTTAGATTCAAATCCATATTCAAAGTTAAAATCCTTTGCGTACGTCATCATTGTGCCAAAAAAATCTCATTTCTTCGTTTGTATTTTAGCTAGATTTTCATCAACACACTCTCATATAATGGAGCAATAAGGGAGCAACACTCAACACTCACCCTTATCGGAGGTTACACCTTTTATTTTACTCTTTTGAAAACTACCAGCATCATCAATTAAAATTAGGGGTGGACATGGTTCGGTTTGATTCGGTTTGAAAGGAATTTGGAGACCAAATCGCTAGTGCTCGGTTTGGGAAAATCCCAAACCAAATTGAACCATAGAAAATTTCAAACCAAACCACCTCGGTTCGGTCTCAAACCACGGTTTCATAAACGGTTCAAACCGTGGTCCGAACTGCGGTCTAGACCGCTATCCGAACTACAAACCTGTTCAACTAAAAGCGTTTCTCTTTACATATTTTTTTTTATCAAACTAGCAATCATATATATTAAACATAAAACACAAATACTACTATCCAAATAGGAATGAGTTTTAGTAAACTGAAAGTTCATTGTGATTCATCTTTAATTTTTAATGAACGGCTAGAATTTCGGTTCAAGAATTTCATGGTTCGGTTCCGTGGTTCGGTTTCACGGTTCCAAACCGCGGTTCGGTCTGAATCGGTTCGGTTCGGTTTTGAGGTTCCAGACTGCGAGCTGAACCGAACCACACGGTTTATTAAATTTTCAAACCAAGCTAAACCATTTATAGAAAAAAACCAAACCAAACTGCGTGGTTTGGTTCGGTTGGTCTCAAACCGCGGTTTGAACCGAACCATGTCCACCCTTAATTAAAATTGTCGATAAATGTATAATGAATTGCCGGTGTTTGTGTAAAAGAATGACATTGCATGTGTGCTTGAGTTTAATTGTTGGTATAAAATAGTGTCAGTATTGTTGTAAAAGAGTGTTAGTGTTGGTGTAAAACAGTGCACTTGGCATTTAATTACCCATTCACTGCACTCAATTATAAACGCACTGGCACTCAATTATATACGCACTACTGGCACTCTTTTAACACTACTACTGACACTCTTTATAACTTCCACTAACACTCTTTTATCACTATTATTGGAACTTATTGACAAGTGTACTGGCATTTAATTACACATGCACTGGCACTCAATTGCACATTCACTGAAACTTAATTATACATGCACTGACACTCAAATACACATGTACTAATACTCTTTTAACACTACTATTGACACTCTTTTATCACTATCATTGGAACTCATTAACAAGTGCACTGGCATTTAACTACCCACGCACTGGCACTCAAATATACTACACACTGACACTCAATTACACATGTGCACTGACACTCTTTTTAACACTATTATTGATATTCTTTGTCACTATCACTGACACTCTTTTATCACTATCATTGGAACTCATTAACAAGTGCACTGGCATTTAACTACCCACACACTGACACTCAATTATATACGCACTGACACTCAATTACACACGCATTGACACTCAATTATTCACGCACTAGCCCTTATTAATAAGTGCGATGACACTCTATTACACACGAACTGACACTCAATTACACACGAACGGGCACTTAATCAAAAATTAATTTCAGTAAATTTCGATCGTCTATATTGTACAGATGAATCTACTGCTTGTTAAATTCAACTTTGCACTCCTCCATTCTACAAATCAGAGACGATTAAACAAACTCTAAATCAAACTCATAACTCAATGGGTCAACAATTTTACAGTAGCTGATGCAGAAACCAATACCCAGGTGATGTTAATCAAGCAGCCATAGAAACAATTTTTCAAAGGTAATAATAATGCGCATTTGTTCGACGATGCCGAGAAAGAGAAACGAGCACATGTTCGACGCATAGAAAGAGAATCAAAGAAACGTGAATAATTTTTACGGGATATCCGTCGTTCCGATTTGAAATCCCGTTTTTTTTATCAATTGAGAAAAACTTGTTTTTTATAAAACAAACTCTAAATTCATATGATTACTCATTTTGAAATGAAGAAAGTATTTTTATCACAAATAAAATTAGATATTCATATTTTTAGAATGAGAGAGTGATTAGTTGAAATTGCAAATAAAGTCACTCAGCTTCTAGTGTTGTGGGATTTTTTTCATTCAACCAATTTTATTACATGACCACTTTCTTTGATGTCATCCATTTTTTCGTTAAATTGTCATGTAGTAGAAATGGGTGCATTTGACTAAAATTTAAGAGTAACTCTTGTGAAAAACTAGTTTTTTTTCAAAATGTTATAAAAAACTAGTTTTCAGAACAGTTCATCACTCTTATTAGTTTGACTTAGTGCTTTAAAACTAGTTTTTTTCTAATGTTACGAAAAAACAAGTTTTTTGCAGGATTTTGGCAAAATTTAATAAAATAAAAACCAAAAAATAAAATACACTGCATATCAAAGGTTCCATATATTATACTACTAGTAAAAGCCCGTGTCCGAGGACACGTTTTTTTTTTTTTTTTTCTTAAGCCCGTGTCCGAGGACACGTTTTTTTTTTAATTTTTTTTTTTTTAAAAGGGCAAAATGGGAAAGGGACAACTTAGTGCGGGCAAAATGAAAAATTTTAAGACTTCTGCATCGTTCATCAGATCAGTAGCACTGTTCCCATTTATACTATAGATTAATTAAAAATGACATTTTGTTAATTGAGGATTCTTTATTAATATCACTAAATTTAATGGTTTAATTAAAAAATAAAAAAAGTGAGAGGGCAAACACGCGCAGCTCTGTATGAGGTCACGTGCCTCATATCTTTTCCTTCCCCAAAACACAGAAATTTTCTCGCCTTGTCTCTGCAGAATTCATCTCCTTAATCGGAACCAGGTTGAACCCTAATTAATCGACCTCGCTCACTCAGACGAATTATTCAGGGCATCCATTTCAATCCACTTCTAGGTAACAATTTATACGCAATTGATGTTTCTCTGTGCTTTACTCGTACGATTTTATGGATTTTTTGATGTTATCGTAAAAAATTATGTACACGCATGTCTGATTAGTTACGTATTAGAAAGTTCATATGTTTATCCTTAGGGTCCAAATTCAGCATCGAGCCAAACCGAACCGAACCCACACTAATAAGGTTGTTTTTGTTAGCATCGACCACTTAATGCTTGTTGGTTAATTATTTTCTTTTGTGAATTTACTTCAAACTAAGGGTTATTTTCTTTTGTGAATTTACTTCAAACTAAGGGTGAACCCTTGACTTGTATTGTAACAACCATCCCATATTCCTCTTAACGAACAAACATCAATATTCTCACTTACCGAGTAAAAGCCATCATTGTAGACATTTAAGTATCTCTTCATTTATTTAATGAAAGAGGTACTTAGTCTCAAGTAGTTTCACAAAAGGAAACCGGTTAGCAACAAAGCATTAAGTGCTTGATGCTTTCGAACACAACCTAAATCTGGATTCGTTAAGCTGAATTCAAGTGTTTTGGACTAAGGATGAATTGAGTTGAGTTATGTCCTGTATCACTTGTTCTGCTGGTGATTTGCCATGAATTTTATATGATGTTTTACTTGATTATGATTTTCTTGTTTTTTTCCTTTTCATTTATCTGCTTTACTTTCGAATTTTACTCTTATGAATTGGACAATTAAATTTTGAAATGTAAATACTGTCCTATTGTGAATAAATATAATTGATGAGAAAGTAGTTTATTTCATTAGATTATCTCCACGTGATTAGTTTTCTATTTGATGCATAGCTCAATTGTAGACTACGATATAAGGAGTGTGCGTTCATTGGTGTAGATATAAGGAATGGGAAAGGAAGCCGATTATAGTCCTCATGGGTTTATCTTTATCTTTTTTCTCCATGTTTTTTATTATTTTGGCATCAGAAAAAGGAACTTGTGTGAGTTATTGAACCTTGTTACGCTTTCTTTTGTGCACCCTTACTATATTCTCTTCATTCAAAGAGTCCTACTTTTGGTGTTTAAATATTCCTTTCAAATAGTCGTAATAATTTTTATGTGTGTTTGAAATTACCCTTGTCGCATTCGACTGAAATGAGAACATTTGATTCTTCAGACTATGAACATTTATCTGAAATGATGTTAGTACATATTTGACTTCAAACCGTGGATTATTTGGCTGGAAAGGAGAATATTTCCCCTTATCGATGGATCACTAAGCCTGACTTTCATCTCTGTTTAAATGTCTGTTTTTGCCTGAAATTTTGTAAATATTCTACGTCGCTCTGGTAGATTTAGTGTAAATATCATATCCTTAAAAGATTATGCATCTTTAGCGATTTTAACTGCAAACTATGTGTGCCTTAGTTTCTAATGCATTCGGATCCTTTCTCCATCATGTAAAGATCGCCAGGAAATGAGTTTATCTTATCAGACCACCAAGTCCTTTATAACCATAGAAAAATCGAATTGATTAATTTTTGGAAGATTAACCAACATGCATTGATATTACATTCCCTGCTGCTTTTGCAACATGTTAGTGTAAGCTACCGAGGTGGTGCTCGGGACATAAGTAGAAATTATAAAACAGATGCAAACATTTTCAAATTTCACGTGGAGATGGACTTTGTTTTTCAAGTATATGCTGCTGTGAGCTCGATTGCCATCAAGAAATCAATTTTGCAAGAGGAGATGGCTTGTTAATGACATAAAATCACCAGGCTAACAATTGCCTCCTGAAAGTAAAGTTTAGCGAGAGTGATTTTGATTCTAAAGATTGTTGTCTTTTATCTGGGTAAATGTAGCACTCGGATTCATGTCATGATAATGTGACAAAGTTTTTATGCTGTCCGTCACACGCCTACCGCAACCCTCATCCTTTATCCTGGCAGGCAAGGATAAATCCTTTGCGGATTTGGGTAAATGTAGCACTCATTTAAAAAAAATAGATATTTCTTGACTTTCTTTTAAGTAGCTTATTTAATCTTCTCGTAGCTATCCTTTGGCTATAATATGGTGCTGCAGAGAACTACTAAGTTTGGTGAGCTGCCTAACTATCTACATCTGTAGTAAAATGGAAAAGTTCACTGATGTCTTAGCAAGTAACTGAATCCTAATCCACTAGTACGAAACCTTTTGTCTACGTTGTATGGAGCTGATCGTATATCATCAAATCCACAGGGGACAATTAATCAAGTTCAAAGGCTAGTCCTTTGAGGCAACAGTAAGAATTGTTCCACTGTGACGTGGACCTTTCAAAGCTTAAGAAAACTTCTGTGCTTGCTTGTGCATTAGACCTTTATGAGACTTGATGATGGTTTTGTTGGTTTAGGAGTCCTAAACTACAAGGAAAAAGGGGCTAAGTCGGAGGAGTCTTTGGTGAGATCAAAGGAGGATTCAAAACGGAGAAGGAGTCTGAGCACGGCTGGGAGGAGCGCGAGGCGGGCGCCTGGTCTGGCCGAGGCGGGCGCCTCAAGGGCCGAAGTTTTGGGCTTGGTCTGTCCTTCGCGAGGCGGCCGCATGGAAGGCTTGAGGCGGGCGCCTCAAGCATGGCCGAGTTCTGGGCTTCGATTTGTTTCCTTATTTGATTGTAACTCTTCTTAAATTAGATTTAGGGTTTCCTTGTAACTATATAAGCATAATTTCGGCCTAGAACACATTGTAGCAACATATTAGAGAGACTAATAACATATTGGCTTGGCGGTGCCCCGGACGTAGTTCGCGAGTTGGTGAATGAGCCGGTAAACAACTCTTGTGTTCTTGTGTGTGATTGTTTCTTTCTTGTACGTGTGGGTGTGTTAATTTCTTTGTGTTGATTGCAAACGGAGAGCACCAATTTCACAACAACTGGTATCAGAGCTTTGGTTTGGTGGATTCAAAATTCTTTCATTAGTTGATTAATTTTGAATCGCGTTCTTGGGGATTTTGGTGAAGCAGTCAAGATGAAGAACCATATCGAGAAATTCAGCGGTGTGAATTTCACGTTTTGGAAGACAAGGATTGAAGACTACCTTTATTGTAAGGATCTTCATAAGCCGCTCAAGGAGAAGCCCGAAGACATGTCACAAGGGGATTGGGAGGTGTTGGATCGGAAGGCGTTAGGAGCGGTAAGGAGTGCCACTAACCGACGACGTTGCACGGAACGCCATGGAGGCCAAGACAACGGTGGAGTTGCTACAAACGCCGTCGGACATGTATGAGAAGCCGTCGAATATCAATAAGGTGCATTTGATAAAGAGGTTTGCGAATGCGAAGATGTCGAGGGGCGACACCGGCAAGTCATATCGGCAATTTCAAAGGTATGGTGGACCAATTGAAAAGTGTTGATATTACTTTCTCCGATGAAGTGCTAGCTTGTTTTCTTCTAAAATCATTGCTCGATAGTTGGGAGGTTACCGTCACAACGATTAGTACGTCGAAAACGGCATTGGTGTATACGGAGGTTAGAGATATCATCCCGCAAGAGGAGTTGCGAAGGAAGGAGAAAAGGGGAGAATCGTCCGTAGATGGGGCCGCACTTAAAGGTGGAGAGAAAAAGGGGTGGACCTAAGGGGAAAAAGGTCAAGTGCTACAATTGTGGTGAATTGGGGCACATCGGTTATGATTGTCCGGAAAAAGTGGTGGTGCGCGCGTGGTGGATGATGGTGGTGATGTATTAATCCTAGGGAGGAGCAGCTTCGGGTGAAGATTGGGTGTTGGATTCTCGAGCTTCTTGTCATGCTAGTGGGGATGCGGAATCAATGAGGCGTTACAAAACCGGAGATTTTGGGGTTCTCTATCTTGGTGATGGTCAACCATCAAGATCAAAGGTAAGGGGATGTAATGATGAAGACACCTAATGGGCTGTTTTACAACTACACGACGTGATGCATGTTCGGATTTGAGGAGGAGGGTGATTTCTGTGGGACAACTTGATAGTGAAGGATACGGTGTTTCTTTCATTAGTGGGTCTTGGGAAGTCACAAAAGGGGCTAAGGTGTTGGCTCGTAGGGTTAAGGGAAGACGTTGTACTCTACCTACAATGTCGTTTTTCGTTCGGTGGGAGCAAGAGGCTTAAGAACCGGCCTGTTGGTGTAAAAAGGGGAGACATCAAGAAAGCGGTATGTTGGGAGGACACAAAGTTGATCAACGCGCGTGGATGTCCAAGTGGCCCTAACAGAGAGCGGATCTGCATCAAGAACAGTCGATGCAAGAAACAAGGTGTGTCCAAGTTTCAAGGGGAGGCATTGCGAGAAAGGTGGGTCTGGAGGGAGAAGGCGAAGTTAGACTTGCGGGGAGAAATCAAGGTAGAAGCTGATTTGGGGAGGCAAGAACGATCTAACACGGGGAGGTTGAAACGTCGCTTGGTTTCAACTCGCCTTAGTACTTGAGGAGAGGTGCGGTAGTGTCGAAGCCGATATGGATGAGGGGGAAATGTGTTCGAAGGTCTTTACTCCGTGGTGGGAGTTGATGGGTGATTCTATGTTTGTTAGTTTAGTCTCCGGTGGGAGATTGTTGGTTTAGGAGTCCTAAACTACAAGGAAAAAGGGGCTAAGTCGGAGGAGTCTTTGGTGAGATCAAAGGAGGATTCAAAACGGAGAAGGAGTCTGAGCACGGCTGGGAGGAGCGCGAGGCGGGCGCTCAGTCTCGGCCGAGGCGGGCGCCTCGGGGCCCGAAGTTTTGAGCTTGGTGTCCTTCTTGCCGAGGCGGCCGCATGGAAGGCTTGAGGCGGGCGCCTCAAGCATGGCCGAGTTCTGGGCTTCGATTTGTTTCCTTATTTGATTGTAACTCTTCTTAAATTAGATTTAGGGTTTCCTTGTAACTATATAAGCATAATTTCGGCCTAGAACACATTGTAGCAACATATTAGAGAGACTAATAACATATTGGCTTGGCAATTGCCCCCGGACGTAGTTCACGAGTTGGTGAATGAACCGGGTAAACAACTCTTGTGTTCTTGTGTGTGATTGTTTCTTTCTTGTACGTGTGGGTGTGTTAATTTCTTTGTGTTGATTGCAAACGGAGAGCACCAATTTCACAACATTTGACATCTGTGCACCATGTCTTTGCTTTTTACACCTTATCAAAAGTAACAAAAGCTACACTAGTATATATATATATATATATATATATATATATATATATATATATATATATATGGCGTGTTGAAATACCAAATCGAAAGGTTGCATTATGCTAAGGCTCTTCATTATTCCCAATCTTATGTTAGAGTAGAGTGGAGGGAACTGAGGCCCAATACAGATATTGCATATGAAGTGACATTATGTCTAAAACTATATAGGCATTTGTAACCCACCAGCATAATTGAAGCAAAATAGGACGTGTTTCATGCAATAGTCGCTATAGTATAAGTAGACTAAGATTCTAGCTTTACGCTTGGTAAACTAGTGCATCTTTACTCAATCAAACTTTTTCTGTAAATGGAAGTTAGAGATTCTTAGAATATGGCTTCCATCGATTGGAGTTTGCTAGAGACATTAGCTAGTCTAGTGGTAAGGACCATTCTTGTGGGTGGCTGATTTTGGTTGTCTCATCCTGGTGGTAGAGACTTAGGCAATGTAAGGGTGCATCCATCTCTCCAAGCTGCCATCTCAAAAAGTTTTTCACTCCCAAGGTGTTTAGTTCATTTATTTCATAGCTATGATTTCTCAAGTTTCTGGTCACAACACTCACTTGTTTCAAAAATTAAAGAAGAAAAATAATAAAAAGGGAAAAAAAGAGAATGCTACTTTAGTACCTTAACTTTTTTTTTTTTTAATATATACTCTCTTTTGGTGATACCTTTCAAACTGTACTACATCGCATATTTTTCTTATGCAACATACAAGAAGCACCATGCATTTGAAAGAAACAATTTAGTTTGAAAGATAAATAAAAATTTATTGGTGATATTGGTTTATGGAACTTCTTTTTAATGTGACAATCTAGAAGGGAAAGTAGGGCAGTTTTTATGGAAGGTAGGAGTAGTTTCATAATGAGACATGGATGAATATACACCACATGCTATTTAGATCTCACTGGAAGCTGTTAATTGTTGTATGAAGTTTATCCATAAATGGCTAACGTCCTCATCTACACAATGTACTTCTGTTTGCCTAAACACTAGAGTGTTTTTTGTAGAGGTTGTCATGGTTTCCGGGGAGATGTTCAAGTTAGGAATTTATTTGTCTGATGCATAGCAGTTATTTTGTTCTCATATTTAGATTATTATTGAATTTATATAGGAACTATTCATACAGAAAAATTTATTATGCTTGTTCTGTTATTTTCTTCGTTTTGGATGCAAGTTATTGTTTCAAGTCTTATGTGTACTCTATAAATATGGAAGAAAGTGTGTTGGACTGGCCTCTAATGCATCAGCTGCATTACTAACAACCATATAACTTATTCTCATTTCTTTGGCTTGATTTCAGTGCATATGCTCTGTGCCAACTTTAAGCTGAACCTATAGATTGTGGTTGATCCTCTCCTTTTCAAATTTCAATTTATTAGGGACAGTATTTGTGTTCCCAAAATGTAAATCTGCCCATCTGTTTTCTTGGTCTGAAATTGGCCTGTACATGCTAAAACCTGCTAAAATTGCTTAGATTATTTTCCCGCTAGCCTGCAACTGTTACTTAATCCTTTAGTTATCTTGATTTTATAATTTTTCCCATCTGTCTATGTAAATGTTATGCCAGGGATGTTCAAGGGCTATCGTGGGTTGGGTTCATTCCCCTTATATATTGTTTTAGTCGTAGAAAATAGTCAGATTCTGATTGATTCAAATCTGCCCTTTTCCTGAACGCCTGCCAAACACACATATATATATATTTATTTATTTATTTATTTATTTATTTATTTTTACGACGAAGCAAAATGAACAACAATGCTGTAAGTATTTGTAGTTTTTAGCATTGGAAAGTTTACTTACAAACTGATGACTGTCTATAACTGTATACTATATAGTACTCCCTCCGTCTCAAAATGATCTTCCCACATTTTTTTCGTTACTACGAATGAAGTTGGAGTGATAATTTTAGCTTGATTTAATTGTCCTAATGAAAATCTAAAACTTGTTATTGATAATATTGTTGATGGCATATCAATAACAAGTTTTACATTTTCATTTGTATAGCTAAATTAACCAAAAAATATTGCTCAAAGTTCCTTCGTAGTAACATAAAAAAAAGTAGGAAGATCAGTTAGGGACGGCGGGAGTATATACTAGTGGTAGTGCTCCAATCATTAAGATTTCTACGTCTCTGAATTTTTTCCTCTACCTCGTCCCCATGCATTTGAGTTGAAAGATTCTCGTACTAAAACAAGATGATAATTGTCAATCCTTCAACATGGCTTCACGAACAACTGAAAGAGATGGAACGGACAGTGTTCTTTCTTATAATCTAATCGGTCGTATTTTCCCTTGATTCATTCATGTCTGTACTTTCTTTTTGTACCCTTGAAAAAATCAGGTAGATGGCCGGAAGAGGACATATACCACCAGCTTATGGAGGAAGCTCTGCACATTCTCCCGGGATGATGCGTCATGGATCTTTCCCTGCTGGCCACCGCATGGAACCACTCCCTCCACCGGAGCTTGATAACAAACTGGCTGCTCAGGCAGCTGAAATAGAAAGACTTGCCGGTGACAACCATAGACTGGCAGCTACTCATGTGACCTTGAGGCAGGATCTCGTTGCCACACATCAGGAAATTCAACGACTCAGAGCACATATCGGAAGCATTCAAACTGAAAGTGACATTCAGGTCCGTGTTTTGTTGGACAAGATTGCGAAAATGGATGCCGACATTAAAGCTGGGGAGAATGTCAGAAAGAACTTGCAAGCCGCTCACATTGAAGCACGGAGTTTGGTAAGTGCTAGGCAAGAACTGAATGCGAAGATTCAACAGGCCAGCCAAGAGCTGGACAAGGCCCGTGCTGATATCAAAAAGCTCCCAGAAATGCATGCTGAACTTGATAGCATGAGGAAGGAACACCAGAGGTTACGGTGAGTGAACCATGCTTTGTACTCTACTCATCCATTCTTGTAAAGAATCTTCAAGTAATTTTTTTTTAATTCCTGTGAATTGCATGAGAATCACATGATTTTTAAGTGGTGAGTATAACCCTTAAGAGAAAGACCATACCTTTTTCAATTAGAGAAAAAAATCGTAAGAAACAATGATTTTTTTTGCTTAAATATGACTCTTTTTGGGACTTGCTAAGATGGAAAGTATGACTCCGTATATGGGATGGATGAAGTATTATATACTTCTTTCATCCCTCAACGGCTATCCATTTTTTTACACTCAAAGAAATTTAAGAAAGTTGACTTATAAGCACTTTTAGTAGAGCATATACTCCCTCCGTCCCAGCTAAATGTGCACATTTACTATTGGCACGAGAATTAAGGAGGGAGTATATATATTGAATAGCATTGAGAGTGGGAAAGGTGTTGTGAGTATGATAAGTGAGTGGGGTTTGCAAGTATGGTCCAAATTGTGTATTATGACAAGTGGGGTAAGGATAATATAATAATAATAAAAAATTCCTTTTTTGGAAGTGAGACTTATCAACAACACCCACCAGACGGGTAAGTGTGCACATTGAGCTGGACCGAAGGAGTATATAGTATACTCCCACAGTCACAAAATACTTGTTGTTTAATAAATTCAAATTTGTCCCAAAATACTTGTCCTACTATTACCTAGGCAACATTTTTACCATTGTTTGCAAGGATACCTTATTTATGATTATGAATATTCATTGTACAAACATTTAATTACCTAGAAAATGAATAATTTTAAGGGTAATGTAGTCTATTTTACATGCATTGATTACATTTCTTAATGTGTGTAAAAAGTCTTAAACAACAAAGTTTTGGGGACGGAGGGAGCATATAAATAGTTAAATACCTTTAATGATCTCATCATTTGACATCATGCATGCATGTGTAAGTTAGAATGATCATTGTCAATGAAAGAGGATTTAGTAACTTCACATAAAAATGGACTCTTTGAGGAAGGGAGGTAGTGCTATTCATAGCTGTTTTTTATTTCCTCAACAACATTATGTTTAACTAGTGAGACATAAGACACAATCTTATGCGTGTCATGAGTCATATGCTTATGAAGGGTTATCATTCACCAGCTTTCCTTGTTCCTGCACACTTTCCATAAGGGCAACTCCAATGGTAGCCACCAAAACCAAATTTTGGTACCTAGGAGTTAGCATCTCCAATTTGGTACCTCGCTTAACTCCACACCAAATTTTGGTACCCATGCATTTAACCATTGGAGATGCTAACTCCTTTGCATAGGTACCAAAACTTGTCCTTTTCATAAATAATTAAATATACATTGTTTTTTTTCTTTCTTTTATCACTTTTCAACTTCTTATTTTTTTAAAGCCCACTTGTGTCTCTTGTCACTATTCACTTTTTATTTTATTTTTAATTATTAAAAATATTTTATTAGTTAAAATATTTTATTTGTGAAATAAATATAACAATAGGAAAATATAAATTTGAGTCATTAATTTGATACTAGCTATTAGAGATGCTAGTACCTTTTATATATGTATCAAAATTTGATTTTGGCACCTACAATTGGAGATGGTAATTTGATACCATGTGAATAGTGTCCATAAGTATCAAAATTTGATTTTGTTACCTATGTCTTAACTCCAGATCAAGTAACTGGTTATTGTTTGTTAGAAATGACTTTTATTTTCGTTTTTTGGGTGCAAAGAACTACTTTTGAGTATGAAAAGAACTTGAACATTGAGAAGGTTGAACAAATGCGAGCAATGGAAAATGATCTTGTGGGTATGGCCAGAGAGGTGGAGAAACTGCGTGCAGAGGTGTCAAATGCTGAGAAGAGAGTGCACGGTAATTCTACTTGCATAATTCTGGAATCCCTTATCTTATTTTTGGATAAATGCTACTCCCCAATGTCCCGAAATAAATGTCGCATATGGTCAACTAAGTTGAACGTTTACCAACATTTAATGCTAAATTATTTACCGTCATGGAAATTTTAAAATAGTTACGAATAGTGTTTCTATTGATGTATGAATAACCATTTTCAAAATAGTATGAATATAATCAATTTTTTAAATTTTTTGGTTAAAGTTCAACTTAGTTGGCCATATGCGACATTTATTTTGGGGCGGGGGAGTATATTGAGACAGCTCTCCACTTGTAGCATTTCTTTGTTTGTCTTTTTTTTTTTTTGTGCTTCAAAATAATATTAGTATTATACTGTTTGTGCAGCACCGAACTCATATGGAGGGCAATACATGCATCCAGGCCCTATGTACCCTCCACCACCACTGCATATGGGTGGGGGTTATGTTGATCCTTATG
The DNA here is from genome assembly GCA_022495995.1 of Adenophora triphylla var. japonica. Taxonomy (NCBI): domain Eukaryota; kingdom Viridiplantae; phylum Streptophyta; class Magnoliopsida; order Asterales; family Campanulaceae; genus Adenophora; species Adenophora triphylla. Next base: position 221,851 of record JAFEMH010000793.1, read on the forward strand.
GGAGGCCGCCTAGTATCATTCCAATGGGTGTCGGGCCCACAAGTGGTGGCAATACTGGAGCTGCTCCAGGTGCCAACCCTGGCTGGGGAGGCACGTATGACGGCTTGCACATGCAAAGGTGAATGAAGGATGTTCATTGAATGCTTGCCAGCATAGGATCTCCTTCCTCGCAATATGTAACATGTAGGTAGAATCTTAGTAAATCTCTCTTCAGATTTTCGGACATCGCCCCCTTCCCCTTGTCATGCCCCTTCTCTGACTTCAAAATCTAGGAGGCTTCTAATTTCTCTGAACATAGTATTCTCTCCTCCCCCCTCCCCCCTCTCATCTAGGAAGCTTTTTATACACTTATTTATAAAAAGCCTCCTAGATAATCAGAATAATAAGTCTTATTATTCCGATCGGCTTATTCACTTATTATTCCGATTGTCTTTTATTATTCCGATTGTCTTTGATGGTACATCTTTACCCTGTGAGTTCATTTTGAAGGAGATTGGCTTATATTAAATGCCTGGGAATTAAAACCATATACAAATGATGTATTGCCAAATGAAAGCCCTGTTGTAGAGTAGTCACTGCGTTTCAAAATGACTGTTTATTTTATGTAGAGTTACCTGTTTGATCTAAAAGTTTAAGTTGTCAGATTAGGGCTAAACAATGTATATCGATCTTTCACATTTTAAGTCCAGATTTTCTAGTCTTTGTCGGGTCAAGTTGGTTAAATATGCTCTCATTCATCGATGACAATATTCAGAAAAGAAAGAGACAATATTTCTACATGAAAAGGTTATAAACAACATAAAGTAGAATAAAAACCAAGGTTCTAAAAAGCGCTAGGCGGATGCTAGGCGGCGGAGCCGGGCCTAGCGCCTAGGCGGGGACTAGTCGGGGACTAATCGGGATTAGTCGGGATTAGTCAGGACCTAGGCGGGGCTTAGAACTAGGCGTTGGAGAGGGGCCTAGCGCCTAGGCGGGGTCTAGGCACCCTTAGGCGGGGTCTTTTAGAACAGAGATAAAAACTCAAGTGAATTACAAACTAAAAGCTGAAACGATTACAAACTAGAATTAGAAAAAAACCCCGATAAAACTAGGGAAAATGTGGATAATTAAAGAAAGAAAACAACAACAACAACAAAATGAAAATAAAAATAGAAAATAAATCTGAACTTGAAGAATAAGAGGCTCAACTTGTAGGAGAACCTCTCGAAGTTCTATCTTGCATGACTTTCGCACACAGTGGCAACGAACAAAAGGAGATGAGCTACAATAAGCAAGATTGACATTACGATGAGGAAAGTCCCAAGTTTCGACCATTTTCCTCGTATGCTATGTATAAAGCCTTCTTTGCAAGCATGACAATTGTAACATAGACCCGTTTCATCATTCCTCCACAAATCACAGTCAATGTTATATGGATCTTTAGAGCCATCATCAAATTCTTCTTCCTTTCTCCAGTACGTAGCATTCACATATTCCATTTCACAACTTGATGGTGGTATGCAGCATCCGGACTATTAATTTCATAAAAATATAAACAAATTGACATGAAAATATATGACTTAAATAAACAAAAGAATCTGGCATCGGAAGAGAAAAGTATATACCTCTATTGGGGTAAGTTTACTGTTTGTAAAGTCATAGGCCTTGACCATAAACGATCTAGTTATAAGATCTTCACACGTTCTCGTGTCATAGATGCAAGATTTGATATTATTCCAATTAGCATTGCTAATCACCTTCATTCTGAGCCATGTTGGCGAGCCGATAATCTTTCGACTCTCTGTCCCATAGGCTCCAACAAGGGCGAGTCCAACAATGAGCATCACCATCAGTGGTACCATAACTATGATTGTACCGAGCATTGGTAAGCGCGATCTGAAGTAAACTACGAGGTTGCTGGCGAAGAAGAGAATGATCAAGCCAAGAACAATTCCAATTTGGAGCTTTGGCAACTGTAATAAATCTTCACAGTCACAATGTTGCATGTATATTAGCCAAATGATCGAAGAGAGGATTGGAAGGGAGAGAAGGAAAGAGATTATGGTTAAAGGAATCATGATAAGCTTCAAAGGGGATGATTTAGCTAATTCCATTACTGTTGACTTTGGATTTTCTTCTTTCTGGGGAGCAGTGGGTTCACTTTTTTCTTCTTCTGTTACTGTAACTGTCACTGTTTCAGTTGTTGGGTTAGCGTTTTCGGCCATATCAATCTTTGCGCAACAATGGTAAGAATGTCAGAACAATTCTGTCTTGTTTTTATAATATTGAACAATTTACTCGTATTTTGTAATATCGAACAATTCTCTCCTATTTTCTAGTTTGAACAGATTCATAAATGCAAGAACTTTGTAAATCTTCGATTTTCCCGGAAAGAAATATGTTAAACGTGGCTTAATTACTTTAATGCATAAAACAAAATCTAATTCTATTTAATATTTAATATGAAACTAAATTACAAGTGATTGCAATGCTAAACCACTAAATTTGAATACTCTAGTTTTGTATTTCGCAGCGAATTGATAGGATATTAGTTATTGACTATATCTACTTTTAACTAATTAACTACAAATATTAACTTACTTTTTTTAAATAACCAACTCCAACCTTCCATTTATTTCAATAGAAGCAGTTTTTTCCGACCAAATTAAATCATAATATAGTTCCCTCCAATATTTCATATTAAAGCCTTGAATAGTTTAAGTTTGACTATTATTGATGTTATACCTTTTTCTGTTTATTTTTTATTTAAGAAAATCAATGCATATTAATATCATATGAACCATGTAAAATTTATGTAAATTTTACAAATTCATGCAATTAGTGACACAAGAAGTCATGCAAAGTATAAAGTCTCATGCATGATAGGGGAGTAAGAAAAAAAAAAATACTATTATTATTATTATTATGGCAAATTACAAATAGGGTCCAAAGTTTGTGTGATGTTTGCACTACATGATTCAATGTTTCATTTTTGGGGACTAAGGGTCTAAATTTAACAAAAATAAACAGTTAAGGATTTTTTGACGAAATCGTTAAAAATTGTCGTCAAATCAGATCCTTATTTGATAATTCAGACCCTTATTTAATAATAGTTGAAAATTTTAGACCCTAAATTGTCATTATTTAACGGCAATTTCTCACGATTATGTCAAAAAATCCTTAACTGTCAACTTTTGATAATTTTGGACCTTTAATCAACAAAAATAGAAAATTGAAGCCTGCAATGCAAACATTCCTATACTTTAAACCCTTATTTATAATTACTTTAAACCCTTATTTATAATTTGTCCTTACTAGCAGATTGTGTGGCTCATGAGATTTGCTTGTATTTTGGAGTATGTGGTGCTCGTATGGCTCAAGTATAGGCAACTTATTTAACGGTAATTGTGGAGTTTTTGGTGACAAATAGCTTGAATCTCGATATATTCTCTAATAAATAATAAAAAATAAAAGTAAATTGACTACGCAAAAAATGGACGTGCAAAGTGGAGAACGCACATCTTGATTAACAAGTTATTCGCTTTCACTTGGCGTGGGACCGTTCGTTTCAAGTGAGCTTTAGATTATAATTAGGGGTGTAAATGGTTCGGTTTAGTTCGATTTGGGCCATTTTACGGATCAACCACTAATCATTAGTTTGAAAAAATCTCAAATCAAATCAAACCATGAAAAAATTCAAACCGAACCAAACCGCCATGATTTGGTTCGAACCGCGATTTGATTTTACGGTTCGAATCGCGGTTTACACAATTCAAACCACGGTTCAAACTATGAAATAGAACATGATTCAAACTACACAATTCATTGTCATGTTTGTTTGAATTTTTCAAACATAACATACATAAAAGATTCAATATTTAAACACAACTTCAAATTGAGCTTCAATGTTTATGATAACAACATGCCATTTAAGTACTTGTAATGGTATATGTTAAAGAGTGAATTAACTTACAAGAAGATAAACCAAAAGAAAAAAGGGTTATGGGCTAAAACTCATTAATAGAATTAGGGGTTTTCAAATCTAAATGTTAGGTGAAAATGAAAGATATAACATATCTACGGTTAATATTGAACGGTTTGGTTGTTCGGTCTCGCGGTCTCGAACCGTGGTTTGGGGATTCAAACCGCAGACCAAATCGAACCAAACGGTTTGACAATTTTTGAAACCGAACCAAACCACGATTACTTGAAAACCGAACTAAGCCGCATGATTTAGTTTGGTTCGATTTCGAACCGCGGTTTGAACTTACCCCCCTCTAATCGTAATATCCAGGTTGAAAGTATTGAATAAGGGAAATTGCACTTTACTATCATTAAATTCACACCGAATTGCTAAAGGATCTAAAGTTTATTTTTTATAATTTAGTACATTATATTTACATTTCGTTGCAATTTGAGACAATTTTGGATGATCGTTAATTTTAATGGTCAGAACCCACTGCACACATGACACATGCAATTCACGTTCTTTTTTAGGGACACGCTTGTCTTTCCACCTTGCACTTGGGAAAAATTCAATTTCCACCCTTGAAATCCAACAATTATTCATATACCCATAAATATTATGCACATCCTAAATTATCCCCCAACCCCTGCCAAGTACTCATCTTCTTCCCCTCTTCCCTTCCAACCATCATCACCGCCCATCAACAACCCAGCACTAAGCACTAAGAATCGAAATATAAACCATATCACAATGCTTCGATCTTTATTGACTTTCAGAAACCAAATTGGGTATAAGTCGAAGGTAGAAGAAGTAGTAGATAGACAGATACATAGAGAGAGAATTGTGGAGCTGGGTGGAAAGGGTTGGGGTGGGTGGGTGAGGGAGGAAGAAGAGTTGATGAAGGGGAGGGAGCTGAGGAGATGGTGGGAGAGAGCAAGAGACTGGGATGGGGGCAGTGGGTAGGTCCGGGGGAAAAGGGGTAGAGGGAATGGGGAAAGGGTGTGCCGACGGCTGTGGGAATCAGGAAGATGACGGAGAAGGGGTAGGGATAATGAACACATTTTAAAAAGAGTTTTGAATTAGGATTTTTAATTTTAGCCCTTCTTATTTATGAAATAGGATTTCTAAGCTTAGTGTTTTAACTTTTAACACTGTAGTCCTTATATTTTCATGGAGAAGTCACGTGTAAGCAGAAAGACTTGTGCCTTAAAAAATCACAATGAGTTTCGTCCACCAAAACTGCCTCGAATTGCAACAAATTATTAATATAGTGTACTAAACTGCAAAAAATGGAACTTTAGATCCTACACCGCTAGGTGTGAACTTATTGGCAGTAAAGTGCAATTTTCCGTCTTGAATTAATTGGACAAGGCAGTATTGTCTTTTTTTTTTTTTGTACAAGTCTGTTTCATAATAAATCTCATACTTTTTTATTAACTTTTAAACAAATATTGTGTTTGTAAATATGAAAATAGTGTCAATACAATTTTATCATTATATAAGTACAAACACAATTTTTATAAATATTAACAAGTCACATTGCAACATTTATTTATGTAAAACATTAAAAAGAAAAACAAAGAACATCAACAAAACAACTATCCGTTTTAACAAAATGAAGGGAATGGATTGAAAAAAAACAAAAAACACCCTTTAGTCCTCCAAGTTAATCCAAACCATATCCAAAATCTTCACCATCATCTCATTACTAATATCCATGTTATTTCGTGAATCTTGCATGCATAACATAATTACTATTCTACTCCCACTAGGCCTCCCAATTTCCTTTAGTCACATGTTTATCTGCTCAACTTGTTAATTATCCAACTCGACTTGCCTTGTTATAACATAAACGAATTTTAACGAGTCAATCCGTTTAACCGATCTAGTTCAAGGGTCGACGCATACCCAAACAACATGTTTACTCGTGACTAAAATATGTCGCAATGATAAAAGTGACCGCACATGGAAATAAAAGCAACGGGTTGACCCGTCAACCCGCTTACCTGACTCGTTTAACTCGTAAGTTAAGTTGTAACGAGTTTTACCCGACTCCACCCTTCAACCCACTATTACCCGACCCGTACTCAGCGCTCGACCCACTCATTTAACGGGTGCAACTCCCACCATCTCAAATGAATTATCATTTTTTTATTTTGGAAAAGTTTTAAGAATTCATTTTAAAAAAATTTAAGTGTTATCTACTTTTAAAATTTCTAGTTTTGCAAGCATATAACGGATAGTGAATTTTTTTTTTATAAAAAGTATTTTGGGACAGTTTTTACACAGATTATTTATTTTGAGATAATTTTTTAAAAAAAATGATCAATTATTTTGTGACTTAGGACGGATGGAATACTTAGAAATAGAATACAAACGTAGGCCTAATTAGTAACTTCAGCCCACAAATCGCAACTAGTCCAGCCCGTTATATATTAACCGAAATGTGCTCTTTATTAAACACTAGCCTAAGCCCGTGTCCAAGGCCACGTTTTTTGTTTTGTTTTTTTTTTTAATTTTTTTTTTTTAAGGGCAAAATAGGAAAGGGACCAAATAGTGAGGACAAAATGGGAAATTCCCCCATTGAAACTGTTCAAAGAACTGTTCATGAGGAGTTCCCATTTATACTATAGATAGATGGCCCGTTTTGTTTAAGGGCCCGTTTTGTTAGGAGCCGATAGAACCGGAAGTGGCGTATCACAAAACAAAAATAACCCCAGTATTTTCTCATCAAACCAACATTTGACTTCTCCATTTCCCTTCCCTTGTTACTTTGGATTCAAAGCTCTAATTTCTGCTTGATCATCAATGGCTGAGGCTGATGAGGTGAAATCGAAAACCCTTTTCATTTATAGTTTGATCTCGATTGTCGATTCAAAAGTCGGGTTCTTTACGTGGGATCTTGTTTTATGATTGATTTACATTTAGGGTTTATATGTAAAGATTGTATAAGTAGAATTCCTGGGTTGAATTTTTTATGCTTAACTTTTAGATTATAAAATTTGTGTGAATGATTTGGATGCCTTGGGAATTGAGTTTGGTTCTTGTTGATTGGATTATGTCGATGGTGATTGTCTAAAATTTGGATTTTTTGACTTGTCAAAGTTATTTGAATTAAAAATCGTAAATTTTGATCAGATTTGAAGAGTTGTGAAAGGAATCACATATCATATTGAGTCCACCTAGTTTCTATGTGCTCCCTCGCCATTGATATGATTAGCAAGTCCTGCTAGCCTGGGCTTAGCCTAAGCCTACAGCCAACCCCCCCCCTGGTTTTGAGGGTTGTACGGTTTATGGTACTACTCAGTCTGTGATTATAGTCTATTACAGGACGTTACTAATAGATCAAGCTGACAACCAGTTTGTTTCGGGTAGACCTAATTTTTGCTGCTAATTTGTGTTACTTGAAGAACATATGAATGGAATAATGAAAATTCTCATATTAAATTTCCTCTTAAGAATCTCATTGGGAAAGTCAAGTTCTGCAAATTGAAACCAATCAATTCTCACTACAGGTGCATGATGTCTTCAGATGTCTTTATAATGACATTATTTGCATTCTCTGTCATTCTCTTAAAATAGGGGTGTTTTTTATGGCTATACAATATTACACGGAATCTGTTCTTTGCTTGAAAAAATCTATTCTCCTGTTATTTTTTGTTCAACTGAACCTAACTTCTCTAAGATATGCGCCTCCTTGCAACTAATCCCTGGACCCTTTGGGTGCCTCGATGCCCCTTCGCTTTCAAATTAGGAGGGAGATGTGAACCCAAAAGTGATACTAGTATCTAATAATTAATATTCCGATGAACATTTGCTGTTTTGCTCCCCCCCCCCCTCCCCGAGAAATCTCTTGTTTCATGTGTATATATTTAACACTTGCGTCTTCGGGCTGTTGGCTGCCAATTAACACCCCATTACCGTCAGTTAAAGTTGTAATTGGTCTACATAGTATCTTTGGCTTCATATTCTTCTCTGTTAGCAGGAAAATTATAGTCAAGTGCAGTTTTTTGTCTGTAAAATGATCGAATCTCCCATTTTAACAGCATTCTGAAATTTCTGAATCATGTCGTACTTTTTGGTCTTAATCTATTTATGACTACTATGAAATGGAAGTGAGGGGGCGTTTGAAGCCCCTTCGTACTTATTTGTACTCTAAAATTGATCTTATTGTAATTTTTTCAACTTAATAGCAACAGTATCCATAACTCCATATATATGCCCCCTTCCTTCTACTGCTCCAAATGTTATCTAGGGAAAACTTTCAAATTTTAGTAATTAAGTAAAAAAATCAAAATTGCAAATTATGAGTAGAGAAAGTAATGAATAAAAAAATTATGTTGTAAATATATGTTGTTGGATATGCTTGCTAGTTGCTAGAAGCGTTTTTCATTGAAAAGGATCCGACCAAAACCCATGCTCATATCCATGTTTCAGATTCAAGAAGTTGTAATAAGGCTTAGGGAATAGTTTAGAGATATCCACTGATAATGTTCTTTTCTTCCATTATTCTCTTAGATTGAACTGAAGACTGCACCAGCTGATTTTCGTTTCCCAACAACAAACCAAAGCAGACACTGTTTCACTCGCTACATAGAATTTCACAGGTAATTCTGTTACAGCATTCATCATTTGGGCAATATATGACTGAGCTATGTGCTTGCTATAATGCAATGGAGACTTGAATGTGCGAAAAGATAATTTTATTTGGTAGCCTTGAATTGTCTAAGGAATCAACTTTGTTTCATGAGCATAATTGAAGCGATACTATAAGTATTGATAAGTTACCAACGCATACAAGTGTGCACTTATTAAGTAAATTGTAATGCATTGGCCGGACTGCATTTTTTTTCTATTTCTAAAAAGTTAATTTGGTTCCGTTATTATAGTCCTTAAACATCATGCAATACGAGGTTACTAGCAAGCTTTTCCATGTTGAAGCTCAGAAATACAGTTGATGTGCTTAGAATAGCAAAGAACATTTAATTTGAAGAATATCAATAAGGTTTCTTACAAGTCTTTTGAGTAACACTTGTACATTTAAGTATAAGTTTAAATATGAAAATTTATAAATTGGAACTTTATTTTTGAAAACAAAATATAAAGTGGCCAATTGATTGGGATGGAGCTGGTATGTATCTGATTAAAATAGGCCATTCACTATGTGAACTACATAAATTTGGAATTAAAGTATACTCCCTCCGTCCCGCTACAAATTGCACACTTTCCTCATTGGGCGTCTCATTACAAATTGCACACTTCCTAAAATGGCAAAGAATCTTTACTATTCCACCCACTAATTCTCTCTCCTACTTTACTTTTATACTCACAACACCAATCAAATCACTATTTCCTACCCCACTTTCTCTCTCCAACCTCACTTTTCATACTCACAACATTTATACCATTATTTTTTTCCTTAATCCACGCGTAAACAGTAAGTGTGCAATTTCTACCGGGACGGAGGGAGTATGCATCTGCATATGTAACTAAATTTGAGTCACCTGGCTTGGAAGAGAAACAAAACATAGAATTGGAAAGGAAAGAAGATACATGTTACAAATTTTGTTCCCCTGAAAATTACTTATTGGTGATCTATTCACACTTTGAGGTCGTCATAGAAGTTGGGAGGGAGACTGGGGACCTAGAGTAGGGCCACCCGTGAATTGGCAGCCTGTCACAATTGATGGAGGAGTAAAACGAGTAGATTGCAAGGAAAATTGTTCATAGGTGTTTTTGTGAGTAACACTTAAAAACTGCTCACAGAGGCTTATTTCATGATACTTGAAGGAGGAGTTAGCCTCTTTAGACTTATCTTGTACTCGAAGAAAATACATAGATGAATAAATTGCTAAACATAAAAATCTCAGAACAAGCTCTTTTAAAAGTTGCTTAAGTTGTTCATAGAAACATGAGCTTATCTGCCCCCATGTTGTACACATTGGGTGCAAAATTACCTGCCTCTTGCTTCTTATTTTCCATTTATGAACTGCAGATGTGTAGCAGCAAAAGGTGAAGATGCTAGCGAGTGTGGCAGATTTGCTAAATACTATCGCTCTCTCTGTCCGGGTGAATGGGTGAGTAACTAGCTAGTGCATCTACTCATCTTCTCTATTATTTAGTAAATACTGCCAAACCTGTGGGTGCTTCTCCACCTGCTTCTATTTATTATAGTCTCTGTTTAACTGATTTATGCACAGTTACTGATACAGAGATTAGAAATGTGTCTTACATCTGGCAGACTTACGTTTGTACAAAGTGCAATGAGCCAATGAGCTCTGGATTCACTTTTCATTTCTCAACCATTTGCTTTGGTTGAATTACCTATATTTTTATGTTTTCAAATCATACACACATTTATCATAATTATTACTCCCTCCTTCCCAAAATGAATGCCCAATTTTTATTTTTATTTTGAAATTTGCTCTTGATCAATACCAAATTTAAAAAAAAAAAAAAAAACAAAGACAATTCATTTTGGGACAGAGGGAATACTATTTATTCCATTCATGTCATGGTAACATCGTGACTCTACTACCTGTTTTTCACTGTCTTACATTTCCTCGTTATATGTGTATTTTCCCTAGTTGGGATATACCTAAGTCGTTAGGCTATGTCATAGCCGACAGTGTTTCAAATGTCTTATCCCCTTGTCCATGTTACCTATTTTGCAGGTTGATAAGTGGAATGAGCAGAGGGAGAATGGTACTTTCCCTGGGCCTCTGTAATTTATCCATTGCCGAGCCGAATTGTGTGGCCCCTCTCATTTTAATGGCATCTGCCTTATTTTTGTTTGAAGTTATGCTACCTTGTTTTGGTTTTGAAGATATTTGGTTAATAAGGCATCCTCCAAATGGATATTCCTTTTAGTTTGTTGGTATGAACATTTTGCTTAAGAAAAAAGGCTCAGAAGTTCTCTTGTATTGCATATCCATGTGATTTATATATTTGATCCCTTTCTCACTGCTGTTGACCAATTGACTATTGTATTTTGGGCATTTTGATGTGGTTTTCAACACGAGTTTTTAAGTTTTCATTTCAAATATCTGTTCATGTGTCTTTTCATTGTACGTTAGATCAAGTTTTGTCGTCGTTAAAAGTTACAGAACCAGTTTGACTCGAAATCTTGCTTCGCACTATCGTTGATACGCAAAAATTGATTATAGGGTTAAGTACAAAATGTTCAACGCAGAAGTTCCTGCAGAAATCTGTTGTAATCTGTATCTAGCTAGATATAGAGAAATCAAAAGAACCGGTAGAAATATATGTTAGTAGTAGTCCAAGCTGTCCGGCATAGTTAATGCAAAAAAAACCTGCAAATTTAACTACTAGGAATCAATCATTCAATCGTCAATGCCAACGGGGCAACAAAATTGAAAGGAACCATGTGTAGATATCTAAACAGTCGCAACAAGTCAAAGGACAGAAGGGGTAAAGTTCATTCCATCCCGTGTCTATCTGAGAAAAATCTGAATCAATCTGAAAGATATAATAAAGTACAAGTTTCTCCCACTCCAGTTCTTAGTCTAATCTTAATAATTTAACAGTCCCCTGCCAGAAGAAAGGAAGAGATCTGGTGATTTTCCGTCATTTTCAAACCTTCAGGGCAGCTTTGTGAACCATTGTTTCCTTGTGAATTTGGTGGCAGCTCTTCTCCACGAGGTCAAGCAGCTTTTCCAGGTTCATAGCCCATGAATTTAGAATGTCGTTGCTATCCTTTGCTGTCTGGAAACTTACAATACCAAGTGGTCTGTCAACCTTTGCAACCAGTGCTTTTGATACTACCATATCAGACAGATGCTTTTCAGCTTCCTGAGAGAGAGAGAGAGAGAGAGAGAGAGAGAGAGATGAATCAGCATGGTGCCTTCAGCATTAGTCAAAAATGTAATAAAAATAATTGTATGTACAAAAAAACATAAAACCCAAGAAATGCATCACAGAAAAGCAAACTATGCGATCTATTATCCTCTGCTGCTAGAAGGGCTCCAACATCTAAAGTTTCTAGCTCACATTCCAAAATAATGAGGTCCTGGCTCACTTACAATATCGCTACTAACTGAAAAGTCTCGTTTGATTGTTATAGTCCTCAAAAGTCTAGTATTTTGATCATTTCACAGAAAATGTAGAAAATTAAGAAACAGCTTTCTGTTCAACAGTTCATTTATATAACTACTACGGTTCTATTGGGGAAAAAACAAGAAAACAACTGATTCACAAAAGTTCATATATAACCAACCAATCAGCCCTAATCAGAAATTAAGTGCCAAACAACCGTAACTAAGTGCCAAACAACCGTAACTTTATAAGTGCTCCTCCTAGGAAGTGTTGTGAATCGACAAATTGGTTTAGACAAAACATGTCAACAAGTATTGCACTAATTTCGAATAATTTTTAATATGGTAGGATTTTTTTTGCCTTCTTGGTCCAATAAAAAGAATCTCAAGACTTAATAGCCACATTCACAAACATGTAGTGGTGTAGTGTATGGCACATTTTTTTGAAAATATTGCTCTACTTGTAATTTCATGACATTGCACCAAAATAATTCCTCCTTTAGAAATGTGCCTCTTTTTTTGTGGGACGGAGGGAGTACACCAAAAGTCCAACTGATGTAATTTCAGATTGAGATAAACAAGTAACTTTTTATTGCGGAAATAAGGAATTGTTGCTAATGCAGGCCTGATACAAAGAATTCAGAGATTATATTTTCCTCTTTGAAGCCTCTCTAACGGCTAAAAGATGGCACCAGATGATATATCTCCCTCAAAATTACCAATAAAGAAACTTCCAAAAACAAAAACTGCGTAGGATTCTTTTCAAGCTTCTCTGAGGTCTATGTTTTTGATAGAAAAATTATCTTTACTTCTTCCCCTTTTTTCTTTCAATCACATCATCACTTAAAAGTTAAAAACAATAAGAGCATCATAAACACTTGCACATAACTAAACTGAACACATCACTGACCTGAAGAGTGAGGCACAGCAATTCTGCCAATCTCTTTACAGTAATCCGTGAGTAGTACTTCGAGACAACTAGGATGTTCTGTAAAAAGAAAATGTGTTGCATGAACAGATTGAAGCTCTGGATGATTAAAGCAAGAGGCTACAGACGATGCATAAGAGAACACAGATTATTAACTTACGTGTTCTATTACTCTTTCCTTGAGATCTTCAGCAGCCTTTTCACCTAATGCACCACCAAGCATGTTCTTTTCATTCTCAAACTCATCCTTAAATGTGTTCCACAAGGAATTCCACTGAATAACCTCCATTGTGATCACCTGCTTTAACAGAGACCTGCAGGGTTCCAAAGACGGGAACTAAATACATTAGCTGCATAGACTGATGTGTCCCAGGACTACTGCAAAGTGAGAAGACAAACCTAAAATGAGGAATTTCTGAGAGATTCTTCTCATCCAAGGTTGAGTTCAAAAGGCTGGACTGCATAGGATCATGTGGTGCCAAAACTAAATACCAGCAAATTTTCCTCAAAACCTGCATGAAGAGAAGTTTACAGCCTATCTCAAATATAATATAAAGGTGATTTTGTAAGTTTTATAGGAACATATATCTAGGAAACGAGATTGAAAAGATTCTTTACTGGTATCCATTGATCTGGGTTTTCTTTGACAGCAGGGATATCATATATTGATTTGTAGCAACGGCATATTTCAAGATAATCATTACTGTGAGAGTAGAACCTGCCCATGTTCAAAAAACAAAAGTAATAAGGTGAGCTTTATTTTTCCAAAAAAATAATAGTTCCCATGTTGAGATATTTGAAACTCAAAGCTTTCACTACAGCAAGACATACACATTATGACAGATTGGAAGTTCATTTAAGTCTACTTGAAAGAAACTTGAAAATAGCCGTTCCAAAGCAGACTGATGTCACATTTTCAGGCTTTATGCAGATATCACACTGTCTCTTCATAGCAAGGCTTCTATAGTTTCATGGATTCCCGACTCCTCCCTTAATAACCACTACATTCCTTTCTGGTGCTTTGTACAGCTTAAAAAGTTAACGGTTCAAGCAGAACGATTGAAAAAAACAATTAATACAGTTTGATTCCTCAACTCAATTAGTAGTGCTTCTACGATCTCTACGCATTTCACCACTCCACCAGAAATTCCCTCTGCCCCTACCGTACTCCAGCTTAGTAGTCAGTTGTCGCATTCGTATCAGCTGTGAGGGAGACTGACCTACGATGAGAACAGTGAGTGAAGGCGAGTGGGCGAATGAACGAAATAGTTAGCTTAGCCATGGGCAGCCGGCAGCCCTCTCTCTATCTCGGTCTCAGTTTAGCATCATATATAGATTTGGAGAAAAGATTAGTTTTAGTGCGGATGGTTTTTTCTTATTTAATAATACGCCTATCGACCCCATTTTGTCAAGCCTCCGAGCCTCTTATCATTCTCGAACCCGGTAATATCGTATTTTTCAACTTTTAAGAACCACTAACTAAAGGTAAGATATGCAATTGATCACTGTTCTTCCGTAAAAGGTGCCAGGTTAAATGAATCCGAATCAGTACGAAACATCATTATAACCAATTATGGACCAAACCAACATATTACAGCAGAAATTGGCTTCTTCAGGTCAAATGTAGTGATTAGTTATGATCAACATTTAAAAAAATACTAACCATAAAAAAATACACCAATAAAAGGAGTATAACTCGCAGCAGATCAATGCAACATGGGGTGATGAGAGAGGTATACTACATACTCCCTCCGTCACAAAATGAATGACCATTTGGCATTTAAGGATCATTTTGAAAAGGTAGAATTTTAGTAGAAAAATTGCATAAATATTCATGCTATTCACTTTCAAATTTTAGATTGATAAATAATGAACTATTTTGGGACTAAGGCTTTGTTGTTGTTGTATAATGAACTATGAAAAAATGGCACAAATTATTTAGAGACAGTTTTTTTGAAGGAAAAGTTTCATAAGGTCATTATTCATTTTGGGACAAAAAAAATGTCATTCAATTTAGGCATGGGGGAGTAAATGATAACCTATATCAAAATTTACAAATCCGGAAAAGAATGAAGCTTTCTTCTTCTTAACAAAGATCCTGTTGAAGTTTTATAACCAAATGAAACATGCTGTGCACCATATTATAGTCAAAAACATATACCCATCAACGATCCTCCAAAGCACGAGCTTCCAACAAGTATAATCCCTAAAACTTAATCCTAGTTGGTCCACTCCAATGCATATTCAGTCCAAAACTAGAGACCATCAGCAGACCATCTCAATCACACAATTTCCACTCATCACATCCCACAACACCATCACCGCATCCGTGGCACATTTATCTTACTGCCACTGTCATTAAATTCTAAATTTATCTCAAATATTTTTGTTGGAAATACATTACTTTTGTTCGGTCAAGTTCCAAAAGTTGACTTGTCCAATCTTTAGAATACTTTTGTCCTCACACTTCACTTTCCCTCAAAGTACTCAAGATTTTGTTCAACCAAACATGCTTTTTAGCTTTAGAGAGTACAAGTAGAATTCGCATTACAAGAGAACATTGGATCTTTGCAGTTTCAGATTTTTAAATGTACTGGAGAGCATAGAACAGAGAAATAGAAAGGAAAGTCTGACACACCTTATCATTAATTCATAGTAAATCCGCTTCAATTCAAAAAGTGATGGTATATCAGCGGGAGCCTCTTCTACAATACCGTCCCCTTCTTTCGGTTTTTTCTTTTCCTTGGAAGTATCTGCATCAAAAACTCTTGGACTGATCTTTCTTGACAGTATTTGTGCTCGCACATAATCCTGGCGGTCTAGACACAAACGGACCTACATCATTTGAATCATTTGAGCAACTTTTGGCAGAAAAATAACAAAAAAGAATCAGAATGAAACACAAGAAAAAGAGGGACCTACTTGCTCAAGAATGAAGGCAATTTTTTCAGTTTTTGCCATTGCACCAAATGTTTCCACCTGCAATATAAAACCATCACAAAGAGATGATAACTTCTACAAAAAAGATAAGTGAAAAAAAACATTCACTGCTTAATTCCTTATTTATGATAAGATGGTAGAAAAGTGATATCAAACTTTCATAACAAACTGACCGCAATTTCTTGCATCAAATCAGCAGCCTCGGCAATCTGTCCCTGTTCTTCCTTAATCTTAGCTAGCCTCTTTATCAACCGTGCCCTCTCAATCTCAACAAAAATCTATGAAATAAAAAATAAATTAGTGAACAAGTTAAAACAAGAATCTACACAGTTAATTTAAATGTAGAATTCCAACTACATATTGATAAGGTGACCTCACCTTCCCAGCAGAAACACTATTAAGCGTTTTGATGAGCTCTATCTTAGTTTCAATATCGGGTGTCTCCTCGATATATTGCATGGCTTGTTGAACCATAGAAGTGACAGCCTGTGAGCATAAAACCACCCTAAAATGTTAGTAGGATAAGAATAACATTATACATAGGATGCACCAAAAACTCTGTGACACTTATAGAAAAGCCAATGATCATCATAATGCAGAAGTACAAATCAACCCAGTGGGACATTTTTGAGGTGAGGATAGAATCCTCTAGAGGGTATTAGCTTATTTCGCTTGCTGCTAGGTCTGGCTGGCATCAGTAGGTTATGTAACGTTGTTTCAGAATTTCCACATCCTTCAATATCAGTAGTTTCACTCAGCACCTATGTTATAGGTCAGCAATATTGTTGTTGTTGTAACATCCACTATGACAATATGATTTTGACAAATACAATGCAAACACATTAACCCAAAGTGACAATCTTTATAGGAAAGGTAAGAACTTAAAACTAACATTAGTTTAGCTTCAGACAAATCAACCCAGTGGGACTCTAGTGAGCCAGATAAAATACGAGTTCATATTAAGTTCGACACAATGCCACTACCTTAAAGCCATCAATTACCAGTAACTACTCGAAAACAGCAATATTTAGTACACATATTTGAAAGACCATAGTTACAGATACCTGCTTCAACTGACCCCGTCGCTTTGACAACAAAACAATCTGATCATTCAGCGTCTTCCAAGCACGAGCATCGTAGCAGAGTTGCAAAATCTCAGTCACAGCCTTCCTTACACCGGCCACATCTCCGTTAAGCCTCGTTTGTTTCTCCACATTCAACAACGACTCTATTTGCGCATCCAGATTCCCTCCTCCTTCCTGTAATCACAACATATTTCCAGATAATTTAACAAAATTAAATTAAATTAACAAAGAAAGTTTGAATTTCGCATAAATTTAAGATCCACATCTAATAGATTGAGAAATAGGGGATGAAATTACCATCTTGAATTCGAATCTGAGCTTCAAATTGAGGAATTAATAAGTGTTACAGAGCCTAGTAGAGCAGAATTTTAAGTTTGAAATAAATTGTTGGAATCGTAACCCTAGGAGAGAGAGTCGGGGAGAGGAGTCAAAGTATCGCCGGGTAGAGGCTAATGAAAGCAAACTCCAGACCAGATCGACTTTGGGAACAAGTTACCTGGCCAAATAAATAGAGATTATTCCCATAGGATTCCTGTAATAGTCTTTATTTCTTAAAAAGTACAGAAAATTGTATTTACTCCATAAACACATTTTTTATCCTAATCAATGTTCATATGAGTCCCTCGTGGGTTTAGTGAAATTGTTAAATCTCAAAAATGTCTTATCATCCTATATACTCCCTCCGTCCCACCAATTGCTTCACCCTTTTCCTCCGGCACGGGAATTATGGTAATGGGAGGGAAAAAAAAATGTTGTAAGTGTAATTTGAAAATAGGAGAGAGAATTAGTGGAGGGAATAGTGAATTTGAAAAGTGTTGTGAGTGTAATAGTGTTTTAGGAGAGAGAATGAGTGGAGAGAATAGTGAAGATTCTTTGCCAAAAAAGAAAAGGTGAAGCTTCTAATGGGACGCCCTTTTGGATAATTAGTGAAGCTTTTATTGGGACGGAGGGAGTATATACTCCCTCCGTCCCACGTCACTGCAAACCATTTTTCCGGGCACAATAATTAAGGAGTATTATTAAGATAATGAAAATGTGTGGTAGGAAATGAAGAGAGAGAATGAGTGGAGTTAATAGTATGTTGGTTGAATAAATTGTATGGTGAAAAATGAAGAGAGAGAATGAGTGAGTGGGGTAGGGTGAATATAAAATAATAAATTTGTTTCCATTTTGGACAGTTTGCATTCACGTGGGACGGACCAAAATGAAAATAAGTTTGCATTCACGTGGGACGGAGGAGTATATATATATATATATATATATATATATGTGTGTGTGTGTGTGTGTGTGTGTGTGTGTGTGTGTGTGTGTGTGTATAGGGTCGCAGCTTGGGAAGCAGTTTAAAATGAGAGCTAGTGAGAACCGGCTTGTATACACTTGTATACGGTAGATATTTAGCTACCGTATACATATACAATATGTATACATATACGGTAGATGCTTAGCTGCTTTGTATACGAGTGTATACGATGTGGTTATACGCTTGTATACGGTAGATACTTAACTACGTATACATATACGAGATCAGTATATGTATACAAAGAGCAAGTATCTACCTGTAACAAGTGTATACAAGTGGTTTTCACGGTTCTCATTTTGTTATGGTTCTCATTTACAGTAGATACTTAGCTACTGTATACATATACAGTCTACTGTATATACACTTGTATACAGTAGCTAAGTATCTACTGTATATGTATACAGTCTATTGTATATGTATACAGTAGCTAAATATCTACTGTATACAAGTGTATATAAGTGATTCTCACGGTTCTCATTTTAAACGGTTCTCATTGGAGCATGACCCTATATATGTGTATATATATATATATATATATATATATATGTATATATATATGTATATATATATGTATATAATGGCAAAGTATTATAAATAAAGATAGATGTCATGCTGGTTCAGATTAAATTGAATGGGTTAGATATAATTTCAAATCTGTCACAAACTTGACGGATTTTTAAAATTACTTAGCAAAGCTTTCATAAATATCAATATGAGGAAGTAATCCATTATATATATATATATATATATATATATATATATATATATATATATATATTGGGATTATTAATGTAACGACCCGAAAATTTCAACTGCTTAAATGTCAAACATTACGATTAGAAATAATGAAACAATACTAATAACAATTTGTAATGATTTGGGATTCTAGGGTTTTCATTATTTATGAAATAATGAAACAATACTAATGTTTCCATTAGTATTGTTGTTTAAATAAAAGTATGCGTCGTCATCGTATTAGTTGGTAGGTTTACAACGTCGTTTTGTCAAGTACGAGTCGAGTTGTTTTAGGTCGAGTCAGTAGTTAGCTAGCCTGGTCTATGATTTTCGATTTATTTTCTTTTGTTAGCGTTGTTAAAATAGAGGCATGGAAGGCGTGTGAAGGCATCAATGAAAATTAACAAAGTTTCCTCCCAAAATTCTTCTCTCTCAACCTATTCTTCTGTCTCTCATCTCAGTTTCTTCTTCGGTTTCTCAACCTAAATTCTTCTCTCTATCTTCTCTAATATAATTCTGCTACATGTTCGTTAATTCTGTCAAATAGCTAGCAAGTTCATAACAATTGGTATCAGAGCCTTCTCGATCAGTGGGTAGCTCAGTAAAGAAGATTGAAAATCGGTTTGAAGCTTCAGATTATGGATTCAAACATATGAAGGAAACGATGGTCGATATCAAGCGATTGTTGTTGAATCGAGTTAAGGATAGTTCATACAATATGGCAGAATCAATAGAAATCAGGAGTATTATCGATTTTCCTCGTTTCAATGGTGATGATCACCTTTGGTGGATACTTAATGTCACAATTACTTTTACTTGAGATATATTCCGGAACAGGAGAAGGTTAAGTTAGATGCGATGCATTTAGAAGGGAGTGTAGAGTTTTGGTTTTATGTCTATAGGGAACAACTCCTGTACTTTTAAAAACCTCTTGAAGAAGTGGTTCAGTCACTTGCATATGAATGTTTCCAACATACCTACATTTCCTCATAGTAAAGAAACTAGAAATTTTAAAAAAGAAAACAAAGAAGAAAAACTTAGCATTAAAATCTTCAAAGTTATCAAATAACAACAAGCAGCCTGTATTTCACAATGAAGATTAATTTTAAGTTCAAGAGCAATAAAAATAGAAGGATGATACAAGAAAACTCTAAATGTGGATAAAATAAATGAGAGCACTTCGACATAGAAACTGAAATTGTCACGGCCAGAATCACAAGTGATATCCAAGGTGATAACAGCACCAACGATAGCACTTGAGATAGCACACACACACTTCGAAAATAAAACAATTTTGTAAAAGACATTGCAGCGGAATAAAAAACACCAAAATTGTTTTTCTCAAGTTATATAAATATAACTTGAGAGTGCCTCTTAGGCAAAACTTTATAATCACTATAATGAATTTACAAAGCCGAAAATGTTCCCTATAGCTATAACAATTTTGAGCTCTATGGAACAAGAGATAAAGAACGAAATCCTATCCTAGCCTTCACACAACTTGATACCAATGTAATCAAGTGTGAAATTATAAGGGAGGAAGGATTAAAAGAACCAAACAAAGAACTCTATCTCTAAGCTTTCGAAGTTGTGTATAAAATAACTTTTCTTGGCATGTCTTCAAATGAAACCTTCCAAGCATATTTATAGTCTTCAATTTGCTTGAAGGCTACTCAATAAACAGCCTTGGGGCTGTCTTGCACGTTGAGGGAGAGTAGGGAGAGTGATTGAGGTTGTTCCTCACTTTATGCGCCTACTTCCCTTAAAAATAGCAACCGAGTTGATTTATCTCCAAGTCAAGCTTCCACGCCTTGTACTCTCAAGCTTTATCAACTTTGTACTCTTCTATAACTCAGCAACAACTCCTTGATCAAGTCTCCACATGTTTTAATTGTTGTTGCCAAAGTTACGATTTTATGCATAAAATGCATAAATCATTTCCTTCCAAATTCCACACGTGTCTAGCTCTTTCTTTGATGGTATTGCACTCTGAAATATAAACATAAACCATAGACTATACAGATTATATTAGCATATTAGTCCATTAAATAATAAACAAGAAATATACAACTATATATATAAATTCCAGTTCAGGAAATCATCTGCGATATCACCTGAAATTTGGGAAATTATCTACGATATCACCTGCAGTTTACACTAACAATCTCCCCCTTAGTTGGATATTTCTTTCCAAACCTAATGTGCTGCTGTTCTGCAAGGTTAGTTTATAAACAAATATACAGAGCATAGAAACACAGTATAATATCTCCAAGAAAATTAACTTCCCCTTAATCAAGGAGCTAATCCAAACAATGATTTATCACCAAAAACTAATTTATTTCAAACTTTAAAAAGTTTTCGAAATAAACTAAGTTAAACTAAAACCATAAACCATTGTAGCAAAATATCATCCAAACTAGCAAAACATCCTAGTAGTTAAAGTTTTAAACAAACCAACTAAAGTGTTTAGCAACCAACATAAACAAAATAAAAGAAAATTGTTTAGGGAATCACATCACATCACCAAAATAAAAGAAATTGTTTTAGGACACCACAAACTCAACCACCAACAAGATAGTGGCAACATCAATCTTCAGGTTTTAAAACCTTCAGATTTTAGATTTCTTCTTCTTCAAACTCTTCTTCTTCATCATCTTCCTCCTGATCTCCTTCCCTATCACTTCCACCATCACTTGGGCCAGCACTGGTGGTAGCACCTGCAGTAGCACCAGCTCCAGAAGTTGCAGCAGCAGCAGATCCTCCCCCTGTTTGGGAAGAAATTTCATCAATGAAAGCATCAGTAACCTGCTTAATCTTAGCCCATCCCTCAGCAAGTTCTCCCATTGCACTTGACTATTTGTGCAAGAAGTTAATCACTGTTGCCTTGGGATTGATGGACCAATGTTGCCCAGAAAATTTATCATGTTGGTCAGAATACTTGCAGCATCAGTTCTTGCAAGCAGCACCTGGGGAAGCACTTGGGATATCACGTGAGATAGCACTGGGAAGAACAGAGGCTATTTCATCAGATTTGTTTCAAGGAAGATCATTTGTATACCTTTTACCCTTTTTCAGTTGTTGATCAATGGTATAGTACTCAGGTTCAGTGGTGAAAACATCAGAGGCTTCAATGGGCAAGGATTGAAAAACTAAAACTTTGAAGATTAAAGAAGGATAGGGGAAAAAACTAATGTTCATTTCTTTCTTTCTACCCCATGAAGCTAAGTGTTTGAACACTAATCTTCCAAAGTTAATCCTTAGATTCTTACCCAATGTGTACAAAATATTCGCATGCTCCAATGTCACAATAGGTTCATTAGTTGTTGGGAGCCAATTGAAGATGCAAAGCTTGTGAAGCACAGAAAACAGAGAAGTAAGCCTAGAAGCATGAAGTTTTTCCTTTAAAGGCCAGGACTGCAGTTTGTTGTGAGTGAGCAATTTTACCATTTCATCCCTATTAACCCTAATGCTCTCATCATCTAAATTTGGGAGGCCTAAAACCTTGTTAATTAGGGCTGGAGTAAATGAATAAACTTTTCCCCTAACAAATACCTTCCCAAATTTTTCAGACCCTTCATCATCCAAATGAGCATGTAGGTTAGCAAAGAAATTTCTCACAACACTTTCAACAAACAAAGAAGCATGATTATTAGCTTTAAGAAAATTTTTGTCCTTCAAAAATTGAACCATTCCTTCCTTTTCTAACTGACCCTCATCAATGTGCTTTTCTTTTAACAATCTCTTACTCGAATTATTCAACCAAAATTTCATGTTTTCTTTCTTATAAAATTCCAAAGTAAGAAAGGGTTTTGGAAAAGCCTTATCCTCTTCATTTCGAATAATCTCATCACCAGAATTATCACTAGAGGAACGAGTAGGAACAGAGGAAGGGGGCAGGTGTTACCTCAGATGATATCTTTTTCTTGGTAGCACCTTTGGTAGCACTCACTGAAGCTTTGCCCTAGCCCTTCTTCTTCTGAAAATCAGAGAGAGTTTCTTCCTCTTCAGCATCCACCCAAGCATTAAAAGAGTTCACAGAAGGTTCCTTCTCTTTGTTGGCATGAAAATTCTCGTCACTCACATGAGGTGAGGACACATCTAAGGAGCTTTCTGAGACTTCAACCGGATCAGAGGTGGTGTTTGATGTAGCCTTGGACCTGATTGATCTTATACAGTTGAAGGACCTCCTCTTTGCAACTTGAGGAAATAGCTTGGATGTTGAAGCTTTCCTCTTCCTCTTCTCTTTTGATTCGGCCGGAATGAGAGTGACCTTGGGAATGCCATTTTCGAAGGAGGCTGTGGGAACAGAGGCTGGAACAATGGCCATTGTAGGAGGAGAAGAACTTGGTGTAATCATGGGAGAGGTTTCCATGGCTACACGAGAAGCAACGGATGGGGCAATGCTTGGGGAGATATCCTTTTGGTCTGTGTGTGAGGGTTCGACATTGGCTTTGAATGGAGAAGCCATAGAGATTTTTTGGAAATTTTTGAGGATGGATTTTGACCTAGGATTTTTGGGAGAGACGAACGGCGTTGAAGAGGGTTTAAAAGGTGAGAGAGAATAACGGTTAGAGAGAGAAAAGGGAGAGGTAGAGTGAAAATAGGAGATAAATATTAGATAGGGAACAAGAAAATTAATTTGATTTGACATCTTAAAACCTATCTAAACTAACCCCTATTATTTCTCTCCATTATACCTATCCACACATTTTTAAATAAAACCCCAACAACCTTAAAAGATAAACACGGTTGAAACAAAAATTAAAATGAAATATATATATATATATATATATATATATATATATATATATATTTAAGTAAAAACGTAAAATTAAAAAATGAGTAAACCAAAAATTTTGCAACTAAGCCCGAAAATTATATGCACAAATCAAAATAAATATGGGTTAGTTACTCAACAATGTTTACCAAAAATAAATGAAACTTATTGAAGATGTTTTCAAAATCGTAAACTCTTTAATTAAAAAGACTTTCAGATTTTGAAAAATTAATCAACAATATTTTGAAAATAAGAAAAATAAAAAACTAATATAGCGCACACTAATGTGTTAAGGCAATGATGGTAACACGTAGGATAACACATGTGATATAAATCCCCTTGATAAATATTTTCATTTTCAAGCACTTCAAGCATAACAAGCTGAGCATTTTCAGGCACTTCAGGCATAACAAGCTGAGCATTTTTCATGCACTTTTAAGCCTATATTCTTTTTAAGTGCATTGCTTGTTATAAGGAATCAATACACTTTTTTAAATAAGAAGACATCGTAGTAACGAGCTCCGTGCCTCGAGTTTTATTTCAAGTGTAGAGATAGAGTGATCTATGCCTTTCAAGCAGGGTACACTGTAGTAGCGAATTCCATGTCCCTAATACTAAGCATAAACCACCTCATACATTCTCATTGGCAAGAGTACATCGTTGCAGCGAACACTGTGCCCCGAGCTCGAGAGAATAGTATGGAAATAATTGCCTTTGCCTTTTATTCATCAAAAAGAGAAGATTAGTGACATAGTCACTTTTAGCATAAGAAGGGGAGTGATATCACACATGATAACCTAAGTAATAACCTACCATAACAAAAAGGTCAGCATGTGCCACGGTTAGAACTAAGCTAACCAGATTAGAAGAATATAAAAGCAATTTTTTTTAAATAAAGAGAGAAAGAAAATACACTAATATACAAGTGTTACCCTGAGTGATAACATCACCTGGGATAGCACAGACAAACAGACTTAGAGATTACAAAGATCAAGAGATCTTTTCAAACTAAAAAATCTCTCGTGGTCTAAGGCCTTGGTAAAGATATCAGCCAGTTGATACTTAGTATCAATATGATCAATGTTAATTAGGCCTTTATCTACCATATCTCTAAGAAAATGATGACGTATATCTATGTGCTTAGTACGGAAATGTTGAACAGGGTTTTTTGAAATGTTGATAGCACTCAGGTTATCACAGTACATAGTCAAAGAATTACTCTCTAGACCATAGTCATCTAGCATATGTTTTAGCCAAATAAATTGTGAGCAACAACTATCGGCTGCAACATACTCAGACTCAGCTGTGGAAAGAGAGACACGATTTTGTTTACGACTATACCATGAAACTAAATTGTTACCTAAGTAAAAACACCCCCACTAGTACTCTTCCTATCATCCATATCCCCCGCCCAATCCGAGTCGCTAAAGCCTACCAAATTGGTATTAGTATTCTTACTAAACCAAATCCCTAATTCACTTGTTCCTGAAACATATTTAATTATCTTTTTGACGGAATTAAGGTGTGAGACTTTAGGATTGGCTTGATAACGTGCACAAACGCACACACTAAACATGATATCAGGACGACTAGAAGTGAGATAGAGAAGACTACCTATCATAGAACGATATAGAGTAGGATCAGCATCCTCACCTACTTGGTCTCTACCAAGTTTAAGAGAAGAACACATAGGAATTTTTGAACTTTTTGCTCCTTCCAACCCAAAGCGTTTCACTAGGCTCTTTGCATACTTGCTTTGTGAAATGAATATCCCTTCATTTGTTTGTTTCACCTGCAAGCCTAGAAAGAATGTTAACTCACCAATCATGCTCATTTCAAATGTTGATGTCATAGCCTCTACAAAATCTTTTAAACATGTTTGAGAAGTAGAGCCAAAGACTATGTCATCAGCATAGATTTGAACAATGACTGTTTCTTTGCCATGCCTTAGGATAAATAAGGTCATATCTGCTTCACCTCTTGTAAAACCATCTGCTTCACCTCTTGTAAAACCATATTCAAGTAAGAAAGAGGTTAAGCGACCATACCATGCATGTGGAGCTTGTTTTAAGCCATATAAGACTTTATCAAGTCTATATACATGGTTTGGTAGATGAGGATCTTCAAATTCTTTTGGTTGTTCAACAAAAACTTCTTCTTTTAAATAACCATTTAAAAAGGCAGCCATAACATCCATTTGAAACAAGGTAATTTTTAGATAACAAGATATAGCCAAGAGGAGTCTTATGGATTCTATTATAGCAACGGGAGCAAAGGTCTCATCAAAGTCAACACCTTCAATTTGGGTATAACCTTGAGCTACGAGACGAGCTTTGTTCCTTATAATATTTCCTTGCTCGTCAGATTTATTTTTGAAAATCCATTTTGTACCAATCACATTAGTGTTAATGGGACGTGGTACTAAACACCAAACTTCATTACGAGCAAATTGTTCAAGTTCCTCTTGCATGGCATGTATCCAAAAATTATCTTTTAAAGCTTCAGAAATATTTTTGGGTTCTAAAGAAGAAACAAAACAGGAATATTTTACCTTGTGGTATGTGGTGGACATGCACACATACCTTGCTATTTCACGACTACTAAATTGTCCCTTGTTCCTTGTACGTACCCCTTCACTTGCTTCTCCAATAATCTGAGATGAAGGATGATCTCTTCTGATCCTAGCTGGTGAATCCCTTCTCAAATTTTCATGCACATGAGCATCATCATCTGACTGTTCATCCTTTTCAGTTGCTGGACTGGTCTTAGGTGATACCGGAGATGCTATCCCTTCAGTGGCAACACTTTGATCAGCACCTGAGGTATCAGTTACTTGATTTTGCTCTTCCAGCAGTATCAATGGAGATTCTTGCACTCCATCACCTGAAACACTTGCTAAGTTATCAAAAACAACGTTAACTGATTCCTGTATGGTTTTTAACCTAAGGTTATAAACCCTATATGCTCGACTATCCTGAGCATATCCAAGAAATATTGCCTTATCACTCTTAGAGTCAAATTTAGCTAAGTAATCCCGATCATTTAGAACATAACACACACATCCAAATGTATGAAAATAATGAACTTTTGGTATCCTACCATTCAAAATTTCATAAGGTGTCATTCTAGTACCAGGTCTTAGAAAAACTCTATTGGCCGTGTGACAAGCCGTGTTTAAGGCCTCAGCCCAAAATCTTTTTGAAATTCCTTTTGAAAACAACATCACACGAGCCATTTCAAGTAAGGTCCTATTTTTCCTTTCAGCCACCCCATTTTGTTGAGGTGTTTTAGGAGCAGAAAACTCATGTTTAATTCCTTTTAATTCACAAAAAGTAAAAAACAATGAATTATCAAACTCTGTTCCATGATCAGACCTTATTCTCATGATAAGAGCACAAAACATGTTTTTGATTTTAGCATGTAAGATCTTAAACTTTTCAAAAGTTTCTGATTTTTCTTTCAAAAATTATACCCAAGTAAATCTAGAAAAATCATCAACTATTACAAAAGTATATCTCTTACCTCCTAAACTGTCTACCTCAACTGGACCCATTAAATTCATATGCATCAATTGAAAACAGTGAGTTATCCCATAATACTCCTCCTTATGTTGGGTAGCACTATGGGTAGCACGTGTCTGTTTACCCTTGAGACAATCTTCACATATGATTTTCTTACTTATGTTCAGACTAGGTATACCACGTATAGCTTCAGCCTTAATGAGTTTCACAATGTTTTAAAAATGGACATGACCCAACTTTTGATGCCACAAGGTAGCATCATCAACTCTCACAGAATGACACACTTGTTTATCCTCGACAAGATAACAATTATTACTTGACCTAGTACCAGTCATAACACAGTTATTGGTATAATAAAAAACTTCACAAGTGTTTTTATTGAATTTCACTTCAAGATTGTCATCACAAAGTTGGCTAATACTAATTAAATTAGTTACAAGTCCATCAACTTGCAAAACATTTTTCAAAGCAGGAAATTCAGGTACATTTAAAATACCTTTTCCTACTATATTACTCTTGCCACCACCACCAAATGTTACACTACCACCCTGAATAGGTTCATAATCTTTTAAAAATATTTTTGTTCCTGTCATGTGACGTGAACAACCACTATCAAAATATCATGAACCTTCAACATTAGTTTTTAATGCAGTGCACACAACATCACATATCAGGTTAGACTTAGGTTTCCATACTTTCCTACTTTGATTCTTTCTCTTCTGACTGGCAGTGATATCTGACGTGCTAGGCAACACTTCATGTATCACAGAGAAACTGGACTGTTTCTTTAAAAGAGTTTTACAATCATTTTTCAAATGTCCAGTAGAGTAACAGTAGTTACATATTTTCACCTTGTCAGAAGGCTTGTCAGAAGAAATTAATTCGACATTGTTTCTTTCTTTAACAAAAACTATTTTATCTTCCTTATTAGCCAAAGTAGATGTAATAGCATTTAAGGACTCTTGAAAATTCATACCTGCCTTGAGTGGTTTGCTCAACCCAAAAATTGCATCCAACTTGGAAGAACTCGTGTTGAGTTTTTTAAATGTGGCCTCGGCTAGAGTAAGCTTGGCTTTGACTTTGTCCAGCTCCACATCCTTCTTTGTGATTTGAACTTCCAATCTAGTCAAGCCATCAGTTAGATCTTGAACCTCTTTGGACAGAGAAACCACCTTCTTGTTCTCTTTCTTCCATTCGTCCACCAAATCTTTGCAAAGGTTCTTAAGACCACAAATGAGTTCATCCTTGCTGAACTCCTTACTTTGTTCACCCTCTTGTGAACTACCTGCATTCATGTTAACAGAACCCACAAAACAAACAACATTTATCAAATTAAAATCTGTATACCTGTTGGATGATATCTCAGGTGCTATCCCACTTTGGATATCACATGAGGTATCACTGACAGAATCCGAGTCACAATTTGTGACCACCATTGCTGTTTGATCTGAATATTCTGATTGATTGGTCTCCTCATCCTCATTGTCACTGAGTGAAATCAATAGGTTCTTTCCCATCTTCCTTAGAGTGTTAGCACACTCGTTTGAGTAATGACCCCATCCAGAGCAAGTATGACATTGGATTGATTCAAGGTATTTTGGATCAGGTCTAGATTGATCTGATGATGCTCTCCTTATGGGACCACCTTTCTGAGTAGATGGAAATGTCCTCTTTGGCATTGAATTATACACCTTGGTTTGTTACTCTTTAGCCTTCACCTGCACATTTTCTTTGTTAAATTTTTTTAACATAGAGTTATATTTCCTAGCAAGCAAGGCAACACTGGCATCTTCACCTAATTCCTCAAAAATTTCGTCATCCTCATCAGTTGATACACTAGAGGATTGAACTTTTAAAGCAACACTCTTGCCTTTAGAAGCTTCACTTTGCTCAGCAAGGTTTGACTCAATTTTTTTTAAAATGCTCATTAAGGAATTGATGTCCATAGTAGAAAGGTTGTGAGCCTCTTCTATAGATGAAATCTTGATATTAAAACGCTCGGGGAGAGTTCTAATAGCCTTTGAAACCAATTGTTTATTGGTAAAAGGTTCACCTAAAAGTTGACACTCATTAGCAATGTCAAACAATTTTTCAAAATAAGAGGAAATGGTATCATTTTCACCCATTCTCTACCTTTCAAATTTGCTAGTAAGACCTCTAAAATTGTTTTCACGCACACTAGAATCACCTTCACAAAACCTTTGTAAAATATCCCAAGCTGCTTGAGCTGTGGAACAATTTTGAATAAGTTTAAAAATATGCATGTCAACCCACTCAAAAATAGCATTAAGAGCTTTCTCATTATAGTTAGCTAGGGTGATCTCTTTATTAGTCCACTCGCCTTCAGGTTTAACCTGAATATCACCATCCTCATCAGGAGGTAACAGTGGAAGAGAGTACCCATTAACTATAGATCGCCACGCTCGAAGATCAATTGATTTGATATGCGAGCGAAGACCGATCTTCCAATATGCATAATTCGAACCATCTAAAACAGGAAGACGTTTTTGGTTTGGATTTGCAGGATCATAAGCCATGACACCTAGACCAAGCACTTAGTATCGTCAGGTGACCTGCTTTGATACCAATTGAAATTGTCACGGCCAGAATCACAAGTGATATCCAAGGTGATAACAGCACCAACGATAGCACTTGAGATAGCACACACACACTTCAAAAATAAAACAATTTTGTAAAAGAGATTGCAGCGGAATAAAAAATACCAAAATTGTTTTTCTCAAGTTATATAAATATAACTTGAGAGTGCCTCTTAGGCAAGACTTTATAATCACTATAATGAATTTACAAAGCCGAAAATGTTCCCTATAGCTATAACAATTTTGAGCTCTATGGAACAAGAGATAAAGAACGAAATCCTATCCTAGCCTTCACATAACTTGATGCCAATGTAATCAAGTGCGAAATTGCAAGGGAGGAAGGATTAAAAGAACCAAACAAAGAACTCTATCTCTAAGCTTTCGAAGTTGTGTATAAAATAACTTTTCTTGGCATGTCTTCAAATGAAACATTTCAAGCATATTTATAGTCTTCAATTTGCTTGAAGACTACTCAATAAACAGCCTTGGGGCTATCTTGCACGTTGAGGGAGAGTAGGGAGAGTGGTTGAGGTTGTTTCTCACTTTATGCGCCTGCTTCCCTTAAAAATAGCAACCGAGTTGATTTATCTCCAAGTCAAGCTTCCACGCCTTGTACTCCCAAGCTTTATCAACTTTGTACTCTTCTATAACTCAGCAACAACTCCTTGACCAAGTCTCCACATGTTTTAATTGTTATTGCCAAAGTTACGATTTTATGCATAAAATGCATAAATCATTTCCTTCCAAATTCCACACGTGTCTAGCTCTTTCTTTGATGCTATTGCACTTTGAAATATAAACATAAACCATAGACTATATGAACGGAATAATCTGTGACGGGCCGAGCCCAACGTTTACTACGAGCCCGGGGGCCCAATAGGCCCACCAAGAGACCAACTACAAAGAATCAGATCAAGGCCTTGGGCCATGGCCCGTCTAACACTGGTTGGCCGTCGTCGCCACTGAGCAACCAGGCCATCCAAACGACGAGCCATCAGATCATTAATGGGGAGGCAAACTCCCAGCCCGTCGTCACACCAATTGGTGACCGTCCTTCAACTGGACGAATCTTCCTTCGACCCCAACTGGCACTCATCCAAGAAGAGTAAGCGTCGTCATTGAACGGCTCGTCGTCATTGAACGACTCGTCGTCATTGAACGGCCAACTCTCTCTCTCGGGGAGTCATAACTCGAGGAGACGACCCAACTGGGCGTACAGTTCCAGGTCGTCTCCTCTATTAAGCTTCCTCAACAAGCTTAGTTAATTAGCTAATTTGGGATAATGACAGACCTGCTGCAGTGCCTCGTTATATGTGCAATCATGCATTCAGTAATAACTACAAAAGGTACAGAGGTTGACTTTCCCTTATAAGGCAAACTACTTATCAGATGTCAGGTGTTGCAGTGTCCTTACATAGACGGACCAATGCCGGCGCGACACGTGTACACCTAGGAGATGGAGCTGATCCTACGGCTGGCATCAATCCAATCCAACGGTTCTGGTAAAAACCCTAATACCACCTTTCCTACTATAAATAAGAGAGTAATAACGTGGAACAAGGTAATGCTTTTCTGCATATTTCCATACTCACGCACTCTGCAATATTTTACACCATATTTCCAGACCATAATCTTACTCTCACGCCGGAGGGGCTTGCCGGAAGACCCCCGGCGCAGTTTCACCCTTTATTTCTTGTGCTGTGCAGATCCGGAGCTAGCTCAATCATTTGCTGGACACAAGAACTGAGCTTGGCACGCTTTCCTGCGCGATCAGATTGGTTCCATTGCCGGGAAACGTGTTAGTGATCTTCAGCTACAGAAATACAGCCGGAACAGTTTGGAAAAATGGTGTCCGATGGTCATACAGCCAGCAAATCAACCGGAGATGAGGGCGTACCACCTCAGCAAGAAAATCCTAGACCACCCTCACCACCTAGGAACCCTAACCTAAGGGTTACCAGGTCACAGGGGATGGTTGATGGTACAGGTCTTCAAGCAACTAGAAGAAGAGAAAAGGGGCCTGCTGCCGAACGCCAGAGGAGGCCTCCACTAGAAAGGAGGCCTGAGACAGCTGCAAGGTACACAGGAGGTCCCTCTAACCCTAATCTCGACAGAGCAGCTTTCCTCGTCGAGAGAGCTAACGCCCTCAGGGAGTTCTTGCAAATCCAGGACGAGCTAATCCATATGGCCGCTCCTCAAGCTCCCCAAGCATCCCATCAAACCATCTCGTCAGGAAGGAGGAGAAGGAACCAGAGAGAAAATGCTGCTCGTCGTGAGGGGACTGCCGCTGGAAACGAACAAGTTGTACCCCAGCTTGATCTAAGGGAGCACATCAATGAAAGACGAAGCCAAGGAGCCCGATCACAACAGCGACGAGCTGAGGCAGCTGAGCCTCAGGGGGAGCTCGTCGTCGAAAATCTTGAAGCTATCAGGAATCAAGTCGTCCGGGGTCGTCTACAGACTCCGTCACTAAGAAATGAACGGGCGCCGAGCCAAAGAGAGAGAACTCGATCTCCACGTCATGAACGGGCTTCCAGATCTTATAGATCGTCTCCACCTCCCAGCTATAGGGGACGATCCATCTCACGACGGCCTGCCCCCACCGAGAGGCAACGGACTAATACCGTTGCAGGGGCCCCGTCAAGATAGGATTCCCAGTGCCCGGCAGGAGAGGTAGACATGAGAGAATTTTTGAGTTTGAAACGTCAAGTGGAAGAATTGAGGAACAAGAGGAATAAAGTGGACAGCGACGACTCTGATGACGACGGCGGCACTATGAATCCACTTGCTCCCTGGATGTTGGAAACTGGACCCCCGGAACCAGGCTTTAAACTACCTGACCTTAAGCAATACGACGGCTCTACTAGTGCCATGGACCACATACTACACCTTGAGGCACAGATGTACGTGGTGGCAAAAGCTTCCGGCCACGACGACGTCATGTGCAAGGCTCTCACAAGCACGTTGGTCGACTCTGCTTTGAGGTGGTTTAGAGGCCTACCAAAGGGGAGTATTGAATCGTGGAAACAGATGAGGAAGAAGTTTTTAGGAAGGTTTGCTACGGCGGGAGAGCGTCGTAAGACAGTCAACGACCTCAGCAACATATCCCAAGGAGCTACCGAAAGCTCAATGAACTACTTCAAAAGGTTTAAGAAATTGGTAGATCAAATTGATGAGGATCTAACCGATAGGGAAATAATAAACTGCTTCAGACATGGCATCCTTTCCTCTACCCTGGACTACGAGCTCCAAGTCCACCCGGCCAAGTCTCGCAAAGACCTCTATGCCAAGGCGTACGCCGTCGCCGAGGCCGAAGAAAGAAAGTTACAAAGAGAGGGAAAGTCTGTGGACGAGGATGAGGCGACGAAGTCCAAAAAGGATAAGGGCGGAGAAAAAGGAAAAAACAAGGCGAAAGCGGAAAAAGTTCCAGAGTCGTACACTCCACTCACCGTTTCCAGAGCAGAAATTTTAAGCAACGTTGATTTCGGACCGGCACCGAAGATGAACCCTAACGGGAAGGGAAAGAAGAACATGAACAAGTATTGTGAATACCACAGGGACAAGGGGCACGACACCGAGGAATGTTTCAGTTTGAAAAAGATCATTCAAAGATGGATAGACGCCGGGCGACTGGAGGAATATGTAAGGAAGGACCATCAGGCTGGCCACAACCGGACTACTAACGACGAAGCGCCCCAAAGGAACCCAAGAATGGTCCTGGTGATCTCTGAGGAGACGAGCAAGAACCAGATTAAGAGCGCCATCTATCATTTAAAGAAGGCCCCGCACGTCCCCGTAGTGCGTAAGTTCCAAACGACGTCATAAGTTTCTTTCCCTACGAGCTTCCACCAACCCACTAGCTCGTCAACAAACCTTAGTCATACCTGGTTTCATTGATAATCATGTGAGTCACGGAGAATCTTGATTGATACGGGAGCGACGAGGATATCTTATTTTACAATGTCTACCAACGAACGGGTCTACTGACAGTCGCTAAGCCCATACTTAGGTCGTCTGTAGGATTCACCAATCATCGGGTAGATGCGAAAGGCCAAATTAGCCTCTCAGTTGATATCGGAGAACACCCCTTGAGAACTATCAAGACCGTAACCTTCATTGTGATCGACGTCGTCAGTGATTATCATGCCATCCTTGGCCAGCCAGGTCAGTCGGCTTTGGGGATCGTCGCCTCCGTTCCCCACCAACGAATTAAATTTCCTCCACGTGCCGAGTCTGGATGTGTGTTGGGGACGGCCCCGAATTCTGGAGCACGTGCTAAAGGAGAAACGGACTATCGAAATCGACGACTCAAATCACAATGTGAAGCTCTCAAAATCCATCAAAGAAACAACGACCTCGTACGCCAATGTCTCAACGATCAAATGCGTCGAAGATCCAGAAATTTTGGACGAAGTATTCTTGAACGACAAAGCTGCAGAAACACAACCTTTGGCCGCCCAAGAATCGGGGGCCGACCTGGACAAGTTGATTGACGACGAGGTACCGGATCTAACACCAGAAGCGAGAAGGAAAATTAAGGAGATCGTCATTGAGTCCATGGATTTTAGGGACGACGCCCCCGATATGAAGCCAGCAGACGAGCTATTTGAACTAGTCATCCACCCGGATTATCCCGAGCAGAAAATAAAACTGGGGTCTCAGTTGTGCGCTGAGGAGAGGGAAGAAATAATCTCCCTACTCAAACAAAACCTCGACGTTTTCGCTTGGAGAGTAGAAGATATGAAAGGCATTAGAGAAGACGTGGCAGTTCACAGGCTTGGGGTGAATCCTACTATGAAATTCAAGGAGCAGAGGTGTCGTGTTTTTTCAACTGAAAAGGAGATTGCCATAAAGCAAGAGATCGAGAAATTGCTAAGTGCTGGAATCATTGTGAACGCTCGGTTCACAACCTGGCTAGCCAATGTGGTTCTTGTGAAGAAACCTAATGGGAAGTGGAGATTGTGCGTTGACTTTATCGATCTCGAACATGGCGTGTCCCAGGACGGTTATCCCTGCCAAGAATTGATAAGCTCGTCGATCTACGTAGCCGGCCATACTACTCTAAGCTTTCTTGATGCCTACTCCGCTATCACCAAATCAAGATGGCCGAGGAGGACATTCCGAAACTTGACTTTTCAAGCGGCGGGGGGAACTTACGTTTAGAGGAAGATGCCTTTTGGGCTCAAAAACGCCGGGGCCACGTACCAAAGGATGATAAATAAGGTGTTCAAGGACCGGACGGCGACAATGCGAGGCGTACGTTGATGATATGGTCTTCAAATCCAAAAAGAGGAAGCACGTCGACGACCTAGAACAAACATTCACCAACCTACGAGCCAACGACATGGTCCTCAATCCGGCCAAATGCGTTTTCGGAGTTGCTGCGGGCAAGTTCTTGGGGTTTATGCTATCTCAACGGGGGATTGAAGCCAATCCTGAGAAAATCAAGGCTTTGATGGATATGGCCGAGCCTACGAACGTCAAAGAAGTTCAGCGCCTAAATGGACGAGTAGCGGCCTTGGGTCGCTTTATCGCCAAGTCTGCTGAGAGATCACTCCCGTTTTTTAAAGCTCTCCGAGGTGCAAAGGACTTCCAATGGACGGACGAGTGTTCCCAGTCATTCAAACAGTTAAAAGAATATCTTGGCTCCCCACCACTCCTCCAGAGCCCCGTAGCAGGGGAGAACCTTTATGTTTATCTCTCGGCGAGTGATAAGGCTGTCGCCGCCGTATTGGTAAGGGAGGAGGAGGAACACAAAGGCCGGTTTATTACGTCGCAAAGCCTTGT
This sequence comes from Adenophora triphylla var. japonica, assembly GCA_022495995.1. NCBI lineage: Eukaryota > Viridiplantae > Streptophyta > Magnoliopsida > Asterales > Campanulaceae > Adenophora > Adenophora triphylla. The sequence continues at coordinate 257,521 of JAFEMH010000793.1, forward strand.
CGTATGTGGAAACCCGTTACTTTAACGCGGAAAAGATTGCTTACGCTCTCGTCATTACAGCACGAAAGCTACGAGCATACTTCTCCGCTCATCCCATCGTCGTATATACAAATGCCCCATCGCGCAAAATCCCCGCACCGTCCCGAAAGCTCCTGGGTCGCCTTCTCAACCTGAGCATTGAGCCGACCGAGTTTGATATAGAGTATAGGACGAGGAAGACCCCGCAAACTCAATCATCGCGTACTTCCCGGTTGAAACATCATTCACCATCGACGACGAGCAAAGGAAGTCGCAACCACCGAGCAAGGGGAAGGAGGTCGTTGAACAAAGAAGCGGAGTTAGTTTTGCCGTAGGATGTTGGAAAATCTTTTCCGACGGGTCACCCACCAAGAATCTCGAGCGGAGCAGGATCGTTCTCGCTGAGCCGAAAGCGGGACAGCTTTTGAAGAGGTTACGAGGTTCAAGTTTCAAGCATCAAACAACCAGCCGAGTACGAGGCACTCATAGCGGCCATCGAGTATGCAAAGTGTTTTGGAGCCACAAAAATTGCAAACTTATTGTGATTCTCAATTGATCGTGGAACCAAGTGAGAGGAGATTATCAGGTCGTCGATTCCACCCTACGTAAGTACCACCCGTTGGTCGGAGAATTGATACAAGGTTTAGAGTTTTGGGCCATTCGGAGAATCGCTCGAGAAAACAACGAGCACGCCGACCTACTTTCCAAAAGCTAGCTACTGACCAACTCCACGAGGACGAGCATGGCCATCACTGCCTATTTGGACCAAATGTGCTTGCATGAACGGGTAAAGATCCTTTGCATAGGAGACGGCCCAAAATGTTGGATCGATGAACTAAAGGCGTTCATCAACGGGAGGAATTGCCAACGAACGAGGTTTCGGCAAGACAAGTAAAGAGGAAGTCGCCCGCATTTACTGGCCGTCGAAGGAGAGCTCTACAGACGATCCATTACCCGGCCATTGTTGAAGTGCGTTCATCCAGACAAGGTCGTTCAGTTGCTGTTCGAAGTGCATCAAGGAGAATGTGGAGGCCACCCTGGGGCCCGTACACTAGCTGATAAAATCATAACCATGGGATACTACTGGCCCCACCTTCGTGAAGACGCTAAACAGTTTGTGAAAAAGTGTGACACCTGCCAACGTTTCGCCGACATTCCCAAGCTGCCTACAACTGAGCAAACCCCTGTCTTAGCTGCCTGGCCGTTTGATATGTGGGGTGTTGATTTGATCGGGCCTTTTCCGCCGGCCAAGGGAGGAGTCAAATATGTGATCGTAGCGGTTGATTACTTTTCAAAGTGGGTAGAGGCCAAGGCCTTGAACAAGATTACGGAAAACAACGCCCTAAGCTTCATTCATGACTCAATATGGTGTCGCTTCGGAATCCCAAGGGTGATCGTTTCAGACAACGGCCTACAGTTCTCAAGAAAATTCGAACAGGAATTGAACAGGATGGGCGTCAAACACTCCAAGTCGTCCGTCGCCTACCCCCAAGGCAACGGGCAAGCTGAAGCAGCCAATAAACTCGTCTTATCTGCCTTGTGCAAAAATCTGGAAGGAAGAGATACGAGATGGTTGGACGGACTACCCTCAGCTCTCTGGGCTGTCCGCACAACCACCCGGGCCTACTGGGAAACCCCATTTGCCTTGGCTTATGGCTCGTAAGCCCATGGCTCCCGCCGAACTCCAACACCGACGGACCGAGTTGCTTGTACGAGGTAGAAAAGAACATCCATAACCGACAAGTCGACCTGGACCTCGTAGACGAACGGAGATTGGATGCCCAATTGAGGATGGAGAACTACAAAAAGAAAACCAAGGCTTATCACGACAAGAAGGTGAAGAGAAGGTTCTTTAAGGTCGGTGACCATGTACTAAGAAAGATTGAAGCAACGGGACTCAAAGCCCGTCAAACAAACTCTCCCCAATCGGGAAGGACCATACATTGTCACAAGTGTGGTCAGAGAGGAACCTATCGCCTTGCAAAGCCGAATCGGTGAAAGTCTCAAGCATCCACGGCACGCCAACCACCTAATAAAATACTACTTTTGAGGTCGTCGACGACATCTAGCTCCCTTAAGGCGCCTACCTTGTGTTTCCTTATGTAATTTTGTGAAAATTTGAAGTTTTGAGAAATTGTAAGGGATACCTATAAATCCCGTAGCTCGTTGTTTACTATAAAGTTATTTATGAAAGATCGTCGCTTTGTTGATTTTCTACTACACAAACTCTAGCACTTTAACCAAGTATAAAGGTTAGATGAAGCCGTACTTCATCGAATACATCTACTTTAACCAAGTATAAAGGTTAGACGAAGCCGCACTTCGTCGAATACATCTACTTTAACCAAGTATAAAGGTTAGACGTAGCCGGACTTCGTCGATCGCTATAACGGCATAGATGACTCGTCCATAGATCTTTGTCTACGAACAAAAATCTATCGACCTTCATACTATTCCTACGAGCCATCGAGAAGTTGAGAAAACACAAGTTTGAACAAAGGTCGACCATATTAGGACGACTCCACATTCACGGTCGTCACTAACGACGACCAATCATACTTGTCCTCAAACTTACTCGTCCAATAGGTTATCACATGCTATCTATGTTAACGCAGACAATGTACGTAAAACAAAGGCATTAAATAACTTAAACATAAAACAAACATTGTACGACCCCCTCTAAACAATGAGGAAACAGTCAAACTACATTGCGAAAATTAAAAATTGTTTTGAGACAATGTTTGGAACCACCACCAAATAAAATGAAGCATTGTTTAGAAACATTACAAAACATCTCGGAAAAAAAAATCAATCACCTGGGATCCGCACCGCCGGCGTTTGATGAAGCTGCATCAGATCCGGGCCGTCTTCAATGAAATACTTGTAGTATGCGCCGAAGTTACTCCGGACGACAGGAGGAATAAGGCCACTCATCTCTTCCAAACTTTGGCGTCGTCCTCCCTTATGATGAGAAAATCATTGGCGCATAGGACAAGGGGATGGACGGAGCGCGCTTCGTCGTCGTGAGCCTCTTCACAAGCAAAGGCCTACCAACTTCCTGACGGAGAGAAGATCTTTTATCAAGCAGGTCCGTAAGAAGCCGCCTAGCCACGTGTTTAGCCCCGTCTTTGAAAAACCCACTAGCATGAGTAGTGACCATTTGAAGGCACTCGTAGCTTTTCTTGAAGTCGTCGACGGCGTCACGCCCGGCTCCGGGCCAACTCAAGATCACGGTTTGCCTTCATCGTTTCAATGTGGGCCGTCGCCTTCGAAGCCGGTTTTCACGTACGCGAAGACCGTCTGAGAGCACCTTAGAGTCGGCCTCGCCTTTGGTCTTCCCTTCCTTCAAGGCATCCATCTCCTCGAGAAGGTTATCTTTTTCATTAACCAAAAGCTCACGGGCAAGAGTGAGCTCCCCAACATTGGTCTCTCGCTCCTTCGCTTTGCTCGGCCGTCCCCTTATCGCCGACGGCCTTCATTAGCTGCTCGTTGCCTCGAAGCTCGGCGTCCGTACACTCCCTATAACTCCGCCGTCATGGCGTCCATCATCGACGATAGCCGCAACGGTTAAAGTATTAGCACAAGTATAAAGAGACGGAGAAAAATTACATCTTTAATGCGAAGTACCTCGGTTTGGATTAGCCCTAGACGGGCATGAAAGGTTTCTGGAGTAAGGTTGGCATCCTTCATCCTACGGCCGCTCGACGTCCCGTCCACGCCTTGTCGTAGCCGTCCCCAAAGAAGAGCGCACTACCATTCCTCTCGCAAATATGGGATCCCGCTATGAGAGGCCTCGCAATGGAGGCCGCCATCTCTTTCGCCTTCGCCTTGGACAGACCGCCGTGGACGAGCCGGGAGCATCGCCTGAGTTGATGGGTCCGACGCGCCGGGAGGGTCGACGAAATGACTTTTTCTTTTTTGGAGGCACGAGCGCGCCTCGCGAGCTCTGGTTCGAATCGTTGCTCTCCACTTCAATACGCTCTACCATCAAGAACGGCCATCTCGAGCCCCAACAGCTTCCATATTGGGAGTGATCAATCTCCATACCAATTGCTCCTCTCGGGTGCATCAACGACGGCCTGACGGCCTCCAGTGTTCAGTCCTTCGACGCCGGGCTCCCTCTCAATCATGGGGATAGCACCAGAAGGGTCCTTGGGAAGTTGCTCATTCCTCGTCGTCTGTTTCTCTTGACGATCGAGAATAGCACGTGTTGCAGCCCTCTCCTTCTTCTTGGTACCCCGATCACTAGCTCTGATGGCTCCGTCCATGATCCTTGCTTCAATTCTATCCACGTCCCCTTGGGTAAGTACTGCAAAACAACCAAGGAAAAGAGATTAGTCTTTACTAACGACGAGACGAGCAAAGAGCAAAATTAAAAAGATAGCAGAGCCCAACCCCATTCATCTCAAGATTTTCACAACTTTCTTCAAGACGACCGGTACCCGTGCCGTCGCACAATTCAAACAGTTGTCTTTAAAAACAAACTCCCGTGGACGACCCGCCAGATAGCGGGCATCCAAATCAATCTCGCACTAAAGGATCGTGCCCTATAGACGGCTTGGACATCATGCCGGCCGGATGTATCTCCATTGTGAGGCCTCTATGTCTTTGTATGAGACCCATCCAAGGTCTAACAAGTTGTCAATCTTTCCCTTCACTCGTCGGCCCACCTGAGCTTGGAAGATATGCCTATCACCGACCGGTGGTTGCCCTCTCGGGAATGGAAACCGCCACCCTACTCGGCTCTCCACCAATATCAAGTGGTTCTCCCATCCATACACCTTACTGAATATCCAGAAGAAGTTCCGTGCGTTCCCGACCGAAGACACACTAACCGTCTTCCCTTTGGCGGTATTCCGGCCGTCCATAAGATCGACTAACACTTTGTTGCATGGCTCGTAGCCAAGGAATCTGCATACGATGGCAAACCCGGATAAAATTCTCGACGGTGTTGGGCGCCGACTTCCATGGGCACACAAGCGGAGTCCTCCAGAATTCGTTGATGAAGGGGTCTAAAGGCGCCTTAGACCGAACTCAAACCTGTTTGTAAAAGAAGCCCACCTTCTCCTTACCGGTCACTAAGGAATGGCGACGGGGCTCATACTCGCCAAGCCGAGATGTTCCAACTTGTAGGTCGAAGCTCCGAACCCTAAACGAGCCTCGCAGGCGTCGATCATTTGCTTTCCGACGTCCCGTTTCCGAGCTCAATTTTGGGCACGGCCCATCTTCCTCTTGCTCCGCCTCCAAACTCACCGTCGTCCGATCCAACTTGTACAAACGTGTGGTAAGCCTTGACCGTCCTGCTCACCCCTAGCACTTGTGCTCGGCTCGTCAGCTTCGGGGCCGGCTGCTCAGACGCCCGTCGTGATCCATCTCTACAAAACAAGGGGTAAAAGAGGGAATCAGCCCTAACATTCGTAGGCAACGACCTACCTAGCGGCGACCTAGATTCCCTACAACCAAGGCCCTAATTGAATCACGACGGACAAGGAATAGTGGGTTCTGATATTGGTGGGCAAGTCGTTCATTGACCTGAAAGGAGTTACCATTGGGTCACCGTCCTCAAAATCCCCTAGGATTTCTCCCACTGGGAACCCCCAGGGCTCATCCTCAAAGTTAAACTTCCCGTGATTCAAGAACACTCGCACAAGGAAATTTCCCTCCAAATCCCCTTAGCACACTTATAAACCCTTTGATTCAACCCAAAGCCAAACTTGACACCTCTCTCGAAACCGATGGTCCTTGGTCCCATTTGACTAACCGTTACAAACCCAATGAAAAACCTTAAAATGAAGAACAAGATGAAGAAATTACCTGTTTCTGGCTTTGAGGATGGTTTTTCCGATGAGTTCGCCGGTGGTAGATCGAAGAAACTCCTAATCCAAGCTGCCGGATTATCTAACGGTGGTGAAGCCAGGACACTGCAATATCGCCGGAAAATGTGTACACGGTGGTCGGAAATCGCCTCTTGTGTTGCTCTCACCGATCAAAGTTTGGAAAGTTTGAAATGAGGAAAAAAGAAGGTTTTTATATTGGGGGAATATGAACGGTTCATTCCTGGGGAAACCAAACGGCGCAATGAGTAGGGGCATTAAATACCCTCTCGCAACTTCCGAGGCACTTGTCCCATCAGAGGACACGTGGCAATTGAAGAAGAGATCTCAGCCGCCCACGTCACCCATGCTGACGTCACCATAATTCAAAATTCAAATTGACGGTCGTTCGGGTTGCTCGGAGGGAAAATAACAACTCCCGCTCGTCGAGACGACCATGAGTTGGGGCCACCGAACGGAATAATGCTCGACGGCCGAGCCCAACGTTTACTACGAGCCCGGCCCAATAGCCCACCAAGAGACCAACTACAAAGAATCGATCAAGGCCTTGGGGCTACGGCCCGTCTAACACCGGGCTGGGCCGTCGTCGCCACCGAGCAACCGTGCCATCCAAACGACGAGCCATCGCATCATTAATGGGGAGGCAAACTCCCACCCGTCGTCACACCACTGTGACCGTCCTTCAACTGGACGAACCTTCCTTCGACCCAAACTGGCACTCATCCAAGAAGAGTGAGCGTCGTCGCTGAACGACTCGTCGTCATTGAACGACTCGTCGTCATTGAACGGCCAACTCTCTCTCGGGAGTCATAACTCGAGGAGACGACCCAACCGGGCGTATAGTTCCTGTGTCGTCTCCTCTATTAAGCTTCCTCAACAAGCTTAGTTAATTAGCTAATTTGGGATAATGACAGACTGCCGCAAGTGCCTCGTTATATGTGCAATCATGCATTCAAGAATAACTACAAAAGGTACAGAGGTTGACTTTCCCTTATAAGGCAAACTACTTATCGATGTCGGAGTGTTGCTGTCAGTTGTACATAGACGGACCGAATGCCGGCGCGACACGTGTACACCTAGGAGATGGAGCCGATCCTACTACCGGCATCAATCCAATCCAACGGTTCTGGTAAAAACCCTAATACCACCTTTCCTACTATAAATAAGAGAGTAATAACGTGGAACAAGGTAATGCTTTTCTGCATATTTCCATACTCACGCACTCTGCAATATTTTACACCATATTTCCAGACCATAATCTTACTCTCACGCCGGAGGGGCTTGCCGGAAGACCCCCGGCGCAGTTTCACCCTTTATTTCTTGTGCTGTGCAGATCCGGAGCTAGCTCAATCATTTGCTGGACACAAGAACTGAGCTTGGCACGCTTTCCTGCGCGATCACTATACAAATTATATTAGCACATTAGTCCATTAAATAATAAACAAGAAATATACAACTATATAAATTCCAGTTCAGGAAATCATCTGTAATATCACCTGAAATTTGAAAAATCATCTACGATATCAGCTGCAGTATACACTAACTAACAGAAACACTAAGATCTGTGACCAGTGTGATGCATAAGTATGCAGATGAAAAAAACTAAAAACAAGAAAGGAACTAACGGAACAACACTCACACGTTGGTGGCCATAAATATGCACGCAACTTGATCAATGGTAGTGCAGATGGAGTTGGGAAAATCACCAGTCATTGGTATTGTTATGTTTCCCCAAGTGTTGTGCCTGAATTACTTGAATCAGGTAATGATCAATCACACTTTGAACTAAAAAGACCTTGTTCCCAACTGATAAGTGTCTTTGCTAGTGGTTTTGAATGTAACTATGTTCCTGAAATGGTTGTTAAATTAAAGGAAATTGGAAAAATATAAGGGATGATAGGTATGATATAGTTATTGAAATGGAAGGGGATACACCTAAATTTTGGACACTTTAAAAATTGGTCAGGGATATTCAGTTGAGTTGTTGTGGGATCCAGGAGGATATTGGAAGAATAGTGAGTCAGACTTGCGCGCTTACGAGCAAGCCAATTTGGCGCATGTCAGGTGTTTGTCGAAGCTCTTTGTTTGGTGTCTCCATTCTAAATCAGCAGCTATAAATAACCATAGCGCCTATGCCCGCACTGTCAACTCCCAATTTTCTAACAGAATCTTTATCCAAAACAGGTTCATAAATGTCTACGGAAAATCTGGTTGTATGGGTGATGCACGCAAGGTGTTTGATATTATGTCCGAAAGGATCACAATCACATGGAACTCAATTATTTGTGCATTAATGAATGTCGGGTTTTTTGATGAATCTATGAGGGTTTTTGAATTGATGGTAACGCCTGATCAATATCCATGGAATTCAATAGAGTGGGGTTTCGCGCAAGAATGGGTGTTTGAGAAATCATTAGAGTATTTGGTTACGGTGTATGGGGATATATTTGTGCATAATCAGTACTTGTTTGAAAGTGCTCCAAGTGCTTGTGCCGAGTTAAGGAATCTGCTACAGGGTACTCAGTTTCATTATTTGTTAGGGAAATCTCCTTATTCGTTGGATATTCATACGGGCTCTACTCGTATTGATACGTATTGTGAATTTGTACCGTGCATCAACTTGATAACGTGTTATGAGCAAAATGGTCAGGTTAGTGGGGCTCTTGAGGTTTGCATGTGGATGATGAAGTGTGGAAGTGAACAAGATGAGACCACGTTTACAAGTGTGATAAGTGCATGTGCAAGCTTGGTGGAGAGCAAAATGGGTCAGCAAATTCATTCTCGAGTACTAAAATTTGATAAGCTTAGGGATGATCTTTTCATATGCAATGCCTTGATTGTTATGTACACGAAATGAAATAAAATTCAAGAAGAAAGATGGATATTCAACACAATGATGATTGAAAGTGTGGTATGTGAAACCTCTAGGGTAAATGGTTATTTGAAGGATGCAAATATTGAAGCTGCAAGGGTGGTGTTTGGGAAAATGATGGAGAAAAATGTGGTTCTTTGGAATTCTTTTACTGCAGGGTACACATCTATCTATAAATATAGGTAAATACTAAATACACGGCCCGAAAAATACAGAGAACGGTATATTCCAATTTTGCCCTTCCGTCTCGTGTGATTCTACACGATATCAATGCCTTTATCCCGTGTATATTCACACGACACACCTCGCAGAAAAATTTCAATCGTTCACCATGGACACTGCGAACGATATCATCATCAACAACGAAGCAGGTCTCCAATGGTTGATAGGTTCTCCCTTCGTCTCTCCCATCACATTAATATCCACCTTCAAGTGCATTCACACCCACCCTCCGACCCCTTTTCACCCGATTTCGTCGTAGAATCGAGGTAACCCTAACTCCCAATCATCTGATTCTTTGTTTGCCTGTGCGTTTGTGATTGATTTAGTTGAATTTTTTCCGTGCAGATGATTTGAGGACACTTTTGTTGAAAGGGTTTGAAGTAATTGGAGCATTGATTGTTGGAAAAGGAGGTTCTGATTTTAAAGGAATTGTTAGTGACGCCATTGATGCGTCCAGTAGAGGAACTCTCTTTTCAGTTTATCTCGTGTGAACTCACACGAGAATAATCTCGTGTGATTTTACACGAGATTTATCTCCGTCCACCATTAAAAGGGCCCTTTCATTTGATTGAATATTCAGGTTTTGGTAATCGGTTGTTTAGTGTTGATGATGATGATGGTTGTTGCTGTTTTGGTAATGGGTTTCGCCTAATTCTTCACTCATCTCGCATGGATCCACACGAGATGTGTATCGTGTGGATATACACGAGATATATATCGTGTGTATCAACACGAGATGTGTCTCGTGTGGATACATACGAGACACATAAAACCCTTTAATTGGCAAATATTTGTAACTCAATCTCCATTTGGATTTTGAGGAAACTCATGTAGATGAAAAACACTTTAAATAAAAAAATAAACGAGGTAGTCGTATACCATTTTTGACAAGATCGGGACACGTAAAACCCTAAAAACCCTAAATAATGGCAAAAATTTGTAACTCAATATCCATTTGGATTTTGAGGAAACTCATGTAGATGAAAAACATTTTAAATGTCATTTAGAATCTAGAAAAAAATAAAAAAAAATTAAACGAGGTAGGCGTATACCATTTTTGGCAAGATCGGGACACAGAAAACCCTAAAAACCCTAAATAATGGCAAAAATTTGTAACTCAATATCCATTTGGATTTTGAGGAAACTCATGTAGATGAAAAACATTTTAAATGTCATTTAGAATCTAGAAAAAAATTAAACGAGGTAGGCGTATACCATTTTTGGCAAGATCGGGACACAGAAAACCCTAAAATCCCTAAATAATGGCAAAAATTTGTAACTCAATATCCATTTGGATTTTGAGGAAACTCATGTAGATGAAAAACATTTTAAATTTCATTTAGAATCTATAAAAAAATAAAAAAAAATTAAACGAGGTAGGCGTATACCATTTTTGGCAAGATCGGGACACGTAAAACCCTAAAAACCCTAAATAATGGCAAAAATTTGTAACTCAATATCCATTTGGATTTTGAGGAAACTCATGTAGATGAAAAACACTTTAAATTTCATTTAGAATCTAGAAAAAAATTAAAAAAAATTAAACGAGGTAGGCGTATACCATTTTTGGCAAGATCGGGACACGTAAAACCCTAAAAACCCTAAATAATGGCAAATATTTGTAACTCAATCTCCATTTGGATTTTGAGGAAACTCATGTATATGAAAAACATTTTAAATGTCATTTAGAATCTAGAAAAAAATAAAAAAAATTAAACGAGGTAGGCGTATACCATTTTTGGCAAGATCGGGACACAGAAAACCCTAAAAACCCTAAATAATGGCAAAAATTTGTAACTCAATATCCATTTGGATTTTGAGGAAACTCATGTAGATGAAAAACATTTTAAATGTCATTTAGAATCTATAAAAAAATTAAAAAAAATTAAACGAGGTAGGCGTATACCATTTTTGGCAAGATCGGGACACAGAAAACCCTAAAAACCCTAAATAATGGCAAAAATTTGTAACTCAATCTCCATTTGGATTTTGAGGAAACTCATGTAGATGAAAAACACTTTAAATGTCATTTAGAATCTAGAAAAAAATTAAAAAAAAATAAACGAGGTAGCCGTATACCATTTTTGGCAAGATCGGGACACGTAAAACCTTAAAAACCCTAAATAATGGCAAATATTTGTAACTCAATCTCCATTTGGATTTTGAGGAAACTCATGTAGATGAAAAACACTTTAAATGTCATTTAGAATCTAAAAAAATAAAAAAAATAAACGAGGTAGCCGTATACCATTTTTGACAAGATCGGGACACGTAAAACACTAAAAACCCTAAATAATGGCAAAAATTTGTAACTCAATATCCATTTGGATTTTGAGGAAACTCATGTAGATGAAAAACATTTTAAATGTCATTTAGAATCTAGAAAAAAATAAAAAAAAATTAAACGAGGTAGGCGTATACCATTTTTGGCAAGATCGGGACACAGAAAACCCTAAATAATGGCAAAAATTTGTAACTCAATATCCATTTGGATTTTGAGGAAACTCATGTAGATGAAAAACATTTTAAATGTCATTTAGAATCTATAAAAAAATTAAAAAAAAATTAAACGAGGTAGGCGTATACCATTTTTGGCAAGATCGGGACACGTAAAACCCTAAAACCCTAAATAATGGCAAAAATTTGTAACTCAATATCCATTTGGATTTTGAGGAAACTCATGTAGATGAAAAACACTTTAAATGTCATTTAGAATCTAGAAAAAAATTAAAAAAAAATAAACGAGGTAGCCGTATACCATTTTTGGCAAGATCGGGACACGTAAAACCCTAAATAATGGCAAATATTTGTAACTCAATCTCCATTTGGATTTTGAGGAAACTCATGTAGATGAAAAACATTTTAAATGTCATTTAGAATCTAGAAAAAAATAAAAAAAAATTAAACGAGGTAGGCGTATACCATTTTTGGCAAGATCGGGACACAGAAAACCCTAAAAACCCTAAATAATGGCAAAAATTTGTAACTCAATATCCATTTGGATTTTGAGGAAACTCATGTAGATGAAAAACACTTTAAATGTCATTTAGAATCTAGAAAAAAATTAAAAAAAATAAACGAGGTAGCCGTATACCATTTTTGACAAGATCGGGACACGTAAAACCCTAAAAACCCTAAATAATGGCAAAAATTTGTAACTCAATATCCATTTGGATTTTGAGGAAACTCATGTAGATGAAAAACATTTTAAATGTCATTTAGAATCTAGAAAAAAAATAAAAAAAATTAAACGAGGTAGGCGTATACCATTTTTGGCAAGATCGGGACACGTAAAACCCTAAAAACCCTAAATAATGGCAAAAATTTGTAACTCAATATCCATTTGGATTTTGAGGAAACTCATGTAGATGAAAAACATTTTAAATGTCATTTAGAATCTAGAAAAAAAATAAAAAAAATTAAACGAGGTAGGCGTATACCATTTTTGGCAAGATCGGGACACAGAAAACCCTAAAATCCCTAAATAATGGCAAAAATTTGTAACTCAATATCCATTTGGATTTTGAGGAAACTCATGTAGATGAAAAACATTTTAAATTTCATTTAGAATCTATAAAAAAATTAAAAAAAATTAAACGAGGTAGGCGTATACCATTTTTGGCAAGTTCGGGACACAGAAAACCCTAAAAACCCTAAATAATGGCAAAAATTTGTAACTCAATATCCATTTGGATTTTGAGGAAACTCATGTAGATGAAAAACACTTTAAATGTCATTTAGAATCTAGAAAAAAATTAAAAAAAATTAAACGAGGTAGGCGTATACCATTTTTGGCAAGATCGGGACACGTAAAACCCTAAAAACCCTAAATAATGGCAAATATTTGTAACTCAATCTCCATTTGGATTTTGAGGAAACTCATGTAGATGAAAAACATTTTAAATGTCATTTAGAATCTAGAAAAAAATAAAAAAAAATTAAACGAGGTAGGCGTATACCATTTTTGGCAAGATCGGGACACAGAAAACCCTAAAAACCCTAAATAATGGCAAAAATTTGTAACTCAATATCCATTTGGATTTTGAGGAAACTCATGTAGATGAAAAACATTTTAAATGTCATTTAGAATCTATAAAAAAATTAAAAAAAATTAAACGAGGTAGGCGTATACCATTTTTGGCAAGATCGGGACACAGAAAACCCTAAAAACCCTAAATAATGGCAAAAATTTGTAACTCAATCTCCATTTGGATTTTGAGGAAACTCATGTAGATGAAAAACACTTTAAATGTCATTTAGAATCTAGAAAAAAATTAAAAAAAAATAAACGAGGTAGCCGTATACCATTTTTGGCAAGATCGGGACACGTAAAACCCTAAAAACCCTAAATAATGGCAAATATTTGTAACTCAATCTCCATTTGGATTTTGAGGAAACTCATGTAGATGAAAAACACTTTAAATGTCATTTAGAATCTAGAAAAAAATAAAAAAAAAATAAACGAGGTAGCCGTATACCATTTTTGACAAGATCGGGACACGTAAAACCCTAAAAACCCTAAATAATGGCAAAAATTTGTAACTCAATATCCATTTGGATTTTGAGGAAACTCATGTAGATGAAAAACATTTTAAATGTCATTTAGAATCTAGAAAAAAATAAAAAAAAATTAAACGAGGTAGGCGTATACCATTTTTGGCAAGATCGGGACACAGAAAACCCTAAATAATGGCAAAAATTTGTAACTCAATATCCATTTGGATTTTGAGGAAACTCATGTAGATGAAAAACATTTTAAATGTCATTTAGAATCTATAAAAAAATTAAAAAAAATTAAACGAGGTAGGCGTATACCATTTTTGGCAAGATCGGGACACGTAAAACCCTAAAAACCCTAAATAATGGCAAAAATTTGTAACTCAATATCCATTTGGATTTTGAGGAAACTCATGTAGATGAAAAACACTTTAAATGTCATTTAGAATCTAGAAAAAAATAAAAAAAATTAAACGAGGTAGGCGTATACCATTTTTGGCAAGATCGGGACACAGAAAACCCTAAAAACCCTAAATAATGGCAAAAATTTGTAACTCAATCTCCATTTGGATTTTGAGGAAACTCATGTAGATGAAAAACATTTTAAATGTCATTTAGAATCTAGAAAAAATAAAAGAGATAAACAAGGTAGCCGTATACCATTTTTGGCAAGATCGGGACACGTAAAACCCTAAAAACCCTAAATAATGGCAAATATTTGTAACTCAATCTCCATTTGGATTTTGAGAAAACTCATGTAGATGAAAAACACTTTAAATGTCATTTAGAATCTAGAAAAAAATAAAAAAAAATAAACGAGGTAGCCGTATACCATTTTTGACAAGATCGGGACACGTAAAACCCTAAAAACCCTAAATAATGGCAAAAATTTGTAACTCAATATCCATTTGGATTTTGAGGAAACTCATGTAGATGAAAAACATTTTAAATGTCATTTAGAATCTAGAAAAAAATAAAAAAAAATTAAACGAGGTAGGCGTATACCATTTTTGGCAAGATCGGGACACAGAAAACCCTAAAAACCCTAAATAATGGCAAAAATTTGTAACTCAATCTCCATTTGTATTTTGAGGAAACTCATGTAGATGAAAAACATTTTAAATGTCATTTAGAATGTAGAAAAAAATAAAAAAAAGATAAACAAGGTAGCCGTATACCATTTTTGGCAAGATCGGGACACGTAAAACCCTAAAAACCCTAAATAATGGCAAATATTTGTAACTCAATCTCCATTTGGATTTTGAGGAAACTCATGTAGATGAAAAACATTTTAAATGTCATTTAGAATGTAGAAAAAAATAAAAAAAAGATAAACAAGGTAGCCGTATACCATTTTTGGCAAGATCGGGACACGTAAAACCCTAAAAATCCTAAATAATGGCAAATATTTGTAACTCAATCTCCATTTGGATTTTGAGAAAACTCATGTAGATGAAAAACACTTTAAATGTCATTTAGAATCTATAAAAAAATAAAAAATAAACGAGGTAGCCGTATACCATTTTTGACAAGATCGGGACACGTAAAACCACAAAACCCTAAATAATGGCAAAAATTTGTAACTCAATATCCATTTGGATTTTGAGGAAACTCATGTAGATGAAAAACATTTTAAATGTCATTTAGAATCTATAAAAAAATTAAAAAAAATTAAACGAGGTAGGCGTATACCATTTTTGGCAAGATCGGGACACGTAAAACCCTAAAAACCCTAAATAATGGCAAAAATTTGTAACTCAATATCCATTTGGATTTTGAGGAAACTCATGTAGATGAAAAACATTTTAAATGTCATTTAGAATCTATAAAAAAATTAAAAAAAATTAAACGAGGTAGGCGTATACCATTTTTGGCAAGATCGGGACACAGAAAACCCTAAAAACCCTAAATAATGGCAAAAATTTGTAACTCAATATCCATTTGGATTTTGAGGAAACTCATGTAGATGAAAAACACAGTTGTGGTGGGACAAGTGAGAAACCATTTTATATTGGTATGATACTTAACTGTCTCATCTATATTTGTAATATTTAAGTGTCTTACTTAAATTCGTTGTATTTAACTGTTATTACTTTTGCAGCTGCACATGTCAGGCAATGATTACCCAATTCCACCACCACCGAACACTTGGAGGGAACACTGTGATCCAAGCGCAAGTCAACTGATCCTCCAATACCGAGATAGGATAGCAGCATTTAATAAACTCTATGATCAGGATACCCATGCAAGAAGAGAAAGATTACGTAGGGGATAGTATATGTGTAATGGATTTTGAATTATAAAGTTTGTATGAATGTTTGGATGTTTGAATTATATGCTTATCCTTGTTAACACTTTTATTTCGTATACAATTTTTCATCAGTATGACTTTGGTCTTTGTTGTTGTTCTTGATGTGTCTCGTGTATATCCACACGAGACACATCTCGTGTGGATTTACACGAGATGTGTCTCGTGTGGATCTACACGAGATGTGTTTCGTGTGGATCCATACGAGACACATCGAACAAAGACCAAAGACCAAGTAAACAACAACACCAAATAAACAACAAGAACAACACAATCGACACAACAACAACTATCCATTTCATACTCGCATCTGTCAATACCAAATAAACAACACCAAATAAACAACAAAGAACAAATCCATAACTCCATATTCGACTACAAATCCATAACTCCATAAACAACAACAATACAATCAGCATACCATTACAACAACAACTATCCATTTCCTACGTAAAATAAATCCAACTCCATAATCGCACTACAAATATACCAAAACTCCATAATCAACAATACATAAATGCGACCTCCTACATGAGACGACCTAAACCCTCGTGTGCCCGTCTAAGTATATCTCTGGCGTACTCGGGGAGCCTCGCATCTGTCACTAATGGAAGTATGAGATCTGCGATCGCCGCAACCCCAGCCGCGGTGGAACATCAAGCTGGGGGAGGTGGGGGAGGTGGAATGTCAACGGGAGGAGCGTGTATCGGATTAGATATCCGAGCATGACTCCTAGCCAGAAACCACTCCATATAATCATCAGTCACGGGAGAAGATGTAGTATCTAGTGGTGGCCCCCATCGGGGAACGGGCCTGAACTCATGCATGTCGAACAACACCCACCCGTCCCAAAAATCATCTCCGTCACCATACTCCTTTTGGTATCCCTTCTGACCCTTTGACAAAATACATCTCGTGGGAGTCACGGGGGCCGTCTGGGATCCTCTGTCTGGTACCCGAACCGCACAGTAACACGATCGAGGCATATACGCCTCGGTGATGTCACAAAAGCGTATAACCCCCGAAGTGTGAAACCGCGGAATCGAGTCCGCTCCAATACCATAAGGAGTCCAAGCAACCCGTGAGTAGACTTTGTTAGGCGAGTCTACATAATAACGGAGGAGTGTAACAATTTGAAACAGCTTTTAATATGAATAACTCACCCTATCAACATGCATCCCGTCAAGAGTGCGGCGATACCGCACTAGATGATCCAATGCCCTCCCACCAGACGCACGTGACCATCTACGGGCTCTTGCCCCCTCGCCAGTGCGGGTCGAAAGTCGCCGGAAATCCGGAAGTACTCGTATATCCACCCCCGAGATGTATGTAAAAAGTATTAAATACTAATCAAATGCAACATGTAATTACGGGAGTCGACGAGTAAAAAGAAAGTGAGTAGAGTAAGATGTACCTCTAGCGGTGTCGCACAACCACCCATCTGCGCATCCGGATCCGGACGCCTTCCCCAACTCTCGGTATAAATAAGCCAATGTAGCCGATCCCCGGGAGAGAGTGGGAGTCTCTCAAGATCCATGCATAAAGGAAGGTAGCCGCGGGCACCTTATCTCGACTCTTGTCCACGAACATCGTGGAACCCAAGAGGTGCGGGATATACGCAGAAGCACGCCGGGCATCGATCATGTGCGGTATACGGGAAGAAAAGAGACGCCGGACATCCTTTAATAAGTATCCAGTGCCACCCAAAACGAGGTGTCTAGAGATGCTTGGGATAGGTCGAGCACTGGATCCGGATATCGAACAGTGCACCTGCGGTGATACACAGTAAATTGAAGATGAAATAACACATTTTAGTACAAGAGATGAATGTAGATAGTTAATATAGTCTTGAAATTGATAATATATAACAACATACCCAGGATATGAGATACGTCGTGTAACGTAATGGTCATCTCCCCACGGCATGTGGAACGAGTTAGTCTCGGTGAGAC
The DNA here is from genome assembly GCA_022495995.1 of Adenophora triphylla var. japonica. Taxonomy (NCBI): domain Eukaryota; kingdom Viridiplantae; phylum Streptophyta; class Magnoliopsida; order Asterales; family Campanulaceae; genus Adenophora; species Adenophora triphylla. Next base: position 275,224 of record JAFEMH010000793.1, read on the forward strand.
CACCGTTCCAAAATGCCGTCATCGCCGCATGGTTAGGCCTACGAATGGTGGCATCATGCAGCTGGATGTCCGATGCATCAACGAGGGTCGGCCCGGGCTCTATCGAGCCTCCCAGATCAACACGCTTGAACACTGTTTATTCCAAACAAAAAATATAATCAATACTCGAGATCGAGAAAAGTACGAGATGTATAATTAATGGAATATTTAGAGTGTGTGCCAAACAACTTCAAGATTTTAATAAATTCACATAAATGATTATCTTACTTTTGCGAATCTTTGCGGTCTCGTATGAAAAGTCACCACCGACTCACTAGTGGAGTCCCTCCAAATCTCTCGGGCTCTGTGATCACCAAACCCGTATATAAGTGAAACATTCTCTCGGGCCGCCACTGGGTCAGCTCACTCGAAGAGTGCCATGATGGTGGCACCTCACCCGCACCCTGCCCCCTCCTCCGTCCCCGCCCTCTAGCCACATCCCTCCCCTCCCCTCCCATGCCTCAAAGGTCTAACATCACGTACCTCCTCCTCCTCCTCCTCCTCCTCCTCCTCCTCATCCCTCCCTCCTCTCCTCCTCCTCATCCCTCCTCTCCTCCTCATCATCATCATCCCCACCCTCCCGCTCCACCTCCTCATCCTCCTCACCACTATCATCGTAATCAGAAGATGACTCATCATCTCCTACATCGTCCTCAACACTATCATCGAGAATCAATATCAATGCGCTCGGTCAGCCGCACAATCTGCTCAGGCTGCAAAGTCCTATCATGATCATCTCCTACATCCTCCTGAATCTCAAGCTCAGACCCACGCACGATAGTCCTATCATGTATACTTTTGCTTCGTTTATCTACCTTAGGCCGCCGTCGTCTCGGCCTTCCTCTTTCGTTGGACGCGGTCATTCGTTCACGTGCCTACAAAAAAACAAATAAGCGACAATAAATTAGCTATTTAGCATTTATAACTGAATATGAACGATGTAAAGGAAAAGAGTCACATGGGCACATTTCGTGTAACTCACACGAAATGCATTTCGTGTGAGTTACACGAAATTCATTTCGTATGAGTTACACGAATGTGCCCCTCTCCAGTTTGGTCGATGTAAAGGAAAAGAGTCACACTGGGCACATTTCGTGTAACTCACACGAAATGCATTTCGTGTGAGTTACACGAAATTCATTTCGTGTGAGTTACACGAATGTGCCCCTCCAGCTTGGTTATTATCAAGAAGAAAAATGAACGAGAAAAAGACGTCGAAATCAATTGAAGAAACCAGTTCATGAAATACGTCCAAATCAATTGAAGCAATCAAACAAAAATTAGACATTGGGAATGTAAAATTAGGTTTAAATTACGTATTGCATTACCTTCTTTACAGGCACGGTGGTAGAAGCGGAGGCGGCGGCGATGGCAGTGGTGGTAGCGGCGGCGGAAGCTCCAGCAGGGACGGCCGGAATTTTTACTCGAGCCATTCTTCGTCGTCTGTGTTCGTCGTCGTGTGTACTGAGAGAGAGAGAGAGCGCGAGGGAGAAGAAGAGTCTGTTGAATTTGAAATGAAAAAAAAAAATTATATATAAATGGGTAATATCGTCATTTGCGTTGGCCGTGTATCGTTGAGGCCGTGTATATAACTATATCCATAAATATATAATGGCACAAGTGATTTCTATCAATTTTTTTCCCGCCTATGAACGGAACATTCTAGAATAAGCTGCCCTCATCTCCTCCAAACCTCAAAACACTGTTCGTCTTCAAACGATCCCTCATATTCCCTCACCTCTCTCTCCCACTCCTACATCAGGATCCCCACGTCTCCATCAACACCGATCCCTTTCCCCTTTTCGCCTCCATCTTCCAAATATGCTCTACAATTGCCCCTTCTAAATCTGCTCTAAAATTGAAGCCATCATTTTCACACCACCGTTTTGACCTCAGTAATTCATTTTCCGATCGTTTGTTTCTCGCTGCAGTGTCTGCCGTCTTTTTCCAAACCTCCAGGTAAACGCATCTTCCTCTACTGGTTTCTTCATATTTCGTTTGATTTCCTATTCCTTCTCTCTGATTTCTTCTTATCTCTTGGATCAGAAAAACCCCTTTGGAGGGAGTATACTGAACTGAAATTGGGGTTCTAAAACTATGCATAGCATAGTTCCTATATCAAAATCACTAATTCAAACTCAATTTTATGTAAACCCTAACCATTAGTTGAGAATTGCATATCCAATTGAATCACCCATTCTTCAATTTCAATCCTCCACATTGAAGCTTTGTTATTTTTTTATTTGTTCATCCCGTTTTGTCATTCCATTTGTGCAGGTGGAAGCTACAGGAGACGAAGTCCTTCAGATCCCCAAGAGGCAGATATCACTGTTGTTAGTAAACTTCTTGCATATTTACATATATTTACATATATTTCCTAATTTTCTTTTCTGAGTTATCGAGAATGAATTGAATTTTTGGTCTTATTTTCCTTGCTTCTTCATCTGAATAGTTATTTTTATGGCATCTTATTCGCGATCACCATCTCTAGCAAGAGATAGCTCTAGGTATGGTTTTGTATCATTTTTGTTTTGGGATCTGTAGTATCAATTTATAACCAATAATTTTGATGCTTCCAACCTGTCTTTTTATTACTTGCTTTGGTCCTGAAAATTTAGGTTGTCTTTGCGCGTAGCATCATAGTTAGGACTTCTTCGACATTGATCCGTTAATGTGGCTGACATCTTTATAGGTGTTTTTCCTTTAAAATTCATAGCAAGTGAAAGTTAATTGTATTATGTATGTCTTAGAAATTTGATGCACCTTGTAGCATACTGATTTTACTTCCCATACATTCCTTGTAAAAACTATCCTTGAGATGAAGAACAAATATATGGAAGGAGTTCAATCTTACTACTTCCAAATAAGCCTGCCTTTTGGTTCTCTTCCTCTTTTCCTTTGGGCTTGCATCATATGTAGTCCTTATGCATCTAATTTACTGTATCTTTCAGCAAAAGCTTTAGCACCTCTATGATTTAGAAGTACAGAGAAGTCTGCCACTTCTCTTAAGCACATTTGAAATATGAATATATCAGATTTATAATGTTTTTAGTTTGCAACTCTTTCATATGTTTGTCAAATACTAAGTCCCTAGCCGCGGGCATGTAGTTATGTTATTGCGAGTTTAAGAACTGGTTTGGATCGATCCAAGCCACTGACAAACTTTTTTTTTTTGTGTGGCAGTAGTACGTAGTAACTTTAGAAGAAGGTTTTAAATTTTCCTTTAAAACCATGGACAATGTTTTGGGAGGCTAAAACTTTTGAACTACAGAAAAACGAAATTATAATAGAGCAATTGAACAAATTTCATTTCCCAGGTGATCTGAATTGCTAACTCATCTGAAAGTTTAATCTATGAATTAAAACCCCTTTACGAAGCGTAAAGCGGCATGTTGATATTCGACTATAGATGATTCCTTCAAGGATCGGATAAGCTGTGTTCTTGAGATGCTTCGATTTAAAGGGTAAAACTTAATAGGAACTTGATGATCTTGAAAGGATGCTATGCATTAAAAACAGTTATGATAACGAGATAAGTTTTATATCTTTGTTGCATTCTCAAGAGCTCCGAAGTATTTGTATTTCAATTGCCCTAGGAACTTCATGTTTCTTTTTGGTTGATTTTGTGGGTGCACGATCCAAATAGCTAACCTTTGAATGAAGAGCGATTGAGAGTTGGGACTATTGATTCTGTTTTCCTTGTACGGACGTGTGCGAAGAGGCATATGGAGATTTTTCTTAGAGTTATGTCCTGTTTGTTGACTAGAAATTGATACCATTCTACTGAAAAGTAGAGTGAATACTTCTTAGTTCCTATTAGTACCAATAGGTATGCGCATTAGTGACTTCTTGTGTAGGACTATAGATATTATCATATATTTTGTGTGTCGTGCTTACATGTGTTTTTCTGTAGCATGCAGCTTATCCTGATTTGGATGAAGGCACATCCTTTTTTTGGTGTTTATGATGACCATGGTGGTAAGAGCATCAGCCTCACAAATCTTGATGCTTTGCATATTGTGTAGCTCTTAGTATGTTACCTATGTTACCTGGTCTCGGGTACGTGTATCCAACACGGGTACGGATCCGAGTGTTGGATTCACTTTTTCTATAAAAATTGGACACGGGGACACTGTCCTAGATTTGGACACGGGTACGGGGATACGTTAATAACAAAAGATATTGAGTCTATTGATCCTAAAAAATAGTTTGATTTTTTTTTTGTGCAAAAGTATAATTTTATATTGGCTAAAACATATAATTATTTTTAGCAACGATGATGGTAGATAGCTTTGTATTTTCATTTATATCAATTTATTTTCTATTTGATTTACTTTTTTTTTTCAGGTTATTTTGTCATTAAATCCTAAAAAAAATATATTCTAAATTAATTCATATTTATAGTAACTCCTTTAATTTAATTTATGTTATTTGTCAAAGTTTTTTGGCCGTGCGTTTAACGCACGGGTGTAGCACTAGTTAATTAATAAGAATGAAGTGGCACTTAAACTTGCTGTCTACTTAAATAGAGAATTACTAGTATTCTCTTATTCGTGCCACTGACACGGGACAGTATGCGACTCATGAATAGTATGCATGATGGTTAATTGAAGAAAATTAAAAGATGAACACTATTAAAATCACATCAACATCTCAAAATTCATTAAAATAGAGTAGCAAACAATCACAAACTACAAATGGATATTGCATTCTTAACTTGTGCATCAACTCGATAGTAAATGAAAATTCAAATGTCAGATTGAAGTATCAAACTTATAATGTGGAAGAATATAAGAGTATACCATGTCATTGAAAACGGTATGAACAACCATCAAAATTCAAAATTTAAGTAGAAAATATCCTCTTAAAAAAACTTAAGTAATCATCAGTGACTGATTGTTACACCAGATTACATCATTGTACACCTGAATAGACAAACCCCCGATCACATTCACTGACATACAATATTTGCAATTACAATAATCTCTCAATGTCAAAAAAATGAATGTAACCCCCCAACTTTGGTCTCCATTATAGATATTACTTAGACCAATACCCCAACTTTGCTCTCCATTATATATATAAATTAGACCAATTGACTATATATAAATTAGACCAATTGACTGACTTAATTGATTTAAACTGAGTTGATTCCTTGTAACGGATAAAGGAGTCAATAGCCCATCAATTACTCTTGTCGGTGGTGGATGGTTGTTCTAAGTAGTTTGTCTTTCGAAAAAGAGACAGTATCTATGACTAAGAGATGATAAATAGGATGAAACTAATAAATATCAGTAAATACATTAAAGAATGCTAAAAATAGAGGACAAAAAGTTATGCTTCTCTTGATGATCCAGAGAACTATCATGGAACAAAAATAGAGAACAGTTTTAACTTTGAAGGCCAAAGTGGATTTAATCTTACTCTCTCCGTCCCAAAATAAATGTTTAAAAATATTCAAATTTATTTCATCCCCAACCTATAGTCATTTTTTTGTTTTGGTCCTGAATGTATTTTTTTTGTTTAAGGGGGTACAACAACAACAACAACAACAACAAAGCCAAATTATTTTGGGACTAAGGCTTTGTTGTTGTTGTTGTTGTTGTTGTACCCCCTTAACCTACTATTTTTTTTTGTGATGTCGTCATTTCGTCAGTTGACCATCCATTTGACCGTTAAAATTTTATAAAATAGGCTGAGGTGAAAGTATTAAGGGTTAAAGTGTACAAAATGGGGGTCCATTGAGTTATTATCTAATATTTATCTTATTTTTTCTCTCTCTCAGAAAACACACACACACATACACACTCTCTCTCCTCTACCTTCTTCTTCTTCTTCCCCCAACTGCCGCCTTCCTCCAACCGCCTGAAATCCGGCAGCCTCCCACAATCACCGGCGCCACCATCCCACTACCATCACCACCAGCCCACCGCCACCATCTCTCTACCATCACTAACAACAACACCAAAAAACCAAACCAAACCAAACAATGGAAAACAAATACAAAATCAGATCCAACAAAGAAACAGATCTGGAAAAAAATCGGGCAACCTCCCACACCCATACGGCTCTGGAAATTCCATTTTTTTCTTTGATTCGTTCCTAGACTTAATCAGGTTAGGGTTCTTACAATTGTTACATTCGCGTTACTCGTAATTGAACTTCTTAATTAAGTTCGCTGATTCAATGAAAATGATCATTTGCATTGATCTGTGCTGTTTGATTTGATCCAGTTCGTTTTGATATGTATGTAAATTTACTAAATGAATACCTAGTACTTGCATTTCTAGGTTGATTAGTTTGATCCAGTTCTAGCAATTTTTGTGCTGTCGCAAGTAATTTAAGTTTACTGATTGATTATTTAATTTGATTGAAATTAAGAATTCTCTGCCCATTGTGTGTGTGTGTGTGTTACCGGTTGGGGAGGAGAGCTAGTAACTGCCTTGTGTGTGATGAGTTGGAAGTTTTTTTTTCAAGATTCAATCTCAGCCGTCCAATCAATTTTTCAACTTTCAATCTCAGCCACCACTTATGTGGTAGCTAAGAGATAGTTTTTTTGCCTTGTATTGTATAATAGACTAGTACTTTCTACCCGTGCCAATGACACGGTAACAGTACGACATAAATATAGTGTATTTGAGATCAGGACCCTCAAAATGCAGTAAGTCTAGTATCTATCATCACACTGTAAATTATCAAATAACAAAAGAAGGGCAAATCTACCAAAAATTTCCATTTGATTGCAAGAACAACAATATTGATGATCCCTTACATAAATAATAGTTCCTGGTTTCCAATTGAACATTTCCACAATAAATCTGTCTCTTAGGTATTTGTTGCAGAGAAAGACAAAAATAGAAAGTAAAATCGCCTTCCACAATATGACCAAAATAAGACTGAAAAAAATACAACTTTATTATTATAACCAAACGAAAATTATAAGAAAATATGATTCCAATTTAATTAACCAAATTACATATCCCAACCCCACCCACTTTCCTCCTTTCCCTTAGCCCTCCTTACCTCACCCTCTTTCATGTAACTATCCTAATGTGAATCTTGGAAAATCTAGGTGAAGTCACAATTGCTATGTCACAACTTGTATTAAAATAAAAGGACCCCATAATATTAAGGTGTTAAATATCGTGTCACAATAGTAAGTGGTAAATATCAAATCCACTCAAATCGAGTTTAAACACCATTTTAGTTAAATATTATTAATAAAAATACTTATCTCCTTCCAAAAAGGAAACAATTTCCTAAAAACTTTCCATCTTCGTCAATTCGCTTCACAAAATCCGCCAATTTCGAAAATACCCCAATTTCTTCCCTTATCTCTCTAGTCACATAGAACATCCTTTTCTTTCGCCTCATTTAGGCTTTCAATAATTTAAATTTTTGATGTTCATTTTATTTAACATTGATAAAAATAAAAAATAAAATTTAAACTTTCAATAACAATTAACCCAAAATCAAGCCTTAAAAATGTTCCCCTAACCTCCTTTCCCTTTTATTTCTCCCTCACATTTTTTTTTCTCCCACACGGTTTCTCTCTTTTTAAATTATATACCCATCTCAAATAATAGTTTAAGACCATTAAGTGAGAAAAAGATAACCAACCCCACTAATTAAAAAATATACTAAAAAACATAAAATATATAGCAAAGTAAATATTGTGAGTATAAAACTTTTTAATACTTATTTATTAATGAGACCTACTTGTAGTAATCATAATAATTATTCGCTTACTATTTACTAACTCACATTCTCTCTCATACCTTACTTTTCATGTAAAACTTATTTTATACCTTTTCGAGTGAAACGCAGAAAGAGTATTCATCTATCAATCAATGCCAACTAAATCCACCCACCCACCCACCCACCCCAAAGCAAAGAAAAGGAAGAAAAGACCCACAAAAAAAACTTACTTCCACAAAGCAGACAAAAGCAGTCTATTTGGACTAAAATAGATCTCTCCAATGTCCATGTCAACTTAGGAGCTTAAGATTGCCCCACTCCTGAAGCAAATGTTTTACGTTCACGGTATACGTTTCACCCGGCTTGTCACACTGATTGTGGCAAAGCAATAGATAACCAAAGTGATTCTGTGGTAAATATGTAGACAGTCTTCTCTTGTCGACACTGTGATTCAAATAGGCATTGGTTGCCAATTTCTGTTCCTAAAGCCACCAACTCTTATAATCTTTCCCCAATGTCTCCTCTCCAAGTCAAAAATTAAGATCTAAGGCACTTTATCAGGTCATGAAAAAATGCAGTGATTCACAAGGCTAAAGTAATTCACAAGCCTAAAGTAATGACCATAACTTCTAAGTCCCCAACAAAATTGGCTTAACATGAGCAAAAAAGAGAGACGTTTGTGAAACCAACCCAAATAAAAGCCGTCAGTTTCTAACGTAAACAGAATTCTGTATAAGATATGCTACTACATTCTCTATTAACTACAAAACAATTAGCATCTTAAGTCAAGAGAATTCAATTGAGATGCAATCATATAACAAAACAAAACATCCATACATGCTTCGCATATCATCAATAATCTTCAGAAAGAACCATTCTTCGCTGAAAAATATTGCTGGTGTAAATACCACAGGGCATACATGCTCCAATTCATCAATGAGCCCACAATAAGTCACCCAAGAAAATAACACAAGCTAAACATTCAAAATCGTCAAAATTGGTTCAATGCCGCAGATGCAGATCCATGAAAATCAAAAAAAAAAAAACTTAACTTTCCAATAAAAACCCTAGATATTTATCATATATACTGACCCCAAGCGTGTAATATTCATCTATCAATCAATGCCAACTAAATTTGTAATGAAAATTTTGATTGCTCTTTGCTATAATCACTTTTGAGAAATCAGTTTCAAGGATTAAAAGCAATGTCATCCTACTTTATTGACATTTATCTAATCATATAAATAAAATTACCTAAATATTAAAAATGAGCATTTCATTAGAGACTGAAAAGAACATTAAAACTTTAAAGAAAATTGAAACTGAAAATCAAGATAAAGAATAAACAAACAATAAAAATCAAGGAAAATAAAATAGGCTCAGATCTGTTTACGATCGGACAAAGGGATAAAACCGCCATGGCTGCAATCCACTCCGGTTGCAATTTGTGGTGAGGGAAAGAGACATTCTCAGCCTTCTCCACACATGCCTCCGGCGACTGCCACGCCAAGATACGGCCAATCTCACTTTCCCGACTCAACTCAGAACAAATCTGTTGGAAATGGGTAACGAAAAGTTAAGTTTGACTTAACGTTAACCTAGATTTCTAACGGAAGTTCGTTATGTGTTAACGGAACTAGTTACAAATTGTATTCTACATTTGTTGTAGATTACTAAAATCATTGAATATCTCAAAAAACCATTTGGGGTGAATGAGAATTAATGACAAATATCTTTTGTGACTTAACAAAGTTAGTTAAAAGGGTCAATTTGATTGTGTGGATCAAATTGGGTTTGAACAGTGTTTTTGGGCGATGAGTTTTTGGCTCAAACTGATCAGAACGAGTGGGGACTCTGAGCACGAATCGTGAGCACGAATGGACCTTAATGGACCTTGGCTCAAAACTGATCAGAACGAGTGGGATGCCCAAGAACGAGTCGTGGTCACGACTCGTGCCAAGGAGCACGAGTCGTGCCCTCTGTGCTGTTTCGAAATGTTGCACCTTTTCATGAGAAAAGGCACAAAACCTTTTGACTCCCTTTAAATACTTTCCCCTCCGAATTTCAATTCACTCATACTGTATTTCTACCCTTCCTACCCTCTAGTAAGATAGATTATCATACTCAAATCATTGCATATTGTTGCATTCAATCTGTTCAAGTCCAAAGTTCAAAACATTGTGTTGTTCGTTAGATTAGTTATATTGGAGTGCTCCTTATAACTAATAAAAAGTCGTTTTATCTTACGAGAGTTTTGTCATTTAACCGTAAGCACCTGTGCGGGACAAATAACTCTTACGGAGATTGTATCAAATACAAGACTCGACTTGATTTCTTTTGTTCTTTCAATCTCCGTTACTTTTCTCGTCAGTTTTTCTGTTAAATCTTAAAGAAGCCATACACAAGTTCCAACAATCGTAAGAGTTATTTGACGCTTCTTCAAGATTATCAAGAGATGGCAAACGAGAAAGACACCACTTCATCTAGTCAAGGGAATGTGACGCCTCCTCCACAAGGTGATACTACATTCAACAACGTTGCTCCCGCTCCTACAACTCATCACATCAGTCATGGTGAGAAACCCGCGAAATTTACCGGTGTGGATTTCAAGAGATGGCAACAGAAGATGCTCTTCTACTTGACCACCCTAAGTTTGCACCGCTTCTTAAAGGAAGATCCTCCGGCGGTAGAAAAAGGTGATCCGGACCCCCAAAGGCAAATGGCAAAGGAGGCTTGGTCTCACGGTAATTTTCTTTGTAAGAATTATATCTTGAATGGACTTGATGATGCACTATACAATGTGTATAGTACAAGTCGAGTTAGCCAAAGCGTTGTGGGACACTTTGGAAAGGAAGTACAAGATCGAGGATGCCGGGTCAAAGAAATTTGTCGTCGGTAAGTATCTTGACTTCATGATGGTCGATTCCAAATCGGTAACAACTCAAGTAGATGAATTCCAAATCATTCTACATGGGCTTGATGCCGAGGGGATGATCATGAATGATCCATTTAAGGTGGCTTCCATCATTGAAAAGTTGCCTCCTTCGTGGAAGGACTTCAAGAACTATCTCAAGCATAAACGCAAGGAGATGTCCTTGGAAGACATTGTTGTTCGTCTTCAAATAGAAGAGAACAATAGAATGAATGAGGCCAAAGTTGCTAAAGGCAAGATGGAGGCTAAGGTCAATCTCGCCGAGGCTAGCACAAGTGGCACAAAGAGAAAGCATTCCGAAAATACCGGGAATGCTAAGAAAGGGAAGAAGAAGGCCTCTAAGAAATTCAAGGGGTCTTGCTATAATTGTGGCAAACCGGGCCACTTGTCAAGGGATTGTCGTCTCCCGAAGAAAGAGGCGAATAATGTTGACCACATGGATCTTGACTTTGCAGCGGTTGTGTTCGAGGCCAACGTTGCAAACTTGGAGGGGAATCCAAAGGCTTGGTGGATAGATACCGGTGCTACCCGCCATATTTGTGGTAACAAGGAAAGTTTCTCCTCCTATACTCCCATCTCCGGAAGAAAGCTTTACATGGGAAATTCTGCGACCTCCGATGTTCAAGGCATTGGAAACGTGATTTTGAAGATGACTTCCGGTAAAGAAGTAACCTTGTTGGATGTCTTTGCATGTTCCAGACATCCGTAAAAATTTGGTGTCCGGCGCTTTGCTTAGTAAGGCCGGTTTTAGACTAGTATTCGAATCCGACAAATTTGTACTAACCAAGAATGGTTTGTTTCTTGGAAAAGGTTACCTCGAGGAGGGCCTTTTTAAAATGAATGTAATGACTATAATCCGCCAAGGTGCGATGAATAAAAGTTGTGTTCCTTATGTTTACTTGTCGGAAAGTTCTAATTTATGGCATGATAGATTAGGACATGTAAATCTCGACACCATTAAGAAATTAGCGAGACAAGATTTAATCCAAATGACTAAATCCGACTCGACTAATAGGTGCGAAGTTTGTGTTGAGGCAAAAATGACTAAGTCACCATTTAATGCCATACAAAGAGACACGACTCCTCTCGAGTTAATTCACACCGAGCATATGTGATTTAAAACTAGTGCAAACTCGAGGAGGTAAAAAGTACTTCATTACATTTATAGATGATTGCACTAAGTATTGTTATGTCTATCTCTTAAGAAGTAAGGATGAAGCCTTAGGGGCTTTTGAAACTTATAAGAAAGAAGTTGAGAATCAACTTAACTTGAAAATTAAGAAAATTAGAAGCGATAGAGGTGGAGAATATGAAGCACCGTTTGAAGGATTATGTTGGGAATCCGGCATAATTCATCAAACAACGGCTCCATATACCCCTCAATCTAATGGAGTTCTTTGAACGCAAAAACCGTACTCTCAAAGAAATGATGAACGCGCTTTTGATCAGTTCAGGCTTACCCGACAACTTGTGGGGGGAAGCAATACTCACTTCTAATTATGTTCTTAATAAAATACCCAAGAAAGGTATTGATAAAACGCCCTATGAATTGTGGCACAATCGTAGGCCATGTTTTAAATACCTTAAAGTGTGGGGGTGTTTGGCCAAGGTTGAAGTACCTAAGCCTAAACAAGTCAAGATTGGCCCAAAGACCATTGACTGTGTTTTTATTGGATATGCCAATAATAGTAGTGCCTATCGGTTTATAGTGCATAAATCGGACATTCCGGATATGCACGTAGGAACTACTATAGAATCAAGGAATGCGGTATTCTTTGAAAACATTTTTCCGGTTAAGGACAGGAAAGATGTAGGTTCTAATAAGAGAACACATGAGTCTACATCCGGTCCTTCTCAAATCGTAGATGAAGAGCCGAGACGTAGCAAAAGGGCAAGAGTAGAAAAAACTTTTGGTCCTGATTTTCTATCTTACATGTTAGAAAACGAACCATCAACTGTTAAAGAAGCTTTATCCGGTACGGATAGTTTCTTCTGGAAAGAAGCTATTAACAGTGAAATAGAATCCATAATGCTCAACAATACTTGGGAATTAGTTGATCTCCCTCCAGGTTGCAAACCATTAGGTTGCAAATGGATCCTTAAACGGAAGTATAAGGCGGATGGATCTATCGAAAAGTACAAAGCTAGGCTAGTTGCCAAGGGCTTTAGACAGAAAGAGGGATATGATTTCTTCGATACATACTCCCCTGTCACAAGGATCACATCTATTCGTGTTCTCATAGCTATTGCAGCAGTGCATAATCTTGAGATACACCAAATGGATGTGAAGACTGCTTTCCTTAATGGAGAACTTGATGAAGAAATTTACATGGAACAACCCGAAGGGTTCGTGGTTCCTGGTAAAGAAAGAAAGGTGTGTAAACTTGTAAAATCCTTGTATGGACTAAAACAAGCACCTAAACAATGGCATGAGAAGTTCGATAGAACCATGTTATCGAATGGATTCAAGATCAATGAATGTGACAAATGCGTCTACATTAAAGGAACATCTGAATCATTCGTTATCGTTTGTCTTTATGTAGACGACATGCTCATAATGGGAAGTAATCATGATTTAATCATGAATACCAAAGGCATGTTAAAGAAGAACTTTGACATGAAAGACATGGGATTAGGCGATGTAATATTAGGGATAAAGATCTCTAGAACATCTGAAGGATTAGTTCTTTCACAATCCCATTACCTAGAGAATGTTCTTCGAAAATTCAATGTCCTTGATGACCCTCCGGCTAAGACACCTGTAGACTTGGCTCTACATTTAGCCAAGAACAAAGGGGAACCAGTTTCTCAACTGGAATATGCAAGAATAATTGGCAGTTTGATGTACTTAACAAATTGTACTCGTCCAGACATTGCATATTCAGTGAGCAAACTAAGTAGGTTCACAAGCAATCCTAGTACTGATCATTGGAAAGCTCTCATGAGAGTACTAAGATATTTAAAGTATACATTAAACCATGGGATACTTTACAATAAATATCCAGCAGTATTAGAAGGATACTGTGATGCCAATTGGATATCGGACACGAAAGACTCTAAATCCACAAGTGGATATGTATTCACTATAGGTGGAGGAGCAGTGTCATGGAAATCCTCCAAACAAACGTGTATAGCCAGATCCACGATGGAATCTGAGTTTATCGCGTTAGATAAAGCTGGGGAAGAAGCAGAATGGCTTAAGAACTTCCTGGAGGATGTTCCTTGTTGGAGCAAACCCGTGCCTGCTGTACTAATCCATTGTGATAGTCAATCAGCAATAGGAAGGGCACAGAATAGTATGTACAATGGTAAGTCTAGACATATTCGTCGTAGACACAATACCATTAGACAGTTGATCAAGAATGGCGTTATCACCATTGATTATGTAAAATCATGTGATAACTTAGCGGATCCATTTACCAAAGGTATAAATAGAGATCAACTGTATAAACTGTTAAGGGGAATGGGTTTAAAACCCACAACAAAAGAACTTATAGCGGACACTCAACCTTGAGAAATGGAGATCCCAGGCCCTTGGTTCAATGAGACAACCAAGTTATAAGTTCTAGTAGAGTTACTTGGAAACAACAACTCGGTTTATTAACCTGGAGATGTTGAATACTCATTCCCATAACATCCAAGTACAAGCACATGCAAAGAAGTGGTAAGGTTAAGTTGAGAAAACTTTTAATGATTTCTATACCTACGGGTGGAGTAGTGCATGATACTCCTTATAGTGAGAATCACCTATATAAGTGAGAGGTAATTAGGCCGCCTCTAAATGAACGCTTATGAATGAGATACGGTCCAGGGCCAAAATGGACAAAACGTGAGAACAACAATTGTTAGAGAGAAATTTGTTATTATGTGAGTATTATTGTCTTGGTATACACCCGATCAGCTGGTTCAAAGCGACTCGCTACCAAATGGCTAGTATATCCGATAATATTTCACTAGGGAAGATTCAAGGCCACAAGCTATCTATCCCGATGTAATAATAGTTCGCCGGAACTTTGGACGAAATTGCATTCATGCATTAATTGTCATTCATGTGGGGGATTGTTGGAAATGGGTAACGAAAAGTTAAGTTTGACTTAACGTTAACCTAGATTTCTAACGGAAGTTCGTTATGTGTTAACGGAACTAGTTACAAATTGTATTCTACATTTGTTGTAGATTACTAAAATCATTGAATATCTCAAAAAACCATTTGGGGTGAATGAGAATTAATGACAAATATCTTTTGTGACTTAACAAAGTTAGTTAAAAGGGTCAATTTGATTGTGTGGATCAAATTGGGTTTGAACAGTGTTTTTGGGCGATGAGTTTTTGGCTCAAACTGATCAGAACGAGTGGGGACTCTGAGCACGAATCGTGAGCACGAATGGACCTTAATGGACCTTGGCTCAAAACTGATCAGAACGAGTGGGATGCCCAAGAACGAGTCGTGGTCACGACTCGTGCCAAGGAGCACGAGTCGTGCCCTCTGTGCTGTTTCGAAATGTTGCACCTTTTCATGAGAAAAGGCACAAAACCTTTTGACTCCCTTTAAATACTTTCCCCTCCGAATTTCAATTCACTCATACTGTATTTCTACCCTTCCTACCCTCTAGTAAGATAGATTATCATACTCAAATCATTGCATATTGTTGCATTCAATCCGTTCAAGTCCAAAGTTCAAAACATTGTGTTGTTCGTTAGATTAGTTATATTGGAGTGCTCCTTATAACTAATAAAAAGTCGTTTTATCTTACGAGAGTTTTGTCATTTAACCGTAAGCACCTGTGCGGGACAAATAACTCTTACGGAGATTGTATCAAATACAAGACTCGACTTGATTTCTTTTGTTCTTTCAATCTCCGTTACTTTTCTCGTCAGTTTTTCTGTTAAATCTTAAAGAAGCCATACACAAGTTCCAACAAAATCTTATCATCACTGCCTCAAAAACATAATTATATACTCCCTCCAGTCCCAAAATGGACGTCACAATTTCTTATTATTCTTGGCTTGCTTTTACTGATGCTGTTTATAACAAACAAACAATGTACTCCACTTTCTCTTTTTCTGTCTCTGTATTCACAAAAAAGGGCTGTTGATTTTAAAAGGGGCGAATCAGAGAAATCATCGGCGGCAGAAGGGGACAACCGCCCTTTACAAAACATCCCTTCCCTCTGCCGCCTCATTCTTGAGTTGATTAAATAGTTGACTGAGAAAGGCCATTGCGGACGGTTTCGTTGATGTGAGAGATGAGTGCACTGAAGACGGGTGTGGCCGCCGGTTGTTGCTGCGCCATCAACGTCTTCTTGGCGGCGGCGGCGACGACAGTTCTGGCTCTCCGCATAGGCAATTAGAAGGAATAGATAGGGGTTTTAGAGAGAGAAAATGAGATGAAGGTGGGAAGGGGTTGAAGAAGACGAAGACCACAAAGGCCGTTCCTTCTCCCCATCCGTGTGATGAGTGGGTGGGTGAGTAGGAAGTTTTTTTTTCAAGGTTCAATCTCAGCCCTTGAATTAAGTTTTCAATTTTTAATCTCAGCCACCACTTATCCCTAGCTAAGAGGCAGTTAAAAGCTCCCTCTATTGTATTATAAATATGTATGGCCAACACACAATAATTGTAGGAATCTCCTCAGTGCTTGTGCGAATTTAGCTCACTTGAAGCTCGGACAACAGGCTCACAACCATGTATTGAAGCATGGATTCTGGTTCCAGTATGGACTAGATTTCTTCATGGGGAGCTTGCTCATTGACATGTTTATGAAATATGAATATTTGGAAGATGGTAGGCGAGTATTCAGGAACATGGTCGAAAGGAATTGGGTTACATGGAATGCCATCGCAGTAGGGTATGCTCAAAATGGGAATGAGACAGAAATCCTTGGAATCCTTGAAAAATATGGGCAACTGGAGTTAAACTTGATCATGTTACAATGGTTAACATCATTTGTTCTTGTAGTCATGTTGAACTGGTTGAGGAGGGACATAAATATTTCATTTCAATGACCATGGAGTACGGTGTAGAATCCTTGAAGGGTCATGTCATATACATGGTTGATTTACTTGGAGGGATGTTGCTCCAGAATATGGCACAACATGCCATCTACCTGTCAAAAGTGATGTGTATAGTTTTGCGATTGTGCTCTTGGAGTTTCTCTCTGGTAAAAAACTAGTGAACATGTCTCAACCTCTTGGAGAAAGCTTACAGCAAATAGTGGACCATGCATTGGCTGGGAACTACGACTTCGATGACATAGTTAAGGCGGCTACTTTTGCTTCCATGTGTGTTTATCCTGACCTAATTCAAAAGCCATTCAAGGACGAAGTTGTGCAGACAGTAAAGCTCATATACAACGACACGCATGAGACTGATGGGGACTGCATTAGCCAGAGAGAGTCTTTTGACACGAAATCAGACTTTAAGGATGATCTTGCCCCTTCGGATACAGTTGGTGGGGTCACACCACATTTGTTTTATGTGCATACTTTTTCTTTTCATTACAGTTGGTGATAGTTCAGGTCATCCAAAAGATGGGTCTGATATTAATCATTTGCAAAGTGATGAAAAGGCTGATCAGATTATTGCAGCTATATTTTCTCTTCATTCAATCCTTGGGACAAGGATTGTTTGAAGGAGTGGAGAATGTAATGATTTGGGATTCTAGGGTTTTGATTTAGGGATGGTTGTTAGTCGTTTTGTGTTTTCGTTAGTATCGTTGTTTAAATAAAAGTAGGCGTCGTCGTATTAGTTGGTAGGTTTACGCCGTCTTTTTGTCAAGTACGAGTCGAGTTGTTTTAGGCCGAGTCAGTAGTTAGCCCGGTCTATGATTTCCGGTTTCTTTTCTTTTGTTAGCGTTGTTAAAATAGAGGCAGGGAAGGCGTGTGAAGGCATCAATGAAAATTAACAAAGTTTCCTCCCAAAATTCTTCTCTCTCAACATAAATTCTTTTGTCTCTCGTCTCAATTTCTTCTTCAGTTTCTCAACCTAAATTCTTTTCTCTCTTCTCTAATATAATTATGCTACATGTTCGTTAATTTTGTTAAATAGCTAACAAGTTCATAACACAATTACAATTACCTGGTCAAACAGAACTTTTTGTAACCACAATTCCAGAACAACCTTATACACCAAACGTTGGGATTGTTCGAGTACGATGCCTATAGCTTAATAGCTCTCCATTATTTATCAGTGGGACCATGAAAGATTTACCATGCCCGAATCTACGACCCTTAACGCCAAAGTATACTCCATACAGTGGACGAAAGGGAATAGGACCAATGATATCAGGGTTTACTAACGGTACGCTACCGCTCAGCCGTGTCCTGAACTATACTTGTCGGATCGGTCAAATAACGATACCAATACACATTTGACATGCTTTCAATAGAATCAATACTTTACGGGAAAAATCCGATATCAAACAAAAACCAATTTGGATGGAACAATAAATATGGATCAATAAAATAGAATACGATGATATTATGAATATATATAAAATGACCAAACTGACACAAAATCAATACTGTATAATCTCTCTTACCTCAAAATAGTTAAAATCGAATCACCAAATAATTTAGTATCGAAGCTTGAACTATCCATCTACACCACTCAAGGTCGATAAAGAGTTAATTGTTTCTCTCTCGAATGAACTCAAAGACTTAACCCTTAATGAAGTATGGAAATACAATCCGCTAATTAATTATTTATAGTACTAATTTCTTACGTGAGTGACCAAAAAAGTTACCATATCACTCCTTAGTTGGTCTTGTGTAATCACATATCCCATAGCTTGAATGACCCGGCTGCTAAGTCATTTTTGAAAGAATTAAAGTAGGTCTCAGCTGTGTCTTTCACCACCTTTGCTATATCCCTCTCCCCCTTAATGGCATCATCCAATGAGGATTTAAGAGTAGCCAATTCAAGGATTTGAGCTTGGACTTGCTCTTGAAGGGCGCGGTTTGAGGTAGCAAGCTTCAAGGCTGGTCATGTGGAATTTGGGGCCCAAGGCAAGCTATTTGGTCGGGGCCCTTATAATCATTCACGAGCAACAATGCGGTGACATTCTCGAATATATACTTATCTCTATATCTTTAGGGTTTATTACGATTGATTGCAGATGTTTATTTTCGATTTTTATTAGGTTTTAGCATTATTGAATAGTTGTTGAATAGTAAGCTAACAACGAGACTTAGAAATTTTTACTAATAAAAATATTGAGTTTTGTGCTTAGATAAATTGAATTTGGTATTTAGATTGGATTGAGATAATTGTAAAAAAATATAATAAATTTTATTAATAAATGCAAAAGATTTAAAGATATATTTGGCCAAAATGAATAAATGCAAAATTTATAAAGAAATATTCCAATAATGTTGAAGTAATTAATGCAAATAATTCACTAAAATATATTGCAAAAAGAAAATTAAATTTGCTAATTAAACTTGAAATAATAGAATGTAAGAAAAAAAAAAAAAAAAGGGAAGAATGCCAACTAATTAAGATTTAAGATCGGTAAAATAGGAGGAAATTAGGTGGTACAAAAGTAAAGTTGTCTAGGAGAAAGAAAAGGAAATTAGAAGAGAGAGAAGTAAAACAGGAGAAAGAAAATAAAACTAAAGTTATAAGTGAGCAAGGCGAGACTCGAACACTGATGGTAAGCAAAAACAAGTAGCTTCACTCCAACCGCTGGACCAAAAAAATTAGGAAAAATTCCACTAGGGCCCCTCAGTCCAGATTTTTTTCCTTTTAAAGAAAACATTTGATAAATCCCAAAAAAAGAGTTATCCTCATATTTAAATTCCCCTGACACCCCTCTCCTTCCCCTCAACTTCATTTATCACATGTATCTCTCTCTAAAAATCACACACGCACATACTCAAAATTTTCTCTCTTCCCTTCTCTCTCCAAACCATCTCCGGCCGGCAACGATCTCCGTTCTCCGGCGGTGCCCTTCATCTTCTCCGGTGAGCTCCTTCATCTTCTCCCTCTGATTCTGGATCTGGGTAGACCGGCAAGTCCACAGCAACCGATGATCGGAAGAAGAGACAGGTAGACCGGCAACGGAAATGATTCACCCAAGACAAACCTTGAAACCAAAACGCTGAAAGCAGGCTCCCTCTGATTCTGGATTTGGGTAGACCAGCAAGTCCACAGCCATCGACGTCGTAAGATGACTTTCCCTATCAATTTAGGTCAGCTGGTTGCAGGTATGCCCAATACTAAGGGGTACGAGAAATTATTGGATTTGGTAGATAATACTTCTAGTGATGGTAGATAATACTTCTAGTGATGGCACTTGCATCATGTTTTGAGGAAGCAGTTGTTTGGGAAGACAGAAGGGATCCGGTCTTCAGTGATGAGACCAAGCTTGTCTAAGCTTCCCCCAAATGGGCCTGCACAGTCTGCACTGCCTTCCCCTTCGGATACGAATCAAAGTTAAAGCAATTGTTGTTTCAGTTTATGGTATGTTATTGAGAAGTTTGCCTCTTTACTTGGATCCTGAATTATAGAGCTTTGTAGATAATATTTGTTGTGTGCTTTATGGTATAAAACCAAATGGTAATTGTTTACCTCATTGTTTGATGAGTTTGATATTAACTTTTGAGTCCATATACCTGTCTACCTGAATAATCCCATTGACCAATCATATGCAAACTTCACTTCATCTCTGTATACTGAATAGCTCTAAGATGATTCGAGAAAAGGGCCAGTCATATGAACAATATTGATTAATATGTACACTATTTTAGAGCTCTTATTGTCTAGCTGAGTGAACTTCCAGCAGATAAGGGTCTGGTATTTGGTTTTCTTTGATCTGCCTGTCGGTAGTTAAGTAGTGATAATGTGATCTCAGTTACCAATCAAAGAAGACTTCTAAATCCCCCAGCTATTGAATTCTGCATATGCCTGTTGAATAATGAATAGAAATGAAGTCATAGCTCTTTGATATATGATGTATTGAGCTGCACGAATCGGAGGAGAACTGGTTAAATTCGTCTAGTTTGTTCCTCCTGTTCACATAATCTTCCAAACCTTTGCTGGCGTAAGTGGTCACCAGTGTCCTTGCTACATGCTGAAACTAAGATTTTTTTTTGTTGAAAATTGTCTTATAAGTCGATTATAAGAGAAAAAGTAGTCTTATAATTAACTTATTATAAGTTTGTAAATGTGTAAATTATGAGAGTAATTCGTTGTTATTATTGAACTTTTTGATTTTTTTGGTTGAAAAATTTGTGTTATAAGTAAATTATAAGAGACAAAATAGTCTTATAATTAACTTATAGAGTTGTAAATGTGTAAATTATGAGAGTTTTTTAATAAGTCTTATATGTTACTTATAAGACATTTTAAATAAGTCTTATAAGTTACTTAAAAGACTTTTTAATAAATCTTATAAGTAACTTAAAAGACTTTTTAAAGTCTATTAAGTTACTTATAAGACTTTTTTACTTTTTAAAAAAGTATTATAAATAACTTTTATTAAAAAGTCTTATAAGTTACTTAGACTTATTAAGTTACTAATAAGACTTATATAAGACTTTTTTACTTTTTAAAAAAGTATTATAAATAACTCTTAAGACTTATTAAAAAGTTACTTAAAAGACTTATTAAAAAAAGTCATATAAATAACTTATAAGACTTTAAAAAGTCTTATAAGTTACTTATAAGACTTATTAAAAAGTCTTATAAGTTACTTTTTAATAAGTCTTATAAGAGTCTTATAAGACTTATCAAGTTACTTATAAGACTTTTTTACTTCTTAAAAAAGTCTTATAAATAACTTATAAGACTTATTGAAAAGTCTTATAAGTTATTTATAAGACTTTAAAAAGTCTTATAAGTTACTTATAAGACTTATTAAAAAATCTTTTAAGTAACTTATAAGACTTTTTAATAAGTCTTATAAGTTAATTATAAGACTACTTATAAGACTTTTCACTTTTTAAAAAAGTCTTATAAATAACTTATAAGTCTTATAATTAACTTATAAGAGTTGTAAATGTGTAAATTATGAGAGTAATTCGTTGTTATTATTGAAATTTTTGATTTTTTTGGTTGAAAAATTTGTTTTATAAATCAATTATAAGAGACAAAGTAGTCTTATAATTAACTTATAAGAGTTGTAAATGTGTAAACTATGAGAGCAATTCGTTGTTATTATTGAAATTTTTGATTTTTTTTTGTTGAAAAATTTGTTTTATAAGTCAATTATAAGAGCCAAAGTAATCTCATAATGTGAAAAATATAAAAAAATGAAAGTGTTTTTGGAAAGGCTAAAGACTGTTGTGATGATCTGAAAAATTTGTCTTATAAGTTATAAGTCAATTTTTAATCTATATTTTTTGAGATTGAAGTGACCCCAAAATATGTGAATATCTAGTGACCAATATATAATTTCCAAACTTTCAGTGACTAAAGTATAATTTTGAATTTTGGACTTGGAGGTTGTAATGTAACGTTGAACGGTGTATGTGCAAGAAGGACATTAACGTTATTGTGCCAAGAAGGGTGTCTTTGGGATTTTCAAAATGTTATTTCCTAAATTGGGTTTAAATCTCACATGAGGGGTCCTAGAGGAAGTGGGCCAAAAAAATAATGATGATTGTCCAAGAGTTTATTTTATATATAGACAAAAAAATTAAATTTGGGAGCCTTAAATAACTTGTTTTCCGGAACGACCTCGAGTTCAAGGTCAGATCAGTAAAACATTTTCCGTGGCTTGGTTATCTCCCGTTTCCCTCTCCAGCACCATTTTCTTCCCCCTTCTTCTCCTTTCTCTTCCCCAACTATAATATACCTCCTTCTTCCTCTCCATTTCTCTTCAGCAAAGCCGGACGGACAGGGTGGTTCCCGTTCGCCGTCCGTTGGAGAATTGCGGCCGAATTGGGAAACGAATTGCGGACGAATTGTGGACGAATTGCTGTCTCTCCCGTTTCTCTCCTCCAGCAGGTACACCACTTTCTTCCCCTCTTCTCCTTTCTCTTCCCCTTCTTCTCCTCTCTCTTTCCCTTCGTCCCCTTCCTCTTCCCCTCCTCAGTAAAAGCCCTAATTTTGTGGGTTTTGAATTTTATTTTCTGCATGTTTGAAAAGAAAAAAAAAAGAATGGATTGCTTGGTTGGTGATGAGGATGTTTAGGGTTCTAGATTTAATTTTATATTTTTCATGCTTATCATTGCATTTTTAATTTGGTGATTGAAGGAATTGACGATTTTGTTTGGCAACATCAACCCTGTATTTAATTGTTTCTTCAATTAGTTGAACCAGGATTGATAATTTGTTTGATTGACTTGTTTCTTGTGTGAATTATTGTCTATTTTTGATCATTGACAATGGATTCTAATACAAGTGAGGGGATTGGGGAGAATCCGAAACCAGAGAATTTGGATTCGAAGTTGAAGGCATCTGCAATTTACCAAACACGGGAAAATATTTTCCGGAAAACATTCTCAGATTTACCAAACAAGTTTATGTCATTTTCCGGAAAACGTTTTCATTTTCCGAAAAACATTTTGCGTAAAACATTTTCCGTGAAACAAACGGAGCCTAATATGTGGTTATGCTAATGTTATGCACACTCTCAAGGGGAGTCCCTTATTTCTTTAAATTGTGATGTATGCACAGGAGTATAATATTAGGGTGTAGATAAAATTATCATAATGAGTTCTTGAAAAGGGAATAGACTTGGGGGAACATTGATTTAGGGGATCATGGATTCTTGATTTGTTGATGGAAAGTAAGACGCCAACTATAAAGGCTCTTTATCTTGCGAGCAAGAGTCCAAGGCAGCAATTTAGAAACTTTTGAATATTATATGTAGCAAACATTGAAATATTGGGATATTTGGAATGTTTGTAAGTGCGTCCCTGAACCACTGATGTTCACCATGGATTGTATTTCAATATCCCTCCGATCTAAGTAAGTGTCCACTATTCCTTTTTGAGGTGATTTGGGTTTCTCCTTTGACACTTTCCTTTTTCTGAATGATAGAATCACGGGTACAACTTTCTTGCGGGACCCACATCTAGAGCATTTGTATCCACTAATTTCTTATTTTGAATGGATCAAATGAGTTTTCTTAATCTATATGTCCAGTCAAAGTGGACACTTGTTATAGATCGGAGAGAGTAGGACTAAAGCCATTTTCATGTATAATTGCTGACGATGGATTAATATGGCCATGTGACTTATTTCGAAGCATCTCATGTTCACCATATTCGGGAGGCATTCCAACTTCCGTAAGGGCTAATTATAAAGCTAACGTGTTCTTGAATTGTGTTTAAATGTTCTTCCAGGAGACATCATTGCTGCGTAGCAAGCTCTTGGATCATGGTAATCTTGTAGGGTATGCTACAAATCATAAAAGGGAATTTATAGACTCTGGATTGTCATCATCAGTCCCGCCACATCGGTCGGATCCAAGTGCTTGAGCATCACCCATAAGATGCCGCAGAAACACTATCCCGGGCTGCCGGTCGTATCTATTCTTCAAAAAATTCATTGTCTCTTCAAATCTAAAGGTCTCATGACGGTTGAAAACAGAACAGTTGAGCAATCGAGACCTTAAAAAACCAAGGATGCCCCATTCATCCTCGGGGTAGATAGGATCAATGACAGGATCTGGTTCCGTGACAAGCCTGTGAAACTTGTCATAGACCATTTCATCAATGCCCAAAAGAAAATAGGGGTCAAACATGGCCACTGGAACCCATTTCAAGTGGATTCAGTGGAAAAAGATTATCCAATGCAGCAATATTGGGACTCTCAACAGAATCCCAGTCGATATTCCTAGTCTTATGGGCTTCAACAGCGAAAACTAATCGGTAATCACTATTCTGATCTCCGGTTATAGAAGGAAATTGATTTCTTGAGGTAGTAGTGACCAGATCCCCAGAAAATCATGGTTTCTAGGTAGAAAGTTATTAAGATCTAACAATATGTTCCCAATGGATGGGTTAGCTAAAGTCGATCGAGGAAAGCTTTGTAAATCCATCCAAGTGGAATAGGATTCGACTTTATCTTCTTCGCTTGAACCGGATAGTCATCAAGATCACAACTAATATCCATGAAACCATACCGAAACAAATAGTTTCGAACAAGAGAAAAGATACTACCGTCAATAGAGGGAATATTCTTTTTCTGAGGGAAACGAGTGGTTTCGAACTAGTTTGTAATGACCAAAACAGAAAGATCATCTCCGACATCATTTTTCGAAACCAGTTCATTCCATCTAACAATGCTCTTTAGTAGCTCCAAACAACAAACCAGGAAAGTGGCACAAGCAGTTTGTGGATCTACCTCAATATCACCATCTGTTTCACCATCATCATATTCATCCCCAACCATTTCACCCTCCTCTAAAAGTTCATCTTCCTCATTATATTTATCATCTTCCTCTAGAAGCTTCAAAATCGGTGCTTTCATCCTCAAAAGCTTCAAAATCGGTGCGGTCATCCTCTGAATTGAAGCTTTTGAGGAAGATGAACTTTTAGAGGAGGCTGAGGATGAGCAAACTGATTTTGAAGCTTTCGAGGAAGATGATGAATATAATGAGGAAGGAGATGAATATAATGAGGAAGATGAACTTTTAGAGGAGGGTGAAATGATTGGGGATAGATATGATGACGGTGAAATGGACGGTGATATTGAGGTAGATTTAAGCGATGGTGAGTATGAACGTACTGATTCTGATGACGAATTTGTTGATGACAAGACCCGTCATCAACAAATTCGTCATCGAAATCAGTACGTTCATACTCACCATCGCCTAAATCTACCTCAATATCACCGTCCATTTCACCGTCATCATATCTATCCCCAATCATTTCACCCTCCTCTAAAAATTCATCTTCCTCATTATATTCATCTCCTTCCTCATTATATTCATCTTCTTCCTCGAAAGCTTCAAAATCAGTTTGCTCATCCTCAGCCTCCTCTAAAAGTTCATCTTCCTCAAAAGCTTCAATTCAGAGGATGACCGCACCGATTTTGAAGCTTTTGAGGATGAAAGCACCAATTTTGAAGCTTCTAGAGGAAGATGATAAATATAATGAGGAAGATGAACTTTTAGAGGAGGGTGAAATGGTTGGGGATGAATATGATGATGGTGAAACAGATGGTGATATTGAGGTAGATTCACAGCCTGTTGTTGCTCACTTTCCTGGTTTGTTGTTTGGAGCTACTAAAGAGCATTGTTAGATGGAATGAACTGGTTTCGAAAAATGATGTTGGAGATGATCTTTCTGTTTTGGTCATTACAAACTAGTTCGAAATCACTCGTTTCCCTCATAAAAAAAGAATATTCCCTTTATTGACAGTAGTATCCTTTCTCTTGTTCGAAACTATTTGTTTTGGTATGGTTTCATGGATATTAGCTGTGATCTTGATGACTATCCAGTTCAAGCGAAGAAGATAAAGTCGAATCCTATTCCACTTGGATGGATTTACAAAGCTTTCCTCGATCGACTTTAGCTAACCCATCCATTGGGAACATATTGTTAGATCTTAATAACTTTCTACCTAGAAACCATGATTTTCTGGGGGATCTGGTCACAACTACCTCAAGAAATCAATTTCCTTCTATAACCGGAGATCAGAATAGTGATTACCTATTAGTTTTCGCTGTTGATGCCCATAAGACTAGGACTATCGACTGGGATTCTGTTTAGAGTCCCAATATTGCTGCATTGGATAATCTTTTTCCACCGAAACCACTTGAACAGGTTTCAGTGGCCATGTTTGACCCCTATTTTCTTTTGGACATTGATGAAACGGTCTATGACAAGTTTCACAGGCTTGTCACGGAACCAGATCCTGTCATTGATCCTATCTACCCCGAGGATGATGGGGCATCCTTGCTTTTTTAAGGTCTCGATTGCTCAACTGTTCTGTTTTCAACCGTCGTGAGACCTTCAGATTCGTAGAGACTGTGATTTTTTTTGAAGAATAGATACGACGGGCAGCCCAGGATAGTGTTTTCGCGGCATCTTATGGGCGATGCTCAAGCACTTGTGTTCAGTGAAGTTGAGGCAATCAGGCCCAATAGTTTTGCTTTGGCTGGTGAAGATAACTGTGCTATTTGCCGTGAAATCATCTCATTATCTGATCCTATTCACTCGGTTGTTGTGTCCAATTGCGGCCATGTTTTTCTTGACCATCGTCTCTCATCATATTCCACTAAACATGAATGCCCTCTCTGCCGAAAATCTCCACGTATGTCTTCTAGATTTTGTCAGCTTAAATTTTTATTTTATATACTGATATCTATGAAAATGCTTCTCATTCTTTTATGTTGATTGCAGGTTCTTGAGATGTGAAGTCTGAATGTGGTTCTTATACTTGGGACTTCCATCTGAAATTGTAAAGATTCTTGGTTCCCCTTCTTGCAAAAAAAGATGTTTTTTCTTTACATAAGTGTAGGTAGTATATGGAGTTGCACTTTTTGATGGTATCTATAGTTTCTTTTGTGAGGATGGAAGGATTTGATCCAAAACTAAATGTCGCTTCTGGAAAGGAAAATATATGTAATGCTATTTGACAATGGGAGTGGGGAGTTGTTAAAAATAAATTTAAAATGATTAATTTTTTTTTTGACCCAACGGGGGAGGGGTTGGTGAGGGGGGAATTGTAAAAAATAATTTTAATATAAATATTTTTTTTATGAATGGATGAGGTAGGGGGTCGTTGATGTGTGGTGGGTAACGTGAGAATTTATAAAAAGTTAGTTGTGTGTGTGCGAGGGTGTTACCATTTTTCGAAAAATGTTTTACTTGGGAAAAATTCGTAAGTCATTTTACTTAGAAAAGTGGGGAAAACATTTTTCGGAAAACATTTTCTCCATTTTCCCGTGCTTACCAAACACCGGAAAATGAGGAAAACGTTTTCCGGAAAACATATTCCCCAAACAAACGGAGCCTTTCTCTGGGATGAGGGGAGTATAACTTAATTGGCCTTTTCTTCTTCGGCTTTATAGAAGGGTTTGATAGCAGTATGTGGGTTCTCATTCCTACAGCATTAGTTTCAAAATTTGGTATCTTTATTACTGGACCACGACATAAGCGTATGCTTGGGTAATTTTTATATGCCATGCTGCAGGAAATGTGTTTTTAAATGTTAAAAGTACTGACAGTAATATGTTTATTAATCATTCTTGACTGTTCAGGTCTTAAGGAATATATTGAGGCAAACCCTGCACTTACAAGTGAATCCTCTACCACAGTTATGCAATCAAATGTATCTAATGTTTCTGTTCCCAACAGTGAGTTTTATGATGCAATTGCAGCTGATTCATCTTCGGATGATGAAGATAGCGACAATGAAGTTGAACTCGACAACAAGATTTATTTCTTCAGACTCTGGATAGACATACTGCTATTGGTTAGTGTTATATCACAAAGGGACACATTATTTAAATATAACATATTTATATTACCAAATATACTTGGTGTACCTAGGAAATTCCATGATCTTGGAGCATAGGGCACTAGGCTCGCACCTTATGAAAGGAGATTGGCTAACAAGGAGTGAATTGTTTAGGGGGTGAGCCTTGGTCTTAGGTTGGCCGGGGATAACAATGGTCTTGACAAAAAGGAAAATAGCCCCATATTGATTTAATATGGTATGGTATCGATGATCTGTTGAAGAAGCTTCCTTAGCAAATCCCCAGCTATAAGAGTAATTCCTTTCTGATTCTTCTTTGCTCTATGCTTTCAATGGGGAGCTCAAGTTTTTTTAATAACTTAATAAGGTCTGAATGGGCTCAAGGTCTGTTTTATTTAAACGTCTCGTATTTCTTGAATGAATTTCATTTAAAAAAAGTCCTAAAGAAATTCAGTCCTTCCAAACCAGTCGATTTAACAGAAACACATCACACGCTATATTTGTTTTATTCCATTCCTAATCTGTTCATACAAAATATTATATTCTCTCAAAATTGTAATGGATACATTTTCAAAATATTGATTTAGCTCACTTCTCAAACCATTTAAGCAATTCAGCATTAAACTTCTAGATAGTGCTTCTTAATCATTTGACTCATTTAGCACTGAAAAAATAACAAAACAAAAACAATAAAAAATAAAGAAAAAGAAATGACCCCATACTCTATTTCCTCTAGTCCTTCAATGATTGGCCTTAATATGTTGTTTTTATTTTCTGGTTGGTTACGAGGGGGTTTATATGATGGGGATGTGGGCGAATCGTTGCTGCTCGCAGCAGGGGTTCCAAATTCATGTAAATATCATGGACAGGAATTATGATTCTCTCTTACCAAATTAGTACCAAGTTCAGTTGTTTTTCTTGGAACAAATTTAGATATACTAGCTTGGATGGAAGGCTTGACATCTGACATGAGACCCAGTCCAAATTTTGGAATTTGTAATAATATGATAGGCCTATCACTTTCCATAATATCCTATAAAAAGGTATAATAATTGCTCTTCTTATAACAAAAGCTAGTGTTCTCCCTGCATTCTCTTTCTCAATCTGCATTTGCTGAGGCACATCAATCACCTTTGAACTAGTTCAATCATTTTCCTTCTATAGAAATATATTGAACTGTGTACCAAACGAGTCTTCATTAGTTGCAAGGGTACTGATTATGAGAAAGTGACTTTCTCTAGATCAATCAAACTTGTAACTAAAGCTGATCTTTGTTTTGAGTCAAATTAAATTTATTGAGATATACCTTTGGGAGGGAACTCCTGTTGCACATTGTAATATATACAGTCCACAGTAGAGGAAAACCCAAAGGGGCCGTTTGGTTCGATGGAAAAAAAGTGAAGGAATGGAATGGTCAATGGAATTGAATTCTTGAAGGAATTGGAATGAAAAAAACTGGTCAAACCCCTCCGTTTGGTTGACACGGAATGGAATGAAATTGTTATTCAATTCCTTGGCAAATCATGTTTGGTTTGAAAATACAAATTATAGGAATGAAATGAAAGCACATAAAATGTCCAATTTACCCTTCTTAAATTTTTTTTTTGGGGGGTGGGTGGGTGGGGTAGGTAGGGGGTATGCAAAATGAGTAAATTTTTTTTTTTTTTTTCGTGGGGGGTGGAGGTAGGCAGGGGTCTTTAATTTTTTTTTTTCATGGGGGTGGGAGGGGTAGGTGGGGGTGGTAGGGCAGGGGCTGGGTTGGGGGGGGGGGTAGGCAGGGGTCTTTTTTTTTTTTCGTGGGGGGTGAGGGGGTGGGGTAGGACAGGGGCTGGGTGGGGGTGGGTAGGCAGGGGTCTTTTTAATTTTTTTTTTTGAACGGGGGTGGGGGTGGGGTAGGGCAGGGGCTGGATGGGGGGGGTAGGTAGGGGTCTTTTAATTTTTTTTTTCGTGGGGGTGGGGTAGGGCAGGGGCTGGGTGGGGGTTGGTAGGCAAGGGTAAGGGTGGTTTGGGTTTGGGGTATTTTGGTAAAAAAAAAAAAATTTTACAATTCCATTGCCAAAGGAATTGAGCATTCCTTCCATATATGGAGGGAATGACCAATTCCTTCCTTCGATGTAATTAGCCATTCCGGAGGAATGAAAAATTTGAACCAAACACGGTGAAGGAATGGGTCAAACGGAATTGACCATTCCATTCCATCGGCGGAATGGTCAATTCCGCGAACCAAACGGGCCCAAAGAATGCCGCCCCAACTAATCCAAACTTTTTAGCTGCATCAAGTGCCCAAGGCAAGACTGAACTGTAAATAATACAGTCCACAGCGGAAAAATTCTTCTTCTTGAGCAGTAGCTGTGTAAGAGTTTGTGAGCCAACCTGTTGGAATTGGGTCAGGTAGGCACTGAGACCCCTATCTTCACCGAGCCAGGGAATGTCATAGCCATCGGAAATGGTCTCGATGGGAAACGGAATTGAGGAGGGTTTGTGCAAGGTTTTGTAGAATGAGTGGGGGAGGGCTAGTGTGATAGTGAGAATTGGAGCATAGGGACTATGGAGGGTTGGAATGGAAATGGTAAGACCAAACAATGAGCAGTTGATCTGCATGACATGTTCTTGTTTTTCTGATTATTCTCCATTGATTCTTCAAAATGGAGATGGGAAAGAAGAACACGAATATTGAGTTTGTATGATGTGTATTCTTTTAAAGATCCAGATTCTCTACTGTCTCGTTGACTTGGTGGTGAGATCATGTTTTTTTTTCAATTTCCATATATCTCTTTGCCTTGAAGAGTATGTTCATGGGAAACAAGAAACATGTTACTCCCTACTTAATAAATAGTTTTATCAGTATATTATAAGGTTATTATATACGAGAGCAGGATTATTTGAAATGTATCTGAAGAGAGTTCATGTTTAATCATTTGTAGTCTTGTTATTCACTTAAATAACGGGAGAGTTTATTAGAAGAAATGCAGAAAGATTGACTTCTATATATATATATATATATATATAATGGCCCACGACAGAAACAACCCCAACATCCATCTTTTCCACAGCAAGTATATCGGCCAGAAACCTGGAAGTAAAAGGCAGTCAAAGCTTCAGATGTGGCTTCCTTTATTTTTACAGTTTCCCCATCTGATATATCAGGAGCAGTCTGTGTTAAAGAATTATGCTTTGCCTAGTTATACTTAGCTTGCAAGGAAGATAAATCTATTATACTCTTAACGACTAATAATTTCATACAAAAATTATTTAGAATTCATCTGGTTGTAGAGTACTTCACACACACACACACACACACACACACACACACACATATATATATATATATATCTGATGGGGAAACTGTAAAAATAAAGGAAGCCACATCTGAAGCTTTGACTGCCTTTTACTTCCAAGTTTCTGGCCGATATACTTACTGACTACTGTGGAAAAGATAGATGTTGGGGTTGTTTTTGTTGTGGGCCATTTTGTTATGACTTTTCTTTGTGTCACTAACCGTTATATATTTACTACCGAAGAAAAGAATGGTGAAAGTGATTCTCAAATGTTGCCTGAATGGCCTGCTAACTTATATAGGTAGCGTTTATCTGCAGAGAATGAAAGGTTGTTGAAGCTATATACAAGATCAATCAAGAAGTTGGCTGATCAGGTGCTCAATACTGTTTTGAAATAGTGCATGTGCGTTTCAAATATATCCTCAAGCTAAATAAGGTTTATAGAAAAATTAAGTGGAATATTGAGTAGAATAATTTGTTTATGGTCTGATATTTATGTACTTCATCACTGATGTTCTTCAGTTGTGTGCTGAATCATTTCCTTGAGAAAATAGCTTGAACGCCAGACTAATTCCCAACGCTTGAAAGAAAAACTGAAGAGAGCTACTGAAGAACATGTCAGGAAAGAGAATGTATGTTACTCTTTGCCTTATTGGATGTCTACAAGTTATTACTCAAAATGTTTAGCACCCCCAATACCAAATTTTAGAATGTGTTACTAGTTTGCCCTTCTAATTTCAACTCCAATATAACTTGGAAGGTTTGACAGTTCACAAAACATACCCTGCCTCAAGTGAAATACTAATATACATCAATGTAAAATACATTCAGTTTTCTCGCCAAATGAGGATTAGCGGTAGTCAACTATCTGCAGTTCAACACCTTAGTCCAAAGCCATTGCTTATGTTTTTTTTTTGAACTAAGTGCATCACTTATGTTTAAGCTAGGGCAAAAAATATCTAGGGAAGTGTCAGTAAATCACCTAAATAGTTGGTAGCTTTAACGAAGATTCGATACAGAATTACTTGTTTTTTTGAAACTCTTACGATTTCTGATTCGAGATTCTTCTTGATTTAGTTGATAACCATTATATCTCAACCAACAAAGCAAATAGATGGTCAAAGTGACACTCAAATGTGGCCTGAAGGACCTACTATCTAATAAATGTAGCGGTTATCTGCAGGAATGAATTAGCGAAGCAACAAGCTCGTCAATATTCCAATCTGAACTTATGCCTTTGTCTAGAGTCTATCTTGCTAATTCTCTCCATTCCATTGCATTTCTTTTCATCTCCCCTGCCCTGGTCCCCTCCATAACTTCTTTATGCACTGTTCCAATACCCAGGGTTGACCAGAAACTCCTTTTTTCCAAACATCTGTGACATGTCTTTTGTTAAATCTTTGATCATTCCATTGTGGAATTGCCACTATTGGTACTCCCAAGCTCTTCGCTTCCAAAATTGAGTTCCACCTACAATCCGTCACGAAGCATCCTATTGACCTTTGGGCTAAAACTTCCACCTGGGGACACAATGAAACCACCATTCCCACTCCCTGCTGCTCACAAGTTTCCTTGACAAACTTTTTAGGAATCATGGCCTGCTCTGATGTGTCAACGTCCCACAAGAAGCTTATGTTACTTCCCTTTATACCCCATGCTAGTTCCGCCAGTCGCTCACTCTCCAAATTCAAGCTACCTAATGAGATATAGACAACTGAAGCATCAGGCTGTTTTTTAAGCCATTTGATGCAAGCACGCGACCCTGGCTTGGACGTATACACGCCATAATCTTTGTCATATTCCAGTCTCTTATCCAAGTACGTAGATGGTATATGTTATCCAATCGTCCTGAACCGAGATAACTTCTTTTGCATCGTTTCAACCACCTACATTATGTGAAAAATGAAGTTAAAGGTATGTTCATATATAGGATGATATTAGAATAAGTGATAGGTGTTTAGTTTAGTATAGTTTAGTTACAAACTGGCCTCTCCAGTTTAAGAAAGTGTTGCAGAATAGCCAATCCGCTTCACAGACATTGGAGAACTGATTCACAAGCGTGTCAAACAGACCATGGTTAAATCCAAAGACATGCACGAGAGGCCACATATCGTCTGGTTCCAGCAGGGGTAGACCCTTCAAATCTTTTTTCCATCTGTCCTGACGTGGAACTTTCAGTAGTCCCTTATTGACAGCACAGGAAAGGCCGAAGAACGCCTCCCCAACTAATCCAAACTTTTTAGCTACATCCAGAGCCCAAGGCAAGATTGCAGCATAAACAATACAGTCAATTGTGAAAACCAGCTTCTTCTTGTTCTCGAGCAGTTACGTAAGAGATAGGGAGCCAACCTGTTGAAACTTGGTCAAGTAGCTTGTAAACTTGCGGCTTCATAAAGGCCGCCAGTGTCGTGGCCGTCGGAAATGGTCTTGACGGGGAAGGGGAATATGGAGGATTTGTTCAAGCTTTTGAAGAAGGAATGGGTAAGAACAAGTGTGACAGAGACTCCTTTAGCTTGCAACGCTTGGAGAACTGGATCATAGGGTCTGTGTAGCTTAGAGTTGGGAATGGTGCAATGAGCTTGTCTACCTGCAGACTTCTTGTTCTTCTGCTGTTTATTATCCATTGATTATATTGTCTTGAAAACTTGGAATGAGAATGTTTGGCCAACAATGACCTGTGCTTATTACAAAGAAAAGTCTCCTTTTAAACTGTTCTACTTCATTGACTTCGGGAGATTGTTTAACAAAAAGAAGGAAAAAATATTTTGCCTTGAAGAACATGCACATATAGTACTTGGGTACCAAGGAAAAGGTTCCCATATATCATTTCATTAACTTTGATATATTGTCTTCTTGGCCAGTTTCCTTCATTAGAAGTAAGCATAGTTTATACATACCATTTTTAATTCGTACTGTTATAAACAATGAATTACACCAAGTACCCATCCAATGTCTAATTGAGTGTTTGCTTTCCAAAGAGACTTGTCTTTAAAGGATTTTTGTGTCCCAAGGTTTTTCCTGGTTTTGTCCGGAACTAATTCCTCGAGTTACTATTGGGTGGGCACCAGAATGGGTACTTCTCTCTCCCAAGAGGGTTCACTACATCCACAAGCCTGAAACCCTAGACCTCTTGCATGTTTAAAAGGCTAGAGCCCCTTCCATTCTGACCAACCATCATCGATATGATAGAATTACGTAAGAGTCTACTTCCTTAATTTGCTTGAAGAAACTGAAATCAAACACTAGTCCAGGACGAAGGAGGTACTATAGTTTCTTAACAACAATGAATGGGAAAAAGATAAAGATATTCTCCCTCCGTCCAGGAAAGGTGGTCCCATTTGAACTTTTTTGGTTTATACAAGTGAACATTTACCAAAGATAAATGTCAATCTAATCATCACAATAAATTCTAAAATTTGTTATTGATAAATCATCTTATCAGCTTTAATTTTTAGAATTCAATTTACTAGGATGGTTAGATTGACTCTAATATTTGGTCAAAGTTCACTTGTGTAAAGTCAAATGAGACTATCTTTCCGGGACGGAAGGAGTATAATTAT
Organism: Adenophora triphylla var. japonica; assembly: GCA_022495995.1. Taxonomy (NCBI): domain Eukaryota; kingdom Viridiplantae; phylum Streptophyta; class Magnoliopsida; order Asterales; family Campanulaceae; genus Adenophora; species Adenophora triphylla. The sequence continues at coordinate 310,104 of JAFEMH010000793.1, forward strand.
TTCATAAGTCAACTAAGCAATCAACTTAGCATAACAACTACTCCCTCCGTCCCACGTTAGTTGAGACTTCTTTCCCTTTTGGGCCGTCCCACGTTAGTTGAGACTGCCCAAAATGGCAAAGGAATCTTCACTATTTACCCCACTCATTCTCTCTCCTATTTCACTTTTACACTCACAACATTCTCTCTCCTAACTATTCCTCCCACTCATTCTCTCTCCTATTTAATTCTTCATACTCACAACATTTTCTTTCACTTTTTCTCTCACTTACTTTTCCTTAATTGGTGTGCCCAAAAAGTTAGTCTCAACTAACGTGGGACGGAGGGAGTATATAATAAAAGGAGTGATAGGCTTGTCTGAGAATTTACAGTTCACATTTACTGTTGTGTATCATTCTGATCTACTTGTTCTTAGTCCCTAGAGCATTGCAGACATGATTCTTCATGATTAAATTTTCTCTCAATATCCTCTTCTTGAATACTCCGTTTCTCCCGCAGTTGACTTGTCAATGTTATTAAGAAATGTGCTTTACTTGTTTGTATATTGTTTTTTCCATGGTAACAATGCACCGACTATTTCGTTATTTCGAAATGCGGCAGTAACTTTGAGACTGACTAAAGAGGAAAGTGTGACACTTAATGTGGGGTAGAGGGAGTTATTTTTATTTTTTTATTTTTGGTCTAGCCATCCAGTTATCTATCACTATTTAAGTCCCGACTAATCATTGGAGAGGCTTGATCTCTCGAGTTGGACACTAAATCATTTTGTCTTATACAAACATGCTGCATCAGTTTGCACTCTATTTCTTACTTGCAGCACTTTCTTAGAGATGGTGATTCTGTACAAGTCTCTCGGTTATGAATCTGGGCAACAACAACTGATCAAGGTACAGCTACACTTGGATTTTTATGTAATTTGCATAATGATATGTTCCTGTTGCAGAGGATTAGTTGATGCATTACATACATCATTAATTTACGTAATTTGTGCAATGATACGTTGTTGTAGCAGAATTACTGCATTACATTGGGTACAAAGAAAAAGATCAAGAAATATCGATAATGTACATGGATTGTCAATTGTGGCAGCTCGGATCAGGTGCGAGTTAACGAAGCAAACTCATCAATATTCCTATCTGATCTTCCACCTTCATCAACAGCCTTTCTTGCCAATTCCCTCCATCGCTCTGCATTTCTTTTCATCTCCCCTGTCCTCTTCCCCTTCATGACTTCCCTTATGCAACCTCCACAACTTCCCGTCTCACAATCCTGAGGGCACCACGACACTATTAATCCTTGCTTTGAGGTTTCCTGCACAAACTTGTCAGGAATAATGTGCTGCTTTGATTCTTCAACCTCCCACCAGAAGCTTTTATTGCTTCCCTTTGTACCCTAGGCCAGTTCCGTAATCTGGTCAGACCATTGCCACCCTGATGAGATACACAACTGAACCATCTGGGTTCTCTTTAACCCATTTGATGCACACACGAGACCCTGGGTTCAATGTACGTAATTGACCATATCCTTTGTCATATCTCAGTCTCTTATCCAAGTATTTTGAGGCTATATGCGGTCCAATTGGCCTGAATCGTCCTATCTTTTGCTTTTCCATCAAACGACCACCTATATACATAAAACATATATATACATACAGGGTTAGATACATCTGATCATAATGAACACGTTGAGATCAATCAAGTAATCAAATTACCTCTTTTTCCAGTTCATAGAAAGTATTGCAGAACAGCCAATCAGCTGCAGCAATATTGGAGAACTGATTCACAAACACGTTGAACCAATCATGGAGATTGAATCTAAACTCAGAAATAAGCAATGGCATGTCTTGAACTCAGAAATAAGCGATGGCATGTCTTGATATTCCATCACAGGTAGATCCTCCACCAGAACTTTATCCGAACCTCTTTTCGGTGGAACTCTGAGTAGTCCCTGGTGCACATAGTAATATATACATTCCACAGCACCGGTAACCCCGAATGATGCCGTCCCAATTAATCCAAACTTTTTAGCTACATCAAGTTCCCAAGGCAAGACTGAACTGTAAATTATACAGTTCACAGGGGAGACCTTCTTCTTCTTAGCTGTGTAAGTGTTTGTGAGCCAACCTGTTGAAATTTGTTCAGGTAGGCACTGACCCCCCCATAGTTATTAAAAGCGCGCCTAGGCTCCGGGCGCAGAGAGGCTCAGCTTTGGAGCCTGGATTGTGCTAGGCGAGGCGCTGTTTCATAGGCGAGGGATTAGGCGCGCCTAGGGCTGAAGCGCGAGCCTTGATGGTGTGCGCCTAGGCTCCGGGCACAATAATTGACCAACAATTAAATCGTAATTAAATCTAATACGCGACTAATACTCTTCTCTGCCACGACTCTCTCACGTACACGTGTCATAACTCTGTAAAATGTAAAAGAGTAGCGATCACTAGGAACTCTTTCAAACTAACCGCGACGACCTCCGGCGACCTGGGAAGAACTCCGGCGATCTCCCTGATCACTTGATGTTGTATGTATACTATATTTTTAGTATAGTATACATACATTTATATGTTTGTGCTTGTTTCTTTTATGCCTTATAACGTATGTTTGATTTACTACTTGCATTTGATTTATTGCTCATCTTGATGTTGTATGTATACTATATTTTTAGTATTTTAAGGCATTTTTGCGTCGTCACTCGGGCGTGCGCCCGCCTTGCGCCTAGGCTCCGGGCACACCTTTTGCGCCTTGGTGCTCCTTGGGCCTTTAATAACTATGGACCCCCCATGCTTCACCGCGCTCGCCAATATCATCACCATCAGAAATGGTCTCGATGGGGAACGGAATAGAGGAGGGTTTGTGCAAGGTTTTGTAGAATGAGTGTGGAAGACTATTATAATAGTGAGTTCTTTATCTTTCAAGCGTTTACAGAATTGGAGCATAGGGATTATGGAGCGTTGGGACGGGAATTGTAAGACCAAGCAATGAGCTGTTGATTTGCATGACATGTTCTTGTTTTTCTGCTTATTCTCCATTGATTCTTGAAAATGGAGATGGGAAAGAAGAACAAAAGTACTGAGTTTGTTTGATTCCAAGATGGTGCGTGTTCTTTTAAAGATCCAGATTCTCTGCTGTCTCATTGACTTGGTGGTGAGATTGTCATTTTTTTTTCACATACAACTTTGCCTTGAAGAGTTTGTTTGTCTGTGGGCAACAAGAAACATGTTAGTCCCCTACTTATTAAATTATTGTTTCTGTATATTATAGGGTTATTATAGCTACGGAAACAGGATTATTAGAAATGTATCCGAAGAGAGTTCATGTCTAATCAATGTATTCTCATTATTCAGTTAAATAACGGGAGAATTTAATTAAAGAAATGCAGAAATATTGACTTTGATATATATACTCCCTCGGTCCCGGCTCAGTTTACAAATTTAAGGTAGTGCACACGAATTAAGGAAAAGTGTATACTATTAAAGTGTCGTGAGTATAAGTAGTGGGATAGGAGAGAGAAAGTGAGGTAGGGAATAGCAAGTGGATAGTTGTTGTGAGTATAACAAGTGAGTCCCTTTATTAAAAAAAGTATTAAAAAGTTTCCATTTTGAGATTTTGTAACTTTGAGTGAGACATCCAAAGTTAAATGGAAAATTTTGTAGATTAAGATGGGACGGAGGGAGTATATGATTTAAGGAAAAGTACTCCAGAACCGGATGAAGTCTAAATAGTTTTTTATATGAAAATTAATAAATAATTAAGTTTAGTAAGTGTATAATGGATTTATGTTCCTTGCTAAGTCTAATGAATGAATCGGGTATACTCACTCCGTCTCAATATAGAAGTTACCAAATGTGAATGCGCGGAGATTAAGAAATTAAAAAGTAATTGTTGTGAGTATGAAAAGTAAAGCAGAAGAGAGAAAGTGGGATAGGGAGTTTTTATTGTGACCATGACAAGTGGATCCCATTGTCTATTTTGGGTTAGTAACTTCTATATTGGGACGGAGGGAGTATGATTTACTTTTTTCTGTTTTATTCTAACTAAGCAAAGCATAATCCTTTAAAACAGACTGCTCCTGATATATCTTGATGAAATAACTGTAATAATAAATATATCTTGACGAGATAACTGTAATAATAAATGAAGCCACATATGAAGCCTTGACTGCCGTTACTTCCGGGTTTCTGGTGATATACTTATGGTGGAAAAGATAGATGCGGGGGTTGTTTCTATTGTGGGCGATTTTGTTATGACTTTTTTGTGTCACTAACATTGTTTAACTAATTTATCTCCTTAAAAGAGCATGTTTAGGAAATGACATTTTATATGATGGGCATAAATTTTCCTTTTCCTTTTCCTTTTTGTTTTTATTTACGATAGGAATGCCACATCTTTAACATCTTGCCAAAGAGACTGTTTTGGAACGCGAAACATATACCTGTGCTGGTTACATTAATTTGGTTTATGTTCTGTAAACTCAGTGCACATTTGCTTTGTTTTCCATTAGGCTCAATTTGATGATTTGGGACCACTTATTAGTTTGAGTAATGCCATATATTCTGACATCTGATCACGTGTTACAGATTTGATGTGGAAAATGGACCAAAAGCTGCTGAATTTATACAGGTTTGTTCTGGTCTTTACAGTCCACCAAGAAACCAATTTCTGATAAACAAAATAAGACACAATCTCTTAATAAATATATATATATATATATAAATGGGTTATACAGGTTTGAACTGTATAAACCACAGTAAATTATGTATAAACTTCTCACTCAAAGATAAGAAGAAAGACACAGATACTAAAAAACACTCTGTCCCTATTTTGTCACTTGAAAAATCAAATAACATGGGGATCAGTTCATAAGGTCTCTTCTCTACAATCTCTTAACAACTTGCACTGAAGTTAAAGTACTATGATTACGTTGGACTTTTATTTAAAAACAAGAAATAGATAAGGAATTGACACAATCTTATCCTATATTACGGGTGAAAATGCTCTGATTCTTGACATGCACGTTTTTCTTTCAGGATGCAATGTCTCGGTGGCCCTCTTTGAGGCCATTCATTCTTATTTTGAAAGTTTTTCTGCAGTAAAGAGAGTTAAACGAGGTTTGCAGTTCTTTATTTGTAATTTGAGACCTCTCTCTCTCTCTCTCTCTCTCTCTCTCTCATTCCGACACTCTTACGTGTCCTTTAAACCATGCAGGTATATGGTGGTGGAATGGGGTCCTATGCGCTTCTCACCATGCTCATAGCAATGTTGCGGGAACAGTCGATGAGGTGGACATGGTGTTTGTAGGGGCTGATGGAGTTGTAGAAAGTGGAGCTATAATCAACATGATGGGTAGTTACCATATTTTATTGGTAGCTAAAAAGCATGAACAAGCCACTTTATGGGCTGCTGAAAGTTTAAAGATACTGTAAAACAAAGCTAAAAAGCATGAACAAGCCACTCTATGGACTTCGTTCTTGGTTTACCAAAATCACCACATGGTAATGATTCAATATTTGCCGTGGTCGACAGATTCTCCAAAATGACACATTTCATACCCTGCAAAAAGTCTACGGACGCTTCTCATGATGCTGTTCTGTTCTTTCGTGTAGTGGTTCGTTCGTATAGACTTCCACACTCCATCACTTCAGATCGAGATGTCAAATTCATGAGTTACTTTTGGCGAACATTGTGGCAGATGTTGTATACGGAATTAAAGTTTTCTAGTGCTTATCATCCGCAGACTGATGGCCAAACTGAGGTCGTCAATCGCACGCTTGGAAATCTATTAAGGAGCTTGGTGAAAGAACAACCAAAGAGGTGGGAGTTTTGTCATTCCGCAAGTGAGTTCGCCTACAACAGTTCGTTGAGCCGATCGACTAAAAAGTCCCCATTTGAGATTGTTTATGGGAGATCTCCCTGTCAAGTTCTTGATTTTCTGTCTTTGCCAAATCCTCGTTGTGTTAACATGGAAGCGGAAGAGTTTGCTACTCATGTTAAGAGTATTCACCAACTAGTGCGGGACCATTTGAACCAAGCTAATCTAAATTACAAGTTAAAAGCTGATAAACACAGGAGAAACAAGGAGTTTGAGGAAGGTGATCTTGTCATGGTTTACTTGCGAAAAGAAAGATTCTCTGTTGGATCTTATAACAAGCTGCAACCAAAGAAGTTTGGTCCATGTATATTGAAGAAATTAGGCACAAATGCTTATAGGGTCGAGCTAGCAGATGGTTTAATGATAAGTCCTGTTTTCAATGTCAGTGATTTGTACTCATATCATGAAGCTACAGAAGACCATCTTGTAAAGCCTGAAGACTTAGTTACTGGTTTAGTTGCTGCTGCGAAAAATAAATCTCAACAAAAGGTCATTGATGTTCTGGATGTGAGATCAATTTGCACTTGTAGGGGAACCTATACTCAATACTTGGTTCATTGGAAGGGAAAGTCACACTCTGAAGATGTTTGGGTTTCGAGTCGGGAATTGAAGAACATAGATGAAGAATTATGGCTTGATTTGGTTTCCAACTCGAGGCAGAATTCTTTTGCAGGTGGGGAGAATGATGCAGGAGCATTAAACAATGTTAAAGAGATTAAAGACCAGCCAAATTAACTTTATCTTCTTAAATTTTCATATCATTATCTTTAATGTGTCCCTTTGAAGTTGTTAAGTTTTTTATGTTCAGTCCATGTTCAGTTAATAGTTCTAGTTCAGTTTCATGTATTCATTGTACGAAAGTCTTGTACTGATCCTATATATTGGAATGAATAACAATAAGGACAACAGAGTTTTGGATAATAATTTTATTTGCAAAATACCATTTTGCTTGGAGTGAGTGACATCCTCCTTTGAATCAAGCTGTCGGCTTGGTCGCGTCGAGTGACTTCCGCGATTAGTGACGTTGAGTGGCTTCCGTCACCCCTAGTTGAGTGGCATCCTAGGTTTCTATCTCTTGTAGGTCTCGGCCTGCATCAGAAATATACACAACTGAACTGTCTGGCTGCTCCTTAAGCCATTTGATGCAAGAACAAGACCCTGTCTTGAATGTATACATGTACACCAAATCCAGTTAAGATTTTGCACAGAATAGTTTTTAGGTTTTGATGCACCAAGTGTTTTATAGAAAACACCTTAAAGGCATTATATACATTATTATGTCCAAGTCTTCTTTTAATTTTATGTCCAAGTCTTCTTTTTTTGCCAACTTCAATTTTTTTCAATAGAGCGTTCAATTTTTTTTTTAATTCCTCGTTTCTAAATCTAAATGAATGTCGAAAAAAGATTCTGAACGGAATAATCTGTGATGGGTCGAGCCCAATGTTTACTACGAGCCTGGGGGCCCAATAGGCCCATCAAAGAACCAACCACAAAGGATCAGATCAAAGCCTTGGGCCATAGCCCGTCCAACATTGGTTGGCAGTCGTCGCCACTGAGCGACCAAGCCCATCCAAGCGACGAGCTATCGTACCATTAAGGGAAGGGTTAACTTCTAGCCCGTCGATACGCCAAGAAGAGATCGTCGACAATGAGCTAGGCCCATCTAACGACGAGCCTTCCCTCGGCGCCAACCGGCACTCGTCCAAGAGTGAGCGTCGTCATTGAGCGACTAACCCTCTCTCGTCGAGGCATACCTCAAGGAGACGACCCAACTGGACATACAGCTCCAGGTCGTCTCTTCTATTAAGCTTCCTCAACAAGCTTGGTTAATTAGCTAATTTGGGATAATGTCAGACCTGCTACAGTGCCTTGTTACATGTGCAATCATGCAATCAGTAATAACTACAAAAGGTACGCAGGTTGACTTTCCCTTATAAGGCAAGCTGCTTATCAATGTCAGAAGCTGCAGTGTCCTTACATAGACGGACCAATCCCAGCGTGACACGTGTACACCTAGAAGACAGAGCTGATCTAACGGTTGGAGACCGTCCAATCCAACGGCTCTGGTAAAAACCCTAACACCACTATTCCTACTATAAATAAGAGAGTAACAACATGGACAAAGGTAATGTTCTACTGCATCTTTACGTACCCTTACATATTCCATATTATCTACACACCTTCAGTCCACCATCTTACTCTCACGCCGGAGGGGCTTGCCGGAAGACCCCCGGCGCAGTTTCACCCTTGTTTCTTGTGCTGTGCAGATCCAAAGCTAGCTCACTCATTGCTGGACACAAAGAACTGAGCCCACACGCTTTCCTGCGCGATCAGATTGGTTCCATTGCCGGGAAGCGTGTTAGTGATCTCCAGTAGAAGGAATACAGCCAGAAGAGTTTGAAAAATGGCGTCAGATGGTCATACGGCCAGCAAGTCTACAGCAGATGAAGGAGTACCTCCTCAACAAGAAAACCCTAGGCCACCCTCACCACCTAGGAACCCTAACTTAAGGGTTACCAGGTCACATGGAATTGCTGACGGTACAGGCCTTCAAACGGCCAGGAGAAGAGAGAAAGGGCCTGCTGCTGAGCGCCAGAGGAGACCTCCACTGGAAAGGAGGCCTGAGACAACGGCAAGGTATGCAGGAGGTCCCTCTAACCCTAATCTCGACAGAGCGGCTTTCCTCGTCGAAAGAGCCAACGCCTTTAAAGAATTTTTGCAAATCCAAGACGAGCTCATTCGTATGGCCGCTCCTCAAGCTCCCCAGGCATCCCACCAAACAATCTCGTCAGGAAGGAGGAGAAGAAACCAGAGAGAGAATGCTGGTCGTCGTGAAGGGACTGCCACTAGGAATGAGCGTGTTGTACCACAGCTTGACCTAAGGGATCACATCAATGAGAGACGGAGCCAAGGAGCACCGTCGCAGCAACGACGAGCCGGGGAAGCAGAGCCTCGTAGAGCTTTAGCCATCGAGAATCCTGAAGCAAATCAGAATCAAATTGTCCGTGGTCGTCTACAGACTCCGTCGTCAAGAAATGAACGAGCGCAGAGCCAAAGAGAGAGAACTCGTATCCCACCTCGTCATGAACGAGAAATGTCAAGATCTTATAGGCCGTCTCCCCCTCCTAGCTGCAGGGAGCGATCCATCTCACGACGACCTGCCCCTACCGAGAGGCAACGGTCTAACACCGTTACACGGGGGCCCCGTCAAGATAGGATTCCCCAAGCCGGCCCAGCAGGAGGGGTGGATATGAGAGAGTTCTTGAGGCTGAGGCGCCAAGTGGAGGAACTGACGAGCAAAAGAAAGAAAACGGACAGCGACGACTCTGATGACGATGGCGGCACTATGAATCCCCTTGCACCTTGGATGTTGGAAACAGGACCCCCAGAACCAGGCTTCAAGCTACCCGAACTTAAACCATACGACGGCTCTACCAGCGCCATCGACCACATACAACACCTTGAGGCCCAAATGTACGTAGTGGTAAAAGATTCAGGCCACGACGACATCATGTGCAAGGCTCTTACGAGCACGCTGGTCGACGCAGCTTTGAGGTGGTTTAGAGGCTTGCCCAAGGGGAGTATAGAATCATGGAAGCAGATGAGAAAGAAGTTTTTAGGAAGGTTTGCTACGGCGGGAGAGCGTCGTAAGACTGTCAACGACCTTAGCAACATATCCCAAGGAGCTGAAAGCTCGATGAGCTACTTCAAGAGATTCAAGAAACCGGTAGATCGATTGATGAAGACCTAACAGACAGGGAAATCATAAATTGCTTCAGCACGGTGTCATTTCCCCACTCTAGACTACGAGCTTCAAGTCCACCCGGCCAAGTCCCGCAAAGACCTCTATGCCAAGGCGTACGCCGTCGCCGAGGCTGAAGAAAGAAAGTTGCAAAGAGAGGGAAAGGCCGTCGACGAGGTTGAAGCGGCAAAATCCAAGAAGGATAAGGTAGGAGAGAAAGGAAAGAACAAAATGAAGGCAGAAAAAGTCCCGGAGTCATACACACCGCTTACCGTGTCTAGAGCAGAAATTTTGAGCAACGTTGATTTTGGCCCGGCGCCGAAGATGAATCCCAACGGAAAGGGGAAGAAAAACATGAACAAGTATTGCGAATATCACAGAGACAAGGGACATGATACCGAGGAATGTTTCAAATTTTTGAAGAAAGATTATTCAAAGATGGATCGACGATGGACGACTTGGGGAATATGTAAGGAAGGATCGTCAGGCGGCCAACACCCGAGCTGCTAACGACGACCCTCCACAGAGGAATCCAAGAATGGTGTTAGTAATCTCTGAGGAGACGAGCAAGAATCAGATTAAGAGCGCCATCTACCATCTGAAGAAGGCCCCACATGTCCCTCAAAAATCAGAAACTCCAAACGACGTGATAAGTTTCTTTCCCTACGAGCTTCCAGCCAATCCATTAGCTCGTCAACAAACTCTAGTCATACCTGGCTTCATCGATAACTGCGAATCAAGAAGAATTCTGATCGATACGGGAGCGGCCAAGGACATCTTGTTTTACAACGTCTACCAGAGAATGGGCCTACCTGATAGCCGTCTAAGTCCTTACTTAGGTCGTCTAGAAGGATTCACCAATCACCGGGTAGATGCAAAAGGCCAGATCGACCTTCCGGTCGACATCGGGGAACACCCATTGAGAACAATCAAAACAGTAACTTTTATTGTGATCGACGTCGTCAGTGACTACCATGCTATCCTTGGCCAACCTGGTCAAGCCTCTTTGGGGATCGTCGCCTCAGTTCCCCATCAACGAGTAAAATTTCCTTCGCGTGCTGGAGTCGGATGTGTGTTGGGGACGGCCCCAGAATTCCTAGAGCACGTGTTAAAGGCAAAGCGGACTATTGAAATTGACGATCCAGATCACAATGTGAAGCTCTCCAAGTCTGTCAAACAAACGACGACCTCGTACACCGGCGTCTCGACAATCAAGTGCGTAGAAGATCCAGATGTCCTTGCTGAGGTATTCTTGAACGACCAAGCTGCAGAACCACGACTTTTGGCCGCTCAAGAATCGGGGGCCGAGCTGGATAAGTTGATTGACGACGAGGTACCTGATCTGACACCTGAAGCCAGAAGAAAAATTAAAGAGATCGTCATTGAGTCTATGGACTTTAGGGACGACGCCCCTGAAATGAAGCCTGCAGACGAGCTAGTAGAACTGATCATCAACCCAGATTATCCCGAGCAGAAAATAAAACTGGGGTCTCAGTTATGCACTGAGGAGAGGGAAGAGATAATCTCCCTACTCAAACAGAACCTCGATGTTTTTGCTTGGAAGGTGGAAGATATGAAGGGGATTAGAGAGGACGTGGCAGTTCATAGGCTTGGAGTGAACCCCACCATGAAATTCAAAGAGCAAAGATGTCGTGTTTTTTCAACTGAAAAGGAGATTGCTATAAAGCAAGAGATTGAGAAGTTGCTGAGAGCTGGAATTATTGAGAACGCTGGGTTCACAACTTGGTTAGCTAATGTGGTTCTTGTGAAAAAGCCAAATGGGAAGTGGAGATTGTGTGTCGACTTCACCGATCTAAACCTGGCGTGCCCCAGGACGCTTACCCTGCCCGAGAATTGACAAGCTCGTCGATTACGCGGCGATCACACTACTTTGAGCTTTCTTGATGCTTATTACGGCTACCACCAAATCAAGATGGTGAAGAAGACATTCAAGACGGCCTTCCGGGCCACAGGGGAACTTATTGTTATACGAAGATGCCTTTTGGGCTTAAGAACGCCGGGGCCACTTACCAAAGGATGATAAACAAGGTATTCAAAGACCAGATCGGCGACAACTTAGAGGCGTATGTTGATGATATGGTCGTCAAAAGTAGGAAGAGAAAGCATGTCGACGACCTCCAGCAAACATTCACCAATCTACGAGCCAATGACATGGTCCTTAACCCGGCTAAATGCGTCTTCGGAGTCGCAGCAGGAAAGTTTCTAGGATTCATGCTCTCTCAACGGGGAATTGAAGCCAATCCTGAAAAAATTAAGGCTTTGATAGACATGGCCGAACCTACGAGCATCAAGGAAGTTCAGCGCTTAAATGGACGAGTAGCGGCTTTAGGTCGTTTCATTGCCAAGTCCGCTGAGAGGTCGCTTCCGTTTTTTAAAGCTCTCCGAGGTGCAAAGGACTTCAAATGGACGGATGAATGCTCTCTTTCGTTTAAAAAGCTGAAGGAGTATCTTGGCTCCCCACCACTCCTCCAAAGCCCCGTAGCAGGAGAAAACCTTTACGTATATCTCTCGGCGAGTGATAAGGCCGTCGCCGCCGTATTGGTTAGGGAGGAAGGTGGAACCCAGAGGCCAGTGTACTACGTCAGCAAGGCTTTATCGGATGTGGAAACTCGTTACTTCAACGCGGAGAAGATCGCTTACGCTCTCGTCATCACAGCACGAAAGCTACGAGCATACTTCTCTGCTCACCCCATCGTCGTTTATACGGATGCCCCACTGCGCAAGATCTTGCACCGTCCTGAAAGCTCTGGTCGTCTTCTCAACTGGAGCATTGAGCTGACTGAGTTTGATATTGAATATAGGACGAGAAAGACCCTACAGGCACAATCTTTAGCAGACTTTCTAGTTGAGACGTCGTTCACCATCGACGACGATCAAAGACAGCTACAGCAAGCAAGCAAAGGAAAGGAGGTCGTTGAACAGCCAGTGGAGTTAGTTTTGCCCGTAGGCTGTTGGAAGATCTTTTCAGACGGGTCAGCAACCAGAAATCTGAGCGGAGCAGGGATCGTTCTTGTTGAACCAGAAAGCGGGACAGTTTTTGAAGAAGTATTGAGGTTCAAGTTTCAAGCATCTAATAACCAGGCCGAGTACGAGGCGCTCTGTGACGACCCCAACCCTAGGCCCTAATTTTAAATATTTATTATATGCTTTTAATATTTATGTTAGCTTTATGTGTCCAATTATGTCTTTAAATTCTTAAATTAAGATAAATTGGGTGAGAAGTAAATTTAGTAAAATCTTTTGAGAAATTATTGAGTATTAAATAAAGAAACTTGGGGAAATAATAAAAATGGAAATATGATAAATAGTACAAGGAGGTTAATTGGGTAGGATGAATTAATTGGATAAGGATTTATTTTAATTTAAAAGGAATGAAAGCCTTGATTTTAGGTTGATGGGGGGGGGGGCAAAATGTCTTGCTCCTTCCTAGGCTTGCCATGTGTCCTTCCCCCCTCACCTCCTCTTACTCCCTTCTCCCTTCTCCTTCATTCATTCCAAAACACTCTTAGAAGCCTTAGAAACCTCCATGGAAGCTCCCAACACCAAGCTTTGAAGCCAAGCCATTTCTCCACCAAATTCAAGTCTAAGAGCATCATTGAAGTGGGATCATCTAGGAGAATCCATCAAGATAGAAAGATCAACCTTCCATATTAAAACCCTAAGGTGAGTTGTTATGATTCCCTTCTCCTACTTGTTCATAAGTTCTTTAAATGTTGTTCTTGTTCTTGTGATGTTGATTTCATGCCTTGGAAACCTTAATGGAAGTTGGATGATTGGAAAATGAAACTAGTTGAAGTTAGGGTTCAAGGAAGATAATCTAAAGGGTTGAAATGGGTGGAATTTGTAGTGATAATCAATCTAGGGTTACTTGGGTTTGGGTTTACTTGTTTTGTGTGAGACTTGGTAAAGCTAAGGTTCCCTTTGGTATTCTTGTGATAAGCATGGTATAAGGAAAGGAAAACTAGGTTCAAAATGGGTAAAAATCTGAGAACGGGTGGAGGAAGGCTTGGGCGGTCGCCCCGTAGGGCCGAGCGGCCGCCCATCACGGCGAAACTCACATTGGCTTTGAAAATCCACTTGGGCGGTCGCCCAGTGGTGGCGGTCGCCCATAGTGGCAGAAACATTTCATCCTCTTTGAAAACCCACTTGGGCGGTCGCCCAAGTGGTATGGGCGGTCGCCCATGACCCTGAACCAACTTTTTTTTCAATTTAAACAAGAATTGTTTAGCAAGTTGTTTGGCCACTTATAAATTGCGACTCCCACTTAGTAATTGAACTTGAATCTTCATTGAGATCTTGTATCTTTGAATATGGAATTTGTAGGGTAGGTTAATGATCCCTCAATTCCTTGATGTTATATATATTGTTGTTGATGTTGCTTAGTGTATTCATAAATTGTTGCACTTTGATATTTATTGGGCATGAGTATATATTACCATGTGGCTATTGTTTATCCCTTTTGTGGATTTATTTCAAGTAACTGCTATGTGCTTGATAATTTGTTAATCGGTGATATTGGGGGTATAACGTAATACGATCAATTATGGAAGTGTGACCTAATGTGATCGGATTATGTTATACACATGGCCGTCCCCTCCCCGCGGCCACGTGTTGGGGTTATAGCATCTGTATTGAGCCAAAAGCCTTACATAGTTGCTACTATCTTATTTGGTTCCACTGAAAAATGGGTCTTATAAGATGTGAGTATTGCTTAAGCGGCTCACTTAAGATTGGAGTATTATTATACCCAATGTTTGTACGACTATTGTTCGAGACGGGAAAAGGTAAACCAAAGGTAACGTAAGGTGTTTGCAGTTTTCCAACGTGTTATGTGTTGCATCTATTTGGCATATTGTTGCATCCATAATAGCTTGAGATTTATTCTCACCCCTCTCCCTTTAATGTTTTAGATCCCGAGACAGCGGACCAGGCCAAGTAAGGACGGAAAGGAGTTGGAAGTGAGCTTTTGGGTTTTGTCGGGGTATGTTTGGGTTGGCGTACAAAGTGTATTTTGGAATATTTCCTTATGGGGTTTGTAATTATAAACTTTCATTTCTACGTCATAACCATAATCTTTTGTAACTAAACAGTTGTTCGTTTTCAAAGTTGGTCAACTCCTCCTCCATTGTGGAGTGGAGTCGAGTTCTTTTGAAATTTTATGTTATTAAATGTTTATATTTGAAAGTCAAAGTGAAGTTTTAAAGGTTTAGTGCTATTTGGGTTAGTTTGAGGACGCTCCAACTCGGGACACGTGTAGGTTCCGGGTCGGGGTCCTCACAGTTAATATCGAGCTCGGTTAGAATTCTCGGGTAGAGTCTAGGCGAGTGAGAGTGTGTGATAAGCGACGTCGAGTGTTTAATGCGGGCGTTTGTTGTAATGGCGGGGAATGATGGTGAACGAATCGGGCTTTGGGTGATGGTGGTAACCCGAATGTTGAAATGATGGATATGTTAGAGTGTTCCTTCGGACTATGGTAAATCGAGAATCAAGGTAGGCAACGGCAAGAAGGCGACAAGGGCGGCATGGTCTAGAGAAGTTCGTGAAGATGTCTCCTCCTAGCTTCAACGGAGATCCGGATCCGGTGAAGGCTGAGAGGTGGCTTGAGGCTATGAATAAAATTTTCGCGGCAATGGAGAGCTCGGATCCAGAAAAGGTAAGATGCGTCATTTTCAAGTTGGAAGGACCCGCTGAGCATTGGTGGCAGGTAGTGAAGGCTGGTTGGGATTTGGATTTGACATCGCAGACTTGGGAGAACTTCACACGCAAGTTCCGGGATCACTTCGTTCCGATGGTTACTAGAGACAAGAAGGAAGGTGAGTTTCTGAAACTGGAGCAAGGGACCATGACTATAGCACAGTATTCAGCAAAGTTCACAGAGTTAGCCCGATATTGTCCTCATTTGGTGCCAGATGAGGAGAGGCGAGTCTACCGGTTTGTGAAGGGTTTAAGGGTTGAGTTCCGGAAGCAGTTATTGACGCATAACTTCGCCAACTTCCAAGCAGCAGTGAATATGGCGTATCGGATTGAGAATGACATAGAGGAGCATCGTGGTAAGAATGAAGGCGGAAACAGAAATAGATTCCAAGGTCAAGGTTCGGGACAGGATAGGGTTCAGCCGAGGACATTCACCCAGGAGCAAATCGAGGAGGAAATGTGGCGACTCCGGCGAATCGTGCGACTCGGGTCGGTTTGGGACAGTGTGTGGTTATTGTAAGAAGCTAGGGCATTCGGAGGATAAGTGTTGGAGCAAGCAAGGAAAATGTTTGGAGTGTGGGGCGACGAGGCCATTTCGGAAGAATTGTCCTAGGTGGCGAGAATAAGCAAGCGAGTGCAGATTTGGGGGACAAGGCGGTGGTGTAAAGAGAGGTCTAGATGGGAAACCCAAAGATAGGGTGCAAGGTCGAGTGTTTGCCTTGGGTCAAGGAGAGGTCGATCCCAATCTGTCATTAGAGGTATAGTTCTGTCTCGGGAGTTAAGGCCCGCATTCTTATAGACTCCGGGTCTTCCCATTCATTTGTGGCATCGCATTTTGCATTCTCATTGCATACTTTGCATGAATCTATGCCTTATGTGTTGGAGGTCTCTACTCCTATGGGAGAGTGCCTCGCATCTTCTTTGATATATCCTGGTTGTGATGTGACTATATGTGGGCATGTATTGCGGTGGATTTGGTCGAGTTACCAATCCGTGATTTTGATGTGATCCTTGGGATGGATTGGTTGAGTCGGTGTCATGCTTTGGTAGTAGTCGTAGAAAATGAGTCTCATTTGCTATGCCTGATGTGCCCACTTTTATATTTGATGCGGATAGATCTATGTTCGGTTTACATGTTATTTCCGCTTTAAAGGCTAGGAAGATGCTATCTAAAGGGTGTGCGGGTTACTTGGCTTATGTGGTAGATTCCAATAAGAAGTCTCCCGAGTTAGCTCATGTTCAGGTTGTTAATGAATTTAGTGATGTGTTTTCTAGTGAGTACTCTATGCCTCGGATCGTGAGGTAGAGTTTTGCATTGACTTAGTGCCGGTACCGCACCTATCTCTAAAGCACCCTATAGAATGGCTCCGGCCGAGTTAAAAGAGTTGAAGGTCCAATTGCAAGAATTGTTAGACCGAGGTTTTATTCGTCCTAGTGTGTCTCCGTGGGGAGCACCGGTCTTATTTGTTAGGAAGAAGGATGGTACCTTACGATTGTGTATTGACTATCGTTTGTTGAACCAAGCCACCATTAAGAATAAATATCCTCTTCCGCATATAGACGATTTGTTTGACCAACTTCAAGGTTCCGTTATCTACTCTAAACTTGACTTGAGAAGCGGATACCATCAGTTGAAGATTAGACCGGATGATATTGCTAAGACGGCTTTCCGTACTAGATATAGTACAACACTATGAGTTTGTTGTGATGCCCTTCGGGTTGACTAATGCCCCAGCCGTTTTTATGGATATGATGAACCGTGTCTTCAAGCCTTATCTTGATAGCTTTGTGGTAGTGTTCATAGATGATATTCTTGTTTACTCTAAGTCCCGGGAAGAGCATGAGAATCATTTGAGGATTGTCTTGTCCATTCTTCGCGAGAAGCAGTTGTACGCCAAGTTCAGTAAGTGCGAGTTTTGGCTTGAGCAGATTTCTTTCTTGGGGCATGTGGTGACGAGTTCAGGAATTTCCGTGGATCCTTCAAAGATTGAAGCCGTGGTTACTTGGAAGCAGCCTTCGACTGTGACCGAGATTCATAGTTTTCTTGGGTTGGCGGGGTACTACCGAAGGTTCATTGAGGGTTTTTCCCGGATTGCGACTCCGTTGACTAGGTTGACTAGGAAAGACGTATCGTTCGTTTGGGATTCCAAGTGTGATGCGAGTTTCAATGAATTGAAGAAAAGGTTGACAACGGCTCCTATTCTTACCCTTCCGGATGGTTGTGAGAATTTTGTGATATATAGTGATGCCTCGAAGGCGGGTTTGGGATGTGTCCTCATGCAAAATGGGAAAGTTATTGCGTATGCCTCTAGGAAGTTATCACCGGCGGAACAGAATTACCCTACTCATGATATGGAATTGGCGGCGATTGTATTTGCGTTGCATAAGTGGAAGCATTACCTTTATGGGGCGAAATTCGAGATTTTTACCGACCATAAAAGTTTGAAGTATTTATTTACCCAAAAGGAGTTGAACAACCGGCAAAGGAGATGGTTAGAGTTTTTGAAGGATTTCGATTGTATAATTTCTTATCATCCGGGGAAGGCAAATGTTGTAGCGGATGCAATTAGCCGAAAGGCGTATGTGACAGCTTTGAGTTCTCGAGAGTTGAAGAGTGAAGTAATCGTTGCGAATGTTCGAGCCGTTCCTACATTGTATGGAGAGTTGAAGGAAGCTCAACAAAATGATCCGGAGTTGAAGAAAATTTTTGATCAAGTGCAAGAGGGAAAAGCCGGGGATTTTGCGTTGAATAGAGATGGTATATTAACCTTTCAAGGGATAATTTGCGTTCCTTCGTTACCGGAAGTCAAGAGGCGTGTGCTTGAGGATGGCCATAAGTCCAAGTTTGCGATTCACCCGGGTAGTACGAAAATGTATCAAGACTTGAAGCGTGGATATTGGTGGAATGGAATGAAAAGGGAAATAGCGGATTATGTTTCTAAGTGTTTGACTTGTCAACAAATTAAGGCCGAGCATCAGAGACCGGCAGGACTACTTCAACCATTGGATATTCCGGAGTGGAAATGGGAAGGGATCTCGATGGATTTTGTTTCGGGTTTACCTCTTACCGCGAAGAAGATGGATGCTATTTGGGTTATTGTGGATAGATTGACAAAGTCGGCTCATTTTCTTCCGGTGTCAACTAAGTTTTCTTTAGAGAAGTTAGCCCAGTTGTATATGAAGGAAATTGTGAGACTTCACGGGGTTCCGGTTAGTATTGTTTCCGACAGAGATCCGAGGTTTACATCTAGATTTTGGAGAGCATTGCAGGAAGCCTTGGGTTCTAAATTGTGTTTCGATGCGACATTTCATCCTCGAGCCAGATGGTCGATCCGAGAGAACTATTCGAGATACTTGAGGATATGTTACGGGCTTGTGTGATGGATTTCCAATTATCTTGGGAGGATCATCTACCGCTAGTTGAGTTTGCTTACAACAACAGTTATCAGTCTAGTATCGAGATGGCTCCGTATGAGGCGTTGTATGGTAGAAAGTGTCGATCTCCGATGTGTTGGGACGAGGTAGGTGAAGCGAGACTTTGGGGCCCGAATTTGGTTCGAGATTCTACGGAGAAGATCAAGGTGATTCGGGATAGATTGAAGACGGCTCAGAGTAGACAGAAAAGCTACGCCGACAATAGAAGACGGGATTTATCTTTTCGGGTTGGTGACTTTGTGTTCTTGAAGGTTTCTCAGGACGGGAATTAAAAGGTTTGGTAATAAGGGTAAGTTGGCTCCGAGATTTGTAGGTCCGTTTGAGATTCTAGAGAAGATAGGGGAATTGGCTTACCGGTTGGCGTTGCCTCCGTCTTTCTCTTTGCTTCATGATGTGTTTCACGTTTCTATGCTAAGGAAGTATTGTCATGACCCCTCCCATGTTTTGAGTTCTCCCCCCGACGATGTCCAGGCGAACATGTCTTATGTGGAAGAACCGTTAAGAGTCTTAGAATTTCAAGTTAAGGAGTTGAGAACTAAGAGTATCCCGATAGTAAAAGTCCTTTGGAAGAATCATACCGTCGAGGAAGCAACGTGGGAGCTAGAGTCGGAGATGAGGGCGAAATACCCTTGGTTGTTTGAGAATTCAAGTAAGTCTTTCAAAATTCGGGTCGAATTTTCTTTAAGGGGGAGTGAGTGTGACGACCCCAACCCTAGGCCCTAATTTTAAATATTTATTATATGCTTTTAATATTTATGTTAGCTTTATGTGTCCAATTATGTCTTTAAATTCTTAAATTAAGATAAATTGGGTGAGAAGTAAATTTAGTAAAATCTTTTGAGAAATTATTGAGTATTAAATAAAGAAACTTGGGGAAATAATAAAAATGGAAATATGATAAATAGTACAAGGAGGTTAATTGGGTAGGATGAATTAATTGGATAAGGATTTATTTTAATTTAAAAGGAATGAAAGCCTTGATTTTAGGTTGATGGGGGGGGGGGCAAAATGTCTTGCTCCTTCCTAGGCTTGCCATGTGTCCTTCCCCCCTCACCTCCTCTTACTCCCTTCTCCCTTCTCCTTCATTCATTCCAAAACACTCTTAGAAGCCTTAGAAACCTCCATGGAAGCTCCCAACACCAAGCTTTGAAGCCAAGCCATTTCTCCACCAAATTCAAGTCTATGAGCATCATTGAAGTGGGATCATCTAGGAGAATCCATCAAGATAGAAAGATCAACCTTCCATATTAAAACCCTAAGGTGAGTTGTTATGATTCCCTTCTCCTACTTGTTCATAAGTTCTTTAAATGTTGTTCTTGTTCTTGTGATGTTGATTTCATGCCTTGGAAACCTTAATGGAAGTTGGATGATTGGAAAATGAAACTAGTTGAAGTTAGGGTTCAAGGAAGATAATCTAAAGGGTTGAAATGGGTGGAATTTGTAGTGATAATCAATCTAGGGTTACTTGGGTTTGGGTTTACTTGTTTTGTGTGAGACTTGGTAAAGCTAAGGTTCCCTTTGGTATTCTTGTGATAAGCATGGTATAAGGAAAGGAAAACTAGGTTCAAAATGGGTAAAAATCTGAGAATGGGCTGGAGGAAGGCTTGGGCGGTCGCCCATGGGGGGCTGAGCGGCCGCCCATCACGGCAGAAACTCACATTGGCTTTGAAAATCCACTTGGGCGGTCGCCCAAGTGGTGGCGGTCGCCCGTAGTGGCGTAAACATTTCATCCTCTTTGAAAACCCACTTGGGCGGTCGCCCCGAAGTGGTATGGGCGGTCGCCCACGACCACTGAACCAACTTTTTTCAATTTAAACAGGAATTGTTTAGCAAGTTGTTTGGCCACTTATAAATTGCGACTCCCACTTAGTAATTGAACTTGAACCTTCATTGAGATCTTGTATCTTTGAATATGGAATTTGTAGAGTAGGTTAATGATCCCTCAATTCCTTGATGTTATATATATTGTTGTTGATGTTGCTTAGTGTATTCATAAATTGTTGCACTTTGATATTTATTGGGCATGAGTATATATTACCATGTGGCTATTGTTTATCCCTTTTGTGGATTTATTTCAAGTAACTGCTATGTGCTTGATAATTTGTTAATCAGCTGATATTGGGGGTATAACGTAATACGATCAATTATGGAAGTGTGACCTAATGTGATCGGATTATGTTATACACATGTGACCAGTCCCCTCACGTGGCCGCGAGGTTGGGGTTATAGCATCTGTATTGAGCCAAAAGCCTTACAGAGTTGCTACTATCTTATTTGGTTCCCTGGAAAATGGGTCTTATAATAAGATGTGAGTATTGCTTAAGCAGCTCACTTAAGATTGGAGTATTATTATACCCAATGTTGTACGACTATTGTTCAGACGGGAAAAGGTAAACCAAAGGTAACGTAAGGTGTTTACAGTTTTTCCAACGTGTTATGTGTTGCATCTATTTGACATATTGTTGCATCCATAATAGCTTGCTGAGATTTATTCTCACCCCTCTCCCTTTAATGTTTTAGATCCCGAGACAGGCGGACCGGCCAAGTAAGGACGGAAAGGAGTTGGAAGTGAGCTTTTGGGTTTTGTCGGGGTATGTTTGGGTTGGCGTATAAAGTGTATTTTGGAATATTTCCTTATGGGGTTTGTAATTATAAACTTTCATTTCTACGTCATAACCATAATCTTTTGTAACTAAACAGTTGTTCGTTTTCAAAGTTGGTCAACTCCTCCTCCATTGTGGAGTGGAGTCGAGTTCTTTTGAAATGTTATGTTATTAATGTTTATATTTGAAAGTCAAAGTGAAGTTTTAAAATTTTAGTGTTTTTGGGTTAGTTTGAGGACGCTCCAACTCGGGACACGTGTAGGTTCCGGGTCGGGGTCCTCACACGCTCATAGCAGCCATTGAGTACGCCAAGTGTTTTGGAGCTACCAAAATCGCAGCTTATTGTGATTCTCAATTGATCGTGAATCAAGTAAGGGGAGAATACCAAGTCGTCGATTCCACCCTGCAGAAGTACCATTCATTGGTCGGAAAATTGATCTAGGGGTTAGAATTTTGGGCCATACAAAGAATAGCTCGTGAAAACAACGAACACGCCGACCTGCTCTCAAAGCTGGCTACGGACCAACTCCCAGAGGAGGAGCATGGCCATCACCTAGCCTACTTAGAACAACCGGCCTACGAGCGAGTAAAAGTCATGTGCAGCGTCGACGGTCCAAGATGCTGGATAGACGAGCTAAAAGCTTTTATTGAACGGGATGAGTTGCCAACAGATGAGGTTTTGGCAAGGCAAATCAAAAGAAAGTCCCCCAGATTTACGGTCGTAGAGGGAGAGCTCTACCGACGATCCGTTACCAGACCATTATTGAAGTGCGTCCACCCTGACAAGGTCGTTCAGTTATTGTTCGAGGTACACCAAGGAGAATGCGGGGGACACCCTGGGGCCCGCACATTGGCTGATAAGATCATTACCATGGGATACTACTGGCCCCACCTCCGTGAGGACGCCAAACAGTTTGTGAAAAAGTGTGATACCTGCCAGCGTTTCGCCGACCTCCCCAAGCTACCAACTACCGAGCAAACCCCTGTCATTGCCGCTTGGCCGTTTGATATGTGGGGTGTTGACCTGATTGGGCCTTTTCCACCGGCCAAGGGAGGAGTCAAATACGTAATCGTGGCAGTTGACTATTTTTCGAAGTGGGTGGAGGCCAAGGCCTTAAACAAAATCACTGAAAACAATGCCCTAAGCTTCATCCATGATTCGATATGGTGTCGCTTCGGAATCCCAAGGGTGATCGTTTCAGACAATGGCCTGCAGTTTTCAAGAAAATTCGAGCAAGAGTTGAACAGGATGGGGGTCAAACACTCCAAGTCATCAGTTGCCTATCCCCAAGGCAACGGGCAAGCTGAAGCGGCGAACAAGCTCGTCTTATCCGCTTTGTGTAAAAATCTGGAAGGAAAAGATACAAGATGGTTGGACGGACTACCCTCAGCTCTTTGGGCTGTCCGCACAACCACCCGGGGGCCCACGGGGGAAACCCCATTTGCTTTGGCCTACGGCTCAGAGGCCATGGCTCCCGCCGAGCTTCAGCTGCCAACAGACCGAGTTGCTCTCTACGACGTTGAAAAGAACATCCATAACCGGCAAGTTGACCTGGACCTCGTAGACGAGCGGAGATTGGACGCCCAATTAAGGATGGAGAATTACAAAAAGAAAACCAAGGCTTATCATGACAAGAAGGTGAAGAGAAGGTTCTTTAAAGTAGGTGATCATGTGCTCAGAAAGATCGAAGCGACGGGACTCAAGGCCCGCCAAAACAAACTCTCCCCCAATTGGGAAGGACCATACGTCGTCACAAGTGTGGTCAGAGAAGGAACCTACCGCCTGTCTAAGCCCAACGGGGAACATCTCAAGCATCCATGGCACGCCAATCATCTGATGAAGTATTACTTTTGATCGTCGTCGTCGAAAACATTCAGCGCCCTCAGGGCACCCATTTTGTGGTTCTCAATTTGAATTTTTAATTGTCATTTTGTAAGAAGTTTTTGAGGTCTGTAATTTTTGAAGTCTGTAAGGGATAACCTATAAATCCCCAGGTCGTAGGAAGTAAATGAGTTATCAATACGCAGTTGTTAATCAGAAGTTATCAATGAGAACTCATCACTTCACCGAACTTCATTCATTACAAACTCAAGAAACTTAAGATGGTTGAAGCCTGACTTCGACCCCTACAACTACTTTGATCAAGTATAAAGATCAGTCGAGGCAAAGACTTCGACATTTACACTCACTTTAGCCAAGTATAAAGGTTAGAAGAAGCCAGACTTCGTCGAACGCTATAACGGAATAAGACGACTCGTCCATAGAATCTTGTCTACGAGCAAGAAACCTATGAACCTTCGTACTATTCCTACGAGCCATTGAGAAGTTGAGAAAATACAAGTTTTAACAAGTGTCGACCACATTAGGACGATCTAATTTCTAGTCGTCACTAACAACGACCACCTATACTTGTACTCAAACTTACTCGTTAAACAAGTTATCACAGACCATCTACGTTAACACAGATTAACTAACAGAACACAAAGGCATTGAATAACTTAAACATAAAGCAAATATTGTACGTACGACCCCCTCTAAACAATGAGGAAACAGGCCGACTATATTACAAAAAATAAAAATTGTTTGGAGACAATGTTTGGAGCCACAACCAAATCAAACTAAACATTGTTTAAGAACATTACAATTTTTTCAATGAGATAAACTACTGAGCACCGCCGGCGTCTGAAGGAGCTGCATCAGGGTCAGGGCCGTCTTCAATGAAGTATTTGTAATATGCGTCGAAGTTACCTGGGACGACGGCAGGGATAGGCCACTCGTCTTTTCCGGCTTTGGCGTCGTCCTCCCTTATGATAAGGAAATCATTGTCAGTATAGGGGACGAGGGGATGGACCGAGCGTGCTTCGTCGTCGTGAGCTTCCTCCGTGCAAAGGTCGGCCAACTTCCGGACGGAGAGAAGATCTTTTATTGCAGGGTCCAGCAGAAGCCGCCTGGCCATGTGTTTAGCCCCATCTTTGAAGAACCCACTAGCATGCTTGGTGACCAGTTGAAGGCACTCGGCGCTTTTCTGGAAGTCGTTGACAGCATCGAGCCTAGCTTGGGCCAACTCAGCATCATGGCTCGCCTTCATAGCTTCAATCTGAGCCGTTGCCTTCTGAAGCTTGTTCTCACAAACGCGAAGACCGTCCGAGAACACCTTCGAGTCAGCCTCAGCTTTGGCTTTCCCTTCCTTCAAGGCATCCATCTCCTTCAGAAGGTTATCCTTTTCATTCACCAAGAGCTCGTGAGCAAGAGTGAGCTCGCCAACGTTGGTCTCCGCCTCCTTCAACTTTTGCTCAGCCGTCCCCTTATCACCGACGGCCTTCATCAGCTGCTCGTTGCCCCGAAGCTCGGCATCAAGACATTCCCTATAACCCGACGTCATGGCGTCCATCATCGACGATAGCTGCAACAGTTAAATTATTAGCACAAGTATAAAGAGACGGAGAAAAACATAAACTTTAATTCGAAGTACCTCAGTCTGAATTAGCCCTAGACGGGCATGGAAGGTTTCAGGGGTAAGATTGGCCTCCTTCATCCGACGGGTCAACTCAACATCCCGTCCACGCCTTGTCAGAGCCGTCCCCAGCAAGAGCGCATTGCCATTTCTCTGCAAATAAGGGATCCCAGTTATATGAGAGGCTCTGGCAATTGAGGTCGCCATCTCTTTGGCCTTGGTCTTAGACAAGACCGCTGAAGACGAGCCTGGAGCATCGGCCCTTGGAGTAGAGGGGTCCGACGTGCTAGGAGGGTCGACGAGATGCCCTTTTCTCTTTTTGGAGGCGCGACCAACGGGCTCACGAAGTTCGGGGTTTGAATCCGTGCTCTCCACCTCAATATGCTCGGCCTCATTGGCAACGGCCATTTGAGCTCCACCAGTATCCACGTTTGAATCAATCTCCATCCCTACCGCTCTCTCAGCTGCATCAACAATGGCCTGACGGCCTCCAGTGTTCAGCCCCTCAACAACGGGCTCTCTCTCAATCATTGGGATGGCGCCCATAGGATCCTTGGAGAGTTGCTCATTCCTCGTCGTCTGCTTCTCTTGACGATCGAGTATGGCACGGGTCGCAGCCCTCTCCTTCTTCTTGGTGCCCCTGTCACTAGCTCTGATGGCTCCGTCCATTATCCTTTTCTCAATTCTGTCTACGTCTTCTTGAGTAAGGACTGCAAAACAACCAAGTAAAAAGAGATTAGTCTTTACTCACGACAAGACAAGAAATGATCAAAATTAAAAAGATAGCAGGAGCCCAACCCCCGTTCATTTCAAGGTGGTCGCAGCTCTCCTCAATACGACCAGTGCGTGCCGTCGCACAGTTCACACAGTTATCTTTAAAAACAAACTCCTGGTGGACGACCCAGTCAGGGTAGCGGGCATCCAGGTCAATCTTTACTAAAGGTTCAGGCCCCATTGACGGCTTAGACATCATGCCAGCCCTGATATATCTCCATTGTGAGGCCTCTATGTCTTTGTACGAGACCCATCCTAGATCCAACAAATCATCCAACTTTTTCTTTAGCTCGTCGGCCCACGGAGCTTGGAAGATGTACCTCTCATCAACTGGCTTATTGCCCTCTGGGAAAGGGAATTGCCACCCCACTCGGCTTTCCACCAGTATCAAGTGGTTCTCCCATCCATACACCTTATTTGGAATATCCAAGAAAAAGTTCCGTGCGTTCCTGATCGAAGACACACTAACCGTCGTTTTCCCTTTGGAAGTATTCCGGGTCGTCCTATAGTATTGACGGAATACTTTGTTGCATGGCTCGTAGCCAAGAAATCTGCATACGACGGCAAAGCCAGATAAAATTCTGACGGTATTGGCACTGACTTCCATGGGAACACAGGCGGAGTCCTCCAAGAATTCGTTGATGAAGGGGTCTAAAGGCAATCTTAGACCGAACTCAAAGTGCTTATAGAAGAAGCCCACCTTCTCCTTGCTGGTCACTAAGGATTGACGACGAGGCCCATACTCTGCTAAGCTGAGATGTTCCAGTTTGTAGGTCGAAGCCTGGACTCTGAATGAACTTCGTAAAGCGTCGATCATTTGCCTCCCCACATCTGGTTTCTTAAGCTCGATCTTGGGAATAGCCCATCTCCCTCCTGCTCCACCTCCAAAGTCACTGTCACTTGACCCGATTTGCACAAATGTGTGAAAGCCCTTGGTCGTCTGATCACCCCCAGCACTTGTGCTGGCCTCGTTTATTTCTGGGGCCGGTTGGCTAGAACGCCCGTCGTGATCCATTTCTACAAAACAGGGAGATAAAAGAGGGGAATCAGTCCTAACATCCGTAGGCGACGACCTACCTAGTGGCGACCTAGATTCCCCTACGACCAAAGCCCTAGTTGAATCACGACGGAACAAAGAATAGAGGGTCCTAATATGGGTGGGCAGATCGTTCATTGACCTGAAGGGAGTTATCATTGGGTCACCGTCCTCAAAATCCCCTAAGACATCTCCCTCCGGGAACCCCAAGGGCTCATTCTCAAAATTGAACTTCTCCAGGATTGAAGAACACTCAGATAAAGGAATCTCCCTCCAAATCCCCTTGGCACATTTATAAACCCTTTGATTCAACCCAAAGCCAAACTTGACACCTCTCTCGAAACTGATAGTCCTTGGTCCCATTTGACTAACCTCTACAAACCCAATGAAAAAACCCAGAAAACGAAGAACAAATCAAGAAGATTACCTGGGAAAATAATGGCCGGAGAATTTTCCGATGAAGTTTCCGGTGGGTTTGACGGCGGAAAAACGAAGAAATCTCTTATCCACGCTACCGGTATGTTCGGGGGTGGTGAAGCCAGAGCGGTCAAGGTTCGCCGGAAAACTTCTGCACGGTGGTCGGAATAACCTTGCTGATCGCCGGAAATCGCCTCTTAAGTTTTGCTCTCACTGATCAAGGGTACGAAAGGTTTGAAATGTAGGGGGGGAAAGCTCTTATATGTGGGGAAGATGAACAGTTTATTCCTGGGAAAACCAAACGGCGGAATGAGTAGGGGCATTAAATACCCTCTGCAACTTCCGAGGCACTTGTCCCATCAGAGGACACGTGGCAACCGAAGAAGAGATCTCAGCCGCCCACGTCACCTACGCTGACATCACCATAATTCAAAATTCAAATTGACGGTCGTACGGATTACTTTGGAGGGAAAATAACAACTCCTGGCTCGTCGAGACGACCATGAGTTGGGGGCCACTGAACGGAATAATCTGTGATGGGTCGAGCCCAATGTTTACTACGAGCCTGGGGGCCCAATAGGCCCATCAAAGGACCAACCACAAAGGATCAGATCAAAGCCTTGGGCCATAGCCCGTCCAACATTGGTTGGCAGTCGTCGCCACTGAGCGACCAAGCCCATCCAAGCGACGAGCTATCGTACCATTAAGGGAAGGGTTAACTTCTAGCCCGTCGATACGCCAAGAAGAGATCGTCGACAATGAGCTAGGCCCATCTAACGACGAGCCTTCCCTCGGCGCCAACCGGCACTCGTCCAAGAGTGAGCGTCGTCATTGAGCGACTAACCCTCTCTCGTCGAGGCATACCTCAAGGAGACGACCCAACTGGACATACAGCTCCAGGTCGTCTCTTCTATTAAGCTTCCTCAACAAGCTTGGTTAATTAGCTAATTTGGGATAATGTCGGACACCTTTACAGTGCCTTGTTACATGTGCGATCATGCACCGCAATAACTACAAAAGGTACGCAGTTGACTTTCCCTTATAAGGCAAGCTGCTTATCAATGTCAGAAGCTGCAGTGTCCTTACATAGACGGACCAATCCCAGCGTGACACGTGTACACCTAGAAGACAGAGCTGATCTAACGGTTGGAGACCGTCCAATCCAACGGCTCTGGTAAAAACCCTAACACCACTATTCCTACTATAAATAAGAGAGTAACAACATGGACAAAGGTAATGTTCTACTGCATCTTTACGTACCCTTACATATTCCATATTATCTACACACCTTCAGTCCACCATCTTACTCTCACGCCGGAGGGACTTGCCGGAAGACCCCAGGCGCAGTTTCACCACCTTGTTTCTTGTCTTTGTGCGAATCAAAAGCTAGCTCACTCATTCTTTGGGCCTTGGCCAGGCGAAAGCTCACCTTGTTTCATAGCACGCGATCAGATTCAAATGTGCTTTTGATCAAGAGCAAATTTGAAAAAGAAAATTGACATTAATTTTAAAGACAGAGATCTTTCTATTTTATTTTTTTACCAATTTCAAAATTTTCAAATTGGGCGTATGGGATTGGAGAGAGCGTTTCCTAAGAAAAGCAAGGGCCTAACTCTACCGATGTTAACTGACTTTTTTTTTTTGTCTGAATCCACTAATATTCGGTTACACTAGAAAATCTTTCATCGGGGTGATCTATTCTATTCTATGCTTATGAATTTAAACATAATAATAAGTAAAAGTTTACGGAGCTTTTGAGCCTTGGGCCCTAAGGCCAAGTGAAAAAGACATGCTTCTGACCCTAGGGTTCTTGGCCCAAATACAAAAGATATTTCAAATAAATCCATCGTGATCTTATAATCATTTTTTCATTTTTTTTTCTCAATTTTTTAAAAAATAAATAAAAACTGTTATTTTATTAAAACTGATTTTATATGTTAATTATAAGACTTATAAAATCTTATACAAAAAGGATTTGAGTCATTTTTTCATTTTTTTTCTTTGTTTTTAAGAGAATTAATAAAATTATATAAACTATAAGACTAAAATTAGCGTTATACATAAAATATAAAACCTAATTTTGAAAAAAGAATGAAATATTTAACACAACTTTAAATGAAATAAAATTATGTAATTAATTAAAGTTTTCATTAAAAGAAAATCATATAGAAAACTTATGTTTTTTTCAGACTAAAGTAATAAAATATTATATAACACAAATTTTAATGAAATAAATTATGTAATTAATTAAAAAATGAAAATATTTAATTCGATATTGAATGGGACATCCTGATTATTCAAATTTAAGAGATCAAACTGAGAAGTTTCTTTGATACTCCACGCGTCTCATAATAATGTTCAATTTGCCCTTTTTTTTTTTTTTTTTTTTAAATAGTCTCATTTCCAAAATTATTGGGTTAAAATCTTTAAACTTTCAAAATTGCAAATTAAGTTAAAACATAAAGAAAGAAAGAAAGAAAGAAAGAAAGAAAGAAAGAAAGGAGATGGTGAGTTAATATACAGAGGAGAGGAAGTGATGGAGTAATAAGTAAATATCATTAAGGTTAATAATAAAAATGAAAATAAGTTATTAAGATATTTGAATAGTCAGATATATGATTGTTATTATGAACATAAAGAGTAATAAATTAACGTTATGTATGGCGACTCTGATCAAGTGAGATTGTGAATGATTTGAGATTTTTGAAATTAGTAAGTATCTATTAGACCACCAAAAAATGTGATAAGTAACCAAAAATGTTTAGAAACCCACTTTATCAAATTACAAATTACATGTGTCTTCGATGAAAACTTTTGGTGAGAATTACATGCAGGGGAACGACTTTCAGGCCTTTGAGATTCTCAGAAGAAGTTTTGTAGTCTAAAAATGCTCGATAATTAAGTTAAATAATTTTCTTGCGTCAATTGTATTTTTAAAAATGTTTTGACATTTGAATGATTATATTTATTTTTTATGCATACATGTTACCCTAAAATCTTGATAATCATATAAATTTGAGAAAAAAATCCAAACAACCATGTAAGGGATAAATTTACATTTTGTTAGATACATTATCTCATATCGAAAATTGACGAACCTTACCAATAACATATAAAGATCCTGAGCCACTCCCCATTAGCACAAATTGATTTTAAGGTGGAACCTCAGACTTAAAGATGATATTAGAGCATGCCCATTACACGTGCAGGGCCAATAATCCATGATGTTGCTCCGCGCTACCCGATTAATAAGTCCACGTTGTAAACATTGGCAAAGCCCGGCTACACGTGAGGGGCATATTAGAGACATTATCTTACATCAAAAATTGACAAACCTTGTCTGTAACATATAAAAATCTTGATCCACTTTCCTTAGCACCAATTGATTTTAAGGTAGAACCTCAAACTTGAAAGACATTTCATTAATTAATATTATACATATACAAACAACCATGGAATAGATGCATAAGTGTTATCTTAAAATCTGACTCATTTAAAGTTTCAACATTATAATCATTCAATGATATATCATAACGTGGTTCACTCTTCTAAAATTACAACTTTACTATCTCTATCATTCTTTGTCGAATTAGTTTTTATTATTTGATATAAAAATTAAGATATAACATTTCAAAAATGTTACAAGTTGGCCACTAACTGTTAAGTGTGAGTGTGCGTGTGTGGGTAGGTTGAATAAAGAAATATTAAAAATTTACTATTTATTGAACCATAACTTTTAATAGAGCGCCAAAAATGAAAACTTTTGTAGTTTGAAACGGAAGAATAATTTTATATGCTTTTTAGATAAGTATACTTATGTCCCGACGAGTATCGACGGGTTACTAACTAGTTGTAATAAAAAGAGGTAAAGATTTCTAATATTCCCCCTTAATTATAAAAGAGAAAGGTTTGTTTATCACACTCATGTAATTTTTCCCAATAATTAATAAAAAGTAAAGGGTACCGTCCCTTTTTTCTTTTATATACCTTCATTTGTTTAGTTTTTTTCTATCTTTTTATATACTCCCTCCGTCCCACAACAAGTTACACACTTTGTCATTTTTGGCGTCCCACTGATAAGTCACACTTCTATTTTGCGACATGTTTTATTATTATTATAGTCAATGGTCCCACTTGTCATACTCACAACAACAATCCCCTTACTATTTAACCCACTCATTCTTTCCCTTATTTTACTTTTCATACTCACAATACCTCCTCCACTCATTCCCTCTCCTCTTATTTAAATGTATTTCTTATTTTTCGTGCGAAACAGTAAGTGTGTAACTTGTTGTTGTGGGACGGAGGGAGTATACATTTTTATAAAAAAAATACTAGGAATAAATCTAAAATATTATTTCTTAGTTAATACAAAATAAAAAAAAATAAAGGGTAGTACGTCCCTTTTTTCTTTTGTATACTTTCATTTGTTTAGTTTTTTTCTATCATTTTATTTTACTTTTTGTAAAAAAAAAACCAGTAATAAAAAAGTCTAAAATATTATTTCCTAGTCAATAAAAAATAAAAACAATAAAAATAAAGTAAAGGGTAGTCCGTCCCTCTTTTATTTTATATGCTTTCATTTGTTTATTTTTTTCCTATCCTTTTTTATATTACTTTTTGTAAAAAAAAATTAGTAATAAAAAAAGTCAAATATATTTTTTCCTAGTCAATAAAAAATAAAAAAAAAGTTAAAGTGTAGTCCGTCCCTATTTTCTTTTATATATTCATTTGTTTAGTTGTTTTCTATCTTTTTTTATATAACTTTTTGGAAATATTTTCATTAATAAAATAAATTCTTGTTAGGATTTAGGTCCCAACACAATTGCTAGATTGATAAAGATGAGAGCACAAAATAACACAATAGCAAGAACAAAAGTAATACGAAACAATAATAAACAATGAACACAAGAGATTTACGTGGTTCACCAACTTGGCTACGTCCACGGGCGACGAAGAATCAATCCACTATAATCAAGAAGAGTACAAGAAGAATCAAGGTGAAAACCTTTCACACAATCTCACAATCTCTCACAATACAATAGTGAATA
This sequence comes from Adenophora triphylla var. japonica, assembly GCA_022495995.1. Lineage (NCBI taxonomy): Eukaryota > Viridiplantae > Streptophyta > Magnoliopsida > Asterales > Campanulaceae > Adenophora > Adenophora triphylla. Next base: position 342,193 of record JAFEMH010000793.1, read on the forward strand.
ACCTAGCTTGTTCTATTAATCTCTCTCTCACGGCTCCGGAGGAATAATGACCAACAATAATATTTATATGGCAAAGGCAAAAACCACGAACAGAACCCTAAATCAAGGCCCAGCCCGTCAAACTGCTACTGCGAGGCGCGCGCCTCAAGACCACCATGCGGCCGCCTGGGAAGCTTCCAAGCAAACGCCAAACCTCTGTCTGTGATGCGCCCGCCCCATGCCAGATCAAGCGACCGCCTCAAAGCCACACCACGACCCACCAGCTTCGGCCAACGAGGCGCCCGCCTCGGCCCAGGTGGGGCGCCCGCCTCGGCCTCAGAGCAGCAACAGCACCGCAGCAACCTTGCAGCCTTGCCCAAAACCAATTTGTCCACAATTGTGAGTCACCCCAACAATTCTCCACCTTGACGAACAATCCCGAAACAAGCTATAACCAAGAGAACATCTCTTTCTCCGCCGCCACGCCCCGAAGGGCATCAATAATGACTAGTAACACCCACTAAGTCCAAGAACTTCTTGAACTTAGCAATAGGAACCTTCGAACCCGGCTTTGTCAACATGACCGCCTCCGTTATAATCATAACATACCCAATACAACCATCACTGTTCTTGCCATACACAATGCACACACAAGTATTTGGATACGGAACCCGGGACACATCATCTTTAGACTTGGGACTATCTAAAGAATATAACCTTTTCACCCGGTAGGCACCATTGTTATCTATCGCAACCACAAGAATACCATCGACATGAACAAGATAAATCAATGTGCCGTCACTACAAACCATCAAGTAAACACAATCATCCAATTTACTCCTAGCAAAACCATGGGTAACAATAAAAGTGTCGAACCTTTTATACCACTGTCGAGTTGACTGCTCCAAATCAAACACGGACCTCTCTAACAGGCAAACATGATCCTTACCCTCGACAACAAACCCTTCAGGCCGGCGCATGTAGATCTCCACCTCAAGCAATAGATCTCGCATCGCCACAATGCTCAACAAGTCGTAAATACATGTGTGTAATACTATCGGTGAAATTACTCCATTGTAGTCTCCTTTGAATTTGTAGACCCACTTGCGGCTGACTAATTCCTTCTTTGGTGGAGGTCTATCAAATTCCCATGTCCGATCTTCCATAGCAACCAACAACCTTGCAGAAACAAAACACGACATAACTTCCTTGTAGAAGACTGCTTCATGCACATAAACAGATTTCGCAGCGGACAAGACATAAGCAACCATCTTCTCAAAGCCATATCGAACAGAAGTACTATCATTCCTTCTTCCCCTACCAAGATCAATGGTAGTCTCCACCTGCTTGTTGGTCTCCTCCTTCTGAACTGGAGTATCAGTCGGAGTCACTATATCAGACAAATCAACAGCATCCAAGTCACGTTCCACCCCTTTTGATTTATCTCCAACTAACTCCACCTGTTTGTATACCCGTTCTGCAGAACAATTCTTCTCTTGGAGACGTAGAGCAACATCTCTACCAATCAGGAACTTAGATGCAATAGGATTCTCTAACCGAAAACCATTCACTCCAGATAGTTCTGTCAATCCCTTCAAGCCAATGTGACCCAATGTCATGTCCCATGGTTGAGTAACCTCCGCCTCAATTGTTGACCCCGATTCTGCAATAGATACATCACCAACAACCGTAGACCCAAGAAGCTTATACAATGTCCCCACCTTCTTTCCCTTGATGCCACCAAATCACCTTTAATAGCCGATAGTTCGCCATTAGCAATGGATAAACTATACCCAAGACTATCCAAGGTGCCTAGAGAAATCGATTCTTCTTCGGTTCGGGAACATGCGACATTACGCAATTTCCGCACTACTCCATCAAACATCTTAACCTTAATAGCCCCAATACCCACAACCTTGCATGCGGTATTATTCCCCAACAAAACTACTCCACCAATGAAATTTTTATATGAACAAAACCATGCCCGATTGGGACTAATATGATAAGAACAACCCGAATCCAAAATCCAACTATCACGAACTTCGGTACCCGGATCACAAGCAGTAAATGCATCACAATCACTGTCATCACTGGTGTTTTCAAGCACCACCCCAACTTCACCCTTGGCCTTAGCAGTTGTATCATTATCCCTTTTACCTCCTCGGTTAGGACAATTTCTCCGAATGTGTCCCTTCTCCTTGCAACCATGACATACCACATCTTTAACCCTTGAACTTGACTGACCCGAATTCCTTGAATTCGATCCCTTCCCTGCCTTCTTACCGCCTTTAGCAATTAAACCCTCACCTTGAGATTCAGCACTTGGGGAAGTCAAGTGTGTCTCAATAACCTCACGGCTTAATAAAGCGGTCTTGATTTCTTCCAAAGCAATCTCTTCCTTGCCATACAAAACTGTCTCGCGAAAGTGCATGTATTCCAAAGGTAGAGAACAAAGCAATTTTACCGCCAATTGCTCATCATCAATTTCGACATCGACATTCTTCAAGTCCATGACCAAGCCATCAAACTCATCAAGATGTTTCTCCAAGGACTCACCCGTTTTGAGTTTACACTCCTCGAGTTTCTTCAATAGTAGCAACCTGTTACTAACACTCTTAGTCATGTACAATTGCTCAAGCCTAAGCCAAAGCCCTGCCGCAGTCTTCTCTTCCACAACCTCTCTCAATACCTCATCTTTGAGGCTCGGTGTAAGAGAGATAAAGCCTTCTCGTCCATGTCATCAAACTGTGCATTCGTCAAGTTTGCCGGTTTCTTTGCCTTCCCAAGCAAAGCCTTGACGCAATTCTTACCCACCAAGATTGCTCGCATCTTTACTTGCCATAGCCCAAAGTTAATCTTGCGATTAAACTTCTCAATCTCGTACTTCCCAGACATCGTTACCAATAAGCAATACAAGATCCACAAACCGGAGCTTTGATACCAATTGTTAGGATTTAGGTCCCAACACAATTGCTAGATTGATAAAGATGAGAGCACAAAATAACACAATAGCAAGAACAAAAGTAATACGAAACAATAATAAACAATGAACACAAGAGATTTACGTGGTTCACCAACTTGGCTACGTCCACGGGCGACGGAGAATCAATCCACTATAATCAAGAAGAGTACAAGAAGAATCAAGGTGAAAACCTTTCACACAATCTCACAATACAATAGTGAATAACCTAGCTTGTTCTATTAATCTCTCTCTCACGGCTCCGGAGGAATAATGACCAACAATAATATTTATATGGCAAAGGCAAAAACCACGAACAGAACCCTAAATCAAGGCCCGGCCACAACCGCTCGCGAGGCGCGCGCCTCAAGACCACCATGCGGCCGCCTGGGAAGCTTCCAAGCAAACGCCAAACCTCTGTCTGTGATGCGCCCGCCCCATGCCAGATCAAGCGACCGCCTCAAAGCCACACCACGACCCACCAGCTTCGGCCAACGAGGCGCCCGCCTCGGCCCAGGTGGGGCGCCCGCCTCGGCCTCAGAGCAGCAACAGCACCGCAGCAACCTTGCAGCCTTGCCCAAAACCAATTTGTCCACAATTGTGAGTCACCCCAACAATTCTAAAACTGTTTTTTCTATTCAAAAAAATAATAATCGTTGAACAGTTGGTTTCGAATCGTGAACCGCCGATTCGAAATCAAAACCGTAAACCGTAAGTTCACGATTCAATTCCGATTTCCCCTTTTCTTGAACCGAAACCGGTACCGTGTTTTGGTCATCCCTACTTTGTATTCCGTTTTTTCAACAAGTTACTCATTCCTTCCCATTTGATAAGATCCAAAATTTTATTTTGAATGTTCTATGATCTATCCCTACTTTACTTTGTATTCCGTTTTTTCAACAAGTTACTCATTCCTTCCCATTTGAAAAGATCCAAAATTTTATTTTGAATGTTCTATTTGTAAAAGGTTCAGTTCTAAAATGTAAAATTTTTATTTAATTTTTTATTAATGAAACTCACTTATCATATTTACAATAATTATTCACTTACTATTTTTTATCTCATTTCTTATTTCTTATTTCTTATTTCTTATTTCATTTTTCATACTCTCAATATTTACTTTATTATATATATATATATTTCTTAATTTTTGGGCAAATTTAATTTTGTGTTTTTTCAAGTGACGGAGAAAGTAATATTTCCTCCGTTCTTAAAAGTTTGTCCCATTTGACTTTTTTGTTGAACTTTGATCACAAATTTATGAGAGATTAATCATGTTCATGAAATTCTAAAAGTTGTTGTTGATAATATTATTAATGATGAATCAATAGAAATTTTTAGAATTTCATGAACATAATTAAATTGTCATATATTTGTGGTCAAAGTTCAACTAAAAAGTCAAATGAGACAAACTTTTAGGGACGGAGGGAGTATTTATTACGTGCATTGTATTCGTATCTGGGATGTTTTTACTTTGCAATATTTTTTTCCGTTGAAAATGAAGATGATCAATATTCTTTGGAGAAATTTTTATTTTGATAGTTGCCTCTTCTGGCCTTATACGGAATATGTACATATTCCCCAAAATTTCAAACACATGAAAAGGTTTTTTCGTAAAACATTGCATAAGGCCAGAAGAGCCACTATCAAAATAAAAATTTCTCCAAAGAGAAAAGTCAAATAATTATTTTTAATTAATTGCTAAAACTGCCAAGTGGAAAGTAATTAAAAGAGCAGATTTAATTAAATTGAGTAGAAATAGAAGTAACTTTAATTGGTCAATGACACGTGCGTCGCGTGTATTCCAGTGGGATAGACACGTTAGGGAGAAGAAGCAAAATTCAAAATTCATAACCGCAGTTTTAGATTTGGGGTTTATCACAATACTACCCTTTGTGGTATGGATGGCCAAAACTGGTTTCGAGCCTGATTTTGATTCGAAATTGTCGGTTTTGGTTTGGCAAATTGATGATTCTTAATCGGTCCGACCTAATTTTGGATTCGGTTTCGGTTGGTACAATTCGGTTTCGGTACGATTTCGGTTTCGGTGCAGTTTCGATTCGATTTCGATCAATAATGAATAAAGAAGCTAAAAATTATTGAAAAACAAGGAATTTAATGTGAATCAAATCTAGTTTTGTAATTATATAACAAAATCTAAGAGACATTCTAAAAATGTGAATCTTTTATAAAATTTAATGACAAAGATGTATGAATATTCTTGCTTTTCACTTTTTAAACTTTTGATTTTGTAATTATAAAATGAAATATGAAATAAGGGATTTTTACCAATAAGACCTTGAGATAGGGTGGAATTTACCAATAAAAATAGTACATTTTGAAATTTACCTTAGGATCCTAGAGTTGAAATAAAAACGACCGTAGAGTCCCTAACACTATTTACAACAATTTAATTTAAAAGTCCAAACTACCCTCCTTCTTTCTCTCTCTATACGCAATCTCAATCCTCATTCCCTCATCGCAATCCTCACTCCCTTCCCGTTCCGCCAGCTTCATTTCAATCACCATCGACACGGGGAAGCCATGGCTATGGCAGCCACTAGAAAATCGGCGACTAATTTCTGGTTCTCTGAATTCACATTCATCCATCATCGATCCCTCAACGGCGGTAACTAATTTCTGGTTCTCGTGAGTCTGCGATCTCCCTCCTCTCCTCCGACTTATATACTTTGACCTTTGTCTTCTTCCACCTGCGATCTTCCCTTCCCTTCCCTTCCCGTCTAGATCTGATGAATATCAAATTCATTATCTAGAATCTGAAATCTCTCTTTTTTTCCTCACTTTTCTCAACTCTGATTTAGTTTTAAAACTTCTAATTTTCTTCTTAATCTCACCCCTATTTCAATTTCACAGGTTTGCTTTTCGTTGGAGCCCTAGCCACCTTCGACTACAATTCAGTAACGCTCAGGTCTCAAACTCATTAGATTTTGTTTTTTCAGTTGCTTTTGGGAATTCAATTGATAGATAAATTGCTATTTTTGTCGTTACTCTAATTTAAATCAATTAACTCGTTTGTGATTGAATTTTACAATTTGATCTTTGCCTTGAAAAATTTACAAATGCTGTTGAAAAATTCCACATATGTTTGCTAGATATAGTCACAGGGTATGAAGTACCAAACATGTGTTTTCTTTTTCAAGAAAAAAAAAATCTCTTTATATGGAAAATGGTTTTCTTCAATGCAGAAACTGCTATGAAACAACACTTTTGTTTACCTTCTTCCTTTGCTTAGATAATATTTCATTATGTAGAAACTGCTATGAAACAAAATGCCTCTTATTAACAAATGCCTCTTATTAACATGCTTTAGTTGCTTCCTTGTCAAAAGTGCAAAAATGCATTAGTTGCTTCCTTGTTTCATAGCAGTTTCTGCATTGAAGAAGTTCCCATTTGCCATAAAGAAGTTATTGGGAAAGACAGAAGAGTACCTCAGGAATAGAAATACTCCATCCGTCCCATAAAGAAGTTCCCATTTGCCATTTTGTTTGTCCTAAAAGATTAGATAATATTTCATTATGTAGTATCGAGCAATCAATTGTGCCTTTCAGAGCAATCAATTGTGCCTTTCAGAGCATTAACAAGATGTTGAAGCTTGGATTGAGCATTGACGAGGATGTTGCTGATGCGGATGTGGATATGCCTGCTTTGGAAGAAGATGCGTCTTTGAAGGCAGCAAGATGGAAGAGGTTGATTAATTTCAACATTTTGATCTTTAACAGCCCACCCCCACCCCACTCCTTACGTTAACTAGATTATGGTTCTCTCTAGATAATGGGTTTTTGTTGAAAATTTTTGTTCATTGGTATTTAGATTATGATTGTTGAGGTCACTTTCTCAGTTATTGTGCATAACTGTGTGATAGATTTCTCTGTTTTTATGTCATTCTTTTATAGAACAACAGTGAGGTCTATTTCACGGTTATTGGGTGAGATTTTGTGGAAAAGAATTCTGAAGTTTGTTGTGGTTGTGTTTGTTCAATTTCTCAGTTTAAATCTGTAAGGTCAATTTCACAGTTAATGGTCAATAACTGTGTGATAGATTTCTCTGTTTTTATGTCATTCTTTTGTAGAACAAGCTTTGTAGGGACCTATTTCACAATTGTTGATTGTGATGGAATAAAGCTGTTAAATGTGTTTCACGAGTCCTAGACTTAGAGTTCGGTTTCATAACCGTGAGGTCAATTTCTCGGTTATGATTATTGAGGTCACTTTCTCGGTTATTGTGCATAAGCGTGTGATAGATTTCACTTTGTTTTATGTCATTCGTTCATAGAACAACCGTGAGGTCTATTTTACAGTTGTTGGTTGTGATGTGAATAAGTGTGAAATGTTTTTCACAATTCTAAAAGCGTGAGGTCGGTTTCACATTTATTTATGAACGTGAAATGGTTTGGTTTTTGACCTTTCTAAGCGAGAAGCTGTGAGGTCAATTTCACGGTTATTTTGCCGCTTATTATACGTGGTTTATCCGTTATTTATCGATTGTTGATGATTGTTTGTGCACAACTGTGAGGTCAATTTCTCAATTATGATTGTGAGGTCAGTTTCACATTTATTTATACAGTTATTTTCATCAAAATTGTGAAATAGACTTCTTAGTTTATAAATGTGAAAACCATTATACAGTTGTACTCATGTGTGAACAAATGATAAATGATTTTCTTATATTTTTACAAGTGAAAAAATTTATTTTATTTATAAATTTTAAAATATATGGTGAGTAAACTTGTTTAATTCGTCTTGGCGATGTGATTAAAACAGTGATTTCGGATTATTTTTTCGACTTTTAAATTTTGAGATATTGTATTTTAAAAATTTAAGAGAAAAAAAAAGGAAGAGAGAGAGAGAGAAAAGTAAAAGTAAAAAAAAAAGGAAAAGAAAAGAGAAAAAAAAAGGAAGAAAACGTCAAAAAAAGAAAAGAAGAGAGAAAGAGAGAGAAAAGTGTGCGTGTGAGCTGCGCGCGTGAGTAGGCAAGGGCAATTTGGTCTAAAAAATATATAGGGACTTTTTTGGGGGTTTTGATAATATTAGTCCTTAAAGGTAGTTTTCATTTGGATTGAGGGCTATTTGGTCAAAGCCTCATGAAATAATTGGTAAAAATATGTAGGAACCAATTTTTTTATAAAATATACATTTATTTAGAATAAAATTTCTAGAAAATAAATATTTATTTTGAGATGAAGGGAACATAAAACATAAATACATATTTTGAGAGGGGCAATTGAAGTAAATATAAGTTGTTCAAAAATATTAAAAGGCTAAGAAGGGTTTTTGATTTTCTGCTGTTACACTTTGCATCCCTTACCTTTCAATTAATACACTTTGCACCCCTATTTTTTTTATTTTTAAAACTACTCGGTATTATTTTTTTTGGAAAAGCGAGGGTGTGCAATTGCCCACCCTTGCACCAAGCTACATACGCCCCTGGGTGGGGGTGAGGTAGGTGTGGGTATGGGGTAGGGGTCGGGTAAAGTTAGGCTAGGTTAGGGTAGGGGTAGAGTAGGGGTCGGTAATAAAAAATTTGATAGTGGGGGTAGGGGTTAGTTAGGGTGGGGGAGTTGTTAAAAATATTTTTAAAATGAATAAAAACAATATTTTACTGATAGGGGGTGGTGGGAAGTTGTTAAAAATAATTTTAATATACGTAATATTTTTACGAGGAGTAGGAATGGAGTAGTTGATGTGGGGTGGGTAGCGTGGGGGTGTATGGGAGTTGGGTGTGTGAGTGAGGGTGTTGACATTTTCAGGAAAATGAAACGCGTATGAAAAATCTATAAGTCATTTTACTTAGAAAAGTGGAAAAAATATTTTCCCCCAAACAAATGAAGCCTAGGATTTCTATAACACAGTCAACGAAAACATTCTTGAAATATGGAAGTAAAATAATCACTCTCTCTTCCTAAATAAATGTTCAAATTCAAGAAATTTTTATCCTAAAATGAATGTCATTTTTTGCAAAAAAAACTTTGTATCTAAAGGTTATTTAAAAAAAATCTCTAGTCATTTCGTTATCATAGAATTAAATGTTTAGACTGTGAATACCAAGACTATTATGCATCTTTGTCGTTAAAATATATAAAAGCACACATTTTCAGTGTGTTCCTTCAAATAAAATTTGAATATTCATTTAGGGACGAAATAGATAGTAATTTAGTTATCAAAAATCTTAAAAGATAATGTATAAAAGTTTATATGCATGATTAATTATAACATGACAACATTTAGGTGGTGTCTGATAACAACAAGCATCAATAAATATTCAATGCTTATTGATGAATGACAATTTTAGAGAATTTGAGTCTTTGTAAACAAGTTATTACAAATCTTCATCTTTAGAGGCTCTTATTAGAAATAAGACATTTTTATATGGGAGTAACATGTCATTGGATTGATGATTCTTGGAAAATTCAAAAGAGGCTACTTGCATATAGATTATCTGATTAGGCACATACCGCACATAACATTGCTCATATGTTACAAACAATTTTGCATGAATATAATCTTGTTGATAAAGTTTTTTCAATGTCTTTTGATAATGCTAGTTCTAATACCGCTAGTTTGCCCGAATTACTTTTAGTTTGTAGACCATCACTAGGTGGTAGATTTTTTCATATTAGATGCATTTGTCATATTTTAAATTTATGTGTGCAAGATGCTTTGCATGCTTTGGAAGCTTCTATTAATGAAATTAAAGATGTTGCTTATGATATTATCAAAATATCAAAGATTACAAGGCTATGGAAGCAATATTGCACAAACAATGAGAAAAATAAAAAAGAGTCCCAATAGATGTTCCAACCAGATGTAATTCTATCCTTCATGTTTTAGAAGAAACTTATGCTGGGAGAAATGAATTTTTCATGTTTTTGAGATTCATTAATTATGATATCCAATATGGTACAAAATTATATACTATACAATGGAAAGAACGTGTTGTTGGGTATGCATTATTTAACCCTCCTAGATTAGCTTAAGATTTGATTGATACCATAACCTCCTCTCTATTTTAAGGACTTTAGGCCCATATGTAATGAAGTTTAGACTTCAATTTTTTAGCTAAGTCCATTTTATAGAATAGGATAAATTAGGCTTGAAGACTGGCACAAGACTCATTGGATTTGAGGATGCAGTTCAAATGTTTCAGACCGCCTTGTCAAAACCGCCTAGCAGAACCGCTCCTTGCAACTGCTTGGTGGAATCCTTGTCTGAAACCGCCTTATGAACTCCATTGTGCAACCGCCTTGAGTGAACCGCATTTGATATGCAGTTCCAACCACACTGATGGATCCTCCACTGGTGAAACCGCCCCTGTCTAAACCGCTTCTCACCAGGACCGCTCCAATGATTGAAGACTTAAAGTGAATCACATTTTACCATTGAAATCCACGTCAGCAATATAAAATGTCAATCACCATATCTTGTCACGTGACTCAATGTCAGAGAAGATCTGCAAGGATCTTGAAAAGGTGACAGATGTCCTAACTACCTTATTTGCAGCTGGAGCCTGATCAGCTTTACCTGCAACTGCTGTACCTAAGGACAAAAGTGGTTACTGTGGACCAATGGGAAAGCACCAGTACAGTCCTTTCAACAGCTGTATCCAACGGCTAGTTCCTTGGTGCTTGGGTATAAATACCCCCAATCTTCACCATTTGAAGATTGCTTGAGAAATTGATTTGCTGTGAGTTCATACGAAGTTGAAGCTCTGCCCAGAAATTCTTAGTCCTTTGAATCTTCATCTTCCTATTTCAAGAAATATATCTCAGTCTAGAAATCAAGCCTTAACACCATCAAGAATCATTGAGCTCTCCATCTCATAGATTTAAAGAGTCTTGATCTTGAATACGCACACACACCTCACTTGTTTAATTACATAGATTATTCATTTGAGATACACTGGTTATAGTCTAGGATTCGATCTTCATAGAATAGATTTTAGATCTGAGTTTGAATACTTTGTAACTTGTAATCTCTCTCATACTCAATATAAAATCTAACTCTTAGAAAATCCAAGACTAACCATCTTGGTAGTGGACGTAGATCGTTTATTGATTGAACCACTCCAAATCGTGTGTTCTTATATTTTCGCATTTATTATTTCTTGTGCTTATTAATTATCTATATTTTTCTCTGTTTGATCTTACTTGTAGTTATCCATCATTAAGAATTGCGTTTGGAGTTAACTTTGTCAAATCCTCACTTTTGTTTGTAAACCGCACTCACTATAGCTGCACTATAAACCGCTTTACAAATCGCACTCAAAATCGCTTTGTATCTTCTAAATATTCCGCTGTGCATTTTGCAACTTTACTTGCAGTTTCTTATTAACTGTAAGAGGTTTTGTAAGCAAGAGGTAACGTTTTTAATAGAGGGCGAAAAATTTGTAACAGCTATTCACCCCCCTTTAGCTGTTTTTCACCCTTGTTGCCACCTTTGGGATCAATAAGTGGTATCAGAGCTAACACATTTATAAAACCACTGTTTTTCAAGCTTATCAGCTTGTGTGCCGATTCGATATCGTAAACTCAAAGACAATGACAACTGTTAACTATTCACACATTCCAATTTTGGATGAAGACCACTTCGACATCTGGAAGTGCCGAATGCTTATTCATTTAGAGACTATTGATGAGATGCTGGTGGAATGCGTGATCAATGGCCCGTTCGTTCCCATGAAGGCCAATACCGATGCAGCCTCCAGTGCAGAAATTCCAGAAGTTAAAAAGCCAAAAGGCGAGTGGTCTGATGAAGAGAAAAGATTAGCTGCCTTGGACAGCAAGGCGAGGCACATCATTTCTGAAACCCTTTCCGTTTCAACCCTTCAAAAGATGATGTATCTGAAAACCGAAAAGCAGATGTGGGATGCCATAGAGAGCTACCTCGAAGGTGATGACGAGTGCAAGGAGAACAAATTATATGCTGTTGAAAGATCCTACAACAACTTCAACAGGAAATCCAACGAAACCTTGCGTCAGACCTACGACCGCTATGTTGAGGTAGTTAATGCTTGTAGATCTCTTGGCAAGACTTTAACTCAAAAGGAAATCAATATGACTTTCCTAGCTGCTTTAGGTTCTAGATGGGTAAATAAAGCAACCTCTCCAGAAGACTCCAAAGTTTTGAATACTTGGTCGTTAAGTAACTTGTATGCAAATCTTAGAGTCTATGAGCTTAAATTAAATCATATTGAAGAGATTGAAGGGAAAATCAAATCGCTTTCCATGTCCGTCGTGAAACATGAGGAGAAACCAACCACATCCAATCAAACCGCTGATTCTTCCATATCAACCTCATCACTCATCGAGATGGATGATGATGATTTTGCCATGTTTGTGAAAAGATTTCAAAAATTTAGAAAATCCTCAAAACCTTTCACAAAAACATTTTCTAAAGGCAAACCTCCAGAAACGTTTTCAAAGGGTGCAGATACAAAGAAAAAGAGTGATCTAGTTTGCTACAACTGTAGAAAACCTGGTCACTTTGCATCTGAGTGTCCACAGCCTAAATATGAATACATGAAAAAGAAAACCTCTCCTGCGAAATTTTCTCGTCGCAAGGGAATGGTTGCTGAGAAGGAAGAGAATTATAACGAATTAGCAACTTGGATTGAAACAAACTCTGATGATGGAAGTGATGAAGAAATCGAAGAGGTTAATCTCTGCTTAGTTGCAGATGCTTTCGATGAGTCAGATACTGAGTCAATCTAGTCGCTAGATATGGAGGATGAAGAGGTTTCTACAAAAATTCCAAATTTTAAATTGGATGGTGATGTCAAACTTACTCCTAGCATTAAGATAGGAAATTGTTCGTTTTCACGTCCTATTTTTTCTCCTACAAATGCTCCACCTTCAAAAGTAATTCCAAAGAAGAAAATTTTGAAAAAGGTGGCGGAAGAAGTTTCTCCCATGGAACATGAAAGGATGTTCAAGGAAGCAGAAATGATGATCCACAAATTCTCTAATGTTAAGAAAGCTTTAGGATTAGCTCATGATGAACTTTCTCAGTACAAGACAGAGAAAACTGTGATGAGGTCCAAAATTTCCAATCTTAAGGACCAAATCAAAAGTATGTCACCTCTTGCTGATCAAAACCGCATCCTTGAAACTAAGGTTGCCGCACTTCAACTCAGGAATGATGATTTGGTCACTCAAATCAACGATCTCCAAAAGATTATTTATGGGTGGCTCAAATCAAAAGTCACCTTAGATCAAATTATAGATACCCAAACGACCAGTATTAAAGAAGGTCTGGGATTTGGAACAGGTGAAGAGGAGAAGTGTGCATCCTGTTGTGAAAAGGATGAGGAAATTTTAAAACTTACTAAAGAAATTCCTAAGGGGAAGCATGCTGCTTCTAAGGGTAAAGGACAGGAACAAAAGGCTCCACTTAACTTCTATTATGTCTACCCGAAGAAACAGTTTGGGAAAAACTCTCAGATGAAAGGAAAGGATTCTGAGAGTGAAGATACAGAGGAGATGTCTTATGGAGTTGACCGCACCTCTACTCCAACCGCTCCTGGTGGAATAGGTGGTGCTGCCAACTGCAAGGCTGACCGCCCTTCTTCTTCGACCGCACCTCCTGCCTTCAAAAGCAAGAAGAGCGTTCCTAGAAAACCCGCGGTCAAACCAAAGACAACTACCTTTGTCAAAGCTGAAACCGCTGTTCCCAAACCGCATGCAACTCCTAAGAAAAGTAAGGAGTTAGTAAAACCTCATGTTGCTAATAGCTTTCATAGATGCTCTGTGTGTGATGATTTAGGTCACAAGGCTGCAGAATGCCTTTTGCGGTTCACACCCAATGCCAGGAAGAGTAAACCTCCTTCTGTCAAACAGGTGTGGGTCGTGAAAGGTTGCTAACCTCAGGACCCAAGGAATAAAGGGGGACCTCGTTCTTAATGTTTACATTTCAGGTCCTCTGCTTAATGGCTGGTCACTCCAAGGATAATGAATGGTATCTTGACAGTGGCTGCTCAAGACATATGACTGGAGATAGATCATTACTTGAAGATGTCATTGAAGCAAGTGGTCCGTCTGTAACCTTTGGTGACAACAACAAAGGCAGAACCATTGGGTATGGTGTAATAAGGAGAGGAAACCTAACCATTGAGAAGGTTTCTCTTGTTGAAGGACTCAAGCACAACCTCCTTTCAATTTCTCAATTCTGCGATAAAGGAATGCTTTGCAACTTCACGTCATCAAATTGCTTTATCAAAGATAGCATTTCCGGAGTCACCCTACTCACAGGGATTCGTAAGAGTAATATTTACATTATTGATCTAGATTCTGCATGTAGTATTACTAATCTCTGTTTTGTAGCTAAAAATGTGAGCGAGAATAGTTGGCTATGGCACAAGAGGTTGAGCCACTTGAACTTCAAGTATCTAGCAAAGATTGGAAGGGAAAACCTCGTTCGTGGTTTACCCAAAGTGGCTGACCACCATCCAGAGAAATGCAGTGCATGTCAACTTGGTAAGCAAACTGCGTCGTCTTTCACCAGCAAGACCGTGCCCTCAACTGCAAGATGCTTACAACTGCTTCACATAGATTTGTTTGGACCCGTTACCACTGTCAGCATCGGAGAAAGTAGATATACTTTAGTGGTGGTGGATGATTATTCAAGATATACGTGGGTTGAGATGATGATCTCCAAGGATGATTGCTATGAGATTCTCACCGCACTCTTTAGACGGCTCCAAACTCAGAAAGAAGACGACATCGTTAGTGTTCGATCAGATAATGGAACAGAATTTAAGAACAACGGTGTTGCTCAGTATTGTGATGACCATGGGATTGATCACAATTTCTCGACTGCTGGTGTTCCACAACAAAATGGGGTTGTGGAAAGGAAGAACAGGACGTTGATTGAGGCTGGAAAGACAATGATATCTGAAGCAAAGCTGCCTCAGTATTTCTGGGCTGAAGCAATCAACACAGCATGCTTCACTCAGAACCGCTCCCTCATCAACAAAACCTATAACAAGACTCCATATGAGCTATGGAGAGGAAGAACCCCCAACATTGCATTCTTCAAGATCTTTGGCTGCAAATGCTTTATCCTCTACAACGGAAGAGAAAATAGAGGTAAATTCGGAGCCAAGGCCGATGAAGGTATTTTTGTTGGGTATGCTAAACATTCAAAAGCTTTTCGTGTTTTTAATAAAACTAGTTTAAAGATAGTTGAGTCTGTCCATGTTACATTCGATGAGCATTATCTCCTTGAGCCACATTTGGCTCTAAATGTTACTGATGATTTTGCTGAGCATAATGAAACAGGTGAATCCTCTAGAACCGCACCTGAACCTCAACCGCAAAATCCAGCACCCTCAACTAAAATTCCCTCAAATCGCACATTTGAAACCGCACATGAAGTTCCCATTTCAGATGCAACTCCAAGGGAAGAAGATGTTGAAAATTCCCCCATCCATCTTATTGAACCTCTTCGTCAACTTACCTTCCATGACATCGCTGAAGGATCTAACGATGTTCCTATTGAAGATCTTCAGCAAACCTCAGTCCAACCAGACTTACCCCCGGAGGTTCGTGAAGTCAGCAGTCACCCCCTCACAAATGTGATTGGTGATCTGTTCTCCGGTGTTCAAACAAGGAGATCGAACTATGATGAGCATACTTCTCTGTTATCTCAATTTGAACCCAAGAAGATTGATGAAGCACTCCAAGATTCCAGTTGGGTCATTGCTATGCAAGAGGAACTCAACCAGCTTGAAAGATGCAAGGTCTGGACATTGGTGCCTAAACCTCAGGATCAAGGAGTGATAGTAACTAAGTGGGTGTTTAGGAATAAGATGAACGAGAATGGAAGTATCACAAGAAATAAAGCAAGATTGGTTGCACAAGGATATAGGCAAGAAGAAGGAATCGATTATGATGAAACCTTTGCTTCAGTTGCAAGATTGGAAGCTATCATAATCTTCTTAGCCTTCGCCTCTTTCAAGCGTTTTAAGTTATATCAAATGGACGTGAAGAGTGCTTTCCTCAACGGTGAACTGCAAGAGACCGTGTATGTTGCCCAACTGCCTGGATTTGAAGACTCCAAATTTCCCAATCATGTCTACAAACTCCAGAAGGCTTTGTATGGACTTAAGCAAGCTCCAAGGGCATGGTATGATACTCTATCTAAATTTTTACTAGAAAAAAGATTTAAACGCGGTAAAATCAATACAACTCTTTTTATTGCCAAATATAATGATCATACTTTACTTGTTCAAATTTATGTTGATGATATCATTTTTGGTTCTACTAATGAGTTACTTTGTAAGCGTTTCGAGAAGCTAATGAAAAGCAAGTTTGAGATGAGCATGATGGGAGAATTAACATTCTTCCTCGGGCTTCAAATCAAACAATGCGAAGAAGGTATTTTCCTCAGCCAAGCCAAATACACCAAGGAGTTGATAAAGAAATTTGGACTAGAAAATGCAAAAGCATATGATACTCCAATGGCCACCGACAATTAGCTAGATAAGGATCTAAAAGGTAATAAGGTTGATCAAACCTTATATCGAGGTATGATTGACTCATTACTTTATTTAACTGCTAGCAGGCCCGATATCATGTTTAGTGTCTGTGTATGTGCACGCTACCAAGCAGATTCTAGAGAAGCACATTTAATTGTAGTCAAGCGTATAATCCGCTATTTATCTGGAACCACTAACCTTGGACTTTGGTATTCCAAAGATTCGAATTTTGATCTCGTAGGTTATTCAGATGCAGATTATGCAACTTGCACAATTGACAGAAAAAGCACTAGTGGGACTTGTCATTTCCTCGGGAATAGACTAGTTGCATGGGCCAGCAAAAGCAAGCTTCAGTTTCAGTGTCAACCACTGAGGCTGAGTATATTGCTGCTGGAAGTTGTTGCTGTCAAATCCTTTGGATGAAGCAGCAGTTGGTGGACTATGGAATTGAAGAAGGAAATTTCCCTATCATGTGTGACAACACTTCAACAATTTCAGTCTCCAACAACCCTGTCATGCATTCCAAGACCAAGCATATACTCCCTCCGTCCCGCTAATATTAGCACAAACACTGTTTGCGCGGGAATTAAGGAATATGATATTTTAATAAAATGTTGTGAGTGTAAAAGAATGAGTGGAGAGAGAATGAGTGGAGGGTGTAATAAATTATAATGGTGTTGTGAGTATTAAAATAATGTAGGAGAGAGAATGAGTGGGGTTGGGTGAATATTTTATTAATATAAAGTTTCCTTTTTGGGAGTGTGCGAATATTAGCGGGACGCCCAAAAAGGAAAGTGTGCTAATATTAGCAGGACGGAGGGAGTAGATATCAAGTATCATTTCCTCAAAGATCATGTGGAAAAGAGGAATATCCATTTAGAGTATGTGGGAACAGACAACCAGATTGCTGATATCCTCACCAAAGCTCTGGACTCCAAGAGATTTTCTTTCCTCAGAGGAGAAATGGGTATGCTTGAACTTGAATGATTCCATACTTTTTATTTGCTAACTTGTGTGTTGAGTTTAGGTTGATATTCCTGTTGAGGATTCAAACCTCACCTTGTTGAAACCGCGTGTACCAAAATCGCATGATGTCAAACCGCTTGCAGCCAACCGCCAATGCCAAACCGCTTGCTGCAGCTTGACCGCTTGGATTCAAACCGCCTTTCAACTTAGAGTAACTTCTACTCATTTCTTACTTTTAGTGTATTTAAAAAAAATCTGTTCAAATTCCTTTTATTTATTTTTTAGTCCTTATTTTGACATAAGGGTATTTTTGCAAATGTTTTCTCACGTTATTTCAAAATTTAAATGCATTTAATGTAAAGGGGACATGAGCATTAAAAACCTTCATGTCAGGCGTCATAGGGTACAGTGCAGAAGGTGAAAGGGTGCAACAATTGGTAATTTCAATCATTTTTTTTATCATTGCTGCCTGCCCCTTCACCTATATAAACAAGGTTTGGTGAAAATTCTAACTTTTTACTGCCAACCTTCTGCAACCCTACTCTCTCCTCTACCAAACTCACTTTCTCTCTCTAAAAACCTTTTAAAACCCTTCCTTTTTCAAAAACCTTAAATCAACAATGTCTACTTCAAAAAGGTAATGAGCTTCTACAGTAACAAGAGCCCCTAAGAAACCCATCCTTGAAATGGTATGATTTCTAACTCTAAACCTCTTAATCTCTGCAGACAGCCATTGTTGAACTTGAAAATTGTTCGTATGCCCAAGTTTTCATTTTGGTTGATTAATTTCTTGTTTTTTGTTCATTTCTTGTAAAAAATTGTTGGGTTTTGTTCGGATTTACACATGGATTCAATATATGTTAACTATTTTATGATCCATCCATGTTTAGGGCACTGATTTTGGATTTTTCAGTTAGTATTCTTCGAAAACCCATTTCTGTGTTCTTCAAGTTTCTTGATGATTCTGCACAAAAGTTGTTATTTTGATGATATATTGTTAGTCTACAACTTGTTAGGATCATTTTGATATATTATTTGCCAATTTTGGTTAAGTTTTTGATGATCTCTGTTCTTCATGTTCTTGAACTGTTCTTCGTGAAACTCACACGTTCTTCTTAAAATTTCTTATGTTTTGGATCCTTTGATTCATGAATAGTGTTTTTCATACTTAGAAAATTTTTGAACTTTTTCATGAAAATTTTGGATTTCACTATGTTTTGAAACCGCTTGGTTAGAACCGCTTACTTTACCAGTTTCTAAACCGCATGCTTAAGTGTTTGAAACCGCTTCTATTAAACCACTTATATTTTATGTTTCAAACCACATGCTTCTTTCAAAGCTAAACCGCATGCTGGAATCGCTTTTTCAAATTCTTTTGAAACCGCATGCTGTTTAAAATTCCTTTCTTAGTTTTTGAGATTTTACTTAGTATATAGGCTGGACACCACAACCTTCCCCTCCAAAACACTGCTTGCATGTGTGGGATAAGTTTGGATTACAATGTCACGTACTAGTAATTTTGTTCTCAAATCCTCAATTCTTTTAGTATTCATAGTTCACTTGGGGTTTGAAATTCTTCACTTTTCAAACCGAACAATTGCTAAATCGCATGAGTGCTCAAACCGCTTGTAAACTGTGAATACAAAGATGGATCTAACACTTAATGTTTTTCTTTGTAGGATCCTAACACTTTCCTGCCTGGCTGGGAAGTTAATGAGGCTGAGCTTAGGAATGATGCTTTGGGAAGAGAGCTGCTGATGATGCTGAAAGTATCTGGGATTCTGCCCCTCTTCAACCAGAAGCAGAACTTCATCATTCCTTCCTTCATAGATCAGTTCTACTCTACTGCAAGGCATGAAGTCAGACAATTGGAAGATGGTCCTAAAGTTTCTTGCCTCACTGCTGAAGTGGAAGGCCTCACTTTCTCCATTGATTACATAGACATCAGGAGGATCTTCAATTTCAGAGTTCCTCAAGCCCCTAAGTCTGTTGATCAGGTTATCCAAGATGCTGCTGTAGTGCAATCCACCAAGGTTAAATCTATGATTGGCCAATTCAAGAAAATCCCAAGGAAATGATTTGGTGAGCTGATGAGCCACCTGGGATATTTAGTTGGAAAATCAGTCTGTGGCAAGACTGGGAATCACAATAACTTTACATCCCAGCAATGGATGTATTGTTCAGCTATCTTCATGGAAATAAAGCTTCATTGGCCAAGGATCCTTTTCAGGGAAATTTGTGATAGTGTGGACACTTATCTGTCTAAGAGGAAAGGAGAAAAGCAAAGATGGAGACCTTTCTGCAGGATCTTAACCGCTCTCCTACTGGATTTTGATCATCTTGAAGATATAAGGAAGAAGAATCCAGAGTTGATGATTGATTTTGGGACTGAAGAATCATTGGGACTCTTAGTATGCTACAATTTCAGGTATACTAATGGAGATGCATTATACAAATCCCTCTATGATGCTGAGAAGAATCCAAAGAAGGAAGTGTATAAGCCTATGAATCCTGAAACCGCACCTCAAGCGGTCAGGAAAGTTGTAAAGAGGACCAGGAAGCCAAAGGTTTAAGCTGAACCGCTTGCAAAGAAGACCAAGATCGCTCCCTCTTCCAAACCGCAAGCTGATGATGCTGGGACTAGCAAATCCTCCAAGCAGAAGGAACCACTTAACTTAGTGGATGAAGATGAACAAGAAGCTGAAGACCCAAATATTCCTGATTTGGTGGATAGATCCAAGAAGGCTAGGAGTGATGTTGAAAATTTGACTGTTGAGGAACAGATGAGATTTTATCAAGAGAAGATTGATAGATTAGCCAAGGAGCAGGAGGAGCTAAGAAATGCCAAAGGGAAGTCAACCGCTCCTGACTCCCAACTGCCTCCATTCTCAAATCCTTCACCAGTCCAATCCCCAGTCCAATCCCCAAACCAATCTCCTACCAAATCTCCTTCCAAATCCAAATCCAAAACTACTTCTCCTCCACCTCGAAAGGACTCACCCATTCAGGGGGAGAAACCTATGAGGAGAAAGAAAATGCCTGTCAGGAAATCCTTCAAGAAAGGTAAACCTGTTGAACCTTCTCCTTCTCCCTCACCCTCTCCAAGAAACTCACCTTCACCCCCAAGAAAATATCTTTCACCTTTATCCTCCCAATCCACATCTCATTCCCTCCCAACACTCCAACTCCATAAATACCCATCACTCAAACCAAACCCCTCCTCACTCAAATGCCTACCAGCCTTGGACTTCAAAACCCTCTGCTGGTCATGCCATTTCTAGATCAGTTAGAGATGATCCAACTCCTACCCATTCCCCTATCTCAAATCGCTCCAGATCCCATTCCCCTGCCAAATCTCAAACTCCTCAAAACTCACCACTTAGACAAAAATCCCCTCCTCCAAACATTCCTTCTCAAACCCAAACTGCCTCAGAAAATACCCAATTCCAACCGCCTCCTACTTTCCAAACCGCTTCCACCTCAACCACCCCTCCATCTGAATACTCCCAAATTCTTCAAACCCTCAGCCTAATCCAAAGCCAACTCATAATCAACCAAGGCCATGTCATTAAGCTAACTGCTTCAAATGCCTCTCTCCAAGCCTCCAACACCTCCCTCTCTGAATCCAACCGCACCCTCCTTGCCAGGGTGGCTTCTCAAACCTTTGAGATGGCAAATCTAAAATCCTCTTTGCTTGATGCCATTAAGGGGGAGAGACGTACTGCAATTGCATCCACATCCACCTCTTCTTCTGAGCAAACCGCTTCAGCTGTCAAAACCTGCTGAGAATTGCTTCAATGCATTCCAACAATCTCTTGAAGATGGTATGCTAAAGGCCATGGGAGATAAAGCATCTATTGCCGAGCCTGCAATGCTATTGAGAAAGATCTTGGGGAGTTAAGCTCTAAATTCCTTACCCTCCTTAACTCCAGACCGCAATTAGATTCAGATCTCAAGCCAATTATTGAATCCATGCGGTTAGACTTTCTTGAGCAGATTGATTTACTCAAAGGGCAATCAGAAGTAAATCTAGGGATTGTGAATGATGCCCTAAAGGCCAAGCTCAATGAGATCAAAGATAAGTTCAACGACCGCTTGGACAATTTGAAGACTGGATTTAATTCCAAGATTGAAACTGCAATTCATGACCTCAAATCCTCCTTGAAGGTCACCATCAATCTTGAGCCAATGGAACAAGTCATTGCCACCCAAACCGATGCTCTTAAAGATGAAACCCACATATGCTTCAATTCTTTAAACTCCTCTTTCCATACACTTATCAATGACCAGATTGAGTAAGTTAGAGGAAATTCCAGAGGTGTGGGTGAATTAAACTTGAGGCTGGCTAAGCAAGAGAGTTCTGTGAAGAAGTTAGATGCAACCATCACCAGAACCGCAGAAGAAGTTAGAAGGATGAGGAAAGCTATGGGCACAGACCAATCCACCCATGCTGGACCGCGTCAAGCTGAAGATGAAGTCAACAAACCGCGTCAGCAGTAACTGCTTCCTCCTTGTAATTTTTTTGGTGAATTCTTTTTGTAAGTTGGACCGCACTCTCCTTGTATTTTTTTTGTCCAACTTGGTTTGTTCTTTTGTAACCCTGTAATTTTTTTTCATACCTTGTAACTGTAAACCACTTGAGATATTAATGGAAATTACATCATGGTTCCAAAACTTTATTCATATCAAACTGCTTGTTTGTAGAACAATGAAACCGCTTATGATTTTAAACCTCATTCAAATATTTTCTAACTTAAAATCATTCTTTTGAAATGAAGTTTAAACATTCAGTTTAAACCAGTGTTCTAAAAGACCCCGCCTAAGGGCGCCTAGGCCCCGCCTAGGCGCTAGGCCCCTCTCCAACGCCTAGTTCTAAGCCCCGCCTAGGTCTCGACTAATCCCGACTAATCCCGGCTAGTCCCCGCCTAGGCGCTAGGCCCGGCTCCGCTGCCTAGCATCCGCCTAGCGCTTTTTAGAACCTTGGTTTAAACCGCACTTTAAACCTAAACTCATATTTCTTCAAGTGCACTGAATGCATGTATATACTTTTCAAAATTGTAACTTTTTCAATCCTTCAATAGTATAGAAATCTATAGCTTAATCTAGTGTGTGCATTGACTTGGGACATGACTTACCATGTTTATTCCTATGGACATGTTTTTACCAAGTACAATGTTTGCTTTTGCTGTAGTAGGTAATAACATCAATCAAATAGGGGGAGATTGTTGGGTATGCATTATTTAACCCTTCTAGATTAGCTTAATATTTGATTGATACCATAACCTCCTCTCTATTTTAAGGACTTTAGGCCCATATGTAATGAAGTTTAGACTTCAATTTTTTAGCTAAGTCCATTTTATAGAATAAGATAAATTAGGCTTGAAGACTGGCACAAGACTCATTAGATTTGAGGATGCAGTTTAAATGTTTCAGACCGCCTTGTCAAAACCGCCTAGCAGAATCGATCCTTGCAACTGCTTGGTGGAATCCTTGTCTGAAACCGCCTTATGAACTCCAGTGTGCAACCGCCTTGAGTGAACCGCATTTGATATGCAGTTCCAACCACACTGATGGATCCTCGACTGGTGAAACTGCCCCTGTCTAAACCGCTCCTCACCAGGACCGCTCCAATGATTGAAGACTTGAAGTGAACCACATTTTACCGTTGGAATCCATGTCAGCAATATAAAATGTCAACCACCATATCTTGTCACGTGACTCAATGTCAGAGAAGATCTGCAAGGATCTTGAAAAGGTGACAGATGTCCTAACTACCTTATTTGCAGCTGGAGCCTGATCAGCTTTACCTGCAACTGCTGCACCTAAGGACAAAAGTGGTTATTGTGGACCAATGGGAAAGCATCAGTACAGTCCTTTCAACAGCTGTATCCAACGGCTAGTTTCTTGATGCTTGAGTATAAATACCCCCAATCTTCACCATTTGAAGATTGCTTGAGAAATTGATTTGCTGTGAGTTCATACGAAGTTGAAGCTCTGCCCAAAAATTCTTAGTCCTTTGAATCTTCATCTTCCTATTTCAAGAAATATATTCCAGCCCAGAAATCAAGCCTTAACACCATCAAGAATCATTGAGCTCTCCATCTCATAGATTTAAAGAACATTGATCTTGAATACACACACACACCTCACTTGTTTAATTACATAGATTATTCATTTGAGATATATTGGTTATAGTCTAGGATTCGATCTTCATAGAATAGATTTTAGATCTGAGTTTGAATACTTTGTAACTTGTAATCTCTCTCATACTCAATATAAAATCTAACTCTTAGAAAATACAAGACTAACCATCTTGGTAGTGGACGTAGATCGTTTATCGATTGAACCACTCCAAATCGTGTGTTCTTATATTTTCGCATTTATTATTTCTTGTGCTTATTAATTATCTATCTTTTTCTCTGTTTGATCTTACTTGTAATTATCCATCATTAAGAATTGTGTTTGGAGTTAACTTTGTCAAATCCTCACTTTTGTTTGTAAACCACACTCACTATAGCTGCACTATAAACCGCTTCACAAACCGCACTCAAAATCGCTTTGTATCTTCTAAATATTCCGCTGTGCATTTTGCAACTCTACTTGCAGTTTCTTATTAACTGTAAGAGGTTTTGTAAGCAAGAGGTAAAGTTTTTAATAGAAGGCGAAAAATTTGTAACAACTATTCACCCCCCCTCTTGTTGTTTTTCACCCTTATTGTCACCTTTGGGACCAACACGTGCAAGCATGATTAATTTGTTGAAGAAGTTTGAGGCGGCAACCTTGACGTTATTCGGTACGTATTATCCTACTTCTACTTTAGTTGTTGATCATTATGTGGAAATTTCTAGTATATTTTCGAATTTAAATATGATATTATTCTTAATGATGTGATTTTCAAAATACGAGAAAAGTGGAAAAAATATTTGCTTAACATTCCTGATGTTTTTTTTGGTTGCTAAGTTATTAGATCTAGAGTTAGAGAATATGGTTTAAAACAATTTTTAGAATATTATTATTCAAACTTTATTTGGTGGGAGATCTCAATATGTCTAACGTAGTTCAAAAAGTTGTTAGTGCTAGACAAGTATTTTTAGAAATTTATCAGAAATACAAGTCAATATATGGTGATGCAACAACAAGTGAGCCTTTTTCTTCGTTACTTCAACATTCCTCGTCATAATTTGTGGCAAGTTTTTATGGAAGACAACAATCTCGTGACGGTGTTAATGAAGAATTTGATAAATATTTGATCACCGAATTTGAACAAGAAAATCCATTTTATATTTTGAGTTGGTGGTCAAGGAGAGCACATGCTTTTCCTATCATTTTTAGAATTGCACGAGAAGTACTTGCTTGTTTCACATCAACGGTTTCAATGGAGCAAACTGTTAGCATTTGTGGAAATATGGAGCATAATCGTCGCAATTTATCATCTGATAGCTTTGAAGATTGTAATTTGTTGAATGATTGAATTAGAGCAAAAAGAAGAAAGCAAGACGAGCCAACAAATATTTTTGATGGCGAAGGTGAGTACTTTAATGAAACTAAATCGGGAAGCGATTATGATAAATATAATATAATTTATTTAATTGTTACTATAGTTTTTTATGAGTTAGAATTTAGATAACTATTGTAATAAAAAGAGGTAAAGGTTCCTAATATTCTCCCTTAATTATAAAAGGGCAAGGTTTGGTTGTCCCCTCATCATGTAATTTTTTCCAATAATTAATAAAAATTAAAGGGTATCCTCCCTTTTTGCTTTTATATGCTTTCATTTTTTAGTTTTTTTCTATCTTTTTTATATACCTTTTTATAAAAAAAAATATTAGTAAAAAAAGTCTAAAATATTATTTCTTAGTCAATAAAAAATAAAAAAAATAAAGGGTAGTCCGTCCCTCTTTTCTTTTATATACTTTCATTTGTTTAGTTTTTTTCTATCTTTTTCTATTAATTTTTGTAAAAAAAATCAGTAATAAAAAAAATCTAAAATATTATTTTCTAGTCAATAAAAAATAAAAAAATAAAAAAGTAAAGGGTAGTCCGTTCCTCTTTTATTTTATATAATTTCATTTGTTTATTTTTTCGATTACTTTTTGTAAAAAAAAATTATTAATAAAAAAAGTCTAAAATATTTTTTCCTAGTCAATAAAAAATTAAAAAAAAGTTAAAAGGGTAGTCTGCCTCTCTTTTCTTTTATATATTCATTTATTTAGTTTTTTTCTATCTTTTTTATATAATTTTCTGCAAATATTTTAAGTAATAAAAAAAATTCTAAATCAGTTTTTTCTATTAAAAAAATAATAATCGTTGAACAGTCGGTTTCGAATCGTGAACCGCCGATTCAGAATCGGAACCGTGAACTGTAAGTTCACGGTTCGATTCCGGTTCCCCTTTTTCGAAATCGAAACCGGTACCGTGTTTGGTTATCCCTACTTTGTATTCCCTTTTTTTTTTTAACAAAATACTCCCTCCATCCCATTCGAAAAGGTGAAAATCTCTTGTAAAACGTGTTCTACGCTCGTCTGAGCGTAGAACGTGTTTTTAAATAGGCGCGGTGGCATTTTTGTAAACAAATAAAACTTTTCAAAATGTGCGGTGGCATTTTTGTAAATAATTGAAACTTATAAGAGGCAGTTTTTTACACAACAACAGACACATTTTAACACTGCAACATGCATACACTTTTGTAATAAATAATTGAAACTCACCTGACACTTTTTGATATTGCAGAAGACACTTCTGAATACTACAAGAGGCATATTTTAACACTACAGCAGGCATGTGTTTTTTAATTCACTTGACACTTTTCAATATTACAGCAGATATTTTTCAATACTACAAGAGGCACTTTTCAATAATATAACAAACAATTTTTAATACTACAACAGGCACTATTTTTCAACAATATCACTGCATTATTTAACATTACAATCGATTTAAATGTGTTTATTAGTGTCATAATAGATCAGGCACTTTGTTTATATTGCAACAGACACTTTATTGTACTAGAAAAGATACTTTTTTTCAAGAGACACTTTTCAATACTATAAGAGGCACTTTTCAATACTATAACAGACACTTTTTTACACTACAAGCACTATTTTTCAATAATATCACCGCATTATTTAACATTACAACCGATTTAAATGTGTTTATTAGTATCATAATAGACCATGCACTTTGTTTATATTGCAACAAGCACTTTATTGTACTAGAAAAGACACTTTCGCAAAACAGGTTTTAGGATAGCTTATTCTAGAACTAGTTTCACACAAGAACAACTCTTCGAAAAGATCCAAAATTTTATTTTGAATGTTCTATTTGTAAAGGTACAATTCTAAAATGGAATTTTTTTATTAATGAGAATCACTTATCATATTTACAATAAATATTCACTTACTATTCTCTATTCCATTTTTTCATTCTTATTTTATTTTTCATACTCTCAATATTTACTTTATTATATACTCCCTCCGTCCCTAAAAGATTGTCCTGTTGTACATTTTACAATTATTAAGGAAGAGCTTCACCTTCTTGTACCTTAGTAGATTTGCACTAACATTCACGCCTAAGTTTAGAAATGAGACATACTTTTTGGGACAAATCAAAATGGCAAATGAGACAATCTTTCAGGGGCGGAGGGAGTATATTTTTTAATTTTTGGGCAAATTTTATTTGGTGTTTTTTCAGGAGAAAGTAATACGGAGTACGAGTATTTATTACTTGCATTGTATTCCGTATCTGAGATGTTTTTACTTTGCCGTTTGAAATTTCGGGGAATATGTACAGCGTATAAGGCCAGAGGAGGTCACTATCAAAATAAAAATTTCTCCAAAGAGAAAAGTCAAATATTTTTTTTTAATTAATTGCTAAAACTGTCAAGTGGAAAGTAATTAAAAGAGCATATTTAATTAAATTGAGTAGATTTGGTCAATGACACGCGCGTCGCGTGTATTCCAGTGGGATAGACACGTTAGGAAGGAGAAGATAGTTCATAACCGCAGTTTTAGATTTGGGGTTTATCACAATACTACCCTTTGTGGTTTGGACAAATTGCTTTGTGCTCCCTTATACTTTTAGTTCATTCAGCTCCTGCGTTTTCTCTTCCTTCTCAGGTCCGATTTCACTATTGCAAATAAGTCATGACACCTGAGGCTTCGTTTTTTTCGCTTAAAATGGCTTGCGGAAAATAATTTTTTGTAAAATGGAAATGTTTTCCGAAAATGACATAAACATGTTTTCGACTGTTTGATAAATCTATGAAAAATGTTTTATGAAAAACCTTTTCATGTGTTTGATAAATTTAACAAAAATATTTTCTAGTGAAACCACAATCTGGAATAGGTTTGAAAAGATAGGGTGTGGTGGGGTAGGGTAGGTAATGGAGGTGAGGGTGGGGTGGGGTGGGGTGGGGTGGGGTAGGGTGGGGGTGAGGTAGGTGTGGGTGTGGGGTAGGGGTTGGGTAAAGTTAGGGTAGGTTAGGGTAGGGGTAGAGTAGGGGTCGATAATAAAAAAATTGCTGGTGGGGTGGGGGGAGGGGTTAGTTAGGAGGGTGGAGGAGTTGTTTAAAATATTTTTAAAATGAATAAAAATTAGGGGTGTAAACGGTTCGGTTTAGCTCGGTTTGGGGAAATTTTAGAGCTAAATCGCTAGTATCGGTTTGAAGAAATTTCAAATCGAGCTAAACCACAAAAAAATTCAAACCGAGCTAAGCTAAACCGCCAAGGTTCGGTTTAGCTCGGTCTAAACCGCGGTTTAATCATTTTGATTTTATGACTAATCAATATAAAACAGTAAGTAACTAAAATAAACACAACATTATCAAAATACCAAACAACAATCTTAAAACAATATTTAGAGCTACACTACATTACCCATTATGTGAACATGTCCAAAGAAGATATCACAATTAGTTAAGGAAATTTCACCTGATCGGGATCTTTTATTGCACTGAGATATTGACCATCCGGAGACACATCAGCAACTGAATTCAACAAATTCTCTCTAGGAATCCGCAGGTTGTCAAACCTGGAAAAAGAATGTTCTGAAGGAGTTACTAATAATGTTAATAGAACTTTCAGCAAAATACCTCAGCTTTCTAATGCACATCTATGCTATGGTGTTGGAATAGGAGATGATGAATTTTACCATATTCTACCATTATCAACACCATTCAAACCAATCTTGTGACCACAGTCTGCAATACGGATATTTGGGCATATTTTTCCATCTGAATCTCTGATCTGGGCTATAAAAGCATGGACCCCTTCATTCTTTCCATTAATTTCAAGCTGTGAGAAAACAATCGTGTGCGTAGCATGCTGCGAAAAGATAGATAAAAAAGAACCATGCTTAGTCTTAAAATGATCATTCAGCAGGAAACATGTGTTGATCCACAAAAATCTAGGGAAAGAGTCTCACGTTTGCTGCACCTCCAATCCAGTACTTTTGTGCAGATTCACATGGAGTGTTTATGACAAACTCTCCGATTTTTGAATCATATCTCGTGACTGTCTCAATGCCTCGGACCTGAAAACAATAACCCAAGATTTAATAAAAATAAGAAACATAGTACAAAATAAATAAATAAATAAAACCAAACGACCAAGATCCACGAACACACTTAACATACATTGCTAAGCCAACAAAATATAGCCGCCTACAAGAGCTGGGACCATAGCTCGGTTTCATAGCTCGGTTTGGTGGATCGGTTCCATAGCTCGATTTGGCGGTTCGGTTTAGCTCGGTTTGGCTCGGCACCCTCAAACCGTAAGCTAAACCGAACCACGTGGTTTGTAATTTTTATAAATCGAGCTAAACCACTTAAATAAAAAAATTGAGCTAAACCTCACGGTTTAGCTCGGTTCGGTCTCAAACCGCGGTTTGAGCTAAACCACTTACACCCCTAATAAAAATAATATTTTATTGATAGGGGGTGGTGGGAAGTTGTTAAAAATAATTTTAATATAAAACATTTTTACGAGGAGTAGGGATGTGGTAGTTGATGTGGGGTGGGTAGCGTGGGGGTGTATGGGAGTTGGGTGTGTGAGTGAGGGTGTTGACATTTTTCGAAAAATGAAACGCGTAGGAAAAATCTGTAAGTCATTTAGAAAAGTGGGGAAAACATTTTCCCCTAAACAAACGAAGCCTAGGATTTCTATAACACAGTCAATGAAAACATTCTTGAAATATGGAAGTAAAATAATCACTCTCTCTTCCTAAATAAATGTTCAAATTCAAGAAATTTTTATCCTAAAATAAATGAATGTCATTTTTTTGTAAAAAACTTTGTATCTAAAGGTTATTTTAAAAAAATCGCTAGTCATTTCGTTATCATAGAATTAAATGTTTAGACAGTGGATACCAAGAATATTATGCATCTTTGTCGTTAAAATGTATAAAAAGAAAATCTTTCAACAACAATCATTCAACATCATTAATCGATTATTGGGTAAGAGAAATATAAGATGATTATTACAATTCAAATCAAGGTTCACCCTTAATTTGAAGTAGTTGCACAAAAAGAAAATCATTCAACAACAATCATTAATTGATTGTTAATGATTGCTGCTATCAAACACCACCTTAGTCTTGTTACAAACAAGCAAGGCATTGGCATATCTACCAAGATAGTAGAAAACAATCTTCTTAGTTCATATAGCAAGTCTAATTACTTTTATGAGACCATACTATTTTTAGAGGAAATTTCTCAAAAGCCCCTTGTGTATATATTAATTTTTACAGAAGAAATAATATTTTTCTATTTCCTTCAGGCCCTTAGCAAAAATACTCTCAAGTATTTCTATGTTACTGCTCTAGTGTGCAAAGTCACCTTCAATTCCCCGCTTTAGAAAAACGAGCTTTAGCTTAATAAAAGAAGAAGAGAAAATTCTGACAAGTGAACTACCTAGTTACTCTGATAGCCATCTATCATATCAAAAAAACACTCCGACGACCGTCTATCAGTGCCAAAAAGATTATGATATTTATGTATTGTCGCAAAATAAAAAAATCTAAAACCTAAAAAACCCTAAACCCTAAAAAAACCATAAACCCAAAAACTTCCAAACCCAAACCAAAAACCAAAGGAATCTGGAAACGTTGAATTTTCCGGTTATGATCATGGAAGGGCGTTCATTGCTCGATTGAGAATGGAAGGGTAATAAGATGGAGAGAGGGAGCATGGGCCAAATTTCCCATGGGATGATACCACCTCTGGCCTTGCACACAATGCGTGAGTAATACAGACTTTTGAGGGGAACACATTTTAGGGTTTGAGGGGAAGAGGTAGTTCAGGGATTACACAATCTCGGAGGGGCCTTGGGTGAATAAAATTCCCCTTAATAGACATGAGGAAAATAAACAAAAATGGTTGTTGTCAATAAAAATTGTATCAAAATCGGGGGAATTTTTGGGATTTGATTCTATGTTTTATATTCTTCATTTTACTTCTTTCGACCGCAAAACCTACTCTGTACTTAACAAAAGTTTGCTCGAGAAGGGGGGGGAATTGAGGTAGTTTAGAAGATGACATGGTACTTAAGAATTTGGTGAAACTACAAGGGTCAAGAGTGGCAAATGTGCTAACCACAGCAGTAAGTAACGTTGCGTTTAAGAAACTTCCACCCAATGACCGCTATACACAACGCGTGGCGCGTCATATAAATATATACTCGCCCACATACGCTCCCAAATCAAGATCATACACAGACAAAGAAAATCCCTCTTTACAGTTGACTTCAATCTGCAAGAAAAAGCTGATCAACTTTCTTGCAAAAATCCCTATTTACAGTTGTCTTCAATCTGCGAGAAAAAGCCGATCAACTTTCTTGCAAAAATCCAACTCAAAGATGGTTCGTTGCAGTAACAATTTAGTGGGTATTCTGAATTTCCTAACATTCCTTCTTTCAATCCCGATCCTCGCCGGCGGGATATGGCTGTCCCGGAATGGCTCCACCGAATGCGAGCGTTTTCTTGACAGACCCGTAATAGCCCTCGGCGTCTTCCTTTTGCTGGTCTCCTTGGCCGGCCTAATCGGCTCTTGTTGCCGTGTGACATGGCTGCTTTGGGTTTACCTAGTGGTTATGTTCTTGCTGATTGTGCTTTTGTTTTGCTTTACTATATTTGCGTTTGTGGTGACGAACCAAGGTGCCGGAAAGGCGATTTCCGATCGAGGGTATAAGGAGTACCGATTGGGAGATTATAATAGTTGGTTGCGGAAGAGAGTTAGTAGTGAAAAGAATTGGAATAAAATTAGGAGCTGTTTGCAGGATAGTAAGGTTTGCAATAGCTTGATTGATGATAGGGATAATACTCCTGATCAAGTTTTTTTCAGGAAGCATCTCTCTGCTCTTCAGGTACAGATTTATTTATTTATTTATTTATTTTTTTGGGATTTTATGATTTTTCTTTAAATGGTTTTTTTGTTTGTTTGATTGATTTTCCAGATCTAATTTGTTTACGGTTTTAATCTATATCAATTATGTTTATTTGGTACTGATTCTTGCTCTATTTGTAGGTTTGACTTTAGAAATGAAAAGATCTTGATACAATTATACAAGCAATGATGAATGTGGTTTACTTTAGCTTTAGATTTCTTTATTATTAATATTGAGATTAAGTGATAAATGGAAGAAGGCTTTATTGACTTTTAATTAAATTTTATTTTAATAATTGAATTAAAAGAGTTTTCTCTTCTTGTTTACTCTAGGTTTCTTGAATTATTCCTTATTTCTGTTTGGAGATTGCAAAGGGCTTCAAAATTCAGTGTTCTAATTCGTTTCCGGGTGTTTTATTATTTTTGTTCGATATAAGTACGTAATTGGTTTGTCCCTCTGTAAAGGACAGATCAATCTTGCTGGTGTTGATTGTTCCAATTTCGAAACATTTAGTTTGCAAGTATAAAGGGACTATTGAAAAAAATTTGGTAAAAAAACATTTAGGGACAAAGTGTTTTCCAAAAATGACATTCATTTTGGGACAAAAATTTCTTGAAAATGGACATTATTATAGCGTTCATATTCAATCTTTGGTTTTCTTCATTGACTATGCTATTGCTGGATCATTATTTACAAAGTTCACATTAATAAAATCTTATAGGAATATTGTGCGTGTGTTTTAAGTCTCTGGACACTAACTGCTGTTGCTGATGACCGTTTCCTTCTTCCTTTTCCAGTCTGGTTGTTGCAAGCCATCGGACGATTGTCAATTCACCTATGTCAGCCCTACCAACTGGACTAGTACAACCACCTCACCAACCACCAATCCAGACTGTGGCAAGTGGAATAATGACCCAAATACTCTCTGCTTCAACTGCGAATCATGCAAAGCTGGACTTTTAGACAACGTAAAGAGTAACTGGAAAAGGGTTGCTGTCATCAACATAATCTTCCTCGTATTCCTCATTGTTGTCTACTCTATTGGTTGCTGCGCATTCAGGAACAACAGGGAGGAAAACTCTTGGAAGCGGTACCCTTGATAGTGCGAGCAAATAAATCAGACGGAGGAGGATTTCTGTGTTGTCAAAGATTGGTTTTTCTATGGTTCTACCAATCCATTTCTCTTGCTTTTCTCTTTTTTCTTTGTGTATATAGCTATTCAGATCTTAATCTCTTGACTCGTTTGGACCAAACTTGAATTCTATACAGCATCCGTTTGATAGATCTTGCACTTGCCCGGTGATTTATTTTTGCTTAATGGGCAAACTCAGTTTTATCCGTTGTACTTTCACGCGTGTTTCACTTTTACCATTATACTTTTTTTTTCTTTAAAAAATACCACTGTACTTTAGAAAATATTCCATTTCGACCCCTTAATATGTGCCTAAATGGCTAAATCCATGACCAACTCAATCCCCAATTTTGGGGTTGAAATGATACATTTTTCAAACTAAAATGGTTTTTTTTTTAAAGAAACAAAAAGTAAAATGGTAAAAGTGAAATATGCTTAAAAGTACGGTGGATGAAAACAGAGTTTGGCCTTAATATTGTTTATAGCCAGTTTTGTTAAAGACTTTGGTTTGCTAACTTGAGTATGCAGATTGTAAATCTTACAAAACTGTCTTCCAAATCATGTTGAAAGCATTAAGGAAGGCAAATACGAACTTGCAGACAAAAACAGGGGGCTAGATGAAGATTTAATAATTAAAATTACGAAATGATATTACTCGGAGATTACTATTAAGTTAACCTGATTTTTGTTAACTGTCATCGATTAGTTCAATAAAAGGGGTTCCACCAAGTCATTTTTGCTACTTGTGCGGTCTGACAATCCGTCTACAAAAACCTGCACATGCGAAACTTGAATAACTTTCTCTTCTGCCTCTTTGGCTTTACCCCATAGAACAGCATATAGTCCTACTATAATACCAAAAGCGCCCACCACGCTGAAAGAGAATAAATATAGTGTTAGAAGTTGACTTTTAAACAATTTTAGTTGTGTTTGTACATAAATACCCTTTTTGAGCACTATGTGTCAATGCGAGTGGAAATGCGAGTGGAAATTAAAACAAAATAGTAGTTGATAGGTTACTTTAGTAACTTCGTAAGAAATGGAAAAATCGTTTAGGATATTTTCTTTTGGAAAGTGGACATTTATTTAGGGACGGAGGGGTATAATAAATGAGTTTCCTTGCCTGCCAACATAGATCTCTTCCAGCAGAAATATAGAAGCAAATATGGCTACTATGACTGTGCATAGGGGCTGGAACATTGCACAAAAGACTGGACCTTTCCTTTGAATACACCAGGTTTTAGCAAAGATTGAAACCCCTGATCCTACAATACCCTGTTGAAGGATCCCAATTATTAGTCGTATCAAAAGAAGGTTAGACATAGTTGAAAAATGAAGAAAAATCAAGTAGACTTACGGAAAATAAACAAGAAGTAAATTCAAGATACGTGTTCATTTTCCAATCATCCAAGTGTGGAGCCAAGAACAACGCAAATATTGTTGATAGTATCGTGGCCACGAAACACATCCAAGCCGTTAGTGATAAATAGTCTGGGTAGTTTGCAAAGTGATTGGAACCTGCAAAATCAGCCACACTGACCAGCAACAACTGTTTCCAAAGAGAAATAAACATCCCAATAACCAATTATCACCCTCTGATTGGGAAGCCAGATTTGATGGTAGAAGTGATGTGTTAAGTAGCTTTGATCCCTTTAGCAATGTCATGGCAGCGGCCCCACTTACGCATAAAACCGTCCCCACTATCTTCGCGATACTGCTCATGTTTCTTATGTTCACCTTTTCTAAACTACATTAATAAATCGAGAAATTTATATGTTAAATCTCTATGAAACTATGCCATTTGCAGTGTTTCATTTTCTTGAGTAAAAATGAAAAATTACCCGAGAATGGCTGCTGCAAGAAAAGTGATGGCAGGGACAAGATTATACATAACACTTGATGCAGAAGATGATGCTAAGTATAAACCTCTGTAATACAGGTTCTGACTAATTGCCACTCTGCCAAAAGAAAAACTGCTTTAGTGATCTAATTTCTTTCCCAAGCATTAGATAAAACTTGAAGCTTGTCAAGATCAACTACCCAATAAGAGAAGCCATAAATATTAAACTGAAGCTCTTCAATCCCAACGAACATCTGCTCGTTTCATTCTTCCTACGCAGTAGAAAAAAAAGATGAGTGTGTGGGTGTGAGAGAGAGAGAGAGAGAGAGAGAGATGCTGAAGTACATACTTTCTGAAATAAACTATTGGAGAGATGGCCAGAGTTGCTATAGCCTCCCTATAGACAACAAAAACAGATGGGCTCATTCCTTGCAGCAGTACACCCCTGGTAGATAAAGTTATAGTTGCATTCACGAATTGCACCACAAACATAACCATTGCAGGCTTGTAATCATCTAAAAGCCCCATACTTGATTACTTCTGGCAACTGGTACTTGTACCGTAGATCAGCTCACTACAGAAACTTCCAAGTTCCAGGTATGGAAGTATGGAATATGAAATATGCTTGGATATTCATTTTGAACCAGACAAAATGAAGACGTGGTGCAGTACTAGCATAGGTTAAGATAAGTATTTATTTATTTAGCCCCTGACCTATAGTCACTTTAATAATACCTAAAAATTTTCCTTTTGAGCTTCCACAATAATCTACTCTCTCCGTCCCATTAAGCTTAAGAAGATTTCATTTTGCGCGGGAATTAAGGAATATTATTATAGTATTAGGAGAGAGAATGAGTGGAAGAAGTGTTGTGAGTGTGAAAAATTAAATAGGAGAGAGAATGAGTGGAGGGAATAGTAAATTATAATGTGTTGTGAGTATTAAAATAATGTAGGAGAGAGAATGAGTGGAGAGAATAGTGATTTAAGGTTTCCTTTTTGGGATTTCTTAAGAGTTATGGGACGCCCAAAATAGAAAGTTTTCTTAAGACTTATGGGACAGAGGGAGTATACTTTTTCATAATGGAAAT
The DNA here is from genome assembly GCA_022495995.1 of Adenophora triphylla var. japonica. Lineage (NCBI taxonomy): Eukaryota > Viridiplantae > Streptophyta > Magnoliopsida > Asterales > Campanulaceae > Adenophora > Adenophora triphylla. Next base: position 378,026 of record JAFEMH010000793.1, read on the forward strand.
GAGACCCACTTCTCTCTAATCACAACACTTTTTAAATTTATTATTCTCTCCACTCATTCTCTCTCCTATTTTACTTTTACACTCACAACACATTACCTTTATCACTTTTTATCTTAATCTCCGTGTCGGACCAAAAAGTCTATATATTTGTGGGACGGAGGGAGTATTTTTTTTCGTTTTCCTCCTTAACCTTGTATTTTGTTGTTGATGTCAATCTTCCGTCAGTATTCCGTCCATTACACCGTTAAAAATATGGGTGTTACCCTATGAGCATTCACTCTTCTAATTCCACTAGTGAGCATCAGCAGATTGAGACAGTGCTGGCATCCGTGATTTATGTGTTACCATACAGGCATTCACTGTGTTAATTTCAGTAGTGAGAAATTTTTCGTATCTTTGAAGGACGACCTGCTTAAAGCAGGATTTTACGGATTGGCACTATTTGGGCTTTTAGCCCTCTCCAATTCGTGAATTTTTCGTATTTTTGAGTGACATCCTGCTCGTACAGGATTTTATGTATTGACACAATTTTGGGTTTTAACTCTCTCCAACCCATGATTTAGCTCGACCTGTTTACACGTACATAGAAAAAATATTTTTACTCCTTTAGTCAAACTTCAAGCATGTTTTCATTTTAGCACGAACTAACTGCATGAACGAAGGAGAAATATTTTTCTTCTTTCGTCGGATCATCATGAGCATGGTTCTTTATTTGCACGAACAAATTGCATGAACGGAGGAAAAATATTTTTCTTCTATCATCGGATCACGATCATGGTTCTTTATTTACACAAATAAATTGCACGAACAGAGGAGAAGTATTTTTGTTTTTTCGTCGTATCAGGATCATGGCTCTTTATTTGCACTAATAAATTGCACAAACGGAGGAGAAATATTTTTATTCTTTCGTCGGATCACGAGCATGTATTTAATTTGCTCGAACTAATATTTGACGGAGTTTGGTGGAGATATGATGAAATTTGTTAAAAACTTGACGAAAATTTTAACGGCTGTTAGATATTTAATGGAGGAGATATTTTCTTCTTACATGAAACGTGGCAGTTTGCTAGCCATATTAATTTTGTGGTGATAATTTGTTGAATTTTGTTTACTCCCTCCGTCCCAATAAGTAAGTGCTTCACCCTTTTGGGTGAGCACGCAAATTATGGAAGTGGGAGGAAAAAAAAATATTGTGAGTGTAATTTGAAAATAGGAGAGAGAATTAGTGGAGGGAATAGTAAATTATAATGGTGTTGTGAGTATTAAAATAATGTAGGAGAGAGAATGAGTGAAGGAAATAGTAAAGATTCTTTGCCAAAAAAGGAAATGTGAAGCTTCTAACGGGACGTCCTTTTGAATAATTAGTGAAGTTTTTATTGGGACGGAGGGAGTATTATTATTTCCAAGTAATATTTTGATGTACCTTTGTGGTGAGGGGTCCACCATTTTTAAGTCTAAGATCACTCACATCGGTGGTGATCCTGTGGAGCATAAAAGACAAAATTATTTCAAAAAGTAATAATAGAAAGTGACCTTATTTCGTGACGTGGGGCGGCTGGCTTGTTTTTGACACATGTCATTCAATAATTGGATGACATATATTTATAAAAATATATATTTAAAATTAATACTCCCTCCGTCCCAATAGTAGCTTCCCATTTTGCCATTTTGGGTGTCCCGTTAATAGCTTCCACTTTCCTTTTTTGGCAAAGGAATCTTCACTATTCCCTCCACTCATTCTCTCTCCTCCATTATTTTAATACTCACAACACCATTATAATTTACTATTCTCTCCACTCATTCTCTCTCCTATTTTCAAATTACACTCACATCATTTTTACTTCCCCCCAATTCCTTAATTTGCGTGCTGCCCAAAAAATGGGCAGCTCTTATTGGGACGGAGGGAGTATATTTTATATAATTATATAAAATAAAAAAATAAAAAATATATCAAAATTCATAATTTTTTTTATTTATAAATAGAGCCTAATTTTTTTTACAAACAATCTACAACTCTCTTTTTCTTTACAAATTCTCCATCACACTTCTATTTCTTTATTTTAAGTGATGGATCCAAATCACCCCAACTATAATCAGGATTTCGAAAATTTTACAAACTTTGGATCTTACTTCCACACACAAAATTTTCCAAACTCAGAAGGTGAATAAAATTCTCAATATTATCAAAGTTCTCAATTTTCTCCAAACCTCACTCAAAATCCTACCTCTGAAGAACTTCTCACCAGAGAAAATGTCTCTCGCAATTTGTTTGAGAATGTTCAACACCCAAACCAAAATCAGAAAGGAGCAAAGAATGTAAGTTGGTTTGTGAAAGAAGATGTAGTTCTTATGTCAGCTTATATCTTCGTTAGCGAAGATAGTGTAAGCGGAAAAAACCAAAAAAAGGTTGTGTTGTGGTCACGTGTGTACAAATTGTATCACGAAACTCAAGCAGAAAATCCAGACGAGCTCAACCCAAGAAATATCGAATCACTAAAAGGTCGTTTTAAATGACTTAATGAAAATGTAGGCAAGTGGGTTGCTGCTCTGGAAGAAGTAAATCGTAGGAAAAGAAGTGGAATGGACCAGAAAGATGTTGAAATGGAAGCTCATACAATATACAATTTATGAAGCGGGTGGCGGAAAATTTCAAGACTTGATTGTTTACAATGATGTTATGAGTAAACATCCAAGGTGGGCTGTAACGTCTCATCGTGATGCAAGACGATCTCGTCTTGAAGATGATGTGAACGATGATCAAGAAAGTGGTGGCAGCACGAAAAGATCAAGGACTTCTGAAGATGATGTGAACGATGATCAAGAAACTCCAACTCCTGAAGGTTCAACTATTTCTCGTCCAACTGGTAGAGATAAGTCAAAAAAGAAAGCAAAAGGTAAGGCAACACTGTCCCGAATCTGGAAAGGTACACGGGAACTTCGTGCATTGAGACTCACCAAATCCAATGAATATTCATTAATTGCTGAGAAACTCGAATTGGAGCGCCAAAAGCTACAAATGAATTCCTTGAAGATGGAAAAAAGAATGTTGAACACATTACTGGCGAAAGATAAGCTATCTCCAGAAGACGAAGAGATGAAACGCCGACTAATTGTCCTTGCGTTTGGGCAAACTTGAATTAATGTTTAAATTGCCATTGTGTTTAGGCAAACTTAAATTATGTGTGATGTGTGATATGTGATATGTGTTTTCCTCAAATAAATTACGTGTGATGTGTGAGATGTGTTTTCCTCAAATAAATTATATGTGATGTGTGAGATGTGTTTTCCTCAAAAAAATTTAATGTAGTCGTGAGATGTTTATGTCATTGTCTTTCTCTCTGCAAATACTATTCATTTATTGAAAATATCACATGCAACTATTGTCATTTTCAAACATTGGATCCGTAATGATCTCAACTACATGTCATTGTCTTTCTCTCTGCAAACACTGCACACACACACATGCAAAAACATAAAGACATCACATGCATTGGATTCTTTCTATCACATGCATTGTCTTTCTCTCTTTCTCTCTGCACACACACATTCAAACATTGAATTCTTTCTCTCTTTCTCTCTTTCTCAATTAAAAATACCATACTCTCTCTGCAAACACTATTCGTCTTTTGAAAATATCACATGTCATTGAATTCTTTCTCTCTTCACACACACATTCAAACATTGAATTCTTTCTCTCTTTCTCAATTAAAAATATCATACTCTCTCTTTCTCTCTGCACACACACATGCAAACAGAAAAACATCACATACATTGGATTTTTTCTCTCTGCAAACAATGCACACACACCAAGAAAAGATCACTGTAAACCTCATACATATGTCTCAAAAATGCAAAATAAACTCACTCAAAATCCTCAATATTTGTCCATAGTATTATTTCTGTTTACCATATTTTACCATTTCACTTCAGAAAAATGTTTGCCAACTCTCACTCTTCAAAAGAGAATCGACTCAAGTTCTGATGTTTCTGATTCCAACACTCTTGATGAATGGGAAGAACAAGTTCATGAACAAAATCATCAAATTGATAGCATCATCGAGGATATGCTACTAAACAATCCTAATTTGATTGTAGGAGCTCAAAATTCTACAGTAAAAAAAGAAGGTTTATTGATAGGGAACGGGAGATTGGTGAGGAACGTTTGATGAAAGACTATTTTGTCTGTAATCCAACATATTCTCCGGAGCTCTTCCGACGTAGATTTCGCATGCAGAAATCGCTTTTTCTTCGTATAGTGGATGCTGTTACTATCAACGATACATATTTTCCAGAGGAAAATGATTGCATAGGTAGAAAATCTCTTTCACCATTACAAAAATGTACTGGAGCCATGGGGGTGTTGGCTTATGGGATATCAGTAGATGTTGTTGATGAATACTTACGGATGAGTACAACAGTAACGAGAGATGCTATCATCCATTTCGTAGAAGGTGTCATTTCTTGCTTTGGTGACACATACCTTAGACGGCCTAATAAACAAGTTTTGGAAAGACTACTATATGTTGGGGAACAACGTGGTTTTCCTGGCATGATTGGTAGCATTGATTGCATGCATTAGGAATGGAAAAACTGTCCTACTGCTTGGGTTGGGCAATATGCAGGGAGAGTGGAAAGCCAACAATCATTTTGGAAGCTGTTGCATCATATGATTTATGGATATGACATGCATTCTTTGGAACACCAGGCTCATGCAATGATATTAATGTTCTCCATCGATCTCCAGTTTTTAGTGATGTTTTAGAAGGTCGAACACCAAAGGTCAGTTACATCATGAATGGTCGCCAAAATAATAGGGCATATTATCTCACTAATGGCATCTATCCTTCTTGGGCTGCATTTGTCAAGTCAATTAGAAGTTTTATGATTCTAAAGCATAAGTTGTTCACTTAACGCCAAGAGGCTGCTAGAAAAGATGTAGAGCGAGCCTTTGGAGTTCTACAAGCTCGCTTCGCATTTATTCGACGTCCATGTCATGTTTGGGACAAGGATTTGATGGGAAAATTTATGATGGCTTGTATCATCATGCATAATATGATTGTAGAGGATGAACGAGACACATACCTAAACTATTATGATCCCACAAAATTTTTGATGGATGTACCTTCAGGAGGAGAGATCGAACTTCCTCAATACTCTACTGCACGCATTGCAAGTTTGTCGACTTATATGGTTAATAGAGATCAACTTCACAACAGAGAGGCTCATAGCGCTCTTCAGAATGATTTGATTGAGCACATATGGGAGAAATTCGGCACTACTAATTGAATATGTAATTTGCATATTATGTATGCGTAATTTAAAATTCAAGTGTTGTATTTGTAACTTTTATATTTTATTTTATTTTTGATTTTATTTTATCTATTTTATTTTCATTTTGTTGTCAAGTAAATTATGATTTTATAATTGTATGGGTAATTATTTTTAATAATTGTACGGGTAATTTTAGAAATATTATTACTAATACATTATTAAAAAAATAAAATGATAATTATATAAAATAAAAAAATAAAAAATATATCAAGTAAATTATGAATTTATAATTGTATGGGTAATTATTTTTAATAATTGTACGAATAATTTTAGAAATATTATTACTAATACATTATTTAAAAAAATAAAAATGATAAGTATTTTAGGTAAGTTGAAGTAAAGAGAAATAAATATTTTATTAAAATTTAAAAGGTTGGGTTGGGGTTGGTGTTGAATTACTGATGGGAGTATAAATTATATACGGTTGGGAGTTGGTATATGAAAGTGAGAAATTAATATTTTATTTGAGGTTGGATTGGGTCGGGGTCATTGATGAGGATAGTCTAAGACCATCTACAATGTTTCTAACATCAAATTTTTTTCAAACACCCACTTTAACACTTCACATCAAATTCTCTCTCTTTCACCTAATTTATCAACACTCTTTCAACTTTTATACCATACAATAATTTTGTTTATAAAAATTTAATACCCTTCCAACTCATCATCCTATACCCCATCACTTTTATTTTATTTTATATTTTATATTTTTATGTTTAATAAAATTATTATTATTATTATTATTATTATCATTTATAATTAAAAAAAATACTTCACACTTAATTAATTTTCTGTAATTGCAATTAAATAAATACGAGAAAATATTCCATTTCGACCCCTTAATATGTGCCTAAATGGCTAAATCCATGACCAACTCAATCCCCAATTTTGGGGTTGAAATGATACATTTTTCTAACTATAGTGGTTTTTTTGAAACCAGTAAAAAGTAAAATGGTAAAAGTGAAATATACTTGATAAGTATGGTGGATGAAAATAGAGTTTGGCCTTTGATGATGCCAAAATCGTCAAAACAGCCCAAATCCAAGCGTTGAATGCTCCGGCGATTGCAAGGCCTGAAAATAAGAGAAAACACGTAAACTAAGCCGGGGCGGATCCGGCTAAAGGCCCTCCGGCGTGAGAGTAAGTTCACGGTTGATATTAGAGAAATCAAATTGACAGAGTTTCTCCAATGTAAAAAGTAATGCATCAATAATGAGCCGTGGGGCTTGTATTTATAGGAATGGATAGATAGAATCCATGTTGGAATGAACTTGTAAAGAGATAAGATATAATCTTAAGAGGATCATATCTCATTAAGGACTCCTTATTTGACTTGAATTGATATTGGTACTTGTAATCCCGATTGGGTTACAACCGTATAATCCTTGTTGAAAGAGGATTGTAAGCGCTAGCCAACGCCGAGGAAGACAAATGATTTTCCTCGGCCTTGGGCAAATTAGCCGAGGAAAGTGACTTTGTTTCCTCATCATTTGGTGAATGGCCGACATGAAAATATGCCTGGAGAATACTTTTGTTTCCTCGGTATTTGGTGACATCTTGAAGCAAAGGACTTTTCTCTCCTCGGTAATTTGAGACAGGCCGGCACAAGAATGGCGACATTTAGTCAAGGTAAATGTTCCTCGGCATACGAGGAAGATAATGCTCGGCCCTAACACTTGATGAATATATAATATCCATGGCCCAATATAGTTGGGCCCAGGTTCGAACAAGCCCATGTTCGTAGCTCGGTTTATTCCGTTCAGTGGCCCCCAACTTTCTAGCTCGGCTTAAGCGAATAGAAAGTTAGCTCGTCCTCGGCATATGGAATACGAACAGGTTCGACACGTGTCCTCGGCGTCGCTTCATATGACTGACGGTTGCCATTCTGGGGCCCCCCAGTCCTGTCACGCCTTGAACCCATCATTTCGCATTTAATTCTTGGGACTCCGGACCTGGATCTTTACTTTACCCACGGGTTGACCCGGATTGGAGGGGTATAAAAACTAAAACCCTTTTCATTTCACTCTTTACAGACCCCAAGCAATTGAGAGTATTTGGCAAGAACTCACCGGCGAACAGCAGCGATCTTCAAACCCAGTTCCCGGCGAGCTTGATTTTTCCGGCGAAGTTGCTTTCTGCATTGATTCCATTCCTTCTTGCAAACTCAGGTATGAATTTTCTCCTTTTCTTACAACTTCCTTTCATGCTCCAGCGATTTCTAGGGTTTAGGAGTGAATTTGTCTATGCCAAGAACCGCCATTGTTGAAGGTTGAAGCTTTTCTTGATAAAAAACTTTAAAAACTTCAGTTCTTTAATTCTCTTTGCATTTTATATGAAATTTCTGGAATATTGAATGAACTCCCCCTTCGTTTTTGATTCCCCTTAGAAATGGCTCGATCTTGGGACCATTCTCCCGATTCCGTTATGGATATCATCTTGGAAATTTGAGGGTCTATCGTAGAGAGAGGGTCCATGGTTGATGCCGAACTTGGATGATATAAGCAAGCAGTTGAGGGGTTATGGTCGCTCTCGTTTATTCATCCAATACCCGGATTCTACAAGAATAGATAGGATTGATTCCGGGTCACCAAATATTATAGTGTTTGGGGATAGGGCTGAGATGGTGGAGCACATCGAACTGTTCTACCCGGCCTCCAATCGCGAAATGCGTGAGCGTCTGCGAGGTACGGCCCCCTCCTCGGCCTTATGAAATGACGAGGAAGGAGATCTTCCTTCCTCGGCCTTATGGAATGACGAGGAGGGAATCTTCCTTCCCCGTCATTTAATCGGCCATTGACGAGGTTAATAATTTGGTCTCCTCGTCTTTATGCGAGATATGACGGGAAGAGAAGGAGAGCCCTCCTCGTCTACTCAAATAGTTAATGCCTTCGTTGAAGGTGCTCTGCCGATGCCGTCTTGTCCGACGAAGAAGCCAGGAAGCGAGAGGAAAGCAAATTGAGAGGGCACCAAAACACTGGGGATCCCATGATTGAAAAGTTGTACTCCAAGTACAAAGTGGATCGTGCCGAATATAAATTAACTTATATGGGCAAGATAGAAGCCGAAGACGGAGAAAGAAGAGACGGCCTTCTATTATAGCCAAGATTACGTCCATTTTTATTTCAAACAGTTCAACAAGGACTCCGTCTTCCCTAGACCCCTTCATTTGTGAGTTTTTGGACGATACAAAGGCAAAGGCCGGCCATGCTAGGAGCCGATGGTACTAGGGTTTTGGTTAGCTTTATCATTCTCTCGCCGTAGTTTAAGGCTATGAGCCGACCATGGGAGCCTTCCGTCACTTCTACATTGTCCAAGTCATCAAGGAACAATGGTCGGGTAGTAATTAGGAGTGCCGATAGGAAACCAAAATTGCTCCTCCCCATGTCTAGTAAAGTTCCAGGCTGGGACAACCATGTTATCCGCGTTGAGAGCCGCCAAGGCTGGGAGTACCAGTCTCCTTGTGATGATCCAACCTCCTCATTTGCCGTCCAACAATATGGGTGGACCAAAGATTTGATCAGACGCTTGGAAGAGTTTGCTAGGGGTAGGGGTCCTGGACTGGAAACAAGTCGAATCCTCGGACCATTTTTATATCCAGGCAGGATTGATGCCGGGGAACGAGGACGGGGTAGCTCCCCTCGTAAATGTTAAAAGAGGGCGTCGCTTCAACGATTGGACGGTACATCCAGGCTTCGTATTTCACGAGGATTGTATCAGGTGCCATGATGAGCGTCCCCGTGACCAATGTATTGGAGCACCTAACATTGTCGGACGTAAATTTTTATCTTTTAACACTTGTAATTTTTGTCATATTATTTTGCTCGTACTTGACCTTGGGCTTCCTTGCTCGTACTTGACCATTTCTTCCTTGTCTTTTACAGATCTGACCACCGAGGAAGAAGCTACCCTTGCAATGGAGAGACTGAGCCCTCAGGAGCTAGTAAAGAGGAAGAGGAGGTTGAGCAAGAAAATCGCTCTAACAGAAAGGAGGGAGGATACTAATGCACGTAACCTCATCCTTAATGTTGAGGCCCGACCAACCCCTCCCTTAAATTGCACGGGAAGTGGATGCCGAGGATCACTGCGGTGACAATCAATCCAATCAATCCAATCCATCAGCTGTAGAGGGGCATAGCCTCCATGTTGATGCTTGGGAAAAAGCAGCCAGGGGACGCTAACCTCGTCCCAAGGAGGTCCTCGAAAAGAACTCCAGTGCCGGCGCCAGGAGCCGGGCGCAAACGGGCAAGCATCGGTCTTGCCCCCGAAGTTGATGCTCCCCCTCCCTTGCCAGTTCGGTCGGTCAAGACTATTGAAGAGGGCGATGAGGCGGCAAAAAATATGTCCACTTGGCATTCCTCGGCTTAAGGGACTCCCCACATTGGCGGGAGGGACCCTTGGTGAGATTGGGCCGAGCTCCCATCGAAGGGCCATGGACGAGGATGCTTATGAGACCGCTTTGCAAAGAGGGTCCTAATGAAGATCTGTAGCTTTGCCACAAGGGACTCCTTTGCGAGAGGTAAACGTTGATCCCTTCCTTGGGTTAGATTATCTTTGATCTTGGATTCATCTTCCTAACGATGATTTTATCTTTCGGTTGGCTTGATCACGGCGTACGAAGAACGTCTTTGGCCAAGAAGAAGACAAGGCGCCTGAATGAGGCGAGCGGCTCAAGCAAAGAGCGAAAAGAAAAGTCTTCCTTGGCTAAACTTCTAGAAGCCAAGGATGCTGAGCTTGCGGCGGCCAAGGCCAAGGTAGAGGCCGAGGTAAAAGGGCCGAGGAAGAAAGATCAAAAGCCGAGGAACATCTCCGGCTCAAAAATGAAGAGCTTGCCCGGGCCGGGCGGATAAGGTCGAGCTTCGGACCGAGGTCAGAGGAAGGCTGAGGCCAAGTGCCGAGGATTGGAAGCTACCCTTCCGGCTAGGGAGGAAGAGGCCGTAGCTCGGTTCAAGGAGAGCTCGGCTTTCAAAGAAGCGATGATGGCCGGCTCGGCCTTCGAGAGAGGCTGGTGGACGAGCAAACGGCCACCATGTTCGAGGACGGCTACCTCCACTTGGCCAGGAGCATCTTAGCTGATCCCTCCACTGGTCTTGACATCAACAAGATTGCCCAGCTTATATGCCGGGATCAATATGCCGAGGAGGTCGTGGGCACTCCATCACTTAGTCCCTTACTGCGAGAGCAACCTGGAGCTAATAGGCGCGAGGATGCCCATGCTTGTAGGGAAGTGTGGAAGCCGGCCTGTTGTCCCGGCAATATTAAAGACCTGGTGGAGCGATCCAAGACGCCGACGAGCCGGAGGAACTAGAGGCCGAGGAAGGGAACAGTAGAGGAAGGCGATGCTCGAAGCCCATCAAACAACCCTTCCTCCACTTTGGCTCAACAATACTAGGCGGCTAGAAGAGCCTTTTGAGGATGCTCAGCCATCTTAGGATAAATTTTCCTTTTTTGTTTCTTGTAATAGACAATAGGATCTTGTAATTTCCATTTGAAAATCAATGAAAAAATCCTTTGTCATTATTCTGTCACTTTACTGACTTGATTATATTTTTGTATGCTATGCACTAGCCTTAGGAATGTGGGATCCGAGGAAGGTCCCTTGTTCCTTGTGGAGCAAGTGGTTTGGCCGAGGAAGATTCCTCGGCTGTAACTATACTCGTACTTTATTTGGGCCGAGGAAGTTTTCCTCGGCTTTGAATGTTGTAAACTTGAATCAGAGTAGATTCATGGTGGGAGGTTTTATCAAGCCATTAGGCCGAGGAAAGTCCTAGGCTTTGGCCGTTAGTCTCCTAAGTCAAGATGGATCCTTGACTAGGAGAGTTGTAAGCCATCAGGCCAAGGTGGTTCCTTGGTCTTGGCTGCTTGGTATCCTGAATCAAGGTGGGCCCTTGACAGGATATATTGAGGGCCATCAGGCCAAGGTGATCCCTTGGTCTTGGCAGGTGTGTAGGCCGTCGGGCGAGGAAGATCCTTGGTCTTGGCTATTGTTAAGCCATCAGGCCAAGGAAGATCCTTGGTCTTGGCTGTTGGTAAGCCATCAGGCCAAGGAAGATCCTTGGTCTTGGCAATTGTTAAGCCATCAGGCCAAGGAAGATCCTTGGTCTTGGCAATTGTTAAGCCATCAGGCCAAGGAAGATCCTTGGTCTTGGCGGTGTTAAGCCATCGAGCGAGGAAGATCCTTGGTCTTGGTGCTGATAGCCATCGAGGCCGAGGAAGATCCTTGGTCTTGCAATTGTGTATCGGAGAATGCGAGGTAATGCCCTCATCTTCCTGTCTTTGGGAGTGAAGAGGCGATAGATAGTTGCTTTGCATGTTGGAAGAAAGCTGCTTTCGTAGAAGCGAAATGTGATTACATCAAACGCAATCCTATCAACTAAACGAGACAAAAAGAAAACAAAAGACCGAAAATAAAAGACCGAAAATAAAGAGCTAATCTATTACAAAAATAAACTAGACTAGTGATAATATTTTCTAAGGTTGTCGAATGCCATGGATGCTTGAGATCCTTCCCCTCCTTGGTCCTTAATACGCATGTAGGTCCCTTCTCGAATGACTTGAGTGATGATATAGGGACCTTCCCGATTTGGGGAGAGCTTGTTTTGTTACGCTTTCCGACCGGTGGCTTCGATCTTTCTAAGTACCCAATCGCCCACTTGGAATACTCTTTTGATGACCCTCTTGTCGTGATGTGCCTTGGTCCTTTGTTTGTAATTCACCATCCTCATCTGCGCAGGCTAGTCGTTTTCATCTATCGAGGTCCAGGTCTAGGAGCACATTGACCTTGTTGACTTGCTCATCATAATGGGAGTTCCTTCTTGTAGGGATGGCCATCTCTGCTGGTGCCATAGCCTCGGAACCGAAAGTTAGTGCGAATGGGGTTTCCCGGTTGGCCCCGGGTGGTTGTGCGAACTGGCCCATAAAGCTAAGGGAAGTTCGTCCAACCATCTACCCTCGCGTCCTTCAAGATTCTTGGTGAGGGCGGTTAGGACCGGTTGTTGGCGGCTTACGCGGCCAGATTGCCTTGGGGTGCACTGGCGAAGATTTTGCATGGCGCACTTTGACTCTTCCCAATTACTGTTGTAAATGCCGTGGAGAATTGGAGGCCATGGTCGAAAACAATTGTATGTGGAAGGCCAAATCTGCACCGGATGTTGTCATGAACAAAGTTGATCGCGTTCTCTTCCGTTATCTTGGCCGATGCCTTGGCTTCTATCCACTTGGAGAAGTAATCAACGGCTCTTATCACGTACTTGCAATTACCACGGGCGGGTGGGAAGTGGTCCAATGAGGTCGATCCCCAGCATATCAAATGGCCACGTAGGTATTACAAGTGTTTGCTCGGCTTGCGGAGTAGTCTTGGAATGTCGAGAGAACCTTTGGCATTTGTCACATTTTCGAACATAGGCATGCGCGTCTTCCACTTAGGTTTGGCCGGTAGTAACCTAGCGATATGATTTTGTCGGCTAAGGTTACGGCCCCGGTGTCCGCCGCAAACACCTTCATGTACTTACGCCGGGAGGTTCTCGGTTTCCTTGGGATAGACACACCTTAGCGGGGGCTTCGTGAAAGATCTTCGGTAGAGGACTCCGATTCATCACCACGAATCTTGGAGACCTTTTCTTGATAAGCTTGGCTCGAGCATCATCTTCGGAGTTTCTCCTTCTCAATGTATTCGACGTAGTCATCGATCCGGCATCTCTCTTCCTCATCCGTAGCATGACTTGTAATCTTTCATACGCGGGTTCCTCGGCATAAACTACATATGGGTTGGTCTCGGAAGGAGACACATCCATGGTGGCTAGTTTGGAGAGAACATCTGCGACTTGGTTGTCTTCCCTTCCTATCTGCTTGAGCTCGAAAAATTCCATTTTCTTCGTCATGTCTAGGACCAGGTCTCTATATTTGGCAAGGGTGACATCTTGAGTGTTATATTCTCCTTTCACTTGTTTGACAACAAGTTGGGAGTCACGAAAGCGCCACCTTAGTTGCTCCATAGAAGGAGGCCAACTCAATGCCAAATATGAGAGCTTCGTATTCAGCTTCTTGGTTGTTAGAGGCGGGAAACTGGCGGATGGCATCTTGTATAGTATATTCTCCTTACGGACTTGCTAGTACTACTCCGGCTCCGCTTCTTTCCTTGGTAGCTGATCCGTCCGTATACGTGATCCAACAGTTGGATGGGAGTTGATGGGAGAGTCTTTTTCCTCCGGCGCGTTTTGCTTAGGGAGGTGGGGAGATGCTCACCCATAAAGGCGATCTCGACCATGAAGTCAACCGGAGAGGCTGTGCTAGGAGGGTCTTCCTTGGTTGGTAAGTGATATCAAACTCCGTTAGAGCGATTGACCAATTAAGGAGACGTCCCGAGCCGTCCAACTTGTGAAGGATTTTCTTGATGGTTCGTTGGTGTAGACGGTGATAGGGTGTGCGAGAAAAATATGCACGCGGCTTCCTTGAGGCAAATGACTAGGGCGTATGCTATCTTCTCCACATTGAAATATACGCTTTCCACATCGGACGGGGCCTTTGAGACATAATAGACGGCTTCGAATTCCTTCATCCTTTCGAACCAAAGCAGTGCGACAGGCGTGATCAGTGGCGGCTAGGAAGACATATAGCATTTCACCGGTAGTCGGACTCGCTAAGCGGGGAGGGAACCCAAGTACTCCTTCAACCGGAGGAATGCTTAGAGCATTCGGGAGTCCAGAGAAGCTCTTGGTACCCTTGATACCTTGAAGAAAGGCGGTGACTTTTCGGCGGACTTGGCGATGAATCTTCCCGAGGCTGCAATTCTTCCATTAAGTCTTTGGACCTCTTTGATGGTGGTGGGTTCCTTCATGTCAATGAGCGCCTTGATCTTTTAAGGTTTGCTTCAATCCCCTTTGGGAAACCATGAAGCCAGAAATTTCCTGCGGTAACTCCGAACACGCATTTGCTTGGATTCGGCTTCATGTTGTTGTCTCGGAGGTTGTGAATGGTTTCTTCTAGGTCGGGAACGTGGCTGCCTTCCTTGGTCTTTATGACCATGTCATCAATATAAGCCTCCATGTTTCTACCTATCTCGACTTGCAAAAACTTGATTTACCATCCGTTGGTAAGTGGCACCCGCATTCTTGAGCCCAAAAGGCATCATAATGTAGCGAAATTCCCAGCGGGTGTTTGAAAGGCGATCTTCTCGATGTCTTCTTTCGCCATTTTTATCGATGATAGCACGAGTAGGCATCTAAGAAGGCGAGAGTTTGGTGTCCAGGAAATGGAGTCCACTAACTTGTCGATTCGGGGAGAGGATAGGCTGTCCTTGGGGCGGGCTTTGTTTAGATCGGTGAAGTCTATGCACATACGCCATTTCCCATTTTGCTTCTTCACCATAACGACATTAGCCAACCAAACGGGGTATTTAACTTCGCGAATTATTCCGGCGCGAGTAATTTACGCACCTCTTCTTTTATAGCTTCCTCCTTGTCCCTTGCAAAATTTCTCCTCGTCTGGGAGATGGTCTTCGCTAGAGGATCAACTTCTAAGCGGTGGAGGGCTACTTCTTCATTGATTCCCCTCATGTCTTCGACTCTCCAAGCAAAGACGTCGAGACTGTTTTTCAAGAGGGATATGATTCTTTCTTTCTCTTCCTGTGATAGTGGCCTCCTAGCTTGATTTTTGTTCGGGATAGTCGGGATTAATGACTACCTCTTCTAGCTCATCCATGAGGCTTCATTTCGGTCCGTCTCGAAATTCCGAGGATTCGATGATGATCTCTACGATTCTTCTCCCTTCATTGTCGTTTACATTGAGGCCTTCTTCCTCCATAAGTTTATCAATGTACTGGAAGATCGTTCTTCCCGAGTCATGGTTGGCCCCGAGTTACGGTCATTGACGAGAATGGGGTCCTCCTCGGAGATGGGTAGAACTATGCCTTGGTCATCTGCAGTTTCTAGGACCATAGGCTCTTCTTCCGGTGTGGTTAGAGTTATGCCTTGGTCATCCGCAATTTCTAGGACCATAGGTTCCTCTCCCTCACTTTCCCATACTTCACGGATATAGTTCATTCTAGAGCTAGTTTCCGTGGTCTTCTGAGATTTGGTGATCTTGATGTTCTCCTCGGGCGTATCTATCTCCACGCTTTTTGACTTTTTCCGGCTCTTGACAACATGTTCCAAGAAATCTTTGGGGGTTGCCCTCACGCATCCAATGCCAGCACGAGTGGGAAATTTAACTCGTTGGTGAGGAAGGGAGGCTACCATCCCAAGTTTAGCTTGACTTGGAATTCCAATAATCGCATGATGGTCACTAGTCAAATCCATGACTATGAAAGTGACGGTAGCTTTGGCTCGGAAGGGATGATCGCCGACTTCGAGTTCTAGCTCTACGGTTCCACTTTGCTCCAACCTTATGGTTGGTGAATCCTTCAAGCCTTCCATGATATGGCTCTAGCGGCTGTGTCTTTCAACCCCATCTCGTTGGAAGGCCGAATAATATAGGATGTCCTGGGAGGCCCCCGTATCAACAAGAAGTCTTTCGGATTCAACATTGTCAATTCGCCCTTGATGACCAATGGCCGCTCACGAGCCGCTCGACTTCCCTTGACTCATTCGGAGAAAAACTAATGATTTCTTACGCTTTATGGATCCGAGCGGGGACGTGGTATACTTTGCTTAGCTCGTGGATCCTGGTCCCTTAGCTTTCGGTGGAGGTCACCTCTTCACTGATTACGTGTAATTTAGCCCTAGGAGGCCTTCGATCTTCATCCTCACTCTTGGAATCATCTTCACTCTCCTCTTGCTTCCGCTTTCGCTTGCCATCTTTCTTCATGACATAACGGTCTAACTTTCCCTCGTCAACCCATTGTTGGATTATCTTCTTAAGGGCCCAAAGAACCATCGGTGGTGTGCCGTTGTCCTTGTGAAAATCACGGTATTTGTTCTTGTTGCGGGGATACTTCGGGTTATCGGTCGGCGGACGAGGTGGAGGAAGGTTCACCATCTGCATGATTTCGGAGATGGGCTTTGTAAGGGGGTGAACTCCGGCTTCTCGGTGCTTGGTTTTATTTTTTCCTTTCTTGCCATTCCCATTGTCATTCCGTCGGGAGTTAGTTGCTTCGAGTTCCGTCTTGTCGGCTCCCTTTTCTTTGTCTTATCTTCGGCCATGGAAATGGCATAAGCCACTTTGTACAATTCGGCCTTGGAGGCCTGGGTTCCACGGTGCGAGTTCATAAATGAGGGGCCGACTTTAACCCGAGTTGAAGCAAACTATGACCTCCCTATCAGTAAGGCTTTTCTTCGACTTGATCTGCCATTTTTCGGAACCTATTGTAGTAGCTAAGGGTGGTCTCCCCTTCCCTTGTTCAATGTTGGCCAAGTCGGTTAATCTCATCTTCCTCTTACCAGCAGTGGCAAAGTGGTCTAAGAACATTCTCCTCATGCCCCTCCAGCAATCAATGCAACCTTTCTTGAGCTCACGGAACCGGGTCAAAGCATTCGGAGAAGGTGCTCGCGAAAGCTTTGCACGACAAGTCATCGGCATGGTGAGGAGATTCATGGTTTGTTCAAAACTTTGCACGTGGTCCTTGGCGTCGGTGGTTCCGTTATATTTCTCGAAATTTGGGAGCTTGAGGTTAGGATGGGGAGGGTGCAGCTTATCCTCAAGGAAAACGGACGGGTGGCCCAATCATAATCATCGTCATTATACTTCTTTCCCCTCTCCATATCATCCGGCCTTTGCTTGGCGACTCCCATTGCTTTGTTTCTATTTCCTTCTCACCGCTTGAGCGAGTGCTTCGTTGGGAGCTTCTAACGGACTTTTCTTTGGGGCGATCATTCACCCTACTATGCTTTTCTTCATGACGGTGACCATCACGTTTGGAGGGCCCTATCACGCCTTGGTTCCGGGTCTTGTGCGCCAAGTATCATCCTGTAGGGTTACGGGGTCCTTGGCCTAGCAAATTCCCGATGCGAGGACGAGGAGAGTCCGGTCGACGAGTACGATGAGAATCGAATGCCTGAGGACGAGGAGAATGCGGCCGACGAGCTCGAGGAGACGCGGGACGCCTAGGTGTCATGATGAGGCGAGCGGGTGATAGGCGTCTATTCAAGCCGAGTCTTGTTCTTAGGTCCTTGGAGTTCACTTCCTCTTCCCTAGGAGTTATTTGGCTTCTCGGGTCGACCGCGGGCTCCTTATGCTTACCGTTATGCCGAGGATGAGGAGAATCCCAGGAGTTAGCGGTGGTAGCTCAGCGAGTCTTCGGGGAGGAGCTGATGCTCTCCCCTGTTCCTTTCTCAAAGGTGGGCCCATTGATGGTACAATGAAGGGAGCCGTGGAATGGTGCGGGTCCATTTGCAACAGCAGCAACTTGTGTTTCATACATCCTTTGCAAAGTCTCCATTTGTTTGTGTAACAAAGAGCGTCGGTCGACGGGTTGAGATCCTCCTGCTTGGCCGGCGTCGGCATTCTTTGTTTTCTTCCTTCTGCTTGCTTCCCACGAGTACGAGTAGGACGAGGAAGGTCATTGCCCTCTCCCTCGGCATTTGCACGACCCCTGGAACGAAGAGTCGTAGCGAGGGGAGGAATGGCATCGGCTTGAGGTAGAGGAGGAGGAGGAGGCGGTGGCTCCTCGGCTCAGGGGTTTCCCCATTCACTTGGGTGGGATCCTCGGCCGTTATACTTGTAAATTGTCCGTCTTCCATTGTAAATCAATTAGCAGATTATTAACGGCAAAATTTTCTAAAAATCACAACTTCACCAATCATAGAATTTATGGCTAAAATTAGGGCAAATTTTAACCAAAAACAAAATAGCCAATTGTGACTTTTTTCCAACGCCAAGAATTCAAGCCAAAGCTGGAACGGGATTCTAATGCAAAAACGTCTCTAACGGAATCTGGGCAAATTCCGGCCGCTCTTGATGATTCCGGCGACTTCAAGAACGTAGTTCTACCAATCCAGAAATTCCGTTCCACGAAAGCACAATTCCGGCAAGAAAATAGGCTTTAAGCGAGCGTTTTCCAGGCCAAACAAAGGGTGTTTGAATCGATTTCCCGGCAATGGAACCAATTGATGATGCCAAAATCGTCAAAACAGCCCAAATCCAAGCGTTGAATGCTCCGGCGATTGCAAGGCCTGAAAATAAGAGAAAACACGTAAACTAAGCCGGGGCGGATCCGGCTAAAGGCCCTCCGGCGTGAGAGTAAGTTCACGGTTGATATTAGAGAAATCAAATTGACAGAGTTTCTCCAATGTAAAAAGTAACGTACCGAATAATGAGCCATGGGGCTTGTATTTATAGGAATGGATAGATAGAATCCATGTTGGAATGAACTTGTAAAGAGATAAGATATAATCTTAAGGACTCGTTTGGTAGGCCGATAGTGTTAATAGTGGGGGATTATTAATCAGGGGATTAATAACACCACCCTTTTCTTGGGGATTAATATGAAGGAGTTAGAGGGGATAAGAGTGGATAAGAAGCTTATCCGAGTTGTACCCAGGATTATTACTCCCATTGCATTTAGTCTACCAAACACCAAGATTATTGGACTAATAATCATATCCAACTCTAATCAGGCTACCAAACGACCCCTAAGAGGATCATATCTGTTAAGGACTCCTTATTTGACTTGAATTGATATTGGTACTTGTAATCCTGATTGGGTTACAACTGTATAATCCTTGTTGAAAGAGGATTGTAGCGCTAAGCCAGGAGCAGCCGAGGAAGACAAATGATTTTCCTCGGCCTTGGGCAAATTAGCCGAGGAAAGTGACTTTGTTTCCTCATCATTTGGTGAATGGCCGACATGAAAATATGCCGGGGAGAATACTTTTGTTTCCTCGGTATTTGGTGACATGCCGAGCAAAGGACTTTTCTCTCCTCGGTAATTTGAGACAGGCCGGCACAAGAATGGCGACATTTAGTCAAGGTAAATGTTCCTCGGCATACGAGGAAGATAATGCTCGGCCCTAACACTTGATGAATATATAATATCCATGGCCCAATATAGTTGGTAGGGTTGGCTCAATGTGTTCGTGTTCGGTTTATTAGATTCGGCCTTAATATTGTTTATAGCCAGTTTTGTTAAAGACTTTGTTTTGCTAGCTTGAGTATGCAGATTGTAAATCTTACAAAACTGTCTTCCAAAGCATGTTGAAAGCATTAAAGAAGGCAAATACGAACTTGCAGACAAAAACAGGGGGCTAGATGAAGATTTAATAATTAAAATTACTAAATGATATTATTACTTGGAGATTACTATTAACCTCATTTGTTTTTCATTTTCAATTCTTACTCAGATTTGAATGGGTGAGTACATCAGATATAATGCAATTCAGATTGTTTATTTTTTTTCTCCATTCAGATCTGAATGCCTCTTATTTTTCACTTAATTTTCAGATGTAAAACTATCACTTATTTGTCTCTTAATTGATTTTTTTCATATATATCTCTTCCATTAACTCGTAATTTCAAAAAAATCCAATCCAAACACTAGACCAATAACCATTCATCTCATCTCTCTACTCCATTAAATATCGTAACATTAATTTCAGATGTGAATTCAGATGAATATTCAAACAAATTGAGTAATTCAGAAATCAGTTTTCAGACGCTACCCTCTTATCAATTCAGCCAAATTCAGACGTGAAATCAGATTTCAGCACTTAACACTTAAAAAAAATCAAATGCCACCTAAGTTAACCTGATTTTTGTTAACTGCATCAATTAGTTCAATAAAAGGGGCTCCACGAAGTCATTTTTGCTACTTGTGCGGTCTGACAATCCGTCTAGAATAACTTTCTCTTCTGTCTCTTTGGCTTTACCCCATAGAACAGCATATAGTCCTACTATAATACCAAAAGCGCCCACCACGCTGAAAGAGAATAAATACAGTGTTAGAAGTTGATTTTTAAACAATTTTAGTTGTGTTTGTACATAAATATCCTTTATGAGCACTATGTGTCAATGCGAGTGGAAATTAAAACATAATAGTAGTTGATAGGTTACTTTAGTAACTTCGTAAGAAATGGAAAAATCGTTTAGGATATTTTCTTTTGGAAAGTGGACATTTATTTAGGGACGGACGAGTATAATAGATGAGTTTCCTTGCCTGCCAACATAGATCTCTTCCTGCAGAAATATAGAAGCAAATATGGCTACTATGACTGTGTTTAGGGGCTGGAACATTGCACAAAAGACTGGACCTCTCCTTTGAATACACCAGGCCATAGCAAAGATTGAAACCCCTGATCCTACAATACCCTGATGAAGGATCCCAATTATTAGTCATTCAAAAGATGGTTAGACATAGTTGAAAAATGAAGAAAAAACACGTAGACTTACGGAAAATAAACAAGAAGCAAATTCAAGATACGTGTTCATTTTCCAATCATCCAAGTTTGGAGCCAAGAACAACGCAAATATTGTTGATAGTATCGTGGCCACGAAACACATCCAAGCCGTTAGTGATAAATAGTCTGGGTAGTTTGCAGTGATTGGAACCTGTTAATTTGAAGGAAAAGTTTATTTAGAGATTTAATTTTTACATAATCAAATAGGAGTTAATTAGAAGAACTCATTACATATATTATACTATATACCTGCAAAATCAGCCACACTGACCAGCAACAACTGTTTCCAAAGAGAAATAAACATCCCAATAACCAATTATCACCCTCTGATTGGGAAGCCAGATTTGATGTGTTAAGTAGCTTTGATCCCTTTAGCAATGTCATGGCAGCGGCCCCACTTACGGACAAAACCGTCCCCACTATCTTTGCGATACTGCTCATGTTTCTTATGTTGACCTTTTCTAAACTACATTAATAAATAGAGAAATTCTTATGTTAAATCTCTATGAAACTATGCCATTTACAGGGTTTCATTTTCTTGAGTAAAAATGAAAAATTACCCGAGAATGGCTGCTGCAAGAAAAGTGATGGCAGGGACAAGATTAAACATAACACTTGCTGCAGAAGATGATGCTAAGTATAAACCTCTGTAATACAGGTTCTGACTAGTTGCCACTCTGCCAAAAAAAAACTGCTTTAGTGATCAAATTTCTTTCCCAAGCATTAGATAAAACTTGAAGCTTGTCAAGATCAACTACCCAATAAGAGAAGCCATAAATATCAAACTGAAGCTCTTCAATCCCAACGAACATCTGCTCGTTTCTTTCATCCTACGCAGTAGAAAAAAAAAAGATGAGTATGCGTGTGTGTGTGTGAGAGAGAGAGAGATAGATGCTGAAGCACATACTTTCTGAAATAAGCTATTGGAGCAATGGCCAGAGTTGCTATAGCCTCCCTATAGACAATAAAAACTGATGGGCTCATTCTTTGCAGCAGTACACCCCTGGTAGATACAGTTATAGTTGCATTCACGAATTGCACCACAAACATAACCATTGCAGGCTTGTAATCATCTAAAAGCCCCATACTTGATTAGTTCTGGCAACTGGTACTTGTTCTGTAGATCAGATCACTACAGAAAGTTCCAAGTTCTAGGTATGGAAGATGCTTGGATAAGATATTCTTTTTGAACCAGACAAAATGATGACGTGGTGCAGTACTAACATAGGTTGAGATTAGTATTTATTTATTTAGTCCCTAACCTATTGTCACTTTTTCGTTTTAATTTGGATTGTATATTTTTTTTCGTTTTCCCCATTGACCTCGTATTTTGTTGTTGATTTCGTCATTTCGTAAATATTCCGTCAATTACACCGTTAAATATATGGGTGTTACCCTATAAGCATTCACTCTGTTAATTCCAGTAGTGAGCATCACTAGATTGAGACAAAGGCTTGGCATCCGTGATTTGGGTGTTACCATAATTCACTGTGTTAATTTCAGTAGTGAGAAATTTTATGCATTGACACAATTTTGAGTTTTTAACCCTCTCCAACCCATGATTTAGCTCGAGCTGTTTACGTGTGCATAGAAAAAATATTTTTACTCCTTTTGTCAGACTTCGAGCATGTTTTCTTTTTAGCACGAACTAAGTGCATGAATGAAGGAGAAATGTTTTTCTTCTTTCGTCGGATCACGAGCATGGTTCTTTATTTGCACGAACAAATTGCACGAACGGAGGAAAAATATTTTTCTTCTTTCGTCGGATCACGATCATAGTTCTTTATTTGCACAAATAAATTGCACGAACGGAGGAGAAATATTTTTGTTTTTTCGTCGGATCAGGATCATGGCTCTATATTTGCACGAACAAATTGCACGAACGGAGGAGAAATATTTTTCTTCTTTCATCGGATCACGAGCATATATTTAATTTGCTTGAACTAATATTTGACGAAGTTTGGTGGAGATATGATGAAATCTGTTAAAAATTTGACGAAGTTTTTACCGACTGTCAGACATTTAATGGAGGAGATATTTTCTTCTTACATGAAACGTGGCAGTTTGCTAGCCATATTAATTTTGTGGTGATACTTTGTCGATTTTTTTTTTAATTATTATTTCCAAGTAATATTTTGATGTACCTTTGTGGTGAGGGGTCCACCATTTTTAAGTTTATACTCCATCCTCCAAAATAATGATGCTTGATAGAGAATTGTCCACAACTCCCTAATTCAGGCCCAGCGAACAACAAACAAGTGCAATCACACATGGCTCAAAAAATTTAAGTATCCCAAATTTTTAATTTTTAATTTTCTGTTATCTATATCTATATCTATATCTATCAATATATAAAAACAAGGTTTTGGTAATTAAAGGGGCTTTGAGGGGCATTTTCGACTTTTCACATCTATGGCAAAATTGCAATTAAAAAGGGCATAAGGCATTGGCCTTGGCCGGCACTGCGCGCAGCTGGCCAGTGGCTCGGCGCCAGGTGGCATGAAGGGATTAATCCCACATTGGTTTGAAACCAAAAAAAAAAAAAAATTCCTACCCTATATATTGCTTGGCTCGGCCATGGCTTGGCATATGATTTCGGCCGGCCGTGGCCGCCCGGACCATGGCCTTGCCCATGCTTGCCCATGGCCTTGGCTCATTATTGCCACCCAGCGCCGAAGTGGATGCGCTTGGCGGCGCAGCGCGGCGGAGCAGCGCTTGGCTTTGGCATGAAGGATTTTATCCCACATTTGTTTGAAATCAAAACAAAAAATTCTCCTACCATATATATTGCTTGGCTCGGCCATGGCTTGGCAATAAGAATTCGGCCGGCCCTTGCCCATGGCCTCGAATTGGATCGGGGCTCGGTTTGGGTTAGTTTGGGTCGGATTCGGGTATGGAACATAAGTATTCGGGTCGGATCCGGATAAAACAATTTATAAGTAAAAAATTTTCTTTGTAAATACACAATAAAATTTTTTTGTTTTAATTTATAAATCATAATAAAAATAAAAAAATAATTAATAAATTTATATTTTTGGTGGAAAAAATATAATTTATAAATCATAACAAAAATAATTAATAAATTTATATTTTAGTAAATATATATTTTTAGTGAAAAAGTTTTAAGTCATAATAAATTTTTTTTTGTTATAATTATAAAATTGTTTATTGATATGGTATTCATAATGGTGAAACAATAATAAATTTTATAATTGCATAGAGATATCTATATATATTTTTTTAAAATTATGGTCAAAGTTTAATTAAGTTAACCATAAAAAATCAAATGTTTCGGGGGGACGGAGGGAGTAATAAAAGGCTTGCAGCCTTGCATACTTGAGCATGCTAATTATCACAAGATACTTGGGGTATCCAAGTTGCCTATACTCAATCTTTCCACATTGAATAAAAACTAAACTAAAATGTTATCCCTTTTCTATATAATGCTCAAGTTGGCCAAGGTTTAGTCATTTCGGCCGGCCGTCTCCCTTGCCCATGGCCTTGGCCCATGCCCTCGCCCTTGGTCTTGGATCGGGCATTGGGTCGGGTCTCGGATCAACTAAAATTTTGGATCGGATTTGTGTCGGCTTCAGATATTTCAACATAATAAATTTAAATTTTTCAAAATATTTCATAAATTTATATATATATCCAAAAAATATTGCCACTTTGTTTTATTATTTTTAAAAAAATATTTATTTGTTATACAAAATAAAAAATAAAATATTAAGATAATATTTATTTGAAAAAAATAAGAAAGAAATTGAACTTGGGCCTTGACTAGGCCGTGACCTTGACTTGGATGCCGTTGAAATAAAACGAAATAATTTTTTTCTATTCATTAGCCTTGCCTCGGCCTTGGCCTTTCCTTCGCATTTACCGTGGCTCGGCCTTGGCCTTGGCCTTTGCTCGGCCTTGGCGAGTGGCTATCTTGCTCAAGTTGGCCTTATCCCACATTGAATAAAAATCAAACTAAAATGTTATCCCTTCCCTATATAATGCTCAAGTTGGCCAAGGCTTAGTCATTTCGGACGGCCGTGTCCCTTGCCCGTGGCCTTGGCCCATGCCTTCGCCCTTGGCCTCGGATCGGGCATTGGGTCGGGGCTCGGATCAAGTAAAATTTTGGATCGGATTTGGATATTGCCCTTAAGTATTTGTGTCCGATTCAGATATTTCAACATAATAAATTTAAATTTTCAAAATATTTCATAAATTTATATATATATCCAAAAAATATTGCCACTTTGTTTTAATATTTTTCAAAAAACAAATTTATTTTTAATGCAAAATAAAAAATATAAATATTAAGATATTACTTATTTGAAAAAAATAAAAAAGAAATTGAACTTGGGCCTCGCCTAGGCCGTGGCCTTGCCTTGGATGGTCGTGGCCTTGCTTTGGCTCGATCTTGGCCGGCCATGGCCTTCGCCATGTGGCATTAGGAGTTATCCCACATCGAAGTGAAGGGAAAGTAATCAAAGGCTTGTGGCTCGCCCTCGGCCTTGGCCTTGCTTTGGCTCGGCCTTGGTCGACCATGGCCTTGACCGTGTGGCCTTCCCGCCTCCCTTGGAATGTTCTCCCACATTGACAGAAAACCAAAAAAATCAAAGGCTATTGCTATATAAGAGGCTGATGATGAGCAATTTATATCATACTTGGCTTTGACATTTGGCATGGCCGCCCATTACCGTGGCCTTGCCATTTGCCTTGGTAATTATAGGGGCTTTGAGGGGCATTTTCGTCATTTCACTACATGGCAAATTTGCAATTGAAAAGGAGAAAAGGCTTTGGCCTTGGCCGGCCTTGGCCTGCCTTGGCCTTGGCCGTGGCTCGGCCTTGGCCTTGGCCGTGGCTCGGCCTTGGCCTTGGCTGTGGCCTGAAGGGGATTTAATCCCACATTGGGTTGAAACAAAAAAAAAAAGCTCTCCTCCCCTATAAACGCTGAAGCTGGCCATTGGGATTTTACATTGGCCGGCCGTGGCCCTAACACATGGCCTTGGCCTTGGCCTTGGCCCATGCTTGCCCTTGGCCTCGAATTGGATCGGGGCTCGGATAGGGGCATTTTGGGTCGGATTCGGGTATGACCCTTAAAAAATCGGGTCGGATCCGGATAAAACAATTGTTACAATTTTTTTTTTAAAGCTCTAATTTGAAAAAAAAAATGACCCTCACTTTACTCTTTATCCGGATAAATCAAAATTTGTTAATTATTTTCTCTTTTAAGTGGAGACTTATTTTATTTGAAAAAAAAAACAATCTTTTGTATAAATATTAATTTATTAATTATCCTTTAATAATTATTTCATTTTTTTAGTGCAAAGTAATGAAGTCATAATTATTTTTTTTTATTATAAATCATAATAAAAAAAATCTATTTTTTTATTATTTTTTAATTTCATTTTTTCACCTAAATTAATAATTTTTTCTCTTTAACTAGATACTTCTTTCATTTGGATTTGGACAAAGAAAAATAATCCCCAATTTTAAATATAAATTTGTTAATTATCCTTTCCTATTTTTTTAATTTCTTTTCAGTGAAAATTACTTAAGTGTGAAGTAAATATTTTAATTATAAATGATATTTTAATAATATTTATAATTATATACTAAAAAAATGATTATAAAATAAAATAAATTTGATGGGGTATAGGATGATGATAAATTTATATATATATCCAAAAAATATTGCCACTTATTTTTATTATGTGTCAAATAAATTTTTTTTTATACAGAATAAAAAATATAAATAGTAATATATTATTTATTTGGAACAAATTTTTTTTAAATTGGACGTTGACTTGGGCCTTGGTTCGGCCGTGGCCTTGCCTTGGATGGCCGTGGCCTTGCTTTGCCTCGCACTTGGCCGGGCATGGCCTTGGCCATGTGGCCTTGGCCATGTGGCCTTGGGAGTTATCCCACATCGAAAAATAATAAAAAAAAAATGGGTTGCCTAGGTATATAATGGCTCATTATATACCAAGGCCATTTTTCATTCTTTTTTTTTCAATGTGGGAAATCATGCTTGGCCTTGGCCGTGGACTTGGCCTTGGTTTTATCCCACATGAAAAAAATACAATCGTTTTATTCTTGTCTTGATTATATAATGAGGCTTAAGCCAAAGGAATTTATTTGAAACAAAAAAAATTTAAATTGGACGTTGACTTGGGCCTTGGCTCGATCGTGGCCTTGCATAGGATGGCCGTGGCCTTGCTTTGGCTCGCCCGTGGCCGGACATGGCCTTCGCCATTTGGCCTTGGGAGTTGTCCCATATCAAAAAATAATCAAAAGAAAATGGGTTGCCTAGGTATATAATGGCTCATTATATACCAAGGCCATTTTTCATTCTTTTTTTTTTTCATTGTGGGAAATCATGCTTGGCCTTGGCCGTGGCACTTGGCCGTGGACTTGGCTTTGGTTTTATCCCACATGGAAAAAATACAAAAGTTTTAGGGCTAGGATGATGAGTTGAAATGATTTTGAATATGTATAAATAAAATCATTGTGTATTTACGAAGTATATATGATTATTTTTTTAAATTAATTTTGTATTTACCAAGTATATATCTATAATCTATAAATATATAATAACAAGGTTTTGGTAATAAAAGGGACTTTGAGGGGCATTTTCGTCATTTCACAGCATGGCAAAATTGCAATTATAAAGGACAAGGCCTTGGCCTTGGCCTGCCTTGGCCTTGGCCGTGGCTCGGCCTTGGCCTTGGCCTTGGCCCTTGGCCTTGGGCATGGCCTAGAGGTTTTTATCCCACATCTATTAAAAACCAAACTCAAATGCTAACCCTTCCCAATATATTCTCAAGGTGGCCTAGGGAATGTTAGTTCGGCCGGCCATGGCCCTTGACAATGGCCTTGGCCCATGCGATTGTCCCATTAAAAAAAAAAAAATTAATTTTTATTTACAAAGAATATATGATTAAATAATTTTTTTTTATCATATATAAGTAAAAAAATTAAAAATTTATTTAAGTGTGAAGTATTTTCTTAATTATAAATTATAATAATAATAATAATTTCAATAATAAAAAAAATTATACAAAAAATAAAATAAAAGTGATGGGGTATAGGATGATGAGTTGAAATGATTTTGAATATGTATAAATAAAATCATTGTGTATTTACCAAGTATATATGATTATTTTTTTCAATTAATTTTGTATTTACCAAGTATATATGATTATTTAATATAGTATACTATATTTATATATGTATATATATATATATTTGTCAAAATAAATATTTCAAAATGATAATTTTGAATTTGTCAAAATATTTCATAAATTTATATATATATCCAAAAAATATTTTCACTTATTTTTATTATTTGTCAAAAATAAATAATATTTTTATACAAAATAAAAAATATAATATTAAGATATTATTAAAAAAAAAAATAGAAATTGGACATGGGCCTTGGCCTTGGCCGTGGCTCGGCCATGGCCTTGGCCCTTGGCCTTGGGCGTGGCCTAGAGTTTTTTATCCCACATCTATTAAAAACCAAACTCAAATGCTAACTCTTCCCAATATATTCTCAAGGTGGCCTAGGGAATGTTAGTTCGGCCGTGGCCACTTGACCATGGCCTTGGCCCATGCGATTGCCCCATTAAAAAAAATAAAAAATTTTATTCTTATTTACAAAGAATATATGATTAAATAAATTTTTTATCATCATATATAAGTAAAAAATTTAAAAATTTATTTAAATGTGATGTAATTTCTTAATTATAAATTATAATAATAATAATAATAATTTCAATAATAAAAAAAATTATACAAAATAAAATAAAAGTGATGGGGTATAGGATGTTGAGTTGAAATGATTTTGAATATGTATAAATAAAAGTGATTGGCCTTTGCGTGGCTCGGCCTTGGCCAGGCCTTGGCCTTTGCATGTTCTTGAGGAGTTTATCCCACATTTAATAAAAACCAAAACTAAAATTTTATCCCTTCCCTATATTATGCTCAAGTTGGCTGAGGCTTAGTCATTTTGTAGTAGTGGCCCTTGCCCCATTTGTTCATCTTTTTAAAATTAATATTTTTATATGTTTTTACACCAAAATCATAATTTTTACCTAAAAATAAATTTTTATTAGATAATTGTACTATTCTTTTGGTATGAAGAAATCTTTTGTTTTTATTTAAAAATTTCTGTTTATCAAAAAGAAATAAAATATCATCTTTTTTTAACTATATTTCCAATCTTCACATTTTTTTACTAATTTCAATAACTTCTTTCGTATGTGATTCGTGTGTTTTATTTACTTTTTTAAATGATAAAATACTACATAATTGTATATGAAGAAATGCATATTTCTAATGATTTTTGTTTTATTCCTATTTTATTGTTTTCTAATTTTTATGTTTTGACAATCTATTCTTTAAGAAATTATTTCATAATGTATAAACGAATTAATTTTTTGATTTATTTTAGTTCAATTTTTGTATTTTGAATATACAATACAGTAATGCCCCGTGCATCGCACGGGAGTCAATCTAGTATATATAATAACAAGATCTTGGTAAATCTTTGGCCAATGAGGGGTATTTTCGTCAATTCACACGGTGACAAAAGGGAAAAATTGGGCTGAAATGATATGTGGCGAGCTATGATTGGTTGAGAATTTTTTTTTATTTTTTTAAATCTCTTCGGACACATGTCGCCCGTTTAAATAAGGGCATTTTCGTCATTTTGCTGGCGCGTGTATTACACGCGCCGACAATGGCGAGTCATTGCAGCATTTTCCTTTTTTTTTTTTTTTTTAATTTGTGCCACGTGTCACCTGCTGATTGGCTGGAGGGATTTTAAATTTAAAAAGACAATCCTATTTCTTTGACCTCAATTATTTTATAATAAATTAATTTAAAAAAAAAAAAATTTACATCAAAATTCGTAATTTTTTTTTCTCTTTAAATAGACACTTCTTTCATTTGATTTGGATACAGAAAAAAAATTCTCTTCTTTAAATATAATTTTCTTAATTATCCTTTGTTAATTTTCCTATATTTTATAATAAATTATTTTTTTTAAAAAAAATTTACACCAAAATTCATAATTTTTTTTTCTCTTTAAATAGACATTTCTTTCATTTGATTTGGATACAGAAAAAAATCCTCTTTTTTAAGATGATTAGTTGGATGGGGTAATATGGTTATTGGGGTAATATGGTTATTGGGTTTATTTTATTTCGATAGATTAAACAATTTATTTATTTTTTTTTTTTTAAAAAAATT
Source organism: Adenophora triphylla var. japonica (assembly GCA_022495995.1). NCBI lineage: Eukaryota > Viridiplantae > Streptophyta > Magnoliopsida > Asterales > Campanulaceae > Adenophora > Adenophora triphylla. The sequence goes on from JAFEMH010000793.1 coordinate 407,926, forward strand.
GAAGCATAGTAAATAAAGTATTTATAAATTTGTTGAATATCTATCCGTCTAAAAAACTTGTGTATTTGGCGCCCTTTGATTGGCTTGATGGATTTCATATTTAAAAAAAAAAAAACTATTTCTTTGACCTCAATTATTTTATAATAAATTAATTTTTAAAAAAAAATTATACACCAAATTTCATTAAAAAATTTCTCTTTAAATAGAGACTTCTTTCATTTGATTTGGACACAGAAAAAAAATTCTCTTTCTTAAATATAAATTTCTTAATTACCCATTGTTAATTTTCCTTTCTTATTTTTTAATATATTTTTAGTAAATAGTAATTAAGTGTGAAATATTTTATTTAATTATAAATGATAATAATATTAATAATTTTACTAATCTTGAAAATAAATAATATAAAATTAAATAAAACTGGTTGGGTATAGGATGATTAGTTGGATGGGGTAATATGATTATTGGGTTTATTTTATTTCGATAGATCAATATATTTATTCAATTATTTTAAAAAAATACTTTGAAGCATAGTAAATAAACTATTTATAAATTTGTTGAATATCTATCCGTCTAAAAAATTTGTGTATTTATAAAAGCGAATAACGGGAAAGATGACCATCATTTTTAAAATTTTGATTAAAGTGTAAGTCATTTCATATTGTGGCATAACTAAAAATAGTTGAAGTAAATTTGTCGTGGCATGCGGTGATAGGGTGAAAATTTGGCGCGTGTCGTATTCGCGTCGACCGAGACGCATTTACGCAGAGATATTTTCCTTTTTTTTTTGGTTGGGACACTTGGCGGCGTTCCACTGGCTTCTTGAGTTTCGAATTTTTTTCTTTTCCCATTCCTTTGACCTCAATTGTTTTATAATAAATTAATTTTTTTACACCAAAATTCATTTAAAAAAAATTCTCTATAAATAGAGGGTATTTTCATTTGATTTGGACACAGAAAAAATAACATTTTTTTTTAAATAGAAATATCTTAATTTTCCTTTCTAATTTTTCAATATCTTTTTGTGAAAAGTAATTAAGTGTGAAGTATATTTGTTTAATTATAAATGATAATAATATTAATAATTTTACTAATCATAAAAATAAAGAATATAAAATTAAATAAAAGTGGTGGGGTATAGGATGATTAGTTGGATGGGGTAATATGGTTATTGGGTTTATTTTAGTTCGATACATCATACAATTTATTTTTTAAAAAAATTAACTTTGAAGCATTGTAAATAAAGTATTAATAAATTTATAGAATTTTCTATCCGTCTCAAAAAATTGTGTATTAATAAAAACGAATATCGGCCAAGATGACCATCACTTTTAAAATTTTGATTGAAGTGTATGTCAATATTATAAGAAATAAAGATAATATAAATTGATATTTTAAAAGAGGGATAGGAAGTAGTGGGTTGGATTTGATGAGGAAGTGGAGGGTTTGAGAAATCTATATGTATATCTATATGTATATCTATATGTATATCTATATCTATGTATCTATATACTCCCTCCGTCCCGGTCGAAAAGGCACAAATTCTCTTTTTGGGTGTCCCATTTAAAAAGGCACAGTCCCAAAAAGGAAAGTTTTTATTACTATTTCACTCACTCATTCTCTCTCCTACTTTACTTTTACACTCACAACATTTTCTCTCCTAACTATTCCTCCCACTCATTCTCTCTCCTATTTAATTTTTCATACTCACAACATTTAAACTTTTTCTCTTTCCTACATCACTTTCCTTAATTTGCGTGCGAGGTTGATTTTGTGTCTTTTGGGCTGGGACGGAGGGAGTATATGAAAGGAAGTTTGTGGTAATTAAAGGGGCTTTGAGGCGCATTTTGGTCTTTTCACGCCATGTCAAACTTGCAAAAATAATGACTGAAATCACCCGTGGCAATCTGTGATTAGGTTGTTTATTTTTTTAATTTTGTTTGGTAAATTTGGACATGTGTCATCCGTGTGGTGAAGTGCGTTTTGGTCATTTCACTGGCGCGTTTACTTCACGCGCCGGTGAAATGATAAAAATTATTTAAGTGTGAAGTATTTTTTTTACACCAAAATTCATAATTTTTTTCCCATTTCTTTTACCTAAATTATTTTATAATAAATTAAATTTTTTTTTATATTTTTTTTTACACCAAAATTCATATTTTTTTTCCTCTTTGGAGACTATTTTCATTTGATTTGGACTCAGAAAAAAAAAACCATTTTTTTTTAAATATAAATTTCTTAATTATCCTTTGTTAATTATACTTTTTCATTTTTCAATATGTTTTGAGTCAAAATTATTTAAGTGTGAAGTATTTTTTTTAATTATAAATGATAATGATAATAATATTAATTTTACTAATTATAAAAATAAAGAATATAAAATAAAATAAAAGTTATGGGGTATAGGATAATGAGTTGAAATGGGTAATATGGTTATTGGGTTTATTTTAATTCGATACGTCAAACAATTTATTTATTTTATTTAAAAAAATTGAAGCATGGTAAATAAATTATTAATCACGGCGAATATAGGGAAAGATCGTCACCATTTTTAAAATTTTCATTGAAGTGCATGTCAATATTCTAAGAAATATAGATAGTATAAATTGGTATTTTAAAAGAGGGTGAGGAAGAAGTGGGTTGGGTTGGGTTTGATGAGGGAATGGAGGGTTTGGGAAATTTTTTTTCATTTAACACAATTGTTGAATATTTTTTTGGACATTTATTTAAGAAATGAGAAAATTAGTACAATAATATTTTACTCCAAAATTAGATTAGTTTCTTGGTTTAATTTTTTCATTAATTTAAAACGCATAATACAAGTGAATATAATATATTTTTAAAAATAAGTATAAAATAATTATTTATAAATCGCTATCTCTCTCTCTATATATAAAAAGACTTGCATAAGTTTTAAAATAAACGAGGACACATTTGTAGTTACTTGGTTAGGATTGAAATTCTATGGAGAGCAAAAACATTACTAACATGTGTGTCGCTAATTTAAGAAGCTTTGTACATCATGTTAAACATACACACGTGCACACACGCGAAAATATATTAGAACAAAATATCAAGTAACAAAATGAGTTATAATCTCAATTTTTATGAAATAAATTAAATTACTTTTATTAATATTTACCCAAATAAAGTGTATAAGAAATGATTTATTTTATTTCTTATTTTTTTTTGATTAAAATTATGAGAGCCGTAAATTACACGGGCCTAAAGAGGCGCGTGAATTCATTAGGTTTTTTTTTTTTTTTTTTTTTAACATTGGACATATGTGTCGTCCATCTGTGGAAAGGCAATTTCGACATTTCTCTAGGGCGTGTACTGCACGGGCCGACAACAGTGCGTGTATGTAGGTTTTTTTTTCCTTTTTTTTTTTTAAAGAATTTGACACATGTCTCCCATTGATTGGCTTGCTTAATTTCCAATTTTTTTTATCGATTTCTTTACCCTCAATTATTTTATAATAAATTAATTTTTATTTAAATTTTTTTACACCAAAATTCATAAATTCTTTCTCTTTAAATAGAGACTTCTTTCATTTGATTTGGATAGAGAAAAAAAAACTCCTCTTTTTTAAATATAAATTTCTTAATTATCCTTTGTTAATTCGTCTTTTATTTCTCTATATATTTTTTGTAAAAATTAAATAAGTGTAAAGTATTTATTTTTAATTATAAATGATAAATATAATAATAATAAAAAAAAATAATAATAATAATAATATTACTAATAATAAAAATAAAGAATATAAAATAAAATAAACGTGGTGGGGTCTAGGATGATGAGTTGGAATGGTGTTGAATTTTTATAAACAAAACGATTGCGTATTTATAAAGTATAAATGGTTATTTTATATAATAATAATATATATCTATTTAATAAGTTAGATGGTGTAATATGGTTCTTGTGCTTATATACCAAACAATTAATTTAATTTTTTTAAAAAAAAGTATTTGAAACATTGTAAATAAAGTATTAATAAATTTATCGATTTTTGTATTCGTCTCAAAATATTGTGTATTTATAAAGACGAATATCAGGGAAGATGCCCATCAGTTATAAAATTTTGATTTAATTTTATGTCAATATTAGAAGAAATAAAGATAGTATAAATCGGTATTTTAAAGAAGGGGGAGTAAGAAGTGAGTTGGATTTTATGAGGAATTGGGGGGTTTGGCCAAAAAAAATTCATTTAACGAAATTGTTAGTGTTTTTTTTTTCTTCTAACTATTAAATAAGTTAAATTGAAAATAAATATCATAATTATGTTCATAATGAGTTAATGTAAATCAATATGACATGATTTTTTAGATGTACGATCATGAGTTAATGGAAATTTTTCATTTGAAAAATAATGATATTAGTTCTTATTAGATAACTGTACTATCCTGTTGGTATGACTAAATCTTTTGTTCTTATTTCAAAATTTCTCTTCATCAAAACGAAATAAAATATCACCTTTTTTTTTACTAGATTTCTAATCTTCACATTTTTTAACTGATTTCAATAACTTATTTCGTATATGATAAACATGTTCGTCTGTTTTATTTAATTTTTTAAATTGATAAAAACTACAGAATTGTATACAGAGAAATGCATAATCCTTATGATTTATGTTTTATTTCTATTTTATTGATTTCTAATTTTTATGTACTGACAATGTAGCCTTTAAGGAAGTCTTTTATAATGTATAAGCGAATTGAGTTTTTGGTTTATTTTAGTTAAATTTTTTATTTTTTGAATATATAGTAATGCCCCGTGCATCGCACGGGAGTCAATCTAGTATATATTAAAGTGCGTGTTTATTACACATAAATTCAAGTATTTCAGTAGATAAGGTTTCGATGTAAAGTTGCATTTTGTCAGATTTCTTACCCTACACCGAGTAGTGCAGTTTTTTGTCTGATTTCGAACCCTACACCAAGTAGTGCAGTTTTTTCTTTCTTTCCGCTTTCCTCTCAATTTTTTCTTTTCTCCTAGTTGGATTTTTCTCACTATTCTTTTCTAAGTCTTAAGCTTTCATTTCATTTTTCCAACCTTAATTAAAATTTTGATTTTCTTTATATAATATATTTCAATGAATTATTTGCAATCATTGTTTTAACATTGCTATTGCATTCATTCCATTGTGTACTTTTTTATTTAATTTTCTTTTTATAATATATTTCAATGAATTATTTGCAATCATTATTTCAACATTACTATTGCATTCATTCCATTGTGTACTTTTTTATTTAGTATTAAAGACCTCAATATTTATATTTTGCAAAGAGCCCTATTAAATATTGAGACGACCCTGTCCTAACATGTTCCAAAAACTATTGTCCTTATTTTCTCTTTAATAAAGTTGATGGTGATATTTGCTTTTCCCATTTTTGCACCTTCATTTAACGATGAGAGATCACCTCCATGATTTGAAGGGACTCTAGGCTAACCCTTTTGATAGAATTACACTACTTTAAAAGCAATTAGAGGGATTGAGAAGAAGAAAGTAAAAATATAGGAGTTTACCTTGTGTTTAGAGAGTATTTGATTTAGAACGTGGTTTTAAGGTGTCTTCTCGGTCGATAAATGATTTGGACAGAGCTTCGCCTTGATTCTAGGCTTGAGCCTCGATGTTCGTCAATCAAAAAGGTTGAAGGACGAATTTGGGAGTTGTTTATGAGTGATTTGCAGGAATCTTTCAGGGAGAGAAACCAGCAAATATGTGTGTGTGTTATGTGTTTTCAATCGGGGATCGGGGTCCTCTGAAATACTGAAAGCCATCAAGTATTTATAGGGGTTTAAGAGGTAAAGGTGGATTGTGATTCCTCCCAAGGAAGCTTCCAAAACCCTAATATTATTGGATACCCGGATTTGATAAGATTTATCAAGAACAGAGTTTGAAACGGAGAAGGAAAGTGATTCTGCACATCCTGCAGAGGGGTTGTCTCGCGCGAGACACGTATGTCCCGCGCGGGACAACTAGTCAATTGACTATTTTGTCCTCTTCAGTTATTATGTTAGTCAGTTAGGTCCAAAACTAACAAGGTTAGTTAGAAACTTAACGAAACATAACGAAACTAATATGCTTTCATCAAAACACAAAAGAGAGACGAAGAGTAGTGTAATCATGTAATTATGAGTTCAGAATGGGGTGTCTACAGGCATACGATGAAATCATGCCCGGGGACTCATCATCTCTAAGGAAGTCAATGAACTATTTTCCAGTTTTCTCAGCCTTTAGAATGCACCCACCCATTTTTATTGTGGGAAATTAATTTGTGTGTAGCTTTCACTCTTGTTTACTCCTAATGATAGCCCTTTTTTTTGAATGATTTTATCAAATTTGACACAAACTTTTATCTTAATATCTTTTAATCACATTAGAGTGGCTTCATATAGTGGGTGGAACAGTTGTTTCCCTTTAGATTTGGCACCCACTGAAAGAAATCCATTATGATAAAAAGTAAGTTAACATAAGCTAACATACATTGGAAAAGTTCACAGTCCAAAGATGGGACAAGTCAGGGGAGGAATTCAAGTGACCACTTTGAGATATATAGTGCAAATTAAACTAATATGCATTTTTTTAATAATATACACTACATGAATTCAAATAACATATTACTTTTATGCCCGTGGTCCTTAATCATCTTATTCATCGAAAATAATTGAGAGCAACATTTTCCTATTGTTTTATATTCATCAAAAAGTGAGAAGCGTAGTTTTGATTGTACCACGAGACCGTGTTATTCCCAAGATAAAAACAACCCCCAATTTTACTCTTCATATCATCAGTACCCCACTCATCTTTCACTATTTCAACAAACTGGGGCTTTAGATGAGATACATAATGACAAACACTTATCTTGGATAACACTGAAGATATCCAGTTTAGGCCAAAAGAGTCTTTGTAATTGAACCTAGCCTTCGGTCAGCTGCTTACCTTTGCATGCAAGTCTCCAACCACTTGTGAGACGGGGTGTTCTGTTTGTATTCTGTTTGGGATGTATCTGAAACTTTCCATACCTGCTTCTTCTCTGTTTGAGCTGCTGGAGGATGCCTCTGTATCTGAACAACCATTAGATTTTGCTGATGTGATCACATTACGAGATACATCAGTATTTTCTGCATTCTCTATCTTCTTCTCTAGAATTTTCTGTTCAGATTCTTCATTGGCGGTCTCCAGCTCTTCAACAAAACCCGTAACATCACAAAACTTATAGCAATTGTCAGAAGTTTAAATCATTTAAAGACACAATTACCTATTTTATCAAAAACCTCACAAACTTGCTTATCAAATTTCACATGCACATCATTTTCACACAAATGACTAATGCTTATGAGAATGACCTTAAGGCCTTCTACATGGATAACATTATGGAGATTAGGTAGACCCTCAAAACTCAAGGTTCCTTTACCAATAATCTTACCTTGGGCACCACCTCCATATTTCACAATCCCTCCATTCACAGGAGAATAATCAGACAGAAATTCAGTTGTACATGTCATGTGCCTTGAGCACCCACTGTCAAAATACCAAGAGCTAGACACACTGCTGTTCAGAGGAGTGAAAACAATCTTATACTCCTCATCCTTCTTCTCAACCCACACGGAATGCTCAAAATTTTGGCGATATAAGTTGTGGTGTGAGTACATCTGGATTCTCATCTGGGAGCAGATTCACAAAGGTCATGAATCATTTGATAACAAAAAGGCCTGATATGACCTGGAGCAAAGCAGTAGTGACATGATAACTTCTTTGTTCTGGGTTTGGACTCTACCTTTTGAAAACCTTTAGATTTAGAGGTACCTTCGCCTTTTTTTTTTTTTACAAAAGTGGATTAATAGCCAAGACCAGTTTTAGTTTGACATCCCTAGTTTAAAACTTATTCATGTTTAGCTTTTTCAGTATTTAACTTTTTAAAAGTCCCGTTCGCTTTTTCAAGTTCAGTTTTGGTTTTCTCTAGTTCAATATCACGTTTGGTGAGCATGACCTCGAGTTTGGCTGTGGAATCCTTTTGGTTGTCATTTTCAATGGAAACTTTCTCAAGTTCAGATTTTAAAGAAGAAAATTCAGTTGAGAGTCTCTACCTTTTAAAGAACATCAAGTTTTTCAACACGTTTTTGCCAATCAGCGAAAAGATCAGTGTATTTTTCATGAAGTTCCTCAAAATTACCACCACATTCCTTTTCATCCTATGGTTCTTCAGATATAGACTAATTAAAACATTTTAACTCAAAGTCAAAGGATGTGATCTCCGGTGTAACTACATCTGAAGTAACATCAAAATGGTGTTCGTGATTTTGAGATGAGATTTCCATGACTGCTAGGTTTACAGTCTCATCTTCATCTTCGCTGTCACTAAGGGTCACAAATAAGCTCATCCCCCTTTTCTTCAAAGTGTTAGCACACTCACTGGCAAAGTGACCAAAGCCTTTACAGGCTCTACATTGAACATAATCATATTTTTTTTTTGAAAAACTTCTCGGCTGTTTGAAAGTATTTCTAGTATCCTCTTCAGAATTTTCAAAAGTTGATGTGTTTTTGCTTTATGATGGAAACTTGTTATCCTTTTTGTTATTTAACAATGATGTAAACCTTTTGGTGAGTAAAGCCACAGCTTCGGTTTCCAAATTAGAATTATTTATTTCTTTAGAGATTTCTACAATTTCTTTAGAAATTTTGGAGGTTTTGGAAAGAGTATCAGCAAGAGCAATACTATCATCCTTATGTTGCTGTTGAATAAACAGATTCATTTCAAACATGGTTAGAATACCCTAAAGAGTATCTAATCCCATAGTCGTGATGTCATGTGATTCTTTAACAAAAACAATTTTGATGTTAAACTTTTCAGTTACCGTTCTTAACATTTTACTTATTAACCTAGCATTTGATATAGACTCACCTAGGGAGAGACATTCATTCGATATTTCCCTCAACTTAGCTGAATAGCTTTTAATGTTTTCAATCTCATTCATCCTCAAGTTTTCAAATTTGGTCATGAGAATAATCAACCTAGTAGCCTTTATACTATCATCACCTTCACAGTGACCTTGCAAAATATTCCAAGCTATTTTTGCTACATTCTGATTAATTACTAGGCGAAACATGTGTTCATCAACATGACTTGATATAACACCTAAAGCTCTAGAATATTATAATTAACAACGGTCATTTCTGCTGTATTCCAGTCTTACTCAGGTTTAAGTTTGTAGGATTTTTCAGAGGTTTCACCCACTACGTCCTTGGTTTCAACCTTAGGAGGAGACTATGGGACAATTATGCTTAGCCACCCTCTCTCATCAGTTGCTTTGATGTAAATACGCATCTTCGCTTTGCATAAAGCATAGTTTGTACCATCTAACATAGGAGGACGATATTGACTCAATTGACCATCTATAATGACTACTCTTTCCTGGATCACACTCAGTGAAATCGAGCGTAGCTCTGATACCAATTAAAAGAAATTGTGTAGGATAGTCGGACAGATTAAAGTAATGGTGTTAGTCCTGATGTGATGACACTAAGGTTACACATAATAAATCTGCAGTGAAATAATTAAATAAACAAAATATAAAACAGGGTTTACCACTTATCTACATCAATTTGCTGTAGACAATAAAAACTTTTCTTAATAAAAACTTATAAGATTCGATTACAAAGAAGAATAAGAGAAGAAACAAAATAATCAAACACTAAAACACAAGTTCAAGGAGAACTTTGTAACGAAATAACTCTCACAAAAAACACTCAAAGATATATTCTCTCTCTTAGGAATCGCAGGAATGCACGAAGAATAAAGCTGGTTGAAGTCCTTTTTATAGGTGAGGAAGACTACAACAATTCATGTAGATCTTGAAGTAATCTTCAAGGATATCTCCTCCATCTTTTCCTATAATATAGCTCATGAAATTTTCCGGCAATAACATATATATCTCCTTCCTAAACTGTGTGAGAAGATTGACTTGGAGAATATCTTTTCCTTTATTTAAGTTCCTATCTTTGTGAGAGTATCTACAAAAAGATATATACTAAAAAGATACACTAACACTAATATAGCTAATTAGTATGTTAGTAAATAAAAATTTACAACTAGAGTAAAAAGATATTTACAAATCTTAACTAATATAAAGAAAGATACAAATCCTAAAATAAGATAAATCATCCTAGTCAAAATAGTGTGAAAAGATTCACACTTTCATATATGTTCTTGGTATGTGTAGACTTGAGTGATTGATCTTGTGTAAGAGGGAATCAGTTTTGGGACTAACGCTTTGTTGTTGATGTTAAATGCGATATTAGGTATAGTGTACTTTATAACTTGTGATTGATTCAATTTTGTTTATTTTCTTTTCAAATATCGAAATTGATTTAGTTTGTAATACTCTGATTAACTTACAATATTTATTTTTTTTGTCTATTGTCAGTCTTTCTTTTTTAATCTTATATCTCATATCACCTGACGTAAAAACATGGAAACATACAAATACTTGATGGAATACTTTGAATGAAAGAACTCTTCCTGAAAACTTAACGGGAAAAGAAAATACATTAGAAAGCAAGATAGGGTACAACTTAACAACGATTGAAGGAAACATGTTAGACAACCTTCGCAATCTCCACAGAATACTTATCAATGAAATGTTCCCATGGATTATTCGGAGATGCTTTCACATTCCTAAGGGCTTTCCAAACTGCACTATTGAATTTGAACCCACTTCCAAATGCAATTTGCCAAACACTATCTCCCTTGAACCCTTTCCTTAGCTTCCGTGTAAGCTAGCTCGAGGATGTATTCCCAAAACGGTGCAATGTCATCCGAGAAGCCTCGACATGCATTGGTAAAAGCTGCAAATTCTTTTCGAGCTCATCAATGACTGCTCTCCCACCTGCATGTATGCAAAAATTATTAGGAATATAATATCATTATATTATATTCAAGTATATATTGTTATATATTAGATTAGGAAACACAATCCTTATATTAGATTAGGAAACACAATCCTTGTATTAGATTAGAATCCTTCTCCTTCTAGGAGATTACCTCCTCATTGTAATCCTATAAATATGTATCTCTAACATCATAATCAATTGAGTCTTTCAATTCAATTCTCTCTCCCTTTATTCTAATATGGTATCAAAGCATAGATCCATAGAAGAACTTCTCCGCGAAAACCTGGCGGTAAAACCCTAAAGCCGCCCCAAACCCTCACCACCTTAGCTTCCGCCATCAACCATCAAAATCCCACCCTCCTTATCCCCAAATATCACCCTCGGAAAAACCTCCCCCCAAACCCATTAGCCGAATTCCTAGGCAAAAACCTAAACTTTTTTATTATTCAAACCCCTCTCCACCAACCTATCACCACCTCGGATGCGAGGAACCACATCTCTTCAGAAACGACACACATGTCCGGGAACACATCTTCAACTCGTCATCAAAACTCGGTTCATCTCATCACTCTCCAAGATTGGACTTATCCAAAGATCGTCCATCTTGCGGGGGCATATTAGGAATATAATATCATTATATTATATTCAAGTATATATTGTAATAAAGAGATTAGGAAACATAATCCTTGTATTAGATTAGGAAACACAATCTTAGAAACCTTCTCCTTCTAGGAGATTAATCCTTGTATTAGATTAGGAAACAAAATCTTAAAAACCTTCTCCTTCTAGGAGATTCCTCATTGTAATCCTATAAATATGTATCTCTAGCATCATAATCAATTGAGTCATTCAATACAATTCTTCTCTTCCATGTTTTGATTGACTTCGTCTAACTCTCTCCTTTATTCTAATATGGTATCAGAGCCAAGATCCATGGAAGAACTTCTCCGCGAAACCCTAGCGGCAAAATCCTAAGCCGCCTCACACCCTCACCACCTTAGCTTCCGCCATCAACCATCAAAAACCCACCCTCCTTATCCCCAAATATCACCCTCGGCAAATCCTTGGTCGAAACTCCCACACCCAATATTGCCATCATCGTTGAATATTATTTTCTCCCCCTCATAATTTCTTTTTATCTCAATGTAACGTTGAGTATTTTTTTTCTCCTCTTCAATCAACCTCCCTTTGCAAAACCCAAACCAAAGTCGTCCTTGTGACGTAAAACTCAAAACTCAAACCAAAGTCGTCCGTGTGACGTAAAACTCATAACCCAAACCAAAATTTCTCGTCGTTACGACGTAAAATAAACCCTCAAACCCAATTCTTTGTCGAAACATAAAATCGTCATTGAGACGTAGTCGATGAGACACAAAGTCGTCCTTGAGACGTAAAACAAAACCCAAAACCAAAGTCATCCGTGTGACGTAAAACTCATAACCCAAACCAAAGTCGTCAGTGTGACGTAAAACTCATAACCCAAACCAAAGTCGTCCGTGTGCGTGCAAATTAGCACGGCCGTGCAAACTTAGTCGTAGCTTCAGCAACAACAAAATCTTCCGCAACATCAACGTCTTCGGCAACAACAAGTCTTCGTGTAATTATGTCCAAGATTGGACTTTCCTATCGGCCGTCCATCTTGCGGGAGAATATTAGGAATATAATATCATTATATTATATTCAAGTATATATTGTTATATATTAGATTAGAAAACACAATCCTTACATTAGATTAGGAAACCCAATCCTTGTATTAGATTAGGAAACACAATCCTTGTATTAGATTAGAATCCTTCTCCTTTTAGAAGATTACCTCCTCATTGTAATCCTATAAATATGTATCTCTAACATCATAATCAATTGAGTCATTCAATACAATTCATCTCTTCCATGTTTTGATTGACTTCGTGTAATCCTCATTATTCTAATAGAAATGATTCAAAGCAAGCTTAAAATCAGGCATGTAAAGCTTTATTTTGGACCCAAACCACTTTCTCCTAGCATAAGTGAGCTCCCTTGGGAACAGGAGTATAAGGGGTGCTGCCACCCTGACTACCTCGGGCATATCCCGCGATTTACCTCTGCCAGCCACCGAGGGCCTAGGGCCGGTGGTCCAGGATTAGTCCGGCGAAGCTGGGAACCTGGGTATCAAAAAAAAAGTGATAAAGAAAAAGAGTTGTTCGCTGAATGGGAGCACGAGTGGGCCCAAGGCCGCAATGTTTGTCTCGAGGGCCTTAGCAGCCATTGTCATCAGATTCTTAGATAACGAGACACCGATTATACCCTCTTAGTCCTGCTCTTGGAACACACATTTATACGCGTCATCATTTGCAACCAGGTTTGTTCTGACAATATGAAGAAGCAGGTACTTGGCCATGCCCTTGTCTGAACACTTGTTGGATAGTACGACAGCTGAAGCACCCATTCGGAACAAGGAACAATTAACAATCATTGCAGAAAGCGAAGGAGTTGGATTGAACAAGGAACAATTAACAACAAGTACTTCAATTTCCCTAGGACTCACGTTTGCGGACTTGAACAAGTTTTCAAGTGCACCAAACATGACCTGTTCAGCCTCCTCTCGGGCTAAAGCCAATGTTGGCTTAAAAGGAATGTTAAAGAAACTCTGGCAAACAAGTCTCCTCACCTAAGCCGGAGCGCTCAAGTATCTTGCGTTGGAAGTCAATGGAGCCTTCAAGTTTACTGAGTTTTATTCCCATTTCAAGCTTGATTTGGAGATGTTCCGGAGCCTTGTAAGTGGCATGGTCCACAGGGTACATGGGTCCTGATCGCGACATGACATAGGCAGTGAATACCACTACGAGCATGGTGAAGAAGACGAATAGGCCAACAACGGAGACGTTGTTGGGGATATGATGGTGGTATAGAAGGAAAATTTCATTGTAAAAGTTGATGACGTGGTGCACTACCAGAAACTGGTGTTTTAGCGACGGAAGCATTCCGTCGCTATTTAGCGACAGAAATTATGCTTTAGCGACGGAATAAATTTGGCGCCAAATTTACTGATGGAATTAAATTCCACCGCTGAATTCCGTCGCTAAAAACGAATATTCGACGAATATTCGTTTTAGCGACGGAATTTCAGCGGCGGAATTTAATTCCGTCGCTAAATAAAATATCAGCGACGGAATTATTCCGTCGCTGATAATTTATTTATTTTTTAATTTTTTTTAAGTTATCAGCGACAGAATTATTCCGTCGCTGATAATTTATTTTTTTTAAAAAAAAATTAGATTATCAGCGACAGAATAATTCCGTCGCTGATAATTTATTTATTTTTTATTTTTTTTAAATTATCAGCGACGGAATTATTCCGTTGCTGATAATCTATTTTTTTTTTTAAAAAATAAATTATCAGCGACGGAATAATTCCGTTGCTGATAACTTTAAAAAAAAAAGATTATCAGCGACGGAATAATTCCGTCGCTGAATTTTTTTTATATTTTTTATAACTTTTTCAAAAAAAAATTCACTAATTAACAAAGGCTAAAATATTATTTTCTAGTTAATAAAAAATTTAAAAAAAATTAAAAAATAAATATAGGGTAGTCCGTCCCTCTTTTGACTTTTCTTCTATATACTTTCATTTGTTTAGTTTTTTTTCTATCTTTTTTTGTATAACTTTTTCTAAAAAAACCACTAATTAACAAATGCTAAAATATTATTTTCTAGTCAATAAAAAAATTTTAAAAATTAAAAAATAAATATAGGGTAGTCCGTCCCTCTTTTGACTTTTCTTCTATATACTTTCATTTGTTTAGTTTTTTTCTATCTTTTTTTGTATAACTTTTTCTAAAAAAAACCACTAATTAACAAAGACTAAAATATTATTTTTTAGTCAATAAAAAATTTTAAAAAAATTAAAAAATAAATTTAGGGTAGTCCGTCCCTCTTTTGACTTTTCTTTTATATACTTTCATTTGTTTAGTTTTTTTTTTTCTATCTTTTTTTGTATAACCTTTTCTAAAAAAAACCACTAATTAACAAAGGATAAAATATTATTTTATAGTCAATAAAAATTTTTAAAAAAATTAAAAAATGAATATAGGGTAGTCCGTCTCTCTTTTGACTTTTCTTCTATATACTTTCATTTGTTTAGTTTTTTTTTCTATCTTTTTTTGTATAGCTTTTTCTAAAACAAAAACACTAATTAAAAAAGGCTAAAATATTATTTTCTAGTCAATAAAAAATTTTAAAAAAATTAAAAAATAAATATAGGGTAGTCCTTCCTTTTTTGACTTTTCTTCTATATACTTTCATTTGTTTAGTTTTTTTTTTTCTATCTTTTTTTGTATAACTTTTTCTAAAAAAAACCACTAATTAACAAAGGCTAAAATATTATTTTCTAGTCAATAAAAATTTTTAACCTCCCCCTCTCTTCTAATTGGTTGTTTTTATATCACGCGGATTATAGAAACTTTACTCACAGCCGTAGATAGACCATTATCCAACGGTTCTACACATCTCAAAAACTTTAACCTCCCCCTCTCTCTCTCAATAAAACAAACCCCCCTCTCTCTCTCTCTCAATAAAACACACACACACTAAGTTCTCTCTCTTCCATTTCTCTCACCTCACCCCAAGCTCCCCCACCGTCTCCCTCCTATTCACCTCCCCCCCCGCCACGCCTCACCCTCTCCTTCTACCACCACTCTTCCATTTCGTCGCCTCACCTTCACCAGCCTCCTCCACCGCCATTGACGTCGCCGCCGACACCACCACTGCCCCCTCATCGCCGGTTTCTGAGACGGAGAAGAAGCAGAAGTCGCCGGAGTTGCAAGAATGGCGGTGGGTATGTCGTCACAAAGGAGTTGGGGATATTTTCTCCATTGAATAGAGTGCTCGTTGATTTGGATTTGAGTGCAGGAGTCCTCATAGCAAAAGAATTGCAATTCCTTTTCTTCTTTATACTACTATTCTTTTAATTTAAAATCCTTCAGGCTTCTTATGTCTTTTAAGTGAGTACTCAAGGTGCAACATTTAATTTCAATTTCATAACCATGAGTACGTATGAAAGCTATTATGTATCTTGGATTTCCTTAATTTAAGTTCTACTAAGAATGCGTTTCCTCTTAAAAAAAGTGATTTCTTGCCGTTGATTTTTCATTTCAGAAGTCTAATGACAAAGGGCAAACCCCGGTGCGCCAAGCGCTCCCCGCCAAGCGGGGGTTGGGAGAGGAAACCATTTGCTAGAGCCTTCCCCTGACAATTGCCAAGAGGCTGTTCGCCAAGGTTCGAACCCGTGACCTTATGGTCACCAAAGGAGCAACTTAACCGTTGCGCCAAGGCTCGCCCTCCAGAAGTCTAATGACAATTTTTGAAATAAATTTTACATGGGTAATAGTAATATTTCCTGGTCTCAAAATGAATTTTCAACTTTTTTAAAAAAAAAATTGCTCAAATTTGATCAATAAGTAATTTTTGATTTTTATTTTTTTGTTGGGATGGAGGTAGTAAACTTCAAATAATTATTTATGCGTTTGATTTTTCTTTATGGGATCATTCTTTATGCGTTTGATTTTTCTTTCGCTTGACTGAATGAATAATTAACATCTCTTGCATTATCACATCTGATTGTAAGTAACTGGACAAGAGTCCATTTTAACATGCTTGATTTTTTTTGTAAATTCCATGGAGATGTTATATAAGTAGCTCAACCAGGATTGGTAATAACAAGGAAGGAAGACTGAATTGTTGTTTTGGGATGAAGACGGAGATGAAAAAGGGGATGAAATTAATTTTGACATTTTTGTTTTTTTTATTTATTAAATTATTAGCGACGGAATATTCCGCCGGTAAAATAAAAATTAAATTAAAATAAATTAAATCAGCGGCGGAATATTTCGTCGCTGAAATAAAAATTAAATTAAAATAAATTAAATCAGCGGCGGAATATTCCGTCGCTGAAATAAAAATTTAATTAAAATAAATTAAATCAGCGACGGAATATTTCGCCGCTAAAATTAAAATTAAATTAAAATAAATTAAATCAGCGACGGAATATTCCGCCGCTAAAATAAAAATTAAATTAAAATAAATTAAATCAGCGACGGAATAAATTAAATCAGCGACGGAATATTTCGTCTCTGAAATAAAAATTAAATAAAAATAAATTAAATCAGCGGCGGAATATTCCGTCGCTGAAATAAAAATTTAATTAAAATTAATTAATACAGCGGCGGAAAATTTCGCCGCTGATTAAATTTATTTTAATTTAATTTTTATTTCAGCGACGGAATATTCCGCCGCTGAAATAAAAATTAATTAAATTAAATTATTTCAGCGGCGGAAATTTTCGTCGCTGAGTTAATTCATTTTAATTAAATTTTTATTTCAGCGGCGGAAATTTCGGTCGCTGAAATAAAAATTAAATTAAATTAAATTAATTCAGCGACGGAAATTTCCGTCGCTAATATCAAAAATCAGCGACGGAATATTAATTCCGTCGGTAAAACCAAAATTATACCGACGGAATTTGAGCCGTCGAAGATCAGCGGCGGGACAATAACGGCGGACCACCGACGAAATTTTTCCGTCGCTGTTTAATTTTAGCGACGGAAATTTCCGTCGCTAAAACCTGTTTTTTCTGGTAGTGGTGTTGGTAGTATAGATGGGGAATTTCATTGTAGATTATGTTCATTTTGTAACTTTGTAAGACAAATGCGGACAGGAGTATGACCAGACACAAGGTCCGCAGTTTCCGGCTTCCGGCTTTGGTATGGATGTGGCTGCATAGTTTTTTGTAGCTTGAGGAGGAAAAGATTGTAAACAAAAGTGGGGAAGCATTTGGAGACTAGGTTGTGTTATAATGACAATGATGTGATTATAAAAAATGTCACCGAAAAATATAATGTGCCTAAGGGACAAAATGGACATAATAAATATGTGGAAAATGTATAGCATTACGGGGATAAAATGATCATTATATGGATCCTAAAATATTGTGATATGTATGGCTTCCCAAATTGACCAAATGGGCCAAGCGGACAAATGACAAATGACAAATGGGCCAACTGGGCCGAATGGGCCAAATGGGCTAAAAGCCCATCCACCTTGCCATAAAAAGAAGGCAAGCTTCCAGAATCAAGGCAGACACTACCGGGTTCTCTCACTCTCTCCTTCTTCCTCCCCAAACCCACATTTTCTCTCTCTATATCTCTCTAAATGTTCAACATTTATATACACAAAGAATTGGTTAATGATTTTTACACCGGAGGATTTTGGGGGGAAAGACCCCCCACCCCTAACGGTGTATTGTTTTGTCGGATGTTCCGGAGATTTGGTGCCATGGACAGCCATTGACGTCATCAAGCTTGGACATCCATGGTGAGCGCGATTTTTGTAGCATCAGACACATATACATAGTTGCCGATCCATAGGTTGTCCAAATAGTTGCCAACCTGGATGAAACCACTTCCATTTGTTACTTTTAGGCAAAGGAGAGGGCACCAGACCATTTCCTGGATTTACTGTCAGTTATAGTAGTTTGTACTACATAGTTGAGAAATGGATCAGTTGGAGTGAAGTTTAATTCATCTCTTTTGTTTTTATGTCATCTTCTTAATTAGCAGGTCTTAAGTTTCCGAGTTCTTTATGAAGAATTCGATCAAATCTTGAGGTGCTTGATTATTATTGCTCCATCCCAAAATGAATGTCCATTCTTGCTCTTGATCAAGATTAAAAACGAACATTCAGTGAGACGAATGTAGTATACGGAAGGGAAGACGGTGATTCTATCTCAAAAAAAAAAAAAGAACGCATCTCTTATATATGGCCTCATAATCTCTCCAGTTTCCCTTCGTTCATTTCTTATGACTTGGTTGATGTTAGGGTTAGTGCCTGTCGTAGTGGGGATGAAGGTGGGGTTGATTTTTATTTTTGACCACCTTTTAGTTTACCATTTTTCAGAACACCCCCCAAGTAAATTTGTTTTAACATGAACTTGATATTCTCATTTTGCCATTGACAATTATGTGATGTGAAATGCACATAACTATTTAATGACCAAAGTTAACGGCTGTTAGTGACAGGTTAAAATGTACAAAAAATTATGTGTTGAAATCAACACCGACTCAATTGTCGGGAACTATTCGGAAGCTTCTTCGTTGTTCCGGTCAATGTACTCTGCTCTTGAAGAATATGGAAATTACTCCTGCAAATTGAAGGTTCTAGGCCATCGCCTTGATGAAGCTTCTAGACTAAGTCATGAAGTGACTATGAAGGAATAATCTGGAGAAAGGGTGAAGTATCATTAATCGACCTAGAAAAAAGTATAAAGAGAGTTGAAGTGTTTTGTGTCGTGTGTGTACTCAAGAGAGAAAGTAAGAGTCCAGCCATGTGGGTAAATTGAAGCCTTTTCCTTGTGGGCTATCAGGCCCGCCTTTGGACCGGTCCAACGTGAACATTTGAACAGGGCCCCAATTGTGAAGGGGGCCCAATTTTTTTTTTTTTTTTTTTTTACCTTAGACTAGTATCCCTTCTCCAGTTCTCCAGCACGCCGCGTCCTCTTCTCTCCGATCTCCTCAACTTCTCTCTCAATCGAGACGACGCTTCTCCAGTTCTCCGACAGACCGACACCAATTCTTTTCGTCTTCCTCCGGCGACGGCGAGACCCACATAAGGTCTTATTAACACCCATCACATTCATATTCAGATTACCCCATTTCATAACGAGTCTGGTAGTTTAGGGTTTCATTTTCGTTAGGGTTTAGGGTTTCAGCAACAAAATCAAAGAACCAAAGAAGAACAAATGTGGTTCTCAAGTACGTCTCTCTTTCCCTCCTTTCGTTTTACCTTAATTACTCCTCCCATTTTGTATAATCTGTGTATCTATTATTGTTTTTGTCCCCTGTTGTCCATTTTTCATGAATTATTCGATATGAAGTTTCTAATCTCGCTCAAACGTGGAACTTTCTCTAGTTTTGCCGTAAATTTTGAGCTGACGTGAGAAGAAATTCTATCGCAAAAAATTAAGTAATTGATGTCTTGATAAATTTGATGGAAGCCTAAATTTTTTGACATATTTTGAGATATTGGAACTGTGGATATAGCCTTAAAAATTAAGTAATTGATGCCTGTCAATTTATAATTCGGGATGGGGTAGTTTGGGTGTGTGACATTTGGTTAGAATTGAGGGCTGAACTACGGTTGCATTTTTTAGAGTTGCTATTGTAATGACTCTTGTAGTGGTTTCTATGCCTTTTATAAGAAATCTTAATTGGGAGATTTTGAATGATAATGTAAAAGGATTGACCCTTAAATCTTTGTCGACTACTCGTTGGGAGAGTCGTGTTGATAGTGTTAAAGCTATTAGATATCAAGTTTCCGATATAAGAGAAGCATTACTTCAAGTAAGCGAAAGTGATAATGATTCAAAAATAAGAAGTGAAGCTAATTTTTATTTTTATTGTAGAAGTGAAATTTAATATTAAAAAAAGGCCCATTTTCTTTGTTTGCACCGGGGCCTCAAAATCTTAGGGGCGGCCCTGTGGGCTATTATTTAGTGTGGTGGTCTTATATTAGTGTGTGCATTAAGCACTTGTACATTGTCCTTGTGTAAGTATTACTAAGTAATAATAATAGTGTTCATTATTATTACTTGTGATTCACCAATTCGGGTACGAATATTCAACATTATGATGTAGCGCAGGAGAGTATTGAAGATGTTGGATCAGATTCTCATGAGGATGCAAGAGACGAAGACAATTCAGAAGCTAAGGCTGAGGCGGCCGCACCATTTTTTTCCAGGCGTGTGCCTCAAGTTGGATCGAAGGAGGATGGCATTCGGTGATCGAGGCGGCCGCCCCATGAGGCTCCATGCGCCCGCCTCAAGGTGGAGTCATGACGGGAGAAGACACGGCAAGCCAGGCCCCCGCCTGGCGTTGTTTTGGTGATTTACGTATTTGCGTTTTTTTATGTTCGTGCAATGAGTATTTGTTTTTCAAACATGGGTATTTTAGTCCTTTGCTTTATTATTTGTTGCTTAGGGTTTTAGAAGTATTTAAACAACTTTGGTATTTTGTTTAGGCACGTTATTTTTGATTAATTAATTTTAGAATTGCTTGAGCATTCTTTTGGGGTTAAACCCTAGCAGCCATTGTAGGCTGAGTTTGAAGGTGGATTCTTTCTGTTTTGTTGAGGTTTTCCATTAGTTGGTTAATCTCTTGTTTGTGTTCCGCTGCGTTTACATCACATTATGTGGACACAAAGTGTAAAATAAAGCTTTAAGGTGTAACATGACAAAAATAAGGAACCTTTGGTACAATTTTCCCTTTACTAAGGGCTTGTTTGGTAACCATTTCATTTCCAAAAAAATTGCTTGTGTTTCTAATTTTTGTTCAAAATTAAGAAATGGAATGCGTTTGGCAACTATTCCATTTTTAAAGCTGCTGAAAACGTTTCTTACTTTACCTCATTTTCTAGAAATGAAAGAAATTTGCTTCACACGGAATGAAAACGTTTTCTGCGGAGGTTTCAAGTTATTAAATGGATCCCGGGTCGAAAACGTTAACATTTGAACTTTTTTTTTTCACCCATTCATCATTTTCCATAAAACCCAGTACAGGTCTCCTTCCAGTGGGCTTCTCAAGGCGGCTATGGTGTCACTTGAACAAGGTAATGGATAACCAAAAGCAAGATCTGAATTTTAATAAAATCAATTGATCTTGCTCATTGGATCTGAATTGATGCATTTGAGCAACCAGTTTGATTGACTGGTAATTTCAAATGATGTAGTTACAATTGGGTCGTGGTTAAAATATACTACTTTTGTCCTAAAATGAATGACAAAAAAAAAAAAAATTAATTCAAATTTGATATTTTTTTTATTATTCATTTTGGGACAGAGTGAGCATTTAATTTTTAAACCATAAACAACTTAAAGGGTAGTGAAAGGGTAGTGAGGACTATGAATTGTTAATTTACTTTGTTTTTTATTGATTTGATTAAATTGTTGAAAATGTACTTTTGTATAACCATTTATGCTAAGTCAGGTTTGTGGAAATTCATGAGATCATTAAGGAGGGGATGAACAAGGAAAGCAGGGAAAATATTTTGAGCAAAATTATGAAATAAAAATGTTTGTCAAACACATTATGTTTTCCAATTTTTTTTGTGGGTAAGAAATAGAAATATATGGAATAAGAAACATGTTTCCCTTTCTAGTTACAGTATAGAAACAAAACTGGTTACCAAACGCCACCTAAGTGATCAAAATTTAGACAGTTATTCCCTTCTCAATCTGTTAAATTGCTCTCAGATCTGCCTTGGTACATTATAAGGTTTCTTGAAGCTATTGGTTTGGTGGCCACCCATGTAAAGTTGCCTACACAAGCTCAGAAGCAAAGAATGGCCTTCAAGTGAGATGCTGCATGTCTCTTGTATTGACTTCATGCGCTTAAAACATCTCTGCTTTTGTTGTTTTTGGAATTGGAAATGTCGGCAATTTCGGATTGCTCCTGCTCATCGCCTTCCTCCCACACACAGTTCGGCCTCAATCACTATGTGTAACACAAATAAACCTTTGCTTTTTGTGTTGCAATTTTTTATTTCACCATCTCACTGTCATGTAAATAGGCTTTGTGTATTGTTGAGTGGTGCCTGTTTACTATTTTGGCTTTTATGGTTCTTGAATCTTTCAATATTTTAATGCTCAACAATTGTTTGATGTATTTCTCCAGTGAAACTAAGACACTGCATTCCAGGCATCCATTTGATTTAAGTCGATTTCTCGGGACTTAATAACAACAGTTGGGTCGGTTAAGTCAAGAAAGTTGTTAACTATGTAGAGGATTTGGCTTAGAATTTCTCATGTCACTTTGTTTTTCAATATTGGACACTCGTATCTCGGGACGAAATCTTTTGAAAAATGGATGGTTATTTCGGGATGGATAAAGTATTAAAGTTATATAATTGTATATTGTCTAGAAATTTATGCTACACTATTTTCAGAAGCACGGCCGGGTGGTCGGCGTAACAATAATGGTCGGCAGCCCCGAAAAGTGATATTTATAAGAACATGTTCTACACTCCCATTATCACGTCATAGATCTGTCATTTCTGCTGGCTTAGGCCTTAATCTTTGGTAACAATACACTAGCTTTATGCTTCTGCGTGTTAGCTTTATTCATACCTATGTTTCTAAGCTTATGTAGAAAGAGGAAAACGTAACTTCAGGAGCACAAATAAGGAAGGAGTCCTTTTAGGGGAGTAAACTTCAACTATGAAAAATTAATTCACGAGTTCAAGTATCCAGAGGAGACTAATCCAAAAGGGATTAAATGTGCATACTATTCGTGTATTTTAGTGTGTCCTTAAAATAATCTTGCTAATTATAAGTTTTTACGTGCTAAAAAGATCCTTAAGAATGATCTTCTGTTTATTTTAAGGCCATGATAAACAACAAACTATTACAGGTGTAATTCCTATGAACCTCCCAACATATATTCGGGAACGATCCGTTAACAAAATTTTATTACATAAATTAATGTTGTTTACCTAGAAAAAAAGTACACGGTAGCTTTAACTTAAAATAATGGCGCCTTCGATCATATTTATGTCCCTAGAACAATAGCATCTTATTCTGCAATATTTTTCGTAGTAAAAAGTCCGAACAATAGCATCTTACAGCTAGGATGATGTAGGAGGAACCGAGGAAGGAATCTGCATCAAGGAAGAAGGATATTTGACGAAGTCAAATATATCAATTATTTTTGTATTTTAATTACTATCTTAGGACTTAATTTATTTTAGTTTATATTTTGTTTCTTATTTTCGTCATTAATTTTAATAGGTTGATTAGAGATGATTTTAGAGTAGATTTTGAGAAGATTTACTAGTTTTTGAGTCCTATTTAGTTACCATATAGGTTAGGAGTAATTCTAGAAGGTTTAAGATTGTTTTTCAAGTTTTATGGCGGCACTATAAAATAGGCCTAGTGGTGTAATCCGAAAATCAGTTTTTTGAATGATAATTTGAAGAGTTTTCTCTTTATTTTCTGATGGATTCCAGTTAATTTCTGGTGGATTTCAGTTTATTGTGTTCTAGGGTTCTTCGCTTGAGAACTC
Source organism: Adenophora triphylla var. japonica (assembly GCA_022495995.1). Classification (NCBI taxonomy): domain Eukaryota; kingdom Viridiplantae; phylum Streptophyta; class Magnoliopsida; order Asterales; family Campanulaceae; genus Adenophora; species Adenophora triphylla. Next base: position 431,902 of record JAFEMH010000793.1, read on the forward strand.
TTGTGTTTAGTGCGCTAAACACGAATCTATCATGCTTCCGTGCTGCGTCAGAGGACCCAACTCAGTGATTACCTAAGTTAGACGTGTCCATTTTATAAACCGAACCGGTCAATCGGGAGGTTGAAAACCGGTCAAAACCGGTCAAAACCGGTCAACGGCGGTTAACCGGAACCGGCTAACCGTAACCGGTTATTGGCCGATTCGGTTAAGGTTGAGATTTTTGAAAAACAGGTCAACCGCCTAACAACCGCCGTTTTGACTTGCTCTACGAGTCATATGAGTTGCTCTACCGAGCAGAACCTTCCGCTTGTTATTAACAAACCGAAGGTTCTGCTTCGCCGAGTCATATGAGGTGCTCGGCCGAGCATAACGCCAGAACATGTTCCAACGGCTACTTTTTCAAAAACTAGCCGTTATTTTTAAAAACTATCCGTTAATTTTGTTATCAAGCGCTCAAAAATTAAAAAAATGTTTTTTGCCTAATTTACTAACTATAAATATCACCCTCCTCCTCCCATTTTATTTCCACCTTATTTCTCTCTACTCTTTCTCTTCTACTCTCAAATATTCACATATACTCTAACCCTCATCCAATTTTCGCTAAATATTGTTCCATTTTCGCTAGTTTTCTAACGAAATTAGTGCTTTTCTCCATTTTCATCCATTTTTAAGCTCCGTTTTGTTTCCAAACTTCATTTTCTCTTATACAAATGGCTGCAAATCAAAGAAGAAGCAATTTAGGCAAGCCCGTTGTTGATTCTTCCTCCCAACGATGATTTTGATCATCAAAATCCAAATATTCAACAAAATGAGGAAGAAGAACAAGTTGAAATTGAAAGTGGTAATGCTAGGAGGGGTAGGGGCAGCCGAGCGAGGGGTCGAGGAGGTGGTCGGGGTCGGGGTCCTCGGGGACAACGACAAGAAAGAGAGCCACAATCCGATACCTTCGCCATCCATTTCAAAGAAAAGAAAAATTACCGCCGAGGATGATTATAATTTTCGAGCATGTTGCAACTATTGTAATGCGACTTACGCATGGAAAAGAGGTGGAGGGCATGGGACGCTCAACGGGCATTTGGCGGCAAAACATCCCGAGAAACTTGGCATTTCCGCTTCGCAAACTCAATTACAATTTCAACGTAGTTCGGGTTCGGGTGCACAAGGTTCGTCTTCCCCTTCTTCCGTCCTTTTTAAATTTGACAAGTGGGTTTATAGGGATGAACTAGCCAAATTTATTTGCGTTAAAGGCCTTCCTTTTAATTTTGCGGATTGTGATTTTTATGAAAATTTTGCTCGCCTTTCTTTGAACCCCGCCGCCACGAGAGTACCACGTACGAATCTCGTACGTGATATTACTAGAGTGGTTGAAAGATATAAAAAAGATTTAATTGGTGTTTTATCAAAATTAGAAAATAAAGTTTCAATTTGTGCCGATGGTTGGAGTGATCATTGGCAAAGAAATATTTATTTGAGCGTTACTTGCCATTGGATAGATAATTCATGGAAAATCCAAAAAAGATTAATTGCTTACAAAGATTTTGAGCCACCGCATTCCGCGGAAAATATTTGTGCGAAATTGCTTGAAATTTTTCTTGAATATGGTATTTTAAATAAAATATTTACTATTTCATTTGACAACGCAAGTGCTAATACGGCTAGTTTGCCCGATTTAATTACCGTTTGTCAACCCTCACTTGGGGGTAAGTTTTTTCATATTAGATGTTTATGTCATATAATTAATTTATGTGTTAGAGATGGTTTAGATGCATTAGAAACTTATGTTAAGCCAATTAGACGAGCTCTTCAATTTATTTCAAAAAAAAATTCTAATACAAAAAAGTGGATAAAGTTTTTAAGAAGTAAAAGTGTGCCGGACAAATATTTTACTTACGATGTTCCAACTAGGTGGAATTCCACCTATAAAATGTTAAGCGATGGTTTTGCTTATAAAGATCTCCTAACGCAATTTTTTATGTCGGCTGGCTATCATGAACCTCTATTTACTCATCATTGGAATGCATGCATTAATTTATGTGAATTGTTAAAGATTTTTAATACCGCTTACTTTGGCTTTTTCGGAGTTTATTATCCAACTTCCGTTTTGGTGCTAGAGCATTGTATTGCAATTGTTACTATTTTTGACAATTTAAAAGATTGCCCTATTTTAAACCAATGCATTTTTAACATGAGACAAAAGTGGCTTAAATATTTTGACACTATTCCGTCTCTTTTCTTGGTTGTAAAGTTATTAGATCCCCGAGTTAAATTAGATGATTTAGAGTCCATTATAACTTATTATTATATGAAATTATATCCCGATGGTGACGGTATTTATGAACTTCCGTCAAATATTGTTAATGACACAAAAATGATTTGATTAACCTTTTTAATGAGTATAATGTCTTATATGGAAACACTTTTCAAAGGCAACAACATGAAGATGATTCCTCTACTCTCCAACCAAGTTTTACTAGTGGGGATCCATATAGTTTTATTACAAATTTGTATAGTAAAAAATATGGTCCTTCTCGAGGTTCATCTTCATCATCATCAAACCTTCCCGTGGAGTTAGAAACCTATTTCACTACAAACTTTGAATTAAATCAAGATCCAAATTCAAATGAGTTTGATGTTTTACAATGGTGGTCAAGAAGGAAAGACATTTATCCTATACTTTCCATAGTTGCTAAAGAAGTATTAGCCTCTCCCGCTTCAACGGTGGCGGTTGAATCGGCATTTAGCGTTGGTGGAAATGTTTTGGATGAAAGACGTTCTCAACTAACAAGTGAAAACTTGGAACATCAACTTTTACTTGGCGATTGGGTTAGAGCGGAAAAAGGCAACAAGACATGCCTTATGATGAGGATCTATTGGATCCAAGATATCAATACGATGTCGAGGACTCCACGGAAAGTAGTGATGAATGAATGATGTTTTAGATTAATTTTTATTTTAATTAGATTAGTTTAGACTTTAGATTAGATTTATTTTTAATTAATTGTAATAGTTAGGTTGAGGTAAAGGCTCATAAATGTCCCCCCTTATTTATAAAAGGGTAAGGTTGGTTGTCCCCCTCTTTGTAATTTTATTTTGATTAATAAAATTTAAGGGTACCGTCCCTTTTTTCTTTTATATACTTGTTTCTTTTAAAAAAGTTAAGTTTTCTTTCTTTCAAAATTCATAGCTTTTTTTATAAACCTTTTTTCAAAAAATGTATATAGATAACTTAAGTTTAAAATAGTCTTATTTATCCAAAAAAAATTGAAAAAAATTAAAAGTTAACTTTTTTCAAAAAACCGTTAACTTTCATTTCTTTAAAAATTCATAACTTTTTTTATAAACCTTTTTGTAAAAAATGTATGTAGTAAACTTAATTTTAAAATAGTCTTATCTATCCAAAAAAAAATTGAAAAAAAATAAAAGTTAACTTTTTTCAAAAAACCGTTAAAAAAATTAACTGAAAAATGATATGCTCGGCCGAGCAACACCAAAGACTCGGCCGAGCAACCCTCAACCCCTAAACCCTAAAAGGGTTGCTCGGCCGAGCAGTACCAAAGACTCGGCCGAGCAACCCTCAAAACCCTAAACCCTAAAAGGGTTGCTCGGCCGAGCAACACCAAAGACTCGGCCGAGCATATCCAAACCGTCAAACCGGAGGTTAACCGGATAACCGTTAAAACCGTGAACCGCCTAAACCGTAACCGGTTGAGCCGGTTAGGCGGTTCGGTTCCGGTTGGGAATTTGAAGGTTTGAAACCGCCGATTTTCAACCGGCTAACCGTCGGTTTGTTCAACCGGCCACGTCTAACCTAAGTGGCACTTATATAGAATTAGGTCTCTGGTATATGAGATTATGTAGCCACTAGCCACTGTGGTTTAGACATTAGATCCTGTTTTGTGGGTCAAGATTGAATTCTTTTGAGAACTCTTAATTATTCATGTTCTTGAGCTTGTGTAAACCCTTGGGATTACTTGACTTAATAAGCTTCAGTAACTTGAGGATTAAAAGAGCTTCTTCCATTTTCTCTAGGTTTCTTTTCTTTCTAAAACCTCTAATTTGAAGGTAATGCGATATCAGTCTCCAAAACAAAGTAATTACCTAGCTACTAACTTCTGTCCTATTGCACAAACAAGAGTATCAGTACTCAAATTAACAGTGAGGTACAATATATATATATATATATATATATATACTCCCTCCTGTCCCTCACATTTGAAACTTCACTTTTTACCCAAATGGGTGTCTCATTTAAATTAAGCTTCACCATTCCTGATATGACAAAAGTTTATTATTATTATACTATACATACCCCACTTATCATACTCACACATTTAAATTATGGGTCCCACTTATCCAACTCACTAATTCCTCTCACAACCCTATTCCCACTTGCAATGCTTTTGAATATAAATAATGCTTCCGTAGTTTTTGTGTCCAAAATAATGGTGAAGCTTCAAATGAGACGGATGGAATATATTTTTTTGTACTATTGGACATAAGGGGACAGAGCAGGTTGTTCTCCCTCTCTCTTTCCTTCTCGATTTAGCAGTGAGATAGCGGTCGTAGTTATCTCTTGGGCATGCTCTTTCTTTGTGGTCCTTCTATCTGCATAAGAGTTTTCTGTTTCTGCAAGTCGGGAAGGATTTCAGTGGCTAGACTGCAAGTGCAGAAGGACAACTGAGATCTTCCAATAGCACAATGATGGGCTTAGCACCCTTTTCAGCTTGGCCATGGGAAACATAGGTAACTTCAAGGTTTAAATCTCTCTCATTAATCTGTGCTGTCAAATAATTAATCTTTTCATAATAATTTTCTTGTTGCTGCAGTATTTGCTATATGGGCCTTTTCTTGTGAAACTCTTACATTCAAGATTTCAAGAAGATGGTTCTCTCCATTGGTGTTTCCACATTCTCAGCATATCTTTTCTTCGATGCCTCATGCATCAGTGTTGGATCTCTTACAGTAACATGCTTTTTCTCACCTGGAATCGCCGCATTCTACCACAAGGTGTTGATTTTATGCAGATTGACAAAGAAAGGCACTGGTATTTATCTTTTCATACGCTATGATATTGTTTAATTTTTCAAACATTATAATCTGATTTGATTATTGCATTTGGGCAGGGATAATTTCATAATACTACAAGCATTGATTAGTTCAATGTGTTGGGATGTGGAGTCAAAACCATGGATAAAAGAATTTGAACCGCGGTCGGAGGAGTTGGTGAGATCAAGGAGGATTCTTCGGCAGCAGATTTGTTTCCTATTTTGATTAGATCTCCTCTTGCATTGGTGATTCCTTTTGGTAGTAATATTTGGAAGGACTTGTGAAGAAAGAAGATTACTTTCTTGAGTAGGAATCCTTTTATTACTAGGATTTGATTTATTGTTCCCTATAAATACATGTGATAGCCTAGAGACAAATTGTAACATCTGAAAATATTAGAGAGAATATTTTGGCTTGGTAGCGCCCCCGGACGTAGTTGTTGTTGCAACGAACCGGGTTAACAATTCTTGTGTGTTCCTTTGTTTGTGATTTATTTTTCGTGTGTGTTACATCTTATTATTCCTCCTAGCTCGGTCCGTTTTCCGCTGCGTGGGCGTGATTTTCACAACAACTGGTATCAGAGCTCTTGGTTTTGTCGAATCATTGCTTGGGTTATCTTTTGCTATGGATTTCTTGGGAGCTTTGGAGGATGGTAATAAGGTGTTGATCGAAAAGTTTGATGGGACGGATTTCAATTTTTGGAAGACGCAGATCGAGGATGTTTTGTGGAACAAGGATTTGTATCTACCATTAAAAGAAAAGCCGGCGGACATAGAGGAAGCAAAATTCGAAATCTTGGATCGGAAAGCGTTAGGGCTTGTTAGGCAAACGTTGACCAAGGATGTGGCGAAGAATGTTTTGGAGGCGAAGACTACCATGGAGATGTTTCAGATGTTGGCGAGCATGTACGAGGCACCATCGGCGGCGAATAAAGCTCATCTAATGAGGAAGCTGTTGAACGTAAGGATGGTAGAGGGCATGTCGGCAACAAAGCATATAAGTGAACTCAAATCTACCGCGACCCAACCGTCTTCTTCCGTGGTCGTTACTCTTGATGACGAGGTACTAGCGTTGATTTTACTTTCTTCTTTGCCGGAAAGTTGGGATACGATCGCGATAGCGCTTAACGTTTCAACAGAAAAGTGAAGCCGAAGTTTGCGGATGTCGTTGATGTGATTCTTGGCGAAGAAATTCGTAGGAAGAGCAAGGGTGGGACATCGGGGCTAGCACTAAATGTCGGTGAAAAGAGTAAGGGCAGCAAGAAGGTGATTACTTGCTACGATTGTGGGGAGAAGGGGCACTTTAGGAGAAGTTGTCCGAAGCGGTCAGGCAGAGCGAAGGAATTGAATGTTGCAGAGGAGTTAGCGGATGTATTAATCTTGGGTGGGAGCAGTTCAACGGATTCGTGGGTTTTGGATTCGGGCTCGACGTTTCATTCATGCACTAGCGCAGTAAAGAATGGAGCAAGATGTTCCGGGTGATTTTGGGGTTGTTCGCTTGGGAAACGATCATCCTGTCAAGGTCATTGGAAAGGGGGTTGTTCGGGTCAAAGCAACGGATGGGACTGTTTTACGGCTACGTGATGTGCGACATATTCCGGATTTGAAGAGGAACTTGATTTCCATAAGGCAACTTGATGAGGAGGGTTGTGTGGTGACCTTCGGTTGTGGGACATGGAAGGTAAACCGCGGAGCTAGCTTGGTGGCTCGTGGCGGCGTGGAAAATATGTTGTATACCACATGTAACATGAGTCGTTGGGGGAAACGAAGGCGCATCCCAATGATGAATGGTGGTGGCCGAGATCGCCATGGTGGGAGAAATTTCACTAAACGGTATGTTGATAGAAAATTGGGTGATGAAGTCGGCCGACGCGGAGCCAATTTGGTCAACATGGGAGCGGGATCTAGAACGGTGATGCGATGGGTTGCAAAGAACACACAAAGGTTCCAAGCTTGTGATTGTGTGGGGCACGTGGATTCGCGCTGTTCAAGGTCGATAGTTAGCAAGCAAGTGAGCGGGGATGTGCAGGGAGGATCATTCGGAATGAAGACTCGGAGCATGGTAGAGCCGACAGTTATGTTGAAGCGTAGCTCAGCTTCAACTCACTTGGATAACTAGACAAGAGGTCGGGCGCTACCAACGCAATAGCTGGCCACTGAAATTTGTTTCAAGAGAGGTATCATGGATGGTTTGTCTCCAGGTGGGAGATTGTTGGGATGTGGAGTCAAAACCATGGATAAAAGAATTTGAACCGCGGTCGGAGGAGTTGGTGAGATCAAGGAGGATTCTTCACAGCCAGATTTGTTTCCTATTTTGATTAGATCTCCTCTTGCATTGGTGATTCCTTTTGGTAGTAATATTTGGAAGGACTTGTGAAGAAAGAAGATTACTTTCTTGAGTAGGAATCCTTTTATTACTAGGATTTGATTTATTGTTCCCTATAAATACATGTGATAGCCTAGAGACAAATTGTAACATCTGAAAATATTAGAGAGAATATTTTGGCTTGGTAGCGCCCCCGGACGTAGTTGTTGTTGCAACGAACCGGGTTAACAATTCTTGTGTGTTCCTTTGTTTGTGATTTATTTTTCGTGTGTGTTACATCTTATTATTCCTCCTAGCTCGGTCCGTTTTCCGCTGCGTGGGCGTGATTTTCACAACACAATGGGCATGTACACGATGTTACCAAAAGTTGAAAATTTTCCTGTATGGGAGGCCAGAGGGGTAATGACCGTTATAATAATGACCGTTATAATTCCACACATTGGAGTTTCAGAGCCACTTTACTATTGTGGACATAGATGGTTTCACAGGAGCTATCTTTTCAGTCATTACCATTCACTCCATCACGATCTCCCGCCCCCAACCTTTTACAGGTACTTCATTCCATATCTTTTTGCATTTAACTTCATCCCCTTCTCTCTCCATCTCTCATTTTCTTTTTCCCATAATGTGGACTGTTTGTAGGAGCTAGAGGCGACTAGAACTTAATTTTTATTCCTGTCAAGTCCAAGGGCACACCTTAAATGTTGCAACATATGCATGAAAGACATGATTTGATTTGATTACGGGATTATCTCCATCACTAATTATTCAGTTTCCTTTGATTTGGGATCTCAGCAAGAGATTAGGAGATTGACTTGTATATAATGCTGTTGTAAACCTTTGTATGATTAAGAACATTTTCATGAACAGTGGCGGATTCAGAAATTTTGTTTAGCGGGTGCACAAAATTGTACTAAAACTTTAAATTTCAATTGTTTTCGATACAAATATAGTATAAAACATCAAATTATATTTATCCTTACGAGATTTAAAATTTTAAATGATTATATATATATATATATATATATATATATATAATTATTTGATGTATTAGTAAAGAGAATAATGGAGGACAAGCAAAAGAAGGAGAAATTAAAAGGTAAACAATGATGTATATTTTGGTACAAGTAATTTACTAATTGGACTAAATTAAAACGTAAAAAAAAATATTTAATAATTATTTCAAATTGGAGGGGAGTGAGAAAGCACTTAAAAAACTATGAACATGACAGATGCCACCGAGGATCGAACGGATGACATGAGTGTTTACACCCTTGAAGCTTTACCATCTATACTAACTATTAAATATGTCCATTGTTTGCACATATTTAATATATACTAAAAAATATACTTTTTTTTCTAGTTAAATTTGGGCATTCTGCGGGTGCACGTGCACCCGCACCATACACTGTAGATCTGCCCCTGTTCATGAGTATACTACCTTTTGCTTTGCCGTGAATTCTATCATGGCATCAGAGCTGTTTTCGATCTAAAAGGCTTCCGTAAACCATTTTTTTTTCATTTCTTTTACGTACCTACTATGACAAAGCCCAGTGGCAACAAGACCACTACCGGTGGGGTCGTAGTGGACACAATGTCGCCCTATTTCATCGCGGCTTCTGATAGCCCGAATACCGTGTTTGTCAGCGATCTCCTTCATGACGGGAACTATGCAAACTGGGCTGAAGAGATGAGCAATGTCTTGTTTGCAAAGAACAAGTTTGGATTCGTGGATGGATCGATTCCAATGCCCAAGGAAGGAGCAGCAGATTTACCTCTATGGAAGCGTTGCAATGCCATGATAAAAGGATGGTTGCATAGCTCCATGAAAAAGGACATCCGCTACAGTGTCAAGCACACGACAACGGCACGAGAAATTTGGGAAGATTTACAGGAGCGCTTTGGGAACGAAAGCGCACCAAGAGCATATGAATTGAAACGTGAAATCACCTTCACACGGCAGGAGAAGCTTTCTGTGTCCTCCTACTACACCAAGCTGAAGGGCCTTTGGGACGAAATGCATGTAATTTCACCCACTCCAAAATGCAAATGTAGTGGATGCACTTGCGACATCTCAAAGCAATTGACCGAGATGAAGGAGAACGAACAGTTATACGAATTATTGATGGGTCTTAACGATAGCTTTGGCACAATCAAGACACAAAGCACCACACCAATAGTATTGTTGGGGATTGCTTATCACCTTGTCTCAGAGGAGGAAAAACAGCGACAAATATCCACTGTTTTGAGAATTAATGTGGAGGCAGCGGCTTTTTAGACCATTGCAAGCTCGCGACAAGGCAGGAAAGAGGGCAGAAGTGGTCAAAAGGAGAAGCCTAGATGCACTCACTGTGGAAAATTCTACCACACAATTGAAAATTGTTATGAGATCGTGGGTTACCCGTAGGGAAAGAAAAGGAACAACCGAGATGCTGAGAAAGGGGGAGAAAGTCGAGGCAAGATGAAGACTACTGGAAAAGTGGCACATCTTACAAGCAGCGAGGACAGTCCCATACCAGGTTTATCAGCAAAGAATTATGAAAATCTTGTGCAGTATCTGAACATGGATTCTGAAGCAAAAGGAAGCACACAAGGAGGTGATCTACCCACTGCTAACATGGCTGGTAAGATGATAGATGTAATGCCTTGGATTATTGAATCTGGGGCAAACGAGCACATCACGTGCGATGGAAGAATTTTGGAGAATCTGAGTCATTCCGGAAGAGAGATGCCAGTTAAAATACCCAATGGAGATGCTATTCCAGTCAAGGGAGTTGGCAATACTTGCTTGCCGAATGGATTGAAAATTCACCACGTTCTAAATATACCTGAATTTAAATGCAATCTTCTTTCGCCAAGAACTAACAAGGGACTTGAACTGCCCACTCACGTTTTTTACGAAATTTTGTATCATGCATGACTTATCTTCGAGGACGCTGATTGCGATAGGTAGGCGCTACAATGGTCTATACTACATGGAGCTCGTTGCTAAGGAAGGTATGGCCCTAACAGCTACTGTTCATTCAAGTGTTTGGCATAGAAGATTGGGACACACGCCTACTTTGAAGTCGTCTTACTTTAATAGTATTTGTGGTAGTAAAATAACGGATGAGGAACATTGTGATTCTTGCCTTAAAGCCAAGTTAACAAGATTACCTTTTCCTAGTAGTAGTATTCTCGCTTGAGCAACGGAGATGAAGAGGCCGAAGCCATTGGTTAAGGCTCGAATTTGAGTGTCAAATTCAGATGTTGCGGGAAGGAGGTGACCGACGGGGAGAGGAAGAAGGGAGAGGGGGAAGAGGGATATAGAATGGGCCGACCTGGATCGGTGGTGGTTGGGGGTCGCCGGTGGGAAAAAAGGGGTAGGGGCGACGACAATAACTTGGAAATATGAGGGAGGTGTGAACTCGAAGGGTTTTATGGGAAGAAAGGGTAGGGGCGACGACAATAACTTGGAAATATGAGGGAGGTGCGAACTCGAAGGGTTTTATTTCAATTATATATGAAGAGTTAGGGTTAGGAGAGGTTAAATTATATATAACTCGAAGGGTGTGAACATTGTGTTTTTTTTTTTTTAATTTAAAAAAAAATTTTAAGGGCAAAATGGGAAAGGGACAAATATATGAGGGCAAAATGGTAATTTCGACAGATGAAACTATTCATACTACTGTAGATAGTGGAGGTTCCATTTATACTATAGATTTCGGTATCTTCAGACCTTTATATTTATAATAACAATCTTCAGGGTCAATAGTTTAGTAGTATAAACTTTTACCCCTTAAAACTTACACCTCAACTATTTTCATTTATTTTAAGAGCCAACTCAGCACTTTATGCCACATAGGCATTTTAACGGGAAAATTGACGGAGTAATGACGGAAGGACGACAAAAAAAAAACGAGGTTAAGGAGGGAAACGAAAAAAAATACATTTCGGACTAAAACGAAAAAGTGACTATAGGTTAGGGACGAAATAGGTAGTTATTGTTGGACAATTGCTATGGCTTCTTTAAGACTTAACGAAAAAACTGACAGCAAAAGTAACGGAGATTGAAAAACAAAGGGATTCAAGTCGAGTCTTGTATTTAATACAATCTCCGTAAGAGTTATTTGTCCCGCACTGGTGCTTACGGTTGTATGACAAAACTCTAGTAAGATAAAACGACTTACTATTAGTTATAAGGAGCACTCCAATATAACTAATCTAACGAACAACAAAGGTTTTAGAACTTTGGACTTGAAAGATTGAATGCAACAATATGCAATGATTTGGGTATGTTAATCTATCTCTCTAGAGGGTAAAAGACTCAGAATGACTGTATGTTATAATTGAAATTCGGAGGGAAACTATTTAAAAGAAGTTAAAGGGTTCATGGCTGTTCACTCCAAGAGGTGCCAAACCTGTTCAAAATCTGAGCACGAGCGCGGCCGCTCTTGCCTTGAGCGCGACCGCGCCGGGCATCCCGAGACCAGCCATGATTTACTTAAGATCAGCGCGGCCGCTCTAGGCTGGAGCGCGACCGCGCTGAAGCCCAGAACTGAAAGGTCACGAAAACCATTTGAGAACAGTTGTGACCCAAAACTCATTTGGATCAGTCCAAGTCAACCCAAGTTAACTTTAACCCTTTATTTAACTTCCGTTAAGTTACAAAAACACTTGTCATTAATTCTCATTCACCCTAAATGGTTTTAGAGACATTAAATAAGTATAATAATCTACAACAAATGTAGAATATAATTTGTAACTAGTTCCGTTAACACATAACGAACTTCCGTTAGAAACTAGATCAACGTTAAGTTAAACTTAACTTTCCGTTATCCATTTCCAACAGTTATCTCGATAAATGGTATATCCGACATGTTTTTGTTAGAACATGGATTAATTAATATGTGTTATTTAATTCCATTTGTTATAATCATTTAATAATGTTAAAGTATAGACAAAATGTGTAGAATTCCATTAGGTGTAAGTACCATTAAATGATGGGCATAATGGTAACTTCACACCATCATCTTTATGAAAGGGTGTAGTCCCTAAATGAAGTGCCCCTTGGATTCCTATATAAAGGCCTATCCATCAAGCCTATGAATCTACTAGTTACATCATTTCGCATTCAGTCAAAACTCTTCCTAAGTAATTGAAGATTAAAGAGATTAAGAGCACTTATCATTTAGAAGATCTACTCTTCCCTACTTTCTCATTTATTCAAGAACAAGATCAAGAACATAATCATGGAATCACAAGGTACACGCTTCCGTATTATTCTTCTTCTTCTTCTCCTTCTCTTCTTAATCTAGTTGTGAGTCGGTTCATGGTTAATGGATCGTTAATGTTCCATCAGTTTTTGGATGTGTGTGTGTTTTTTTTTTTTTTTTAAGTCCTCTAATAAAATGTTTTTTTGACAAGTTACTTGTGATTAATTTCAAATTGAATAACTAAAATAATTTCAAAATTACTTTTCCTTGAGAGCAAAAATTTTTTTTTTTCGTGTTAAGAGTATAAGATAAATGTTGAAATATATGCAAAGAAGAATTGTATGCACGTGATACACGAAGAGAAGAGAAAAAGAGAGAATTGAAGATGAAATGGGGAATAGAATAGGTAGTAATGATAGATTTCTATTTGAAGTTTAAAATGAAGGATATTTTTTTCTGACAAATCATGTCAATAATGTTGTTTTCTTCCTCAGTCGGAATAACCAGACCTTGGCCAGCAATTTCACTTGGTTTTCCTCCTTTCTTTTGTCCCATTACCTACATGTACTTTGCAATTTTATTTTGGGTTGTGTTAAACAAAATCTTACTACAAAAGAATAAAAGAGAAAAAAATTATAATATATTAAATAATACAAATTACAATAAAAAATAAACAGAGAGAAAAACTCTAGGAGAAAATTTGTATGTCGATTTTCTTAGGGGCCGTTTGGTAGGTCGATAAATGATCGGATAGGATTATTAGTCCAATAAAAATATGTTTGGTAGATTAAATGCAACCGTAATAATTATTCAAAGTACAACCCAGATAAGCATCTGAATACCACTTATCCACTTCTTATTTATCCTAAAAAAAAAGTGGTATTATTAATCCCTGGATTAATAACCTCCTCCCTATTAATACATGCTAATCATATCGGCCTACCAAACGAGCCCTTAATGTTTTTCGAGAAGTGTGTAACACATTCTGCTTAAAACAAATTCGCCCCCTCACCGAGTTTTGCTTGAGGTTGTTTTGCACGTTCGCGTTCCAGGATAAAACAGACGGACCGTACTATTATTTCACACTAGAATCTCGGGCGAATCTCACTGTACTTGGACAATATCAACATTGATAAATTTCTAGCAGGCCAAAGAAAGAAGATGAACAAATTGCAGAGGGGAGGAGGAAGATTGATGTAAAAAGTTATTTTCATTTGTTGTGGGTTTCTCTAGTTATAGCTTCAATAATCATGTGATTAATTCCCAATTAATCCTTATATTAATATGTGAGTCATTACCTTGTATTGATGGGGTTTTATTTCACAACTTGTAACCCAAAAATCCATGTTAATGGTCCCAATTAATCCCTTAATTAATTTGGAAATCATGGCACATCAATAGTGTGGTTAAATTTTAAAAGTTTACACTTTCAATCCATCAACTTTGAGCTATCATATCTTTCTCATCCAATCTCAAATTGGATATCTAGATATACCATTTCAATGTTCACACGGAGTGGAACATGAATCCACAATAATCTTTGTCAAACGATAAACGATTTATGCAAGGAAAATACACAATTTTCTTCTCACACAACATATTTTTTCCAACAATTTCCCACATGAAGGAAATTGATGTCGAGTTTGGTGATAGAGTCCGCTAAACGAAAACTTGCATACAATAGGCGTGGGAATGCCCATTGAACATTCGCTCGTATAAGCATATTTACTCTACTCGCAAGTCGATAGACGCGATATCCTTGAATCGTTATGTTTTTTGTGTAGACGATCATATGCTTGACACAAGTATCGTTCTAAAATAGTTCAATTCTCATAGCTATGTTCATTCATGGCCCTGAACATTTTGTCTGGTTCTGTGAGAGGGTCTAAGAATTTAGTCTCACACAATTTTCCTCTCAGCGGCCCCACTCCTCTCTCACATAGGTGATTTCTTAAAGGTAACTCGTATTACCCCACTCGAATTTTCGATGCGTAAGAATCATTAAAAGGCATAGGCTTATCCTTGTTCTTTCGAGATGCCACTAATAGCAATAGACTTGGGGTTAATTCCCCCACATTAACGCTACAAATCTTTTAACAGTTAGGTGGTCCCATTGAATCTAGTTATTGGGATCTCCAGTCATCTAGATTAGGTTTTACGTTGTGTTTAACTTTTAAAAGGCTTAAATCCCATTCCTCTCTGAATTTACAACTAACTCTCGATTTAACCCTTTGCTTAACAGATTTGTTTATCATTTGACCTCAAATAGTCAAATTAGTTGAGAGTAGTTGTATAATGGTATTATGTCTTAGACATATATGTCTAGACTACTATTACACACGTTGCAATATGTCTTTTCAATTATAAATTGACTTTAGAAATATACCATCTTGCTAGCTTTATCCATTTGATAATTGTTAACTCAAATTCATTTAAATTCCAGCTATTCCATATTGATCATTTCAAATTTTTCAAAAATATCCACCTAATGACTTGTTTAATAATGAGTCCATTGGTTTTTATTGATTTTGAATCAACTGATCAAATTGGCTAGAATTTTTCTTAGTTAACATATCGTTTTTTGATTTAATTAACAAAGTGACGTAGTCACTATTGTTTAAATCCACACAATCAAATCTTTGATGTCGTTATCTTTGTACTTGTCTCAAGTCATACAATGAATTTACAAACTATCACATTTTCTTTTAGGTTCCATTTCGTGAACCGTTTCAACAATTTGATAAATTTCATTCAAAGTATCATTTATTCACTTCCATTAATTTGAGATCAATATTTGATTTTCATTGATTTTTATATATATTCAAACTTATTGAATCATATATAACAAACCAATATACACAATTGTTATAAATATAACTTTTGAAACATAATCCACCATTTAGTAACCAAATTCAATTTCTTTGGTAATTGAACTTGCTAATTTGCGAAATACCCCACATTCACAAGTGTATGTATGCCTACGTTTCCATACTTTATATGAACATCTCATTGTTTTCTTAGGAAAACCTCTTCAAAATGTAATTATTTTTCAAAGTATACTCACCCCCACATTTTCGGAGTAGTCCCAAAATTAGCAATAATGTCAATTTTCATTATTAACCCCATTTGATCATGGTGTACATTGTGGACATTTTGTTTCATTTCTCATGTACAACAAGCCCCTCGGGTTGTTCTATGTAATTTCTCTCTTTAAATCGACATTTAGAAAGGTTATTTACATCCATTTGATGTATTTCAAATTCTGATATGCAGCAATTGCAAATACAAATCTTTTTCTCGTGATGAGAGAATAAATATAAAAGTAATCAAGGTCTTCATTTTTCTTGTAATCCTCAATTACAATTCTAGCCTTGTACTCATTGATTGTTCAATCGGTCTTCATTTTCTTTTTAAAAATCCACTTATATGCTAGTGATTTACTACTCGGAGGTAAATATACTAGTTTTCAAGTGTGATTTTTCAAGGTGTAATCAATCTCACTTTTAAAGGCCTATTTCCACAAAGATCCTTCCAAAGAACTCAATGTATTTATAAATTTGTGATTCACTTTCTAGCATGTAGTTTAGAAAATCTGGGTCATAGAAATTTCTTATCCTACCTCATATGCTATGTCGAGGTCATACCTCTTTTCACTACTAGAAAAAAATGAATTACCAACGGCCAAATCCGTCCTTAAATTGCAAAAGTCGTCCCTAAATGCAATATTAGGAACGACTTTGGTCGTTCGTAAATAATCCTCATCATTTGACGGACCACCCTTGGTCGTCCCTAATTAAGGACGACAAAGTCGTCCTTAAATTAGAAATGTCGTTGCTGAATGGTATGATTTTAAGAACGACAATGTTGTCCCTAAATTAGGGACCAAAATGAGGGACGACTTTTTCGTTGGTATTTTACATTTTAAGGACGACATTGTCGTCCTTAATATAATCTTCCAATTTTAAAAAAACAATTATTTTCATAATAAAGTATTATAATAATAATAATAATAATAATAATAATAATAATAATAATAATAATAATAATAATAATAATAATAATAATAATAATAATAATAATAATAATAATAATAATAATAATAATAATAATTGATAATAATACATAATAATACTACTAATAATCTTTCTATAATTAATTATTCAGTTGGTATTATTAAATAACTAATAATTATCATTATATAATTAGTGATAATTCAAGACTACGCCGTTTAGTAACAATAACCCATCAGTCCACACACATCTTCTCTCACAAAAACCATTCCCCACTTGACTGTTGCAAAGCTAAAACCCTAGTAGCTCCAATTCAAAATTGAAATCAAGCCAAAAAGAAACTGACAGGTTTTCCAATCAATTTTCTCTCTAAATTCCACAAAATGGTTTCGTTGATGATGCTCACTGATTGTTCATCCTCCATAACGGCCGCTCGGCTCCTCCCACTACCAGAAAAAGGTCATTTAGCGACGGAAATTTCCGCCGCTAAAATTAAATTTCCGTCGCTAAAATAAATCACCGACGGAAAAATTACTCGGTGGTCCGCCGCTACCACTACGTCGCAGGTGCTCCAGACGGGTCAATTTCCGCCGCTATTTTTTTCTTTTACCGACGGAATTTAATTCCGCCGGTGAATTAATGGTTTCAATGATTTAAAATTCCGCTCGCTATATTAATTTAATTTAATTAAATTTTCATTTCGTGGCGGAAATTTCCGTCATTGTAATAAAAATTAATTTAATTAAATTAATTTCAACAGCGGAAATTTCCGTCGCCGTAATAAAATTTAAATTAAAATTAAATTATTTCAATGAAATTACCGTCGTGAAATTATTTAATTTTAATTTAAATTTTATTACGTGACGGAACTTTCCGCCGTTGAAATCAAAAATTAAATAAAAATTAAATGATTATAGTGGCGGAAATTCCGTCGCATTTGAAATTAATTTATTTAATTAATTTTTATTTCAAAGATTAATTTCAAATGACGGAAAATTCCGTCGCTGATTCTCGAAATAAATTTTAAAAAATAATTTAAAATATCAATAAACCAAAATTTTTTGTACCCGATATAACATTTCAATTTATAAAACTAAAACTATAAAAACTAAAATTCAAATATCAGCGTACCAAATAAAAACTAAATACCACCGTACCAATTCGGGAGGGGGGAGGGGGAGAGGGGGGAGGGGGAGAGGGGGGGAGGGGGGGAGAGGCGGGAGGGCTCCCGCTGGTACCAAATGTCTCAAATGTTTACAAACAAGTATAAATTAATACGAAAATGTCTAAAAAAATCCGCAATCAACCCGGGGGACGCCGGAAATTACCCCAGGAGTCTGGCCGAGATGAGCCATCAACAGCCGCCAATTGTCTTTGAGTCTCTGCATGTTGTCTTTGAATCTCGCATGACGTCGATCGTTCTCCTCCCCGCATCTGCGTCTCGAACCGCCAAAGCATCCGCAAGCTTTGCCCGCTCGCGTTTCTCCTCCTCCAACGCAGCCTCCAGTGTCGACCCTCGGATCATGAAACGTGGCTGGGCTACATTTCGCCGACGGCCGGTCGACGCCGACGGGCATTGCCGCCCGTAATCCCCATCCCTAACACTCGGGCTCCTCTCCTTGGATGTCCCCGAGAGGTGACCTCGTGCCAAACATCGTGCACGAAGCGGAACGGGCTCGTCGGGAGGCGTTCCTTCGGGAACAACTGGCGGCTTGATATGCAAATGGTCAAAATAAAACAAACAATTATAATCATATACACAATGTAAGGTACATAAATAAATTTACATATTCAAAATCAAGTCATTTAATGATAGTTTACTTACAAAGGCATTAGCAGATCGATCGTCAACCCATTGTGGAGGTTGATCGGGCGCTGTAGAATTCCGAATATGGGTGCTAGCGTAAACATCCACAAAACTGATATTCGGACCATACTCCCTTTCCTATAAATAAAATAAGCGAGATTATTACTTTGAAATTGTATAAATGCAACATTTAAACTGATTTAAAAGCATGCATACACTACATTTACACTAAAACTATGGATTTCATAGCATCAACATGGCTCCTAAATTGCTGTCAACATACGTACATAAACCTATTTAAAAGCATCCATACACTACTACATTTAAATTAACATACATACCATGCGGTCGTGATGCTCGGCAACCGTGAGCGTCCCCCCGGTATGCAACGCCGCCGACCCCGACGGAAATTTCCGCCGCTGATTTTAAATTCAGCGACGGAAATTTCCGCCGCTATTATTAATAAATATAATTGTTTTCATTATATTTTTGAAAAAATAAATAAATCATTAATATTTATTAATTTTAATTTAATAAATATCATTATTTTTATTTATATAAAAATAAATAAATCATAAATATTTATGATATTTTTGAAAAAATAAATAAATCATAAATATTAATTAATTTTAATTTTATAATGCCATTATTTTTATTTATATAAAATATGAAAGTTATTTTAAATTACTCTCAAAAAAATAAATATGAGTCATTATATTTTTGAAAAAAATAAATAAATCATTAATATTTATTAATTTTAATTTAATAAATATCATTATTTTTATTTATATAAAAATAAATAAATCATAAATATTTATGATATTTTTGAAAAAATAAATAAATCATAAATATTAATTAATTTTAATTTTATAATGCCATTATTTTTATTTATATAAAATATGAAAGTTATTTTAAATTACTCTCAAAAAAATAAATATGAGTCAATAAATATTATTTTTGAAAAAATAAATAAATTCTAAACCCTAAACCTAATACCCTATATAATATACCCTATACACTATACCCTATACACTATACCCTATACCCTATACCCTATACACTATATCCTATACCCTATACCCTATACCCTATATACCCTATACCCTATACCCTATACCCTATACACTATACCCTATACCCTATACCCTATACCCTATACACTATACCCTATACCCTATACACTATACCCTATACCCTATACCTTATACCCTATACACTATACACTATACCCCTATACCCTATATCCTATACCCTATACCCTATACCCTATACCCTATACACTATACCCTATACCCTATACCCTATACCCTATACCCTATATACCCTATACACTATACCCTATACACTATACCCTATACCCTATACACTATACCCTATACCCTATACCCTATACCCTATACCCTATACCCTATATCCTATACCCTATACCCTATACCCTATATCCTATACCCTATACCCTATACACTATACCCTATACCCTATACACTACCCTATACACTATACACTATACACTATACTACTATACCCTATACCCTATACCCTATACACTATACCCTATACACTATACCCTATACCCTATACCTTATACCCTATACACTATACCCTATACCCTATACACTATACCCTATACCCTATACCTTATACCCTATACACTATACCCTATACCCTATACCTTAT
Source organism: Adenophora triphylla var. japonica (assembly GCA_022495995.1). NCBI lineage: Eukaryota > Viridiplantae > Streptophyta > Magnoliopsida > Asterales > Campanulaceae > Adenophora > Adenophora triphylla. Next base: position 451,962 of record JAFEMH010000793.1, read on the forward strand.
ACCCTATACACTATACCCTATACCCTATACACTATACCCTATACCCTATACACTATACCCTATACCCTATACCCTATACACTATACCCTATACCCTATACACTATACCCTATACCCTATACCCTATACACTATACACTATACCCTATACCCTATACCTTATACCCTATACACTATACACTATACACTATACTACTATACCCTATACCCTATACCCTATACACTATACCCTATACACTATACCCTATACCCTATACCTTATACCCTATACCCTATACCTTATACCCTATACACTATACCCTATACCCTATACACTATACCCTATACCTTATACCCTATACACTATACCCTATACCCTATACCTTATACCCTATACACTATACCCTATACCCTATACACTATACCCTATACCCTATACACTATACCCCTATACCCTATACCCTATACCCTATACCCTATACCCTATACCCTATACACTATACCCTATACCCTATACACTATACCCTATACCCTATACCTTATACACTATACACTATACCCTATACCCTATACACTATACCCTATACCCTATACACTATACCCTATACCCTATACCTTATACCCTATACACTATACACTATACACTATACCCCTATACCCTATACCCTATACCCTATACCCTATACACTATACCCTATACCCTATACCCTATACACTATACCCTATACCCTATACACTATACCCTATACCCTATACCTTATACCCTATACCCTATACCCTATACCCTATACCCTATACCTTATACCCTATACCCTATACACTATACCCCTATACCCTATACCCTATACCCTATATACCCTATACCCTATACCCTATACACTATACCCTATACCCTATACACTATACCCTATACCCTATACCTTATACCCTATACACTATACCCTATACCCTATACACTATACCCTATACCCTATACACTATACCCTATACCCTATACCTTATACCCTATACACTATACACTATACACTATACCCCTATACCCTATAAGTCATAACTAAGATATCCAGAAAACAAAAACAAAATTAGTCCAAAACTAGGAACTAACCAACTATTAGACAACACTCTGGAGATTATTGTCTCATAAGTCATAACTAAGATATCCAGAAAACAAAGACCCACATCATTACTGCTGAGCACACTGCACTCTCTGGCCCCCACCACCGTGCATGTCATCATCTACATCGTAAGCTTCAATGTTGACATCGTGAAGGGTTGTCTCCTCGCACTCATCAAGCTCCATATCTCGTCATCTAGGGCCTCGCATTGTTCGGAAGTCAAGGAATCTCGGGAAGTCGACCGAGAAGTGGATGTATAATTTGCCCCTCATGAATGGTCTTTGGTACATTGGCATCCCTTCGTCATTTATTGCCTTGAATTGATCTGGCTTAACAACTTCTCCAGGTTGGGATTTGATGAGGAGCTGCCTGTTATCTAGATGAGTCAAGATAAATTGGAAGCCACATAATGCCTCGCAGGGTCAACGCGTGCTCAACAAATATGTCATCACCCTTTCGCTTGAACTTTGGGTGCTCTTTCGTTGTAGTACAAAGACTATGTCTCCAAAGAAGAGTGTCGAGCTTCACTCCGCTTCTCCCGAGAATGTAATTTTCTCGTCCATTTTGCATACCCTTCTCCACAACCACTTCCAAGACCTTCTTCTCACGTACAACCTTTTCGCCCTCGTATCAAGGGCGCGGTCCTTGTCATCGATAGGGTTTATGGTATAGGTATGTGGTATAGGGTGTAGGTATAGGGTATAGGTATGTGGTATAGGGTATGTGGTATGTGGTATAGGTATAGGTATAGAATATATATAGTGTATATGGTGTAGGGTAAAGTGTATATTATATAGGATATTAGGTTTAGGGTTTACAATTTATTTATTTTTTCAAAAATAATAGTTATTGACTCATATTTATTTTTTGAGAGTAATTTAAAATAACTTTCATATTTTATATAAATAAAAATAATGGCATTATAAAATTAAAATTAATAAATATTTATGATTTATTTATTTTTTCAAAAATATCATAAATATTTATGATATTTTAATGTTTTTTAGTTTGTTATTTTGTTAATTAGTTCTAAAATAAACAAAAATTACATTTTATTATTAAGAACGAATATTTCCGTCGCCGATAAATAAAAATATTAATTTATCGGCCGGCGGAAATATTCCGTCGGTGTTTAATAAAAAAACATTTAATTTCACTGCCGAATTTTTCCGACGCTAATAAATTAAAAAAAAATAATTATTTAGCGTCGAAAATATTCCGTCGGTGTAATATTTCAAAAAGAAAAATAAAAAATATTTTAATTTCACCGTCGGAATATTTCCGATGCTGATAAATAAAAAAATAAAAAAATGATATATTTTCACCGGCGGAATATTTCCGTCGCTGATAAAGATTTAGCGGCGGAATATTCCGTCGGTAAATCAACCGCCAAATTAGCGGCGGAAATAAACGAATATTCGAGGAATATTCGTTTTAGCGGCGGAATTTAGCGGCGGAATTAAATTCCGTCGCTAAATTTGACGCCAAAAATATTCCGACGCTAAAGCCTATATTCCGCCGCTATTTAGCGACGGAATCTGTCCGTCGCTGATAATTCCGTCGCTAAATGACCTGTTTCTGGTAGTGTCCCTTTCAGCCGGCAGAAAATCCCAGACACCATCGTCCAACTTAGCCGGTCACCGATTCCCTTCCACTGTCATCTCACAAATTCAAGATTATCCAGAATCTTCGTCGCTTATGCCTCACCATCATCAATTACAGGTACTTACATCCTCCCTTCAAGCAAACACTCAAATCTGGTGTGTTCTTGGCCCTCATGACCATAGCCACCGCCACCCAAAGGAGTGGTAACACCGCTCCCATGTTGCTCTGCACTCCGATGAGTTATGTTGCCGTGCTCGTCGTCGGTGGTCCTGCAGCCCGAGGTATGTGATGGCGTCTGAGGGCGAACGGAGGTCAAGGAGACGATGAGGAGTAAGAGGGAAATGAGAGAGAGAGAAAACGGTGGTGGGTCTGTGAGTGTGACTCTGGAATTTGAAAATGAGAGAAGGAGAGAGAGAAAGGAGGAGAGAAATAGGGAGAGGGAGTAAGTGTTTTTGTTTGGATTAATATGGTCCGTTTGATCGAAGGTATTGAACGGTCAGATTTTACTTTGGCCCAATCCGCGTGAAATTTTGAAATCCAATCAAACAATGCCACATCACATATTTATATTTATTTCACACTATATTATACACTAACTAAAATATTTATGTCTAATATTAAGAATAATAATATTTATTATTAATAATATTTATTAATAAATTATTAATTATATAATTGATTAATTAATTAAATTTAATATATAAATAAAAAATATATTGTTATATGTATATTATTATCTTAATAACTAAAAGTTATTTAATTTAATATTATATTATAAAATAAATAATTAATATTATATAAATACGTTATTAGTTTAATAATCAATAATTATTTAATTTATTCTTATATAAGCTAATATTTGATATTATATATATAAATGATTGGTTTGATATTTAATTTAATATTATGTAAATATAAATTTAAATACCATATAAATATAAATTTAAATATTATATAAATAAGGATTAGTTTCATAACTAATAATTATTTAATTTAGTATAATATAAATAAATGATCATTTTAAGAATTAATAAATATTTAATTTAATATTTATAAATAAATAAATATTATACACAATTTCTTAAATAATTAATAATAATTTAATATTATATAAAATTGAGAAAACATTAGCAACGACCATTGTGAATTAGGGACGACATTTTCGTCCTTAAAAGATAACACAAATTCCCATAAAATCAGGGACGACAATGTCGTCCCTAATTTGAATTTTCTTTTCCCACCTTTTTTAGCAACGACCAATAATAATTAGCAACGACAAAGTCGTCCCTAAATGAAATTGTCATTACCAACGACAATGTCGTCCCTAAATTGATAAAAGTCGTCCCTAATTAGGGACGACATTGGTCATTGCTTCTTGTCCGTTGGTAATTGGGGTTTTTCTAGTAGTGTTTTCATCATTTTCTCATTATAAGTTTCTTCTTCTTCTTTTGAATCATGAATCCGTTTAAATGAGTTTGCCTTATCTCTTAATTTATACGGAAACATATTATTGAAAAAAATAAGCACTTCATGATTCCATTATATTATTCTTGTATATACATTGAATTTTCGATTTATAAACAAAATTTCTACAAGCACTACTATTGTAAGCATACCAAACACATATGCAATCAATAGTATTTTGTCTAATTTATACACAAACTACACACTTAGTTGTATTTTATCACTATTTTTTTATTAAGCTGATTTTCAATTTTTCCTTTAAAAAGATAATATTCAACATCTTGTTTTTTAGCAAGCAATGTTAAAGGTAAAAACTTACATTTTACCATCATCTAGTGAATAATATTACATCTCAAGCATCAATATGTCTTGATTATGACTTCAAACACTTATTTGATAAGTTTTGTTTATATCTATTTTGACCATATAACGAAATTCAATTTAATTATTGATCACTTGAACACCATTCTGTTTCATTCATTCAAATATCATGAATGACATTCTTTTTTTTTTTTTTTTTTAATCCAACAAAGTCTATTGATTGATCAAAGCATAGGTTTATCCAAGTCTCCAAAAACATATCTCAAAATTAAATAAGCATGGCATTGTAAAACCAACCAGACTTAGACATTCTTGATAACATCACAGTTTGTCTCTCAAGACAAAAGGTATATGTTCAACTTTTTCAAACAAGTTTGGATTTTTAAAGACGTTTGACTTTTTAAATGATTTTGACTTTTCACACAAGCTTGACATTTCAAACAAGTTTGACCAACTTTGTCTTTGCATTAAGCATTTCGATATGCTATACCGCATTTGCTTTCGCCACAAGAAGTATTAGACAACTTCTTCTCCAAAGTTCTATTCTCTTTTTCAACACAAAGACGAATAGCACACACCTCAACTTTCATTTCTATTTATTAATTTTTAAGGTGATTTTAAAATATTTTCAAGTGAGAATCAATTTCTCAATTATTTTATCACATGAAAATTTCACTCAACACCATGCATTCGACATTGTTTTCATGCAATACTAATTTCACTTATTCCAATTGATTTTTTTTACGATTTATAGAGTTCACTATTTTAAAATCAAGGAAGCGGCTTACGATGATTTTCATTATACCCGCATTCTCGATTTTATATTTATGGTCCAACGACTCTCACAAATCTTTTGCCATTTTCTTGGTAATATAAAGTTTTATAATGAATTCGACAATTCATTAAGTATGTAGTTTCGATAAAGAAAATTCGCATGCTTCAACCGTACTCACGGCTTGAACATCCATCACATTTTCACCCAACTTTATAGGATTTTTCATAAGAAACCTCTCTAAGTTTCATATGGTCAAGTAGAACATCTTTTGTTGCCATCACTTAAAGTAAAGGCACTATGCTGATTCGAAATACTTGAAACAGCCACATTACATTAAAGATTTGTCTCCACACAAATCAAACATTGGCTTTAATTTTCAACAATTATAACTTTGTTGTTACAAATATAAATCTCTAACTGAATTAGAAAATTAACTACAAGAATAAATTGTTAATTCAATAGGAGAATTAACACAATTTATATCTTATAACCACTCATATTTATAAACCTCTAAATTTCTTAATGGAATTATAGTTGGAGGTTAATTATCCAAACTTTAAAGGTATCATCTTGAAGTACCTCTAAATTAGAGAAAGTCACATTCTCATTTACATAATACACAATTTCTTTTAGAATTTCTCCTTCTAATATTTTGTGTCATTTGTCATCATCAATTACAATAGGATTTAACAAATTTCTTCAAGAATTCCTATTATTTTTATCTTTATCACATTAGTCACATATTCTCCCAATATGTTCTAACAACTTCTTTCAAAAAGTCATATAGATTTAGTTCTTGTGACATTTGTCAATGTTCACAACAATATAACTCAACAACTTCTTTCAACAAGCTTTATTGTTTTTATATTTGTGACTTTGTCACTAATGACAATAATATCATTTAACAACCCATTTCAAAAAGCCTTATCATCTTTGTCAATATGTCATTGGTAAAATGGAACGTTAAATAATATATCTTTTAACGTTCATCTTCTCAACTTAGTTCAAACGAACTATTCAATTTTTCTCACTATAATTCACATAAACCATAAGAGATATATCACCCAATGTATAAACACTAGAAGTGGCGTCGCCACAACTATTTTACACAATCGTTGCAACATACTTGATGTTCTTCCATTAGTTTATTATACATTCAAAATTTTATTTTCTTTCATAAACTGTTATGTTCCGAAAATTTTATATTCATCTCATCATAAAATATTTCGATCTCCACCGTCTAGATTGTTCTTCTATAAGTTTAAAACTTGCTCATCAAATTTGAGTTTGATCCAACGGTTAACGAATCGGGAATTGCAATCTTACCACAGCTGGTCATTGCAAAAAACTTGCTGAAATTTTGTTCCATCCGTCTCTTCCATCGTTTTCTATCCTTTCTCCCGTGGCCGCCGCTCCAACGGATTTCTCAAATTTGTAATCTTTTCTCAAATAGGGAATTTGTCTTAAAATTGTTAGACAAAATTTTACAAAAGCACAAAAGAGAAAAGAATTACAATATATTAAATTATACAAATTACAATAAAATATAAACAAAGAGAAAATCGTAGGAGAAAATTTGTATGTTGATATTCTTGATGTTATCCGAGTCGTTTGTGACACACTTTACTTAAGACAAATTCGCCCCCTCAGCGAGTTGTGCTTGAGGTTGTTTTGTATGTTCGTCTCCAATTATAAAACGGACGGACCAGACTATTATTTCACAGTAGAATCTCCGGCGAATCTCACAATGATTGGACAAAATCACCATGTATAAATTTCTGTAAGGCCAAAGAAAGAAAATGAACAAATTGCAAAGGGGAGGAGGAAGATTGATGAAAAAAATTATTTTCATTTGTTGTGGATTTCTCTAGTTATAACAATCATGTGATGAATTTCCAATTAATCCTTGTATTAATATGAGAGTCATTACCTTGTATTGATGGGATTTTATTCCACAACTTGTAACCCCAAAACCCATGATAATGATCATAATTAATCTCTTAATTAATTTGGAAATCATGGCACATCAATAGTGTGGTTAAATTTTAAAAGTTTACACTTTTAATTCACCAACTTTGAGATATCATATCTTTTTCATCCAATCTCAAATTGGATATCTAGATATACTATTAATGATCAAATGGAGTAAAACGTGAACTCACAATAATATTTGTCAAACGACAAACGATTTATGTAAGAAAAATACACAATTTTCTTCACGAATAATATATTTTTTTAATAATTTGATCATTTATTAAAATTAAAAATGTATTTTGTCCTCCTGTTTTTTCATCAACATTTGGTCATCTATTTAAATAAAACTAAATCTGTATAGTTAAATAAGGTTCTGTTTATCCTTCAACTAGACCCATCATCATCGGTTCTCGACAAAAGTAATGCTAGAGTCAAAAAAAAAAAAAAAAAAAAAAAAAAAAAAAAAAAAAACCTCTGTTTACAAAATGAGTTACTATTAATATTTTACTAGCAGTACCCCCGTGCGATGCACGGACAGATATTAAAACATATTGACAAAAATTCATACAAATATAACAGGAAATATAGAAATGTTTGTGTACATTGTAAAACACTTTTTTTAAAACTATATTATTAGTACAAATATCATATTAAAGGTCACTAAAATAAATATATATTTAAGGCATAGTTAATTTGTCCGAACATTATAAACATTAATTTTTACAAAATAATACTACTTCGGGTAAAAAAATAAATTAATATATTCGTCCCAAGGAATAATTTATAAAATATTACTTAATATGTTTAAAAAATTAATGTAAAATTTTGAAACGAAAGAAATAACATTACAAACATTAATTTATATTTAAAAAGTAAAATTATGATTATTATTATAATCATTTATAAGAAAAATATATACTTCACACTTAATTAATTTGCACAAAAAAGATATTGAAAAATAAAAAAGAAAAATTAAGAAAGGATAATTAATAAATTTATATTTAAAAAATAGTGATATTTTTTTTTGTCCAAATTAAATGAAATTAGTCTCTAATTAAAGAGGAAAAAAAATTATGAATTTTGGTGTAAAATTTTTTTAAAAAAAAAATTTTTTTTACAAAATAATTGAGGTCAAAAAAATGGGATGAAAAAAAAATCTGAAAATTATGATTATTATTATCATCATTTATAATAAAAAAAATATATTTCACACTTAATTAATTTTCACAAAAAAGATATTTAAAAATTAAAAAGGAAAATTAAGAAAGGATAATTAAGAAATTTATAATTGAAAAAGAGTGTTTTTTTTTTTGTGTCCAAATTAAATGAAATTAGTCTCTAATTAAAGAGAAAAAAAAATGATGAATTTTGGTGTAAAATTTTTTAAAAAAAATTTTTTTTTTATATAAAATAATTGAGGTTGAAAAAAGGGGATAAAAATGAAAAATCGGAAATAAAACGGACCAATCAGAGATCGCCACGTGTCGTGGGTTTTTTAAAAAGAAAAAAAGCATACCCGGACACGCGCCTTTGTAGGCGTGTGTGGCGCACGCGCCCAATCAACGCGTGACACGTGTCTTCTCCGCCTTGTTAATTGCCAAAATGCCACCGTATGAAATTACCAAAATGCCCCTGGCTTTTTGGCTCATAGGCTGTGCTGCTTTTATATTACTTTAGATTGTCAACCCAAAACATGCATTGAATTCAATGGTGGGAAAGTTTCCTTTTTAAGAGGATACATATGCGTGGAAAGTACTGAGAAATACAGATCTACTTGTATATTTTATTGTCAAGCCAAATCATGCACTGAATTCAATGGTGGGAAAATTCATGTTTGAACCGTATCCTCTCGTGTAATGTAAGGCCAACTCCAACAATGATCCTAATTTTAAGAGTATCAAAATTAAATTTTGATATTCATAAATACTATTTGCATAAGTATCAAAAAAATATCTCCAACAATGGGTATTAAAAATTAGGTACCAAATTAGTTTTTTTTTTAAAGTTAATAACTTTATTAATATTTTTAATATGATAAATAATTTTGAAATATAATAATTATTTAATTAGTTATTTTTTATCAAAAAATAAAATTTTATAAATAATTTCGAAATATAATAATTATTTTAATTAAATTTTTTTATAAAATTTAAAATTTTATAAATAATTATACAAAAATTTAAAAAATTTAAATCAAAAATCAAAATTTTATAAATAAATTTAAAAAGAAGTAGAACAAATGTTGAAAGAAAATGAAAGAAAGGAGTATGGAAAAAAAAAAGTAGCAAAGTCCTAAATATGATACTTTGGTAAGGATTTAATCAAATTTTGATACCTCTAATTTTTGCCATTGGAGATGCAAGGACCTTTGTGTGGGTATCAAAATTTGGTTTTGATACCCACCATTGGAGTCGCCCTAACTAATCACTAGGATACCCGGTGACGGATCCAAAAGTTATTCAAATTGGATGCACAAATTATATTTGAGCATCTTCAACTCATTTTTTTTAAATTTTACTTCATTTTTTCAAATTTTACTTCAAATGTTGCTTCAATTTTTTTTTCCTCTCCAACTCATTCCTTCATTTTTTATTTTAAAAAGAATATTCTCAGCATCTTTCTATTCCACCTCATCATTCTACTACTTCTATAATTTCACAAATGCTACACAAAATTTAATCATATTACATATTCAACACTCTCTTTTGTTCAGAAATAAAAATTTGAATTATGTATTTATAATTCAAATTACTAATAAAATATATTTTATTATTAAAGAAAAAATACAAAATAAAATGACGTTGACGTAAATAATATATTGGCATAAAGAAAACATTGGCAAAAAAAAACATTGAAATAAAGAAAACATAAAGTGAAAACATTGAAAAGTACCTAACAACATTCACTGATCTTCAGAATTGGTGTATATCTCCCATAAATGCTCTATTAAAGCATTTCGAAGTTCAAGATGAACACTTTTATCCATGATTTTCTTGTGTCAACCAATAAATTCTTGAAAACGAATATTGTCATCAACAATTTCAACTGTTGGAGCCGGTGCTTCTGGCACTTCAGAAATTGATGCATTGAGATTACGCTCATCTTCAATTATCATATTGTGCATGATAATGCAAGCAGTCATTATATCATGTAGTACATCCTTTTTCAAAAAACGTGCCGACCCTGCAATAATAGAAAAATGAGATTGTAGAACTCCAAATGCACGTTCCACGTCTTTCCTACGCGCCTCTTGTTTTCTAGCAAAATATTATTTCTTTCGATCAAGTGGTTTGTGAATAGTTTGCACTAATGTAGATCATTTAGGATATATACCATCAGCCAAATAATATCCCATATCATATTCTTTTCCTTGAATAACATAATGTGTGGGAGGAGCAATACCTTGAGAGGGATTGAAAAACAAATGTGATGATTCCAATACATTAATATCATTATTAGTTTCTGGCATACCGAAATACGCATGCCATATCTAAAGATCATAACCAGCTACGGCTTCAAGAATAATACTCGGTTACCGGTAGCCCTGTATATTGACCGGCCCAACTCGTAAGACAATTTTTCCACTCCTAATGCATACAATCAAGGCTACCAAGCATTCCGGGAAAACCTTGTTCCTTGTCAATGTGAAGTAATCGTGCCGTATCTTTAGCATTAGGTGATCTCAAATAACGCTCTGCAAAAACTTTAACAATAGCACGACAAAATCTCTTTAAACATTCAATTGCAGTTGACTCACCAATTTTAACGATTTCGTCGGTTGCATCGACTGGCATAGCATAAGTCAACATCCGAAACACAGCCGTTACTTTTTAAAAAGTAGATAATCCAAGCTTACCTAAACCATCACTTCGTTGCTCGAAATATTGATCATCGCCTTTGATTGCCTCAACCATACGAAAAAAAAAACGTCGAGATATTCTATATCGTCTTCGAAAGTTTTTTTCGCAATATGTTGGAGCATCGGTAAAGTAATTATTTAGCAACTCATGATCTGCAGCTTCACAATTGCGGTTGATCATGATATGACCTGGAATTGAGCCACGCTGAATAAGATTTTGAAACATGTTTCGCTGCTCCAAAATCTTGTTATCATATTCAAGCTGAACAAGCTATCATTTTACAAAAAAGAGCAGAACAATATCAACTATCACAACCACCACCAACAAATATTTTTGGTCAATTTCTTAGTGATTTTGGTGGAAACGGATCAAATAATTTTGGTGATGGGTTCGGTAATTATCATGGAGGTGGATCCGATAATTACGGTGGAGATGGATCCGATAATTACGGTGGAGACGGATCCGGTATACCGAATTATTAAATTGGTGTGATTGTTTAATTTTAATTTTTTTAGTGTGTGTGTTTTGTTGTTGTTGTTTATCTAATATTAGTATGTTTTATTTCTTTGTTTTCATTAAAAATGTGTGACTTTTTCATTATCATGTAATATTAACTATGTTGTTATAAATATTGGTATGTTTTTATTTTTTAATTTATGTTAAATTTTAATATAGCCGTCTAACTTTTTTCTTTTGATTTTTTTCAAATAACTAACCCAATATTAAAATAAAAATATTTTAAATTAATTAAAATAATATTAATAATTTTTTTCATTTATAGAATAAATAAGATGTAACTTTTAAAAATTAGAGGGACTAAATTTAAAATTTTAACATCCCACTTTAAAAATGAAGAAAGATGAATAGTGTTGCTTTAAATTTGAAGGAACAGTATTCATGTTCTTCATTTTTTTAATTTAAGGAGGATTTTGAAATTGTTTGAAAGAATAAAGCCAAAATCTTGCAAAAAATTAGTTTTTTCGTAACATAAGAAAAAAATTAGTTTTAAAGCACCAAGTCTAACTAATAAGAGTGATGAACTGTTCTGAAAGCTAATTTTTTAAAACATTTTGAAAAAAACAAGTTTTTCACAAGAGTTACTCAAGAATAAGTAGTAATAATTTGGAGAAATGAAGAAAAATTTGAAGCAGGTTGGAGAAGCTCTTACAAACATTTATTGGCAAGAGTGGGACTCAGGATCCAAGATTTCAAAAATAATAACCTTGCTACCTAACCGTGCTAGGCATGCCGACATGAATAGTTGTACTATTTATAGAAAAAATTTGTATATAAAATTTTAAAATTATTTTTTGAGTAACTCTTGTAAAAAATTAATTTTTTAAAAAATGTTATAAAAGAATTAGTTTTCAGAACCGTTCATCACTCTTATTAGTTAGACTTGGTACTTTAAAACTAGTTTTTTTTTTCTTATTTTACAAAAAAACTAGTATTTTATAAGATTTTGGCTTATTTTTTTCTAATAAATGAGAAAATTAAATAGGTGCACTTGCACTCTATTACATATCGTAGCGTAGATCCGCCCAGAATATACCAACTCAAATAACGTCCGATGACTAGTACTTACACAATGGGCGACTAGTGACAACATCTATTAGTTTTAGGATTAAATATTTAGAACTAAAGTTCAAAAAATTACCCATGTGAGTGATGATACCCCTATGATATAATATTAAGTATATAACCCGTTCATTATTAAAAGTGGAGCTGAAAACCATTATAATTACCGTTGTTTGTCATCCACACTCAAAAAATTAAAAACTATGTCAAAATGCAACAAGTTCATCTTGTTTGGTCAATGTGTGGATGAGCCCTCTATGGTACATCAAACCGTCAATTTTAACAGAACATCAATCATGAGGGGTTTATATGTTTAATATTTGGATATAGGAGGCTCATGGTACATTCGGCAAATCAAAAGGGACTATTTACGTAAAGACAAACTCAACAACTAACTTGTAATAAGTTGTAACAAATGCAAATTCGTTAGTTTTTAAATTGTACATCCAAAATTATACCTAATTGCAACAAAAAGAAAAACTCAATAACCAACTTGTAAAAAATGCAAATTCGATAACCAATTGAAACATCTTGACAAACTCAAGTAACTAAAATACAATTTGCCCATTTTTATTTATTTTTATAAAAAGCAAACAATATCATTTACATTAATAAAATTGCAAAAGATGGTGCTCCTAGTCGGATGCTAATTCAAAATATGAAGATTTATAGGAATACGTACAACGTGAACAATATGCTTGCCGTATTAAAAGATTCTAATACATCTCGAATAATAATAATAGTTAACCATAAGCCAGATCACCAACAAATGCTATTAGGAGCAATGACTTGCAACGCCTAAATGGCTCTCCAGCAAAACTTAGATACGCCCATCATTGGCCTTTAGAATACCACCAAACGAAAAGAATTTGAGTTTGAAAACGCGACATAGTAACACAAATGGGAAGCCAACAAACGTCCAACCAACCAAGCATTGCAAGTATTGTAATAAAAATACATACAAAATTTAATTAGGACAGTCAATGCTATACAACTTTATTATAATTCAACTGAATTGGCCATTAAATAAGGACCGACAGAATTATAAAAACCTTTATTCCGAAATGAAAAAAAAAAAATCAAATTAATTTGTCTTTGATTAAAAGCAAATCTAAAGACTTTTAATTATTTATTTTGAGACGGACAAAATAACATTACTCAAAAAGTAAATTTGAATTCATTATTTTTGGGGAGGGAGAGAGTAACATTTAAGAAAAAAGGTGTACACTTATCCATTCAGTACTATGTGTATGCCCCAACCTTAAATAATCATTTGCAAATTAAGAGTGGGCGGTGGGAAGGAGAGTCAGGGTATGGGTTGATTGTTGAAAAAAAAAGGCTCTGACTGCTCACCGGCTTTTTGGTGGGAGTTAGCTCATGACTTTGAACACCTTACTTATTTATGATCCAAAATATTTATCATTTTATAAGAAATTTTCAATAATAATAATAATAATAATAATAATAATAATAATAATATTAATAAATATTACCACTACAAATTTATAATTAAAATATCAATACTATATTCATTAATTGTCTCATGAGACAAGATTACATGTACAACTTTTATTTATCACATGTAATTCAACTATTATAAGTTATTAGTACCGATGTCATGATGACATCATTATTGATGAATAACCGTTAGATAAGTGATACCGGCTCCTTTCTCACATTACATCACTCTAAAATATAACTAATGCAATAGAAAGAAAATATACCTAATGCAATAGAACTGGTTTCAATAGAACAAGTTTCAATGTACGAATAAAATTAAAATTATAAAGCTTTTAGCACAAAATACAAATATTTTTGACAAATTTTTAAGTTTCAAAACAACAAATACTCTGTATGTCCCAGAAATTTGTCACACTTTGACTTACTCAATCGAAATTTTGACTATAATTTTATAAAAATTTAGATATTTATGCAATTCTAAAAGCAGTTGTTTCACAATTAGTATTATTATTAATAACAATTTCTAAAATTGTATAAAAATATCTAAATTTTCATAAAATTATGGTTAAAATTCAATTGATTTGACTATAAAATCAAAGACAAACTTTTCGGGGCTGAGAGAGGATGTATTTTTGACGGTGGAAGTGCTGAGTAACACTAAAAACCTCTGATTCTGTATTAAAAATACCACGAGACAAAATTTATCTATAAATCTATCTAGAGGGCAAGGCAGGCCATTTGAAGATGAAAAAGAATACTAGCCAACCCATAATCTTGTGACTTTCAAGTGGCCACCATTGATAGAGAGATAGCAGCTCAACTGGCCGTACATTTCTCTCTATTTATCTATCTCAACTCTCTTTTGCTCTTTCATTTTCCCAGTAAAGTGGTGGTTCCGGTCAGCTTCCGCCGCCTCTTCTACCGCCTCTACCGCCCTCTAATATGCATATATAATCAAAGTATATCTATTCCTAATATTGCAAATACAAAAAAAAAATTAAAAAAATTCAGTGGGTAGTTTTTTATAATTCTACAATGGTGGTCCTTGCACCCTTTTCAGCTTGGCCATGGCAAAGCTTAGGGACATTCAAGGTATTATCTGATTTGTGGTTTTTTTTTTCTTGATTAAATTTACAGTTCTTTGATAAATCTTGACTTGACAATGCTCTGTTCTTGATGTTGTACACACAGTATTTGCTATATGTACCTTTTCTTGGGAAAGTTGTACATTCAAGACTTCAAGAAGATGGTTCCAATCTCCATTGGTGTTTCCACATTCTCATCATATGTCTACTCAGATGCTTAGTTTACCAGTGTTGGACATCTTATAGTAACATGCTTTTCCTTACCCGAAATCGTCGCATTTTACAAGAAGGTGTTGATTTCAAGCAGATTGACAAAGAAAGACATTGGTATTACTTTTATTCATTTGTTCATCTTTTTATTTACAAAAAAAATGTTTTTTTTTTTTTTTATTGATGACTTATTACCTCTGCCCTTCCGTATAGAAAGAGATATCTGATGTCGTTTAAGTTAGAGCTTTTTAACGGTTCTCTGTTCATACTATCTTATAAACTAATGGATGCAGGGATAATTTTGTAATACTACAAGCATTGATGGGCTCATTGGCATTGTACTTATTAACGCCGGTGGTTGGGAAAATGGCGGTATGGGAGGCAAGAAGTTTGATGATAATTACAATTCTGCACATTGGAGTTTCAGAGCCACTTTACTATTTGGGGCATAGATTGTTTCACGGGAGTTATCTTTTTGCCCATTACCATTCACTCCACCATTCTTCTCCCATCCCCCAACCCTTTACCGGTAAACATCCCATTAACTTCTCCATATTTCTTTTCAATTTAGTCCTAAGTTAGTTTGTAATCTAACTTGAGTTAGAAAATGGGTTATTTGTGTTGCAGCTGGAAATGGGACATTTTTGGAGCAGTTGTTGTTGGCTATGGTGATTGGAGTGCCCATAGTTGGGTCATGTTTGGTTGGATATGGATCGTTGATTGGGATCTACATCTATATCTTCGTCTTTGATTTTCTCAGATGTTTGGGTCATTCTAATGTTGAGATTTTTCCTCATCAGCTCTTCGACAACTTTCCGTTACTCAAATATCTCATCTACACACCAACGTAAGTTAATTCTAGACATTCATTTTGGGACGGAGGGATTATTTTGTATGGGCTATAAATATTTGCATACACGCCCATACCAATCTGAATCAAGGGCTTGGTAGATAGGCAATGAAATATGAAGTAAATATATCTTGTAGCAACTTAATTTTCTTCTTTTGTAAACAGTACAAAGGCCCTACTAGTTTCAGAAGTACAAAATTGTTGGTCCTATTTGAAATAAGGTCAAAAAGACACACCTTTCTTTCTAAGTCTGAATTAATAATACAATTTGTCAGATATATATAACGTGATGTACCTGCCAAATGTTTAAATAATTGCTAATTGTTTGATTAATTTATTTATGTTTCAGATATCACAGCTTGCACCACACAGAAATGGGTACCAATTTTTCCCTTTTTATGCCCCTGTTTGATGCTTTAGGCAATACCCTTAATACCAAATCATGGGATTTACACAAGAAAATAAGTCTGAATTCAGGTACAATTAAAATATTTAGTCCCCAAATTAAGATATGGGCTTCTTTTTCTTCTTCTTGAGTTAAAGAAAAAAAAAAACCCTTAAAGTTATCGCTTAATGCAGGTAAAGATGGGAGGGTACCGGATTTTGTGTTTCTAGCACACGTTGTGGACGTGACATGTGGCTTGCACGCGCCTTTTCTTTTCAGGGACTTTGCGTCTCGGCCCTATAGCATTAGGCTATGGTTGCTGCCTTGTTGGCCTGGTAGTTTCGGGGTTATGCTAGTCATGTGGGCTAAGGCTAAGACATTCTTGAGCTCTTTTTACAACCTTAGAGGCAAATTGCACCAAACTTGGGTTGTTCCTCGGTTCGGTTTTCAGGTTTGCTGTCAGAGTTTTTGTCAGAGCATATATTTTATCATGTAAATTGATTCTAATTGGTCCAAAAAGTAGCATTAGCTTAATTTTTTTTAAAATCTTTCTGAGCAGTATTTCTTGCCATTTGCTAAAGAAGGCATCAATAAGCATATTGAAGAAGCTATTCTAAAGGCTGATAGAATGGGTGTTAAAGTCATTAGCCTTGCTGCCTTGAATAAGGTAAAATATACTGTTTCGCATAATCAGAATTTGAGTAATTTTGGACCTATTTTTCTAGTAATGTTTCTTGATTTAATTATTCGGATGTTGTTTTGCAGAATGAAGCTTTGAACGGAGGAGGAACGCTATTTGTTGACAAGCATCCAAATCTTAAAGTGCGAGTGGTACACGGGAATACATTAACGGCAGCTGTAATTCTTAACGAAATCCATGACGACGTTAAAGAGGTATTCTTGACAGGGGCTACTTCTAAGCTCGGTAGAGCCATTGCTCTTTACCTTTGTAAACGAGGAGTACGAGTTCTTGTAAGTAAAACTTATTCACCTTCTTCTTACACAGATATATATTGGAGTATTATTATTATTATTATTATTTTTTTTTTAATTTGACAACACTAAAAGACCACTTAATGAGGCAAAGGTAGGTTTTAGAAATGTACTTGTTGTCACACTTAATGTATATGCATGCATGCATAGACATGCCATATGACTTTAATAAAGAGCTTGAACAATATTTTTATTGCAGATGTTGACAAAAGCTACAGAAAGATTTCAAAAAATCCAAAAGGAAGCCCCTGCAGATTGTCAAAAGTACCTAGTCCAAGTTACTAAATATCAAGCTGCAAGAAACTGCAAGGTCTAAATACTCCAAAAAAAAAATGAATTCAAGCCTTGTTACTATGATTTTTTTTCACACCTACTAGTGTGTGTGTGTGATATTTTGTATGAAATTTTACAGGCATGGATAGTTGGAAAATGGATTACTCCTAGAGAACAGAGTTGGGCACCATCAGGAACCCATTTTCATCAGTTTGTGGTGCCTCCAATTTTGGCTTTTAGAAGAGACTGTACCTATGGAGATCTTGCTGCTATGAGATTACCTGACGACGTACAAGGGCTCGGGTCATGTGAGGTAATATCACTAACATCTTCCAATTGAGTGTTGCTATTCACACAAGTAAAATTTCTAAGTACACCCGTATTCATGCTTACCGTGTTAAAGCATGAATACATGTGTACTGTGGGTGAAAAGCAACACTTTTTCCAAGTTTGTGCACCCACATAAGATTTCAGAATAAATATAACTGAATTTTGACCACAGTACACAATGGAGCGAGGGATAGTGCATGCATGTCACGCGGGAGGAGTGGTTCATAGCTTGGAAGGTTGGACTCACCATGAAGTAGGGG
Source organism: Adenophora triphylla var. japonica (assembly GCA_022495995.1). NCBI lineage: Eukaryota > Viridiplantae > Streptophyta > Magnoliopsida > Asterales > Campanulaceae > Adenophora > Adenophora triphylla. The sequence continues at coordinate 470,478 of JAFEMH010000793.1, forward strand.
CTCTTGACGTTGACCGAATTGATGTAGTCTGGGAAGCTGCACTGAAGCATGGACTTAAGCCAGTTTCCAGTTGTAAAAAGACTGATTGATCCTTTCTCTAGCTTGAATCTCAAAGCTTTTGGTTCATTTGTAGCATACTCTGTTATTATCTTCTCTTATTTGAACACAAGGAGCTGGATCTTATATATATATATATATATATATATATATATATATATATATATATATATATATATATATATATATATATATATATATATATATATATATATATATAAATCATGATTGTTTGATGTGCTACATATTTTCTGGAGAATAACTTTAAATGCATAATGTACTACCCAGTACCAAAAAATATGTATCATTTGACACGCCAAACATGTCCCAAAAACATAAAAAATGCAACCGTCTTAAATAATTAGTGAGAACATAGAGAAGCCTAATTGGTTCTGCTAACCATTACATGTTCAAACAGAAAAAAGAGTATCAACAAACTGATGAGAATTAATGAAACCGGAGCTTGAAGTGTAAACCAATTGATAAGGCAACTCACGAAGTACCTTAACAGTCTTCTGCTTCAAATTGTAAGAAACAACTTTGCCAGGAATAAGTAAAACAAGCTCCGAATCTTCGTCTTTTTCTCCCTTGATAAAAGATAATATGGAGAATGCATATACTCTGTCTCCATCACAATATTGACCAGTTCTTGGATAACAACGGACGATTTCTGGGAAAACAGACAGTAACGGGTAGATATTAACTTTGTACTTCACAGACCACTTGAAGGTGTTAATGTTCATCTCAAGGATATTGAATTCGGGAGCAGAGAAGCTGGGAAGGTAAATGATATGCCAATAGCCTGGGGACTGTGCAAAATACCGAATCTCCCTATTAAAATATATCATAGGAAGATGGACTTCTTTAACTTTTTCCGTTTTGGCGTCCCATTTATCAAGCAAGCACGGAAGTCCCACTGCACTACTAACCCAATGAATCGTATCGTTCCAGTAAAATGCATTTTCTAAACGAGGTATAACATAGCGTCTGATAGAGTAAGAAGCACGTTTCCAAGAACCTGTCTCAGATGAGTAGACTTCCAAATATCGAGTGCACCCACTATAAGAATTTATGCTTTTAACGCATACAAGCTTGTAGTGAAGAGATTCAGATGGATCAAATGATAAGTTGATAGCAGCAATGGATTCTCTTCGCTTTAGAGAAGGTTGAGGAATTACTTTGTGTTTCTTTGTAGTTGGATTGCAAACACATAATTTTCTTACCACTTCAGGACTTGAGAAGTAGGTGAGCTCGCAAAGTAACAATCCATGGCAAGAATGTAGAATCTTGATTACACTTCCTGGAGATACCACATCAAGAAACGAGAGCGAAGGTACCCCAGTGCAAGAACTTTGGTTTGGGCCACCATCAAGTGAAACTGACTCTATTTCTTCACTCTTATTGTCACTTTGACTGAATGAATTACAAAAATATAGACCAGATGGAGTACTGAATCTATAGTAATCCAGAATTTTGGGGTCGGAGATCAAAGAATACCATTGTTTTGAGACTACTTGGAACTTCACCAGATAGCTGGCATGTAGCCGTAAGAAGATTTTCCTTAAAAGATCCTCATTATAACCAACCTGTACGGCTGCCAAAGAAAGGCCCGATCTTTTGCTGCATATTTTATTCATAATTTATCCCCCACTATAATTTCCTCACAAGCAGATGCCTAGTACAAAAATAATCAAAAGCAACCCCATAACTCAATATGCATTAAAAAAAAAGGCTGGCTAAATAAGAAAATATAGATCATTAAGCTGTTCTTTGAACTGTAACTGTAACCAACTCTTTTATTCCCCAGAACACAATCAGATAGGGAGAAAAACAACAGAATTTATCAAATTAACACCAGATAAATTAGCATACAAATATCAAAATCCAAGATTTAGCCTTAACAGGAATAGCGATTCTTCCCTTTTATCACATGTATAAAAAGATTAAAAGGCAAATTAACACTAAAAATACATAGGATTTCAACAAATTGAGATACAGGACTATAAACATGTTGCGCTCAGAGATTAAATATCATAAAGAGAGAGGGAGACGATATGTGCTCACCGGAGAATAAAACACTCTTGATTTTGAGCCGTCCGTTTCGTCGTCGGTGGTGGTAGATGAAGGATTTTTTTTAGGTTCGGTAATCTGCAATCGGGATTGTGGATGTATTCGTCAATTTTAGAAGAAAAGATTAAAGGAGATTGGGAGCATTATATAGGGTTTCTTTCGTACCAGCGCAGCCAATAATTTACGGCCGAGTCGCCCGGCCGGTGTCGAACGGAGTTCTAAATTAACCAGAATTTTTAATGGGAATGGACTGCTAAGGCTCTAGTCCTTTCCGGCTAGAATTAGGTTGTCAAAAATACTATTTGGGTCACCCAACTTGAGCACATAACTCACATAGGTCACCTAAGTCCCAAAATATTCAATCTAGCCATTCAACTTTGCCAAATGATTCATATAGCCACTGAATTTTCAAGATATTCAAATGAATGACCGTTAACTTTTTTCGTTACTTGGTTCCAAAATCTCCTTTATACCCTCGTTGGATTGGATGATAAATTTTACTCACAATTTCCTTTTGGAACCATATTGATATTACTCACAATCACCTTTATACCATTGATATTAGGATCCAAAATCTCCAAGTCTGACTTTGCAAAGGCAAGTTTTTGCATGATAACTAAAAAAAATAGAGGTACAAAATTAGGAATAAATTAACCAGTAAGTCGAACATGCGTTGTTCATTTATTACAATCCCATATTTTTTATTCTCAAAGGAGTGACTCATTGATAAAGTCAAGCCTCATTCTTGATGAACGCTAGGGTACAAACACTTTCCTCGCCTCTTGGCGTCGGACATTGTAAAACAAAAGGTCCCATTTTTTTTTTTTTTGGTACATTATGAGTTTCATGAGTATTGAAATTTCAACATTTTATCTTTCAATCGTTCGGACTTTCTTCCAACCATACGATAATTGATGCTGTAACTTCAAGAAATGGATATTCATTTATTTAGAGATATTATTTTTACATACTTGACATTTATCTAGAAACGGAAAGAGTATAAGAGTGGCTTCCTTCTTCCCTTTAAATGAATTTCGGAAAATAATTCAAATTTTATCTGGATCAATAGCAAATTTGATTTTTTTTTTTTTTTTTTTTTTTTTGACATTCATTTATGGACATTTTAGGGACAAAGGGAGTACATAATACAATAATATGAAAATTCATCTTTTTTAAACATGTAAAGTAATCTTAAGGTGCTAACAACCATTGCCTGTACATATAAAAATACTAATCAAGCTACATTAATCACAAAGAGCAATATGCATTACGTTATCTTTATTTTCCTTCCTTTTTCCTGTGGGTAGGGTTTTGGATATGTGAAGGAGTAAAACGTGTATAGTATATAATTCCAACTCCAGCTTCTTCTCAGGGAACTTGATTGCCTTTTTAAAAAAAAATAAAATGAAATTATTTTCGACAATCTTTCTGAGACGGATGTAGTACTTAGAGTCTTAAATAAGATAAGGGGTCTGAGTTTTAGAAAAATTAATGTCTCAGGGTTCTTGTGCACCAAATAGGGTACATAGATTCTTGAGAATAGATATATGGGATTGAAGGAGGAAGATATACGTGGCTGTGTTTTGGAACAAGGTCTCTATGTCCATTTCTTGCCTGCCCCCGGGAATTATCCTATAGAGCTGCCGCAGCTGCCTTTCTTTACTACTCATCTTCGAGATCTTCACTACCCTTCTGTTCTTCTTTCTCGTGATCTTCGGTATCATTGCCATTTTTAACACACACAGGGAGAGAGAGAGAGAGAGAGAGAGAGAGAGAGAGAGAGAGAGAGAGAGAGAGAATGGGTGTTTGAAGCTTATATTGGAGGTGTTTATATAGGAAACTAGGAAAGGGTTCTGAGAAACTTATAAGTCCCAAGTCTTAATGCTATAAAGAGTGGGTGAGGTGAATGAATCAAGGGTTTCAAGTGGTTGTCTAATTCATATGGGTAACTACTAGAAATGTTGAAGGTATAACATGCCCAAATAGTTCACTTTTGATGTTTGTGCATGCCCATATCTATCAATCAATCAAACTCATGCATCAATCAATAATGCAATTTTTTTGGAGTTCAAATTTGCTGTATGATTTTATATACATGATTTAATGGTTGATAATTGATATGATTAATGATTAATGCCATGATGAAGTTTCCAGAAATGTGAATTATTTTGTAATAGTATATATTTATACTCCATTCCACTGCAAACTAAATATTTTTCTTATTGATCGTCCCATTACAAACAACACACTTTATAAAATGAAAATGTTTTATTACTCTTATATTAATGGAACTCACGTGTCATACTAACAACAACAATTCAATTATTATTTCCTACCCCACTTTCTCTCTCCTACTTTACTTTTCATACTCACAACACCTACTACATTTTTATTAATTCTCATGCAAAAAGTAACTGAAAAGGTTGTAGTGCGACGGAAGGAATATATGTATGTTTGTGGGTGTGTGAGAGAGAGATCATTGTTCGGAAAATTGGTCGCATCGCTTAGGTGTCAGACAACCATAAAACGGCACAATAATTTTAGTTTGCGGTTACTACGAATACGAATGATTTTTGAGCAATAACTATCAATAACATAACATGTTTTATATTTTCATTATTAGTAGGATAATTAAATAAACATATAATAATTGTTCAAAATTCATTTATAATAATAACAAAAAAAAATTGAAAATATTATTTGGACATAGGGATTCTGGGAGGGGTGGAGTAGTTGGGTCCATTTGTATAGTGCGTTAATGTGCATGATTGATTAAGTAACTTAAATAGTTAAGCCGTACGTGCAACAAAACAATGTATTTAGACGTTAATTAATAACATGTTTAAAGTTTAGACGTTAATTAATGTGCCTCATCATTAGGATCCTTATTTATAGCTTTCAATTGGTGTTTCCTCCAAGAATAGGAATTCCATAGTTGACTTGTATTAGGAGAGTGAATCTTTGTCCAATTTAGGTTTCTTAGCCCGCTAGGAGTCCGCTCCAAATAAGACTTCTTGAGTGAGAATAAATTCCTATTGGATTAGGATTCTGTGTGATAATTGCTTTCCTTATTTTTAGGGGTATTTAATAGGGGGAGAATTATATTCCGTTCAGTGGCCCCCGACTTCTTAGCTCGGCCATGTTGATGACAAGGAGGAAGTGAGCTCTACCTCGGTTTATAAGATTACGAACAGGCGTCAGGTGACAAGTGTCGTTTCAGTTGTCCGCTGGTTCTAGAATGAAATGATGAGGCGGATGCTGGGGTGCCAGCCGAGGAGACTAATGTCGAGGAGAAAGCTCAAACCCAACAAGTCATCATCCCGAATCCTTGCACGGAGGAAGATGATGAGGCGGATGCCGAGGAGACCAATGTCGAGGAGAAAGCTCAAACCCAACAGGTCACCATCCCGAATCCTAATGATGAGGCGGATGCTGAGGCACAGGCCGAGGAGACCAATGTCGAGGAGAAAGCTCAAACCCAACAGGTCACCATCCCGGATCCTGATGAAGAGGCAAATGCTGAGGCGCAGGCCGAGGAGACCAATGTAGAGGAGACAGCTCAAACCCAACATGTCACCATCCCGGATCATGATGATGAGGCGGATGCCGAGGCGCAGGCCAAGGAGACCAATGTCGGGGAGAAATCTTAAACCCAATAGGTCACCATCCCGGATCCTGATGAAGAGGCAGATGCCGAGGAGACCAATGTCGAGGAAAAAGCTCAAACCCAACATGTCACCATCCCGGATCCTGATGATAAGGCGGATGCCGAGGCACAGGCCGAGGAGACCAATGTCAAGGAGAAAGCTCAAACCCAACATGTCACTGTCCCCGATCCGGATGATAAGGCGGATGCCGAGGCGCAGGCCGAGGAGACCAAAAATCCAACAGGTCACCATCCCGGATCCTGATGAAGAGGCGAATGCCGAGGCGCAGGGCAAGGTGACCAATGTCGAGGAGAAAGCTCAAACCCAACATGTCACCATCCCAGATCCTAATGATGAGGCACATTAATTAACGTCCATTTGCAATTCCTACGAATACAAATGATTTTTGAGCAATAACTATCAATAACATGTTTTATATTTTCATTAGTAGGATAATTAAATCAACATATAATAATTGTTTAAAGTTTATTTATAATAATAACAAAAAAATTAAAAATATTATTTGGACATAGGGATTTTGGGAGGGATGGAGTAGTTGGGTCCATTTGTATAGTGCGTTAATGTGCATATGATTGATTAAGTAACTTAAATAGTTCAGCCGTACGTGCAACAAAACAATGTATTTAGACGTTAATCTGATATGTCCTGTCATGTTCTTTTTAGTTCCTCACACCTACATTTGAGCCCGATAACCTAGCTACCGCCTGCCCTTGATTACGATTGAAACCCGATAAGATATTAGTTGTGATGAGCCCGGATCTACTGGACCGGGCTCGCGCTCGGTCTAGTCCAAGGAACCAGTGACGTAGCAGTTCCTAGACCGCTGGAGGGAAGACCGCGGACAAATAGGCCCTTGTGGTCAAGACCGTGTCCCTCCTCGGTTCGTCCCCGTCGAGGACCCTTGGAACCCTGCTCGCTGGATATGTGCCCGCATGAGTCATGCCCGCATCAACCGTGCTCGCGTCATATATCTTTGACTGCGGGCACAACGTTGACCGCGGGCACATGCTGCTTCCCGGTTAAATGTCAAGCCTTACTGAGCAAGTTAGCTTACTGGCTCTGACAGGCCACTTGCCGGCTCCCCCATCACGCATTCAATGCGGCTCAGTCCGACGCCTACTATTCCATTTAATGCAATAAGCCGGCTACACGGCTCATGTCCCTTTCAGCCATGTCCCCCGGATACCAATGTTCCCTCCCGACAGGACCAATTAGGCTGGACACGTGTAGCTGGTCAAATACCAAAGTGCCCCCTAGGGCTGATCTCATTGCTTACCTCAACAAGCACCATGGCATTGCCTATAAATAGAAGGCCTTTACCCCCTTGGGCAAGGTAAGTTCCATAGACAATTGAGTAAGCTCTTTTACTCTCTAAACCTAAACTCACACACTCCAAAGGTATTCAAAGCCTTATTACTCAGTATTCTTACTCTCACACCCGAGGGCCTGAGTTGGAGTAACATCCAACTTTGACCTTAACGGTGCTTGTTTGTGTTGTGATCTAGGTACACAAAACCACCAAATATATCCTAGCCAGATATCCTTGAACCGCTCCTGACCCCGAAAAGCTGTGGCGTCATCAGTGGTTCCATTGCCGGGAAGCACGACTTTCTTTCGTTTCTCGTTAAAAATCTTTTGTTTTCAAGGCACCTCACGTGTCCTAAACAAATTCAGTGCCGAAAGGCTCTTCTATTTTACGTCACTAAGTTTTTCCCATTTAAAACTTTTGTTTTCAGACACACCTTGTAGTCTAAACAACTGACTGTCAAAAGACACTTCTTTTCGCTATTTTCACCTTTCGTGACATGTCTCAAATTCTAAAAAATGCTGGTCATTTAACTATAGAGGAGGAAAACCAAGCCGAACCCTCCAATAACAATGGGGAAAGGCAAACCAACTCTGTCTTCAATGTAATGGGGGCCCATTCTCGGCCTCAAAAATCCCCGGCTCAACGAGTTCTCCACCGGTTAACCGAGGAAGCCCGTCTTTGAGAAAGCCCAAGCCCTACTAAACACTAGCCCAAAAACTCCTCAAGCTCGCATAAAAAACACCAATCTGACCACCCCACTTTCCCCAGAACAGATCCTGAGAAGGAAGGAAATCCTAGCCTCCAAATCCAAACTGGTCGCGGAAGCCATGGCCATCAATGACGCGGAGATGGAAATATTTGAAATAGAGGCCAATGGAGGGCTACAGTTCCCTCAAGGGTCACAAAGGTTCTCCCAACGAGCTCCCGCACACTCGCTTGCTAGTCAAGCGCTGTGGGCAAACCGGGTTGACCCGGCCTTGAGCGCGGACAGGCCGGCCGGACGGAGCGTGGTGCATGTAGATGATAGCGAGGAAAGGGGGAAGAGGCACAGTCAAATCACCGTGCGAAGTCCAAAGCCAGACCCTTGGCTCCGGCCAAGGAGAAGGTCGTGACTCCACGAGCTAAAAAGCAAAAGGTTGATGATCGTAACCCCGAGTTTGTGGAATTCATGCGAAGATGTGGGAAACCCATCGAAGGCTGCCCGAAGTGTGGCCGCACTATGGACGCCTTCAGCGATAAAATTGCGCGGGCACCGATCCGTAAGGGCAAACCCCCCAGATGGACACCTATGACGGATCCAAAATGCCAAGAGTCATATGGGAAGATTTGAGGGCCGAGATGGCTTTATTCTCCGCGGATGAGTCGGTGATGTGCAAAGCTTTGGCTGCGACCTTCACCGGCAAGGCCCTATCTTGGATGCTAGCCCTCAAGCCCCGGTGTATCCAGTCATTCGGTCGGTTCGAGTCCTCTTCCTCAATGCCTTTCTTTGGAGCGGTGTGCCCGCTAGACCAAAGACAGATCTTGTCCGTGTCAAGCGAGGCACCAAATGAGCCTACAAAAGATTATATATCCCGGTTCAGAAGGTGAGCGAGGAGATTGTGGACCTGGACGAGAGTGATATCGTACTATGTTTTGAGGGCGGCCTCGGTAACTCCTTCCTCAAAATGAATTTTGCCTCCAAGAAACCTAAATCGATGGAGGAAATGTATGAAAGGGCATCGGCCATTGCCTCCGCCGAAGAGCCTAGTGTGCCGCTCCACGAGCTTCGCGAAAGAAAGGATAAGCCAAGTCCGGAGACCACCCCAGAGCCCGCTCAGGCCAATAATCGGGGCAAAACAGAGGCCGGGGATCGAAAGGCTCAAAAAGGCCGTGGCCGAAACAAGCTTACACAGAGCTCACCGACCCAAGGGTGGTGATCATGAGAGCCTCAGACTTTCCTCCTCCTCCCCCAGTGCTTCGAAAGCCAAATGAGAGGAGTAGACTTAAATTACGCGAGTTTCACAACGACCACGGGCACGGGAATCGAGGATTGTTTCCAGCTGAAGCGAGTAATCCAGCAGAAAATTAATAACGGGGAGCTAACCAAGTGGGTTAAGGGAAACAACACTGCCCCCAATAACAATGATCAGCAGCGGGCACGACACACGCGGGGACCAGACAGGAATGAAAGAGATAATAATGATGACGATTTTGGGGACTATGACATTAACTTCATTGGGGAGGAACCTCCCACTAGTAGGCAGTTGTCTCTCCAAATTCGGACATTAGAGAAGGTTTTCTCCATCCCCGCCCGGCCCGGACGAAGAGCGTGAAATTGGGTTCAAAAGGAGTGAACTTGCCTCCACCCTTTTTCATTCCACACATCCACTCACCCTCAGAATGAGAATCAACCGGGCAAACATAGGCCGTGTGTTGGTAGATACTGGAGCTGCCCGCGACATACTCTATTACCATACTTTGATCGGAATGAGAATGACGGAAGCACATCTCACTCCATATGCGGGCATGCTCGAAGGCTTCACAAACCACGCTGTAAGGGTAAAGGGGACGATTGTGTTTGACGTAGCTATTGGAGAAAAACCCATGCAGAAGACGGCCAAGATAACTTTCATGGTGGTCGATCTTCCTTCCCAATACAATGCCATTCTCGGCAGTATCGCTCGAGCCGAATTGGGAATAGTTGCGTCCGTCCCCCACCAAAGGGTGAAATTTAACACCCCGGGCGGGGTTGCTACCATCAAGAACCAGCCCGGGAGATTCCTCCGAGCACTGGAGGAAAAAAGGAAAGAACAGAAAGGCCAGACATCCTGCCCGCAGATAGAGGGCGAGGACAAAATTATAGAGGGAAAGGGCGAGGACAAGTCAAAAAAGGGGAAAGCCCTTGCACTCCCGCCACCACCCGTACTAATTGGCATGCTTTCTTTCCATTCCACAAAGGTGGAGCTCAAAATGAGCAGAAAAATCAAAGCAATTGGCGCCCTGTTGAGGGAGGATATATTGATCGAGGAATAGAGGGGAAATTGGACCGTGATATCATATATTCAATGGCAACACCGACCGAAGCTCGTGTCAACCCCCCAACTATTGTCATTGACTCCCTGCACAATCGTGAAATCGCCGACCTTCAACCTAACGACGAGCTCGAGGAGGTGGTAATCAATCCCCACTTCCCGAGCAAACAAGCTAAGGTTCAATGAAATTCACAATGAGGAAAGAAGGATACTTATTGAGTTCCTTAGAGCAAATTGCGATGTGTTCGCTTGGAGGGTGGAAGATATGCAAGGCATCGCCGAGACGTGATCCTCCATAAAATCAACGATGACCCCTCCTTCAAAAACATTCACCGTAAATCCAGATATTTCTCCCCGAGAAGGAGATTGCCATCAAGGAAGAGGTGGAAAAGTTGCTAAAAGCGGGGATAATAAAGGAGATCTCCTACCCCAAGTGGTGGCCAATGTGGTCATGGTTAAGAAATCCAATGGCAAATGGAGGATGTGCGTTGATTTCACCGATCTCAACAAAGCATGCCCCAAAGATTGCTTCCCTTTTCCTCGCATAGGCAGATTGGTGGATTCTATAGCCGGACACAGCAGTTCTAAGCTTCATTGATGCCTACTCCGGCTACCACCGAGATCCGTATGGCTCCCGAAGATGTCCGCTCTGTAGCCTTCATTGCTTTGCGGGCAAGACATCTTCGCTATTACTGTTATGATGCCCTTTTGGGCTAAAAATGCAGGAGCCACATATCGGCGCATGGTCAATCTGGTCTTTAAAAACCAACTAGGCGTAAACTGGAGGCCTACATTGACGACATGGTCATAAAAACTAAGGAAAACTCCCACGAGCTCGATGTGGAGGAAACCTTCAAAAACTTGCGCCATAACAAAGATGAAGCTAAACCCCTTAAGTGCGCTTTCGGGGTCAAGGCGGGCAAGTTCCTCGGATTCATGGTCAACCAAAGAGGGATAGAGGCTAATCCGAGGAAAATCCAGGCCCTATTAGACATGAAACCTCCCGCCCTGCGTGAAGGATGTACAAAAACTCAATGGTCGCATCACCGCACTTGGCCGCTTCATCTCGCGGTCGGCGAGAGAGATGCCTCCCCTTCTTCAAAACTCTCAAAGGGGGAAGAGAGCCGATGAATTTACATGGAGCACCGAGTGCCATCGGGCTTTGAAGAAGTCAAGACATACCTCGGGCGGCCACCTCTGCTCGGCGGCCGGTGCCGAGAAGAGCTTTTTCTCAGTATTTAGCCGTTACCGCGATCACGGGCAAGAGCTGTTCTTGTAAGGGAGGAGAATAACTCCCAAAACCAGCTTTATTATGTAAGTAAGGCACCGTCCGCCGTAGAAGGGCGTTATCTTAATATAGAAAAGTTAGCTTACGCCTTGCTTGTATCTGCTCGAAAAATTAAGAGCCTACTTTTACGCACATCCTATAACCGTACTAACCGAGGCCCCGCTTAGAAAGGTTTTACATAAACCAGAGTCCTCGGGGAGAATGCTAGCTTGGTCTATAGAGCTCACCGAGTTCCGGATCACCTACTCCCGAGAAAGACAATCAAAGCGCAGGCCTTAGTTGATTTTGTAGTAGAATCATCATTCAAATTAGCGGACGAGCGACCTCGGAAAAAGAAAGCGAGCGTAATCGAAGATGACCCAAAAGCCCGAGCACGTAAATTGTTCAACCAAGGGAGCGTCCGTAAGAGGTGTGGACTTTATATGTGGACGGCTCCGCGAGCAAGTTAATCAGTGGAGCGGGCATACTTCTGATTGCACCCTGCGGGGAGCAATTCATGAGGGCCTTGAGGTTCAAGTTCGAGGCATCAAACAATCAGCTGAATATGAAGCGATCATAGCGGGCATGGAACTGGCAAGAGACTTGGGAGTTCGGAATATTGAGATCAATAGTGACTCTCAAATTTCATAGTTAATCAAATTAGGGGGAGTATGATACTATCAACCCGGTACTAACTTCGATCTTGTGACCTCGCAAAAACCCTCATCAAAAATTTCACTTACTATGAAATTTGAACCAAGTCATGAGAGAGGACAATGTGGAAGCCGACCTCCTCTCAAGAATAGCAGAGCAAGAAATTGGTGAGTTGGAGACAAATTGCCAGATTGAATTCACGGAGAGACCTGCTATAGATCGAATACGTATAAACAATATTGAGGATCAAGTAAGGGACTGGGTGGATGAAATGAAGGATTACATCGAGAAGCAAACCCTCCCCGAGGATCCGGTAAAGGCTAGAGCCATCGAACGGTGTCCGCGAAATACCTCGTCCTCGATGGGGTGCTTTTCGGCGATCATTCACCAAGCCTTTACTAAGATGTGTTAAGACTCACATGGTCACCAACTTGCTCTATGAGGTTCATGAAGGAGTTTGTGGCGGACATCCAGGTGCTCGCACCCTCTCAGACAAGATCAAATTCCAAGGATTCTTTTGGCCCACAATGAGAAGGGATGCGCAGGAGTATGTTAGAAAATGTGATAAGTGCCGAGATTTGCGGACATCCCTAGACTACCATCAACGGAAGCGAGACTTTGGTAGTACCATCGTGGCCGTTTGATACGTGGGGGATAGATCTTATTGGACCATTTCCAACTGCTAGAGGAAGCATCAAGTATCTTTGTGGTGGCCGTGGATTATTTCACCAAGTGGACGGAAGCAAAGGGCTTGGCCACTATTTCCGAGGATAACACTATCAGTTTTGTCCACGACCACATCTATTGTCGATTTGGGGTTCCCCGAGCAATAATTTCAGATAATGGCACCCAATTCTCCGCAAAATTCACCGCCAATGTGTGAGAATGAAGGTGCAACACCGTAAGTCCGCAGCTTGCCTATCCTCGTGGAAATGGTCAAGGCTGAGGCTGCGAACAAGCTAGTCCTAACTGCCTTAAAGAAAAATTTGGAAGGACGAGGAGGACGTTGGTTGGACGAGCTCCAGATCGCATTGTGGGTTGTCCGCACCACGATAAGAAATTCAACAGGAGAAACTCCCTTCTCGCTCACGTATGGGTCGAGGCAATGGCTCCAGTTGAGGTAGCCCTACCTCGTGCGAGTCACATACTTCGACGAGTCTCAAAAGCGAGGCAAACGAAGATGTGACACGGACGATCTCGAAGGAAAGAGAATGCGGGCACATGAAAAAATGGTGAACTACAAGCAAAAAGCGAAGAAGCATCATGATAAAAGAGTAAATAAGAGGAGTTTTTCGGTTGGAGGCGGGTACTCGAAGCGTAGAAGTCAGGGACCCAACCTGGTTTCAACAAGCTATCCCCGAAATGGGAAGGTCCATATGAGGTCACAAAGATAGTCAAAGAGGGCACCTATATGTTGCGACCAAAGAGGGAGAAGAGCTTAAGCACTCCTGGAATAGCGACCACCTTAAGAGATACTTCTTTTGAAGTCTTTTGTAATTTTTTGGAAGGAGTATAGACTATATATATATAAGGGAGAAGTTATCATCATATTTTGATGCAAAAATCAATTCCCACCAGCCTCAAAAGCTAAGGTGGATGCCCGCGTTCGGATGCCGGTGAGTTCGAGAGCCAACATATGAGCTCCTGCTAACGATGCGCAAAGATCTAAGGATCCGCGTGCCTATATATGTACAAAGATCCATTACGATCCGTACTGTGATCGCGGGGAGGACTCTCTCCTGCTCGCGTGACACCACCAAAAATAAGTGGATATAGATGAACGTAGGTACAAAGGCCATGATGCCCGTGCCTACGGACTCTAGTGGGGACAATGACACGAAGTCCGGACCCACTAATTGCGCGAAGGACCTCGTTAGGGCCGTTACTCGCATGCCTGTATGTGACAAAGGCCTACATATAAGCCCGTTCACCGGATCGCCACGAGACCCTCACGAAAAACCTTAGGGAGTTTTGAATAAAGGGTCGAATAAGTGAGAACCTCCAATAAGGGGATACGAGATGCCAGGGGTTAAAGGGCCTCTATGCTAAAATATGCTCCTACCTTTACATTGCGCGGACAATAGCCTCACGGCCACCTTACGCATGCCCTATGAAAGTATGCTTGCCTTGGCTACTTTTGACTTACACCACGGCTCGCAAGGTGGGAATAAGTGTAAATGGATGAGAGTGATCAAACTAGTTTAACAAAGCCAAATAGACAAACTGGGGTCAAGACCCCTAACTTTGCCACAAGGCTAAACAAACGCGATCATAGAAGAATAAGGCTGACTCTCACAAAAAACCTAAGGGTTTTGAATAAAGAGTTAGGAAAACTCAAAAAATGCGGGCAAAGGGCCTACTAAGCTGCTGCCCGCAGAAGGAGAGTATAAAGTTAATTGCAAGTCAAAAACGCTGGAAAAAGTGGTAAGGCAAGAATGCAAGTATTAAGATGCTCGAAGATTGCCAAACTACTCAAAATAGCCTACGAGACAAGCAATTAAGATAAAAATAAAGGAGCCAAGTTGAGAAAAATGCTTCTATTTATATTAAGAAAGTATTTACAAATTCCTACACTATTACAAAAAGAGATCCTATTCTACTACAACAAGAAAAAGCAAAAAATCCTAAACTATAGGAGCTTGGTCCTTGGCTGCATCTGCAGTCTCCACAGCCGCACCATCTCGTGCCCGCTTACGAAGTTGGAGTTGGGGAAGGAAGACGGGTCATCGAATCTCGTTATAGGGTCGAGAGATGGGCTCGATGAAATTTGGAGCTGGAGCTCCCGCGATGGAAAGAGATCTCCAAGGTGGTCCCCCTGGAAGAACTGAGACAGGGCATCCCCCAAGGATAAAGGGTTGTCCCCGAAGCGCGAGCATCCGGTTCGGAGATCGGTCAGAGGCGATCACTTCGGCCACCGGGCGAAGAGAGGCCGGCGAGAGATCCAAACCCTTGACCTCTTCCTCGGACAGAGGAACTAGCGCATGCCGGGCACACACTCCGCATCGTAGCAACCGGTGAGCCAATTACGGCCAAGCTGCACGGAGAACATGCCCGTGGCCGCGAAGTTCCGGATTTGTGTCCGGACACACGCCTCATCTTGGGCCAAGCACTCCGCGGTGAACCGGTCGAGTTCTTATACTCCTCTACGGCTTCCTCGCGAGCCTCGGCCAGCATCCTCTCCCTCTCCAGCTCAAGCTGCGTAAGGGTAGCAGTTTCTCGGAGAGCTCATCGGCCTTAGCCTCCAGGAGTTTGACCGACTCCTCCGCAGCTCCCAGTTTGGTTGCGAGCTCTTCATTTCTTTGCTCCAGCTTGGTCTTGTGCCCGCGGAGCTCATTCCGCTGACCCTTTGCCTTTTCTAGGCTCTGCTCCAGCTCGGTCACCCGCTCCTGGAAGCCCTTCAGATCGGACTCCATGGTCGCGAATTCCTTCTCCTTGGCATCCAGGAGGGAGCTCGGAAGTACCCACCTTCTCACAGGCTGCTCCAGTTCGCGGAGTTTGCCCGCCAGGTCCTTGGTATTGTTGGCAATCTCAGCGGACAGACTGTCACAAGTCTCCCGGAGCCTCATTGCCTTGTTGCCCACCTGCGAGGAAGAAAGTCAGAATTAGGTGGAAAATCAAAGGCTAGGTGAGGAAGCCGGAAGAAAGGTCCCTACCTCAGTAAGGGCAACCCCAATATCCCCCATCAAGGCGACGGGTTCTCCTTCTCGGCCACACTGGTGGTAGAAGTCGAGGCAAAGAGCCGGTTGATCGGCCCAATGCCCACGCAGAATTTTGGGCAGACCGGGCGTACAGATCCACCCCAGTAGTGGCGGGCACGTCCCCCACCTGCTTCCTTTTCTCCCATGCCTCCTCGCGGGTGGCCAGGGAGGAAATCGGATAGGCAACCGAGCAAATTGTCCCCGCGGCGGAGGGAGCGCAGTGGAGGTAGTGGCGGCGGTCGGAGGGCTACGGCTAGGGGTATCCCCCACTTTTGGGTCTTCGAAGACCTCTCCTGTGCGTCGAGTCAGCCTCTCTCTCGGTCCTTTTCTTGGGTAGCTCCCGGTTGTGCCGGAGGCAATAGTGCGGCCGGGAGATGACGCCGGACAGCGGTGGGTGGTGGAGGACCCCGGGGAGGTGGAGCGGATTCCGGTCTTGAGAATAATTCGGGAGCGGGTAGAGTATCCCCGGTTTTCTGCTCGCAGGCAAGGTTTTGTCTTTTGTGGGAACCCCTCCCATCTCATTACGCACTCTTCGGGCGGCTTCTTTGTTGGCCTTCATGTTCTTGGCCTTCGGTTGAGCAACGTTTAGTGGAGGAGCCATCGAAATTGTACAGTCCGGATCTACTGCTGGAGGGAAAGAAAAATGGTTAGCAAAGCGGTTCAAAAATCAAAAGCGAAGTAAATTGGCAAACGAGTTTCATAGTAGAATCGGAGACCAATTATTTCGGGGGATCGCACTCAGCGCCCGCATACGGGTCTTACGATCTGCCTCGGGCGGGTAATGTTCGTGCACCCGCCAATCGGGTCGCGGGGCGAGGCTCTATTACTACTGCAGGGGGCATGTGGGGCGCCCTCCTGCGGAGGAGCCACCCCCGAGTGATCGGGAGTAGAGGCTAAATCCTCCACTATGGCGCCCACGTCATATACGGGCTCATCCCCGCTGTCCAAGTAAAGGGCCGAGATGCCTCTCTATGGCGGTGCGCGGCGCATCGGGCGTGGAAGGGTCCGGATATTTGCTAGCGGCCACCTTCATAGGGACAGGGTGTGAAGGTTTGGAGAAGGGCCATCCGAATCTAGACTCAATCACCAGGATGTCCCTCTGGTTCCATTGGTCAAACTTGTTGGAGGGAGGAGAGAAGGTCCTGGTGGAGTAGTTCCTAGCCTTCAGGCTCAGAATGCCGCGGCTAATTTGGTTCTGGTAGTAGGCGTAGAGCCCAGCAATGGTAGGTTCATAACCCATGAATCTGCACACAGCTGTGAAGGAGACAATGGCCCGGATGGCATTGGGAGTCAGGTGCGTAGGCGGGCGGGAGTTGAACTCCGAGAAAGAAATAGAAGAAGGGGTCCAGGCGGCCTCAATCCGTTCTCAAAGCTGGGCTCCATAAAATGCGAGGCCTTATTGTCCTCGCGGACATCGGCTCTTGTCTCTCGGCCGCGGTTGTCCTTGTCCTTTAGATGAACATGTCCTAAGGTGCGGACACGGTATGCTTTGCGGTCCACATTATATACTTCGTATATGTCCTCCTCCCAATCAATGGTGGCCACCTCCTTGGCCTTCTTACGGCCACGGCCAGGATTCACCTCCCTAGCTGGCCTCTTGCCTTTGTTTCGGGCAGGGGCCACAATCACTTCCTCCTCCTCCTCGGAGTCAGAGCTCTCGAAGGCATCCACTATATTGGTGGTCTCAGCGGCCTTCTTGGAGGTCCCCGCTGCCCTCCTATCCCCCTCTCCTTGGTCATCTTCTTCGGTCTCCGAGCTCGAGGAGCCAAAGAGACCGGTGGGGTCACCACGGACAGGGGCCACCTCCGACTCAACTTCACCAGTTCCAGTCACCTCGAAGTCAAGGGGGTCAAGTTCCTCGCTGCTGCTCAGCTCAATTGTCCTCGCCCTAGGGGCCGCGGGCACAACGGGGGGAAAGATGGTCCTTATGGGCAGAACATCTAAAGGGTCATTCAAGTCTGTGCCCGGTGCCCGCGCAGCGCTGGTTTGTTCAGGATCCATCAGTTCGCACTTTTCCCAGTCACAAACTACTTCGGGGACGCGAATCGCTCTCCTCACTAGTTCAATGGCGTTCAGAGCCGAGCCTCTCTCGCGGGGAAACCTGCACAAAACCCCCATCACAAAATTTCTCAGCCTACTGGTATCCCCCAACACCAAAACATCACCGTTCCTTTTTACCCTTTTATCCTTGGCCTCCCACAACCGGGGTGGGACAAAAGGCCCCCATTGGGATTTTTCGCAGAAATACTGGAAGCACTCAAGGGATAATCTAAGCCACCCATGGCCTACCTTCCTAAATATCCCCCCTGTCCGTTTGCAAACAGCAAACAGATCTGGAGTGCTCCCATCTCCTAACTCTATGGGACGGCGGGGTCCAAACTCTCGAGTGGTCATTTTGTTCAGAAACCAAGAAAAGAAAAACAGAAGGAGATGAAGAAGAAAACACCCAATTACTTACGAGAAGAAAGATTGAGTGGTGGATTCGGAGAACGGTTGCACAAGAATTCGCAGCAAGATTTCTCTCTCAAAAGCTCTCTGAAGATTTGGAAACGGTAAAAAGGGTTTGAGGTTTAAGGGTTTGGTATTTATAAGGCCTACCTATACGGGTTAACCCGTTAACCCGTATTAATTAGCCCACAAATCCAACCTCGGACCATGAACCGTTTCCAACGTTTGAAAATTCGAAAAATTAAATACCTTTTGCATTTATTACCCCCCTTGGATGGCTGACACGTACCCCTGACGTACCACTAACCCGTCTTTTCATCTGCCAAAGGGCCCACCTGTTAACCGGGAGGCACGCCATGCAAGGGACTACGTGTCACTCACTGGTGCCTCCCGAACGTTCCCTTTGGCCCATGGGGCCAAGCAACAAGCAAGGAAAAACGCTAACACTGGTGCTCGCGCGAGGAGCAATTGAGGCAGACCGAGCTTCTAGTAGCTCCTCACTCAGACCATAAATAATCACACTTGGAGCTAGGGGCCATTGATGAGCCCGGATCTACTGGACCGGGCCCGCGCTCGGTCTAGTCCAAGGAACCAGTGACGTAGCAGTTCCTGGGACCGCGGAGGGAAGACCGCGGACAAATAGGCCCTTGTGGTCAAGACCGTGTCCCTCCTCGGTTCGTCCCCGTCGAGGACCCTTGGAACCCTGCTCGCTGGATCTGTGCCCGCTTGAGTCATGCCCGCATCAACCGTGCTCGCGTCATATATCTTTGACCGCGGGCACAACGTTGACCGCGGGCACAGGCTGCTTCCCGATTAAATGTCAAGCCTTATTGAGCAAGTTAGCTTACCGCTCGACGAGGCCACTTGCCGGCTCCCCCATCACGCATTCAATGCGGCTCAGTCCGGCGCCTACTATTCCATTTAATGCAATAAGCCGGCTACACGGCTCATGTCCCTTTCAGCCATGTCCCCTGGACAGTCAATGTTCCCTCCCTGACAGGACCAATTAGCTGCGGACACGTGTAGCTGGTCAAATACCAAAGTGCCCCCTAGGGCTGATCTCATTGCTTACCTCAACAAGCACCATGGCATTGCCTATAAATAGAAGGACTTTACCCCCTTGGGCAAGGTAAGTTCCATAGACAATTGAGTAAGCTCTTTTACTCTCTAAACCTAAACACACACACTCCAAAGGTATTCAAAACCTTATTACTCAGTATTCTTACTCTCACACCCGAGGGCCTGAGTTGGAGTAACATCCAACTTTGACCTTAACGGTGCTTGTTTGTGTTGTGATCTAGGTACACAAAACCACCAAATATATCCTAGCCAGATATCCTTGAACCGCTTCTGACCCCGAAAAGCTGTGGCGTCATCAAGTTGTATTTTTTTTTTTTTTATATCTATAGTATAAATGGTAGTGGTGTGCTACAGTTTCAAGATGAGTGTTTTGTGTTGAGTGTTTTGTGTTTTGGTTTTTACAAGATACTCTTCACTTTTTATACGTGGTTCTTTTTTTCAAAGCTAGATAGAGAAGCAGCCTCATCTTCAAAAACATACATGTAAAAATACACTTATACTAGGTTTCAGTAGTAGTGGCGAAGTCGGAAAAATCTTAAAAGGGGGTTGAAATTGCTTATGGAACAAAAAAGATATTTTCATATAGAAATTTGGCACAAGGGGATCTGAATAGTATTATAGTGTAATTTTACCACAAATAAATGGATCAAAATGATAAAAATAGTGTTTCTAGAGTACATTTTTTTTTAGGTGCTAAAATAACATTTGTTTAAACTTAAGGGGGTCGAGCACTGACGAAGGCACCTCGAATGGAATGGAAAGGGGTCATGTAAAAAAAATAATATAATAGTGTTTAATTTTTCATTTTATTGCAAAATATACCTAAATTATAAATAATCTACAACTTAGGATACACTCTTTTCATTTCATAATAATCGTTTCCCCAATATTCTAGATTCGCCACGGAGTTCGAGTGACCCCATTCATCTTCATTTGGCTTCACCACTGCTACGTTATACACTCTTGTAATTTCATAATAATCGTTTTCATTTTCTTTTTGTTTGATTTCAAAATAAGTGTCACATTTATAAATAACAAAATAGTTTGATATACATATTATTAATCTCGAGCATTGACGTTACATGAACTAAAAGGTCTAAATACCTACGTAGGTAGGATGAGGATTTAAATCATACACAGTTGGACTGTAACGACCCCCCAAAACTCCAACAATTGAAATAATCATTAACCATAAATAAATTCTCAAAATACGGATATCTCAAACGTCAACCCTAATCATAATTCATTACATAATAAATGACATTCAATGCTAACGGCTAGTAGGGGTGTAAGCGGTTCGGTTCAAACCGCGGTTTGAGATCGAACCGAACCAAACTATGTGATTTGGTTCGGTTTTTAAGCACTAATGGTTTGGTTCGGTCTCAAAAATCAGCAAACCGCATGATTTGGTTTGGTTTGCGGCTTGACCCTTCCAAACCAAACCGAACCGAACCAAACCACACGATTTGAGACCGCCAAATCAAACCACCAAGCCAAACCGCCAAACCAAACCACAAACCATTTAATCAAACCACTAGACCGAACCACATTGCATATATTGACCATCTACTTATAAGTTGAGTAATATTTACCGTTAGATCAATAAGAAAACCTACATTAAATCATACTAATCCTAACCTCTATTTGCATCTTATTCAATATTAATTTCATATTTATTATCTTTATAGTGATACATAACTAATCAAGTTCTCTATGCGATCAACATTGTATAATGTATTCTTCCTTTACTTTCTCTCTTTCTTCGACGTTCCTCCTCAACTCCCGCACTCTCTCTCTTTCTTTGTGATCAAAGAAAATTTTAAACAAATTTGATAATGAGTTGCGGTCTGAAGCATAATATGAATCACGATTTGAATCAAGGTTTGAATTGTAGTCTAAACCATGGTCTAGATTATGGTCTGAACCACGGTCTACATCGTGGTCTGAACCACACAAATGAACCGCGGTTCGAACCAAACCGAACCAAACCATGGTAGTTCGGTTTGGTTCGGTTTCAACTTTTCCATGGTTCGGTTCAGTTTGGAATTTTCCCAAACCGATGACTAGTGGTTTGGTTTGTAAATTGGTCCAAACCAAACCAAACTGAACCATTTACACCCCTAACGGCTAGTACAACCCACTAGCTCCAATTCAACTCTTCGATTATTAAATAAACCTAACTCTTCATAATAATGTCGCCATCCTGTAAGTACCCAAATCTGGCTCACAACCACCAATCTGAGTTTCCTAGCAATTTCCCAAACTTTCATGAAGTTTAGGGGCAATTCGGGAACTTTTCATTACTTTCTGAGGAAGGAAGGACCAACCAGAAATTACAAAACTGAATAGGATCTCGCTGGAAAGAAGCTTCCAAATCTGTCACCTTGCCTTGCTCTAGAAACAGGCTGAGTCGTCAGAAAAAGAAGCCGCGCGGCCTCTTTTAGCGAAAGATGGCGCCGCGCGGCCTTATCCGTAGCATGGCAGAAGCCTATAATTGAGGCCTTCTCTATCCATTTTCAATAACAGTTTTTAAGTAATAAACCTCTACAGAAATCTAAACACGAATTCTCTCTCCTAAAACCTAAGAGCCCACTCTCTCTCCTAAACCAATCTAATCCTAATAGACCTATACTCAAGAAACATCCCTAAGAAGATAGAGATCAACCAACAATTGGTAATCTCTCCTTCTCCCTATTCTAATCTACATCTATACACTTTTACTCTCTTTAATACTTGTCGATTACTTGCTATTATGAGATAAAGTTTCAATCTTTGCACTTTATTCTTGTAGATCTACTCTCACATTATATTATCTCTTTTATTATTTGTTATTATCTTGTAAAGTTTCCGTCTTTATACTTTAGCAATGTAGATCTATCATTCTCCACCCCCCTACACAAGTGATTCGAGGAAATCCTCTCCCAAGGATGAACAAAGACTTGTTCTAGGGATGATTCACCTAAAGATGATGTGGTCCTTTTTATATTCCTAGATAAAAATGCTATCTTTGTTTACTAAATGCTCCTACTTTGTCCCTAGATCTAGCCTTCCTATGATTGTCCATCTATTGGGGTACTAAGAACATAGGATGAGCCATAAAGATCCAATATTTGTATAAAAATATCTTAGATCTATACTTCCTTAGTATTATCCTAGCATCCTAAGTGGGATATTAGTGTAAAGTTTCAATTTTTACACTAATTTCTCCACAAAATGCTATAAAAATTGCTCTAAGGATCACCTAAGTCAAAGATAATGGCTCAAAAGATGTAGGAAAAATTTAAAGATTCAATCTTTATATACTAAAAATCATAGATTCACTACTAGAAACAGGGCTTTTACCGACGAAAATTTCTGTCGGTAATTCCCCATTTCCGTCGGAAATGTCCATTTACCGACGGAATTAGTTCGTCGGATTCCGTCAGAAATAATTGGTTGGTAATACCGGCGGACCAATTCCGCCGGTAATACCGGTGGATAGTCCGTCGGTAAAGAGAAAATTCCGCCGAAAATCGTCCGTCGGCAAGGACGTACGCCGGCCGGTCTGTCGGAGCCATCGCCGAAGGTTACCGACGGAAATTTCCATCGGTAAATAGTAAAATAATAAAATAATAAATCCCTTTACCGACGGATATAACCGCCGGAAAACTTAAGTTTTACCGGCGGATACATCCGTCGGTAATATAAAACTTTACCGGCGAAAATGTCCGTCGGTAATTAGTTTTATTTTTTTATTTTTATTTATTTACCGACGGAAATATCCGTCAGTAACGAGAGTAATTTAATTTTTTTTATTATTTTTACCGACGGAAATATCCGTCGGTAATTTGTCCAGATTTTAAAAAAAAATTCTATTTTATTATTAAACCACCTGTAAACCTGTCAAACCTGTTTTAAACAAATCCCAACATAAAAGAAACACAAACAACCTGTTTTGCTTGAAACAACCATCCAAATCAAGCGAAACAGGAAATGGGTAATGGAAAAGGGAAGGGGAAAAAGGGGAAAGGGAAAAGGGAAAATATTTTGTTTGAACATCAAATAAAGGAAAACTGTATCCAACAACCTAAAGCGAAACGGAAAAGGGGAAAGGGGAAAGGGGATAAGGGGAAAGGGGAAAGGGGAAAGGGGAAAGGGAAAGGGGAAAAGGGGAAAGGAAAACTGTTTCGCTTGGGAAAAAGGGAAGAAAAAGGAAAAGGGAAACAAAATATGTTTGTTTGATTACATGCCAAATAAAATGTATGTTTAACTACCACGACTACGACCACCGTGAGATTGAGGGCAACACGTCGACTTTCAAGCTCATGAGAAAGATTCCTAATCAGATCTTGAGTAAATGGAAGGTGGAGATTGAAAAAATTGGAGGAAAGTTACATTTTCTCTTATTTGGTGTTATACTGTTACCTTGTTTTTACTTGTGACCGTATAACACCAGTGAAGAGAAAACAGACACTGTCACAAACATGGCTGTGATGTTTGAGATCCTTAGAGAGAAGAGGATAGTGAAACTGGAAAAACCCTTATTAAACAGAAAATTCTTTGCTCAAACAGTGGAGAACTTATTTGCTCTATCTTTTTTGATCAAAGATGGACGGATTTTGATAGCTGTGGGTGAGAAAAACTCTCATCTTATTTATATATATATATACATATATGTATATGTATATTATTATTATAATTTTTATTTTTTATTTTTTATTTTTTATTTTTTATTTTTTATTTTTTATGTTTTTTTTTTATTATTATTATTATTATTATTATTATTATTTTATTTATTTATTTATTATTATTATTATTATTATTATATTTTTTATTTTTATTTTATTATTATTATTTTATTTTATTTTAATTTAATTTATTTATTTATTTTGTTTTATTTTTTTTTTTTTTTTTTTTAAGAGAACAAGAATTGTGTTAAAAATCTAGGACTAATCAAGACAATCTGATAGTAGTGATTTTACTAGCAAAAAAGCACAAAAAATGTATTCAAAATTAAGGACTCATCAAGATAATCAGATAGTGATATTCTTTGTTTCAAATTTCTTCTCCTTTCTCTCTCTAGTCAATATCACTGTTTCAAATTAAATCACCTAAGGATTCACACGAGAGGAATAAAAATTTATTGAAAATAAAGATATCCTGGCTAGGGTGCTAAATGACTGGAAAATATCACAATTTAGGACTTAGATTAGAAACGGAGGGAGTATATAATCAGATACCGAATGTAATTGCAATATATATCATGGGATTCTTACATAAATTAGAAGCCAAAAACTTATAAAAAACGCGTTTTTTGTTAACTTAACAAAAAACGTGTTTTACCGTCTTCCTCAATAACAATAATAACCTCTCTCTCTCTCTCTCTCTCTCTCTCTCTCTCTCTCTCTCTCTCTCTCTCTCTCTACGCAAAGGGAAGATCTCTGCGTCTTCTTCGTCCTCACCGATCTCCCTCACCAAATCCATTACCGGCGACCTCTCCAATTTCCCCAATTGTAATCGCCCTCACCGTCTTCTCCTTCTCCGGCAACACCAATCCCCTCTCCGATCCCAGAAATCACCGTCTTCGCAGTAACCGCCGCCGCCGTCGTCTTCTCCAGATCGAGCGTTCGTGCGATGCCAATGATGGAAAAATCGTCGGCGAATCTATGCTTAAAATTGTAGTCTATTCAAAATTCTTGTGAAGAACAACATGGTGATGGATTGTTGTCAAGTCGCCATTTGCAGAGAGCTTGAAATTACAAACTCAGGTGCAAAATTAAGGAGATTGGGGATTGTAGAATGCATTAAACGAAGCCCTCTCTCATTCTCTCTCTAAACGCAAGGAGATTGGGGAACAGAGCCACGGTATTCGAACAGAGAGGATTGATAAATTGGAATTTTGAGGATTGTTTGATTTTGAATGCCCAGTTTAATTGATTTTGAATGCCAGTCTATGTTTTTTCGAGTGGCAGTACATGTTAATTTGAGTACCAGTTTGAGAATTTGATGCATTGGTGGACTGGGTAATTAGATGCCAGTGTATGTGTTTTGGAGTGCCAGTTAGTGTATAATAGAGTGCCAGTAAGTGTGTAACTGAGTGTCAATGTATTTTTTGAATGCCAATTCTTGTAATTTTGAATGCCAGTCCATGTTTTTTTGAATGCCAGTTCATGTTTTTTTGAATATCAGCAAAAATAATTATCAGTGTTTTTGAGTGCCAGTATATGCATTTTTGAGTGCCAGTAAATGTGTTTTCAAATGCCAGTCTATGTATTTTTGAATGCCAGTGTTTGTATTTTTGAGAGCCAGCAAAAATATTAGTGTAACAAAGTGCCAGTGTTATTGTAACAGAGTGCCAGTGTGAAGAGTGCCAGTTCATGTATTTAAAAGTGCCCGTGTAAAAAGTGTCAGTTTCATGTTTATAAAATGCCAGTATGAAATCACTGGTCATTTGTAATATTAACACTGGCATTTGTCATGGTTGCCAATAATTACAAAAATGCCACCGTTTATTTTGAACATGGTTGCCAGTAATTACAAAATTGCCACCGTTTATTTTGAAAACACGTTTTTTCTTATCTTAAGAAAAAACTAGTTTTTTATAAGACCAACTCAAATTAGAATAGCCTAATTTCCGTGTAAAGGCAACCAAAATTCATCATAGGTAGATAAAGAAAAATCTGTGCCACACCATAAAAACATTAAGGAGACGCATTGAATTTATTTAGTTTCAAAAACTAACCTTCCATAGCAACAATTAAATGTCTAATAATCATAACCTAGTTTCTTGCCTAGAACGAAATCCCACATCTAACAAAATCATTCAAGAATACAATTCCCAAGTTGCATATTGCACAAAGATCTTAACAATACTGGACGATTTCAACGGCAGTTATGAGCTATCTCTCAAAGGCTCTTACCAAATAATTTCATATTTATCGTAAGATACCAAAATGATCTACAAATTACAAACCGATCTTCCAATCAGAACATCATAATCAGTCTGAAATCGAAACATTAACAGGTAACAGTTCAACACAATAAAAAACAAAGATAAAAATCAAGAAGCTGAAACATTAACAAGTAACGCTTCAACCCAAAGAAACACTGATAGAAATTAACAAATCGAAAAATTAACAAGTAACAATTCAAAACCAAATCAAAACCAAATCAAAACCTGAGAGTGACGGCGATGAACGGCGAGCGAGGGCGAGGAATGGCGACTTCTGAACGGGACTACGATGTGACTAATGAGAGAGAGAGAAAGTGAGTGAGAGAGAGAAATCGAGTGAGAGAGAGACAACGATTGAGAGAGAGAAAGCCAGAGAGAGAGAACGTACCGGCGACGGCAAACGGCGAATGGAAAGAGACGGCGGTGACGGCGTGTTCTTGGCGAATTACTGATGAGAGAGAGAAATCGAGTGTGAGAGAGAAAGCGATTGAGAGAGAGAAAGAGGGCTTACCGGCGACGGCGAGGCTCGACGGCAAAGGCGTTGGCGTTAGGGTTCGCGTACTGAGGAAGGAGGCGTAATTAAAATGAAGCGTAATTAAAAATGGGGAATTTTCGCGCATATATATATGGCTTTGTTACCGACGGACGGGGTTCGACGGTATTACCGACGGACATGGTCCGTCGGTAATACCGACGGAATTTCATCAATTACCGACGGACAAAACGAAATTTAAAAAAAAAATTCCAGGTAAATTAAAATTATTTTCCGTCGGTAAATGATTATTTTCCGCCGGTATTACCGACGGACGGAGTCCGTCGGTAAAGTCCGTCGGTAAAGGTCCTGTTTCTAGTTGTGATTTACGTCTTGCTTACTATCCTTAGTATGTAAAAATGGTGAATTTTTTTGTAAAGTTTCAATCTTTACATCTAAATCTCCATGAAAGATGTTATCTTTGTCCCCCTCTTAGAATATTCCATCATAAAGCTTAAAGATTCAATCTTTGGTTACACCTAACCTAAGAATTCCTCAATGAAGGTTGGAGTAAGATACATCTAGGTTTTCAATTAATAATCTTTTATCAAAATCTCATTTGAACATTCTTAATTAATCCTTAATATAAAAAAAACAACCCTAATTAATCTCAAGAATTTTCTAGGGTTTCTTCTAAATTTTTAAATTCAAGAACAGTAATTTAAAACAAAACGGATACTCACTTGGTTTGGTTGCTTGTCTTAAGGTCCAGCTTACCTTCTCCCTTTTTATTCTTTAAACCTCAACTCCTCTGCCTTTCTCTCTCTGTCTCACTATCTCTTCTCTCTCTCCTGAGAGCCGCCTCCCTCTCTTCTATTTTCTCAATTTCTACTTTGATGTTTACTCCCTTGCCGTGGCCCTCTATCTATTTCTAATATATATGTGGCACCTTCCTAAATCCCTCTTGCCGTTATAACAAGTGAAAAGGTTCCATAGTTTAAGAACCCAAAAGCCTCAAGATTTATGAAATATGATTACATTGTGGTTTTCCTAAACCCAACCCAACTTAACCCAAGTTCAAGTAGGAAACCTAATTTAGATATCCTAATTTAAATAAACTAGGCCCATTTAATTTAATCCATCTAGGAAAAGGAATAGTCACAAATAATTAATTAAATAGCTAAATAATTGATTTAAAAAAAAGATACTAAATAAATAGTATCAATTTTTTTTTGGGTTGTTACATCATGAGTATTGAAATATCAACATTTTATCTTTCATTCGTTCGGACTTTCTTCCAAATCTAGCTGACATAATGAATCACCATACGATAATTGATGATAGAGTTCAGTAACTTCTAAGAAATGGATATTCATTTATTTAGAGATATTATTTTTACATACTTGACATTTATCTAGAAACGGAAAGAGTATAAGAGTGGATTCCTTCTTCCCTTTAAATGAATTTCGGAAAATAATTCAAATTTTATCCTGATCAATAGCAAATTTGATTTTTTTTTTATTTTTTGACATTCATTTATGGACATTTTAGGGACAAATGGAGTACATAATACAATAAGATGAAAATTCATCTTTTTTAAACATGTAAAGTAATCTTAAGGTGCTAACAACCATTGCCTGTACATATAAAAATACTAATCAAGCTAACATAAATCACAAAGAAATGGATATTCATTTATTTAGAGATATTATTTTTACATTCTTGACATTTATCTAGAAACGGATGTAGTACTTAGAGTCTTAAATAAGATAAGGGGTCTGAGTTTTAGAAAAATTAATGTCTCAGGGTTCTTGTGCACCAAATAGGGTACATAGATTCTTGAGAATAGATATATGGGATTGAAGGAGGAAGATATACATGGCTGTGTTTTGGAACAAGGTCTCCATGTCCATTTCTTGCCTGCCCCCGGGAATTATCCTATGGAGCTGCCGCAGCTGCCGCTCGTTACTACTCATCTTCGAGATCTTCACTACCCTTCTGTTCTTCTTTCTCGTGATCTTCGGTATCATTGCCATTTTTAACACACACAGGAGAGAGAGAGAGAGAGAGAGAGAGAGAGAGAGAGAAGAGAATGGGTGTTTGAAGCTTATACTGGAGGTGTTTATATAGGAAACTAGGAAAGGGTTTTGAGAAACTTATAAGTCCCTGCAAGTCTTAATGCTATAAAGAGTGGGTGAGGTGAATGAATCAAGGGTTTCAAGTGGTTGTCTAATTCATATGGGTAACTACTAGATATGTTGAAGGTTTAACATGCCCAAATAGTTCACTTTTGATGTTTGTGCATGCCCATATCTATCAATCAATCAAACTCATGCATCAATCAATAATGCAATTTTTTTGGAGTTCAAATTTGCTGTATGATTTTATATACTCCCTCCGTCCCAGCCTAAAAGGCAAAAAATGGAGAAGGAATGCAAATTAAGGAAAGTGATGTAGGAAAGAGAAAAAATTTAAATATTGTGAGTATGAAAAATTAAATAGGAGAGAGAATGAGTGGGAGGTGATGTAAGAAAGAGAATGTTGTGAGTGTAAAAGTAAAGTATGAGAGAGAATGAGTGGAGAGAATAGTGATTTAAGGTTTCCTTTTTTTGGGAAAGTGCCTTTTTAAATGGGACGCCCAAAAAGAAAATTTGTGGCTTTTAGGCTGGGACGGAGAGGGAGTACATGATTTAATGGTTAATAATTGATATGATTAATGCCATGATGAAGTTCCAGAAATGTGAATTATTTCTTAATATATATATATATATATATATATATATATATATATATATATATATATATATATATATATATATATATATATATATTATAAATGGCACCTGCCTTTTGAACAGTACTCTCTACAGTTTCAAGTGGGTGTTTTACCATTTTGCCCTCACTATTTTGTCTCTTTCCCATTTTGCCCTTAAAAAAAAAAAATTAAAAATTAAAAATTAAAAAAATCTAAAAAAAAAAAAAAAATCTATATTATAAATGGCACATTTTTGCCTTTTGAACAAGACTCTCTACGATTCCTAGTGGGTGTTTTACCATTTTGCCCTCACTATTTTATCTATTTCCCATTTTATCCATAAAAAAAAAAAAAAAAAAAAAATTTAAATAAAAAAAAATCTAAAAAAAAAAAAAAAAAAAATTTAAAAAACGTGGCCTTGGACATGGGCATGAAAAAAAATTAAAAAAAAAAGAAAAATTTTAAAAAAACGTGGCCTTGGACACGGGCATGAAAAAAAATTTAAATTTTTTTTCTTTTTTAAAAAAACGTGGCCTTGAACACGGGCATGTACTAGTATATATATATATATATATATATATATATATATATATATATATATATATAGGCATGTACTAGTATATATATATATATATATATATATATATATATATATATATATATATATATATATATATATATATATACTTCCTCCGTCCCACGTGAATACAAACTTATTTCCTTTTTGGTCCGTCCCACGTGAATACAAACTGCCCAAAATGGAAATAAATTTATTATTTTATATTCACCCTACCCCACCCACTCATTCTCTCTCTTCATTTCCTACCACACAATTTATTCAACCAACTCCACTCATTCTCTCTCTTCATTTCCTACCACACATTTTCATTATCTTAATAATATTTCTTAATTAATGTGCCCGGAAAAATGGTTTGTAATCACATGGGACGGAGGGAGTATATATTATTTGTTGTAAACAGCTGTCCTGTCTTCATTTCTTTCATGTATTCAGAAAAGGCTAGAGAAGTCAATGTTGTCTTCAATCTTGACTGCCATCTCTAGTAATTCTTGATCATCAAGTCTGTTGCTAATGAAGATCCTTTTCCTGGCTGGTCTGTATGTGTATGCATCCATTTCTGGAAAGGAAGCAAAAATTTTGCATCCTACCTCATGTGGAAGCAAAAAGAAAGTTGGAAAAATTCCTCTTTACCCACATTTTTCAAATCATAACCCAAAAAAACCCAGCCCAAATTAAAAAAGACAACTCCCTTTTATATTCCAAATCAAAATTCCTTTAAACCCCAAAATGCTATATACCGGACAAAGACATTGACGGCACCGTTAACTTGAAATTGGACGCATAAAATAATCAACCGATTCAATTTCAGCGGAGGCCTTCAAATTGGACAAATCCGGTAAGATCTTTGTCGCCGGACACCGTGGATTAGTCGGATCCGCCATAGTCCGCAAGCTCCAAACCCTAGGCTTCACCAACCTCGTCCTCCGTTCACACGCCGAACTAGATCTCACCAATCAATCCGCCGTTAAAACCTTCTTCGCCTTAGAGAAGCCACAATACGTCATCCTCGCTGCCGCCAAAGTCGGCGGCATACACGCCAACAATACCTATCCCGCCGACTTTATCTCTGTCAACCTACAAATCCAGACTAATGCCATTAATGGAGAAAACAGGGGAGGAGGGAGAAGACAATTTTGGGGCATAGACATGGTTACTGAATTTGATTTGTGTGGTTTCAATAAATTATGCTTTTTTTGATTCTTTAATACATCATTTTGCCTGAGTTTTGGTTTTGGATTCCTCTGTGTTTGTATAAAAGTTATTTTAACATGCACAGGTTGTGATGTGTTTATTGTTCTGATTTTCTAGTGAATTTTCTTTAAAAAAAACATAATTTTAGTATAGGACCTGCTAACATCATACATAACTCTATAAGACATTTAATTGGTCCTATAGCAATTGGTATAGGACCTGCCAACTTCATATAAATAGCTATTAGCCTTTATTGGTCTTATACTAATTGGTATAGGACCTGCCAACATCATATACATAGCTATTAGCTCTTTAATTGGTCCTATAGCAATTGGTATAGGACCTCCCAACATCATATACAAAGTAATAATGCCTTTGAAAGGTCCTATAGCATTTGCTATAGGACCATTCAAAGGTCTTATAGCTATTAGCCCTTTAATTGGTCCTATACTAATTGGTATATTATTTTACGTCTACCACAAACAAAAAACCCACTATGAGACCTTAAAAATATTTTGAATATATTTAACCAACATTTAACAAATATACAAGTATATGATGTTGCTATAGGACCAATTAAAGGGCTTATAGCTTTGTATATGATGTTGCCAGGTCCTATACCAGTTGATATAGGACCAATTATAGGGCTTATAAGCCCTATAATTGGTCCTATAGCAACTGGTATAGGACCAACAAAAAAATGTTAAAACACTAATAAGAGGTCTTATAGTAACAGGTATAAGACCTATTATTAGTCATACACAAATTGTAAGAATAATAACACCTGGTCTTATACCATCAAAAACAACATAAACAACAACACAAATAAGAGGTCTTATAGCAAAAGATATAAGACCTGCTATAAGTCATCTACAACATCATAAACAACAACATATATTATATCTCATTATCAAACAAACAGCTTCCTGAATCATTGGTATTCTTCTTTTTCAATATCTTTATTACCCTCTTCTTCTTTTTCACTTTCTTCATTATTCACTTCTATTAAGGCTTTTCCTTCATCATTCACCCCTTCAACATCTTTCACTATAGCAATGGGTATAGGACCTGCCAACATTATATACAAAACTATAAGCCCTTTAATTAGTCCTATAGCAATTGGTATAGGACCTGCCAACATTATATACAAAGCAATGTGCTCATCCAAAAAAAATCAAACAACTAGTTTATATGACAAAATCTCACTTGTACAGGTCCTATATCAAGGTGTAAAAGAGATGTAAAAGGTTACAACATTGACAAACACCAAAAAATCGAACAACTATTTCATATGACAACATCTCACTTGTACAAGTCCTATACCAAGGGGTAAAAGACAAGTAAAAGGAATTTACCACGTTGATAAACACCAAAAAATTAAACAACTAGTTCATATGACAAAATTTCACTTAAATTGGTCCTATGTCAGCTTGTAAAAGACATGTAAAAGGGCATTTACAACATTGAAAATCACAAAAATTAAACAACAAATAGTTCTTATAATAAATCTCACTTGAATATGTCATATATCAAGGGATAAAAGACCTGTGATATAGCAATTTGTATCGTATTATGCCGAGAAAAGGGATATCTTATATGATATAGCAATTTGTATCACCCATTTTTCATAATTTCCTTGAGAACTACCCCAATTATCACAACATTAGAACAAAACGAACACAATTTCTCTTAGTTCAAGGCTTAAAACTAACAAAGTAAATGGCATCATTGAAACCGATACATGGGTAAAACAAAAACTATTCTCAAACCTGGAGAAATATATGGATGATAAACTCGTTTTGAAAAGGAAAGCTGGACAAGTTTGATTAATTCCTATAGTCATATAAAACCATGAACAAGGTGATCAAAGTATTACATCAAATGTTAAATAAACAATCTCATTAACTGGATTATTTCTCGGTGTTAAAGAGACACAACAGTTGCTGGGAAGGGAAATCATTAGGCAACAATGTCCTATAGCAAGTGCTATAGGACCTGTAAACATAATATAGATAGCTATAATTCATTTGAATGGTCCTATAGCAAGTGCTATATGAACAAGTCCTATAGCATATATTATAGGACCTAAATTATATATTTCCTATAATAATATGCTCATCCAATATGGAGCTAGTCAACTCAATATCAAATATGTGTCATAATAGGTCCTATATATAGGGCTATAGGACCCACATCAGGTCATTTTACAACTATATAAAAATCAAGAGCTAACAATGTCCTATAGCAAGTGCTAAAGAGACACATCAGTTGCTGGGAAGTGCAATAGCAATGGGTAACAATGTTCTATAGCAAGTGCTAACAATGTCCTATAGCAATTGCTATAGGACCTGTAAACATAATATAGATAGCTATAACAGGTCATTTTACAACTATATATCAAATATGGAGCTAGTCAACTCAATATCAAATATGTGTCATAACAGGTCCTATATATAGGTCTATAGGACCCACATCAGGTCATTTTACAACTATATAAAAATCAAGAGCTAACAATGTCCTATAGCAAGTGCTAAAGATACACAACAGATTCTTTGGGAAGTGCTATAGCAATGGGTAACAATGTCCTACAATTCTTCCATAAGAACCACGTCGTCTTTTATTCATCTATCAAACAAATATCAACATATAAATAAAATTTTTGATTAATGACAAACGAAATGAAAAAGTCAAGTTTAGAATTTGATTTGGTGTGGGATAGTGATAGCAGACTTGTACAAGTCCTATACCAAGGGGGAAAAGAGATGTAAAAGGTTACAACAAAGGACAAACACCAAAAAATCGAACAACTATTTCATAACATAACAATCAATAAACACGTAGTGATTCGACGAACAAGTAAACCCAGAAACACAATTAAATCAAAAGATATTAGAGAAAAAAAATCAGCAAAATCAGAAAGTCAAAGACGAGATTTTTCATATATATAACAAAGATCCGATTTTGACAGAAAACCCATACCTATAACGATCAGATTAACTCAAATCGGAAGCCGATTTAGCGAATTCCGGCCTCGGCGACAGCACGAGATCTAGGGTTTCGAGGAGAGAGAGAGAGAGGATAGAGAAAGAGGAATTGTAGAGCCAATTTGGAACGGTGAGGAGGTCGCCGGTGGACGCCGATTTGGAACAGGGGTAATGGGCGATTGAAGGAGATGTGAGGGAGAGCTCGTGATATTACGGAGAGATTTTAGGAATTTAACGTCCGTCTCCCTTTGTTAGCTGTGGGTTTATTTGGGATTTTCATCTCAAATGGGTTTAAATGGGTTATTGGTTTGTAAGTTGGGTCTTTGAGTCCTTAGCTCAAGAAAGTTCTATATCCTCAACAGAAAAAGACAGATTCAGACACAGAAAGCAGCATGAAAACAGAAAGTGTGAAAGAGGAACAGAGGTGCTACAGCTTGACAATTCCAATAAATTACGATCCAACAGTCATGGATCTGAACAGAAGGTTTTCACAGAAAGCAGGGCCCAGTTTTTCAAAATTTCGGGCTGATAAAAATTTTATACCAAAAGCCCAAGACAGAATAAAAACAATTACTTTCGGCCCAAATACTTTACAGATTTGCACAGAAGAAAGTAAAAAGTTCAGGCCCATTTATGGGATGAATTTAACAGAAAAACAACAGTGTTTGCTAGACAATCTCTGGCATATTCAAACAGTGCCCAATGCGGCAAAAGTCAAAGTACAGGTCCTAAACGCTCTAGGACATTATTTTATAGAACAAACACAAAAAATTCCAGAACAGTCAATACAGAAAAAATTCACACATTATGTGATTTACAGAGGCACAAAAGTAGGAATTTTCAATAAATGGGAAACAGTGGCAAAACACATACAGTGCTTGAACCCAATTTATAAGGGTTTCTACAGTTTTAATGAAGCCATCCACAGTGCTAGGGATCATTTTGGAACACAACAGTTCTTTATTGAACCAGAAGAAGTTAAATCTTTTTCTACTGTGATCCAAGAAAATCCAGACCACATTATAAAAGCACAGGAAGATTTGATTGCAAATCTTCAAAAACAGGTGATGAATAAAGGAAAGGCTCCACAAATTACCCAATGATTCATGATTGAAAACAACATGCTAAAACAGCAAGTAACAGTTCTAGAAGAAAACATAAAAAAGTTACATGAGACAGGAAAAACTGAAAAAGAAAGCAATAGAAGTTTTGACAATTTTAAAGCTAGAGTATTGGATCTCCCATGGAGACAGACTCTTCAACCAGCTTTAGACAGATTTGAAGAATTAGATCAAATTATCTCTGACAGAATTTGTGCAGGATTTCCCAAAATCTTGTATGAATTACAACATAAAATTGTTCAAATGGTGTTTAAAGAAATAAATTACAGGGGAATAAAGGTTACAGAAAGGATCAATAATAGGGGAGAAGATACAGGTGTTCTTCTTTTACAAATTGATCTATTTAAAACAGATATGCCCCCAGATTTGATATCTCAGTTTTACCATTATGGTATGATTGATTATATCAAGTTTCGGCTAACCCCCACTACAGAAAAAATTTTAAACAGGTTTGGGGAAAAATTCACAATGGTGGCCGGAAATATTGCTTTACAGTCTTATCCACATGAGGTAGGATGCAAAATTTTTGCTTCCTTTCCAGAAATGGATGCATACACATACAGACCAGCCAGGAAAAGGATCTTCATTAGCAACAGACTTGATGATCAAGAATTACTAGAGATGGCAGTCAAGATTGAAGACAACATTGACTTCTCTAGCCTTTTCTGGATACATGAAAGAAATGAAGACAGGACAGCTGTTTACAACAAATTCATTACAGATCAACAGAAGACCCCAGAACTTCCGAGGTATTTCCCATGGTTTCACTACAAGTTAATGGCGGAAGGACACTATACACAGGTCTGGGCAAAGACAAATTGGGACATGTTACTTCGTAAAAGGGGGGTATGACGGATTTTTCGGGTTTCCGTTAAACCACTACTAATTTAAACATATCTCGTAGTTTTAACAAATAATTTACATTTGATGAACATTAAGTATAAACAAATATTAATTTTAACTATTAATTTATATTTAACGGACAAAAAGTTAAAACATAAAGCAAACACAAAAAGAACACACATAATATTTAAAATATTTTTATAACTAGACGAAGGAGGAAGATGATGAATACTTACAAATGAGGAGGTATAGTGATATTTCTTCAGAGTTTGTACAGCGGAGTAGAAATGAAACACTCTTTTTTTTTTATATATATGTAAGGGCTCTAATATGAAGTGCAGAAGGTATAAAAGGAATTTAAGTAATAGGACTAAGGGGTCGAAAAGGTGTTTAAGCTGCCATGGATTGGATGAAAGCAAAGAATTCTTATTTCTCAATTTTTTCTCGTACTTACAAATGAAGAGGAGGAGCCTTCTTATAGCCCTTACACAAGCAACTTAAAGAACCAGTATTATCACCGGTTACCTAATATTTGATAAAAAAACAAAAAAACTTTTCTAAAAGCCACCGGTTGCCTAACTTTTGACTAAAAACAAAAATTTTTCTAAAATTCACCTAATTTTTGACTAAACAACTTTTCTAAAAGAAAACATCACTTAATAAAGTAGATTCCATTATTTACAAACAAAATACTGTCAAATTTTTGGCTTTTCTTTAAAAAGATGATTCCCTCTGTCTGTTGATAAAGTAGCCGCCTATCGTCATTGCATACGTCTTCTGTCTAAAAGTCTCTGTGAGTACTGTCAAATGAATATCCATCGTCCTGTGCATCTTGCATATCATCATCATGATTAGGCCATGATGTCTCTTCGTCTTTGTTTTGCTCTGTGTCTTCTTCTTTGTCTCTGATGTGCTGTAATTCTAATTTGTCCGCTTTCCCAATGAAGGGAAGTAACATGTCCCAATCTAAACCACTACTAATTTAAACATATTTCGTAGTTTTAACAAATAATTTACATTTGATGAACATTAAGTATAAACAAATATTAATTTTAACTATTAATTTATATTTAACGGACAAAAAGTTAAAACATAAAGCAAACACAAAAAGAACACACATAATATTTAAAATATTTTTATAACTAGACGAAGGAGGAAGATGATGTATATATATATATATATATATATATATATATATATATATATATATATATATATATATATATATATATATATATACACTCCATCCCACTACAAACTAAATATTTTTCTTATTGATTGTCCGATTACAAATTACACACTTTATAAAATGAAAATGTTTTATTATTCTTATATTAATGAAACTCACGTGTCATACTAATAACAATAATTCAATTATTATTTCCTATCCCACTTTCTCGAATTTTTTCTCAAATAATCATTTTTTACTTTTTTATTTACCAAAATGACTCATTGTTCAAACTATTGTCCAGAATGTCCATTTTTTTGAAAATCGCTACACCGTGTAGCGAGTTTGACTTGGGTCTGGTCAAAACACGCTACACCGTGTAGCGAGTTTAGGGTAATTAAGTTTTTCCGTTTGAAAATTAATTAGGGCATTTATATATATAAAATAATAAATTAGAAAGAGGAAGTCCCCTTAAAAGTCCTCTCACTAAGAGAGGTCCCAAAGGAACTTGAAAAACAATGAAGATGAATCATCTATTTATAGTAGAAGAAAGATTTGAAAAATGTAGGATACATCTATGTGGGAAACACAAAAAACATTTGAATTTAGAGATGGTGGGAAAAACAAAATTTCATTTGCCTCCAAAAATTTCATTTGCACCCCTCATGAATTTTTTGGAGGCAAATGAAATTTTTCCTTAAATCAATTACTTCTCTTGGGTTTTTTACTTGTTTCATTTTTATGTGAAAGTCTCATGAAATTTTTGACTAGTAATATACGTGATTTAATTATCTTAATAATGAAAACTTAAAAAATATTGTATTTAATTTTTCAATTTTTACACTTTTATGAATAATGATTTAGGGTGAGGGGGCGCATGAAATTATTTCTACATATTTCTCATACTCTATTATGATCCAAATTAGTACTTTTTTCAAATATCTATTATGCTACAAGTAATCATTATAATAAATATGCAAGAGCTAGTGAATTATTCCTTCCGTCTCAGAAAGAAGTAGAAAGAAAGTTAATTCTATTTTAATTTAAATTTAGTGGTAAGGTTAATTGAATTTTTCCAAAAAAAAATTTGAAAAATTAAATACAATATTTTTTAAGTTTTCATTATTAAGATAATTAGATCACGTATATTACTAATCAAAAATTTCATGAGGCTATCACATAAAAATGGAACAAGTAAAATGATCAAGAGAAGTAATTGATTTAAGGAAAAAATTCATTTGCCTCCAAAAAATTCATGAGGAGTGCAAATGAAATTTTTGGAGGCAAATAAAATTTTGTTTTTCCCACCATCTCTAAATTTAAATATTTTTTGTGTTTTCCACATGGATGTATCCTACATTTTTCAAATCTTTCTTCTACTATAAATAGATGATTCATCTTCATTGTTTTTCAAGTTCCTTTAGGACCTCTCTTAGTGAGAGGACTTTTAAGGGGACTTTCTCTTTCTAATTTATTATTTAATATATATATAAATAATATATATATATATATATATATATATATATAGGAAGCTATTCAAATGAGAACCTTATTTAAATGAGAACCATAAGAACCATTTCCAGCCATTAGATTAAGATAATTGAGTGGTTCAGATTTTATTTGATTAAGTGGAGGACCGGTGGCAATTTTGTAATTATGTTGAACATCAAGGGCAAAACGGTTTAAATATAAAGAGTTCGTGAAAGACGGGAGAGAGAGAGAGAGAGAGAGAGAGAGAAAGCTAGACGGCTATTGATCGCCGGCTTGTTTTCTCGCATTGTGATCTCGCCGGTTGTCGTTATTATCTCCGGCTGAAGTGAATTGGCCGGATTAATTACAAATTCTCGTCGGAAATTAATTTTTCTTTCTCAATCTCCGGCTGAAGTGAATTGTTTGAATTTATGGAGCAAAATCAAGCTAATAATTCAGGTATTTTTTGATCTAATTATTAATCCTGTTTAATAATTGATTGCGTTTGAAAATTGTTATTGTTTAAATTGAATAGTAGTTAAATTTGATGTTTGGAGTTGGATACAGTAGCTAATCTATTTTGTGTTTTGATTATAGCAGTTGTATACACTAGCTAGGTACAATATCTATTGTAACTTAGTGTACACTAGCTAGTTATCTAGTGTACACTGGCCAAAATGCTTAGGCAGGATAGGCCCTTGGCCAAGTCCTTGTGTGCACTTGCTAGTTATCTAGTGTACACTAGCTAGTTGATTTCCTCTGGGATGTTTCTGTAGAATGCTTTGAAAGCTGTTTCTAGCTACGTTTCTTGGGAGATGCCTTCATATAAAAAACAATTAAGTGAATACTTTTTGAAGAGAGTACATTAGATAAAGTAGCTAGTGTACACTAAGTTACTATTTCATTAAACATTTCATTAAATAAAAGGGTACAATAGAAATAAACATCTAACAGTCATTAAATAATAACATTGTGCACTAGATAAAATAGCTGGTGCACACTAGCTAGTGTAACTTATTGTACATTAGCCAAATGGCTTAGGCAGCAGGACAAGGCCTTATGTTCACCATGCTGAGAACATTAGTCAAAGTAGCTAGTGTACCCAAGTTAATCTGTCCTATTTTATAAATTTGCTATTGTACATTAGATGAAGTAGCTAGTGTACACTAAGTTATTATTTCATTAAACATTTCATTAAATAAAAGGGTACACTAAATAATAACTGTGTGCACTAGATAAAATAGCTAGTGTACACTAGCTATTGTACACTAGCTAGTGCACACTAAATAAAAGGGTACACTAAATAATAACTGTGCACTAGATAAAATAGCTAGTGCACACTAGCTATTGTACACTAGCTAGTGCACACTAGCTAGTGTACACTAGCCAAATGGCTTAGGTAGCAGGACAAGGCCTTGTGTTCACCATGCTGAGAACATTAGACAAAGTAGCTAGTGTACCCAAGTTTATCTGTCCTATTTTATAAATTTGCTATTGTACATTAGATAAAGTAGCTAGTGTACACTAAGTTACAATTTCATTAAATAAAAGGGTACAATAGAAATAAACATCTAACAATCATTTAATAATAACTGTGTGCACTAGATAAAATAGCTAGTGCATACTAGCCAAATTGCTTAGGCCTTGGCCAATACCTTGTGTTCACCATGCTGAGTACATTAGATAAAGTGGATACATTTTTATTTTTAACAAATGTTTCTATTTTGTCCCTTTTACATCCATATTGACCTACCTGATAATATTTGTTTGACAGTGTATTTATATACACTAGCTAGTTAGGTAGTGAGTGAAATGCAATTGGATGCACTAGCTAGTTTAGCTTCTGTACCCAATAAATCATTTAAATAATAACTGTGTACATTAGATAAACTAGCTAGTGCACACTAGGTATTTATCTAGTGTTCACTAGCCAATTAAGATGCTACTTTACCTAAGTTTATTGAGTGTTTTAAAGTTGTATACACTAGCTGTGTTGCTACTGTAACTTAGTGTACGTAATTGCATTGTTTGTTTGTATTACCTGTATCTTATTATGTTTTTTTTTTTGGTTTTTTTTTTTACTTTGTAGGTGTTGGAAGTAATCATTCTAACTTTCCAAGTGTGAATCGTGTGGGATCATACTCGGATGATAGTGATGATGCTTGTTCAAAGCTAATTATTACACCTAATTTCAAGTAGGAAATGGTTACCTAATTGTGATGATGCTCACAAGCCACATCTTGGTCGAGTGGTTTGCAAGTTATGAGAATGCCTATGATTTTTATGAAGCATATGCTCGGATGTGCGGGTTTGTTGTTCGTCGTGGTACTAGTAAGAGTGGAAAGGGAGGAGGAGAAAAAATATTGAAGTACTACTTATGTCACGAGACGAGGGTTTGTCAATAATCAAATAGAAAAAAGTGATTCTAATGAAGGTGATAGCGGATAGACGACATCGGAAGAAAATGTTTTCAAGATGTGGGCACAGCAACGCTATGATTGCATTGAAGCGTGTGGGTAAGAATGAGAAGGAGGGAGTAGTTGTGTATAATTTTGTTGAGGCACACAATCACAAATTAGTTGGTGCGGGAGGCGAGGCAATTCTTGAAATCCAGTAGGGAAATGTCAATTGTGCATAAGACTTTTGCCTTTGACGCATCAAAGGTGAAGATAGGTCCATCTCAAGCTTATGGTTTGATGAAAGAGATTGTTGGGGGTTATGAAAATGTTGGTGCCACCGTCCGCAGATTTTAGGAACTTGGAATAGGGATTTGAAAGAAGGCATTGGGAAGAAAGATGCCCAGATTATCTTGGACAAGTTTAAGGCAAAGAAGGAAGAAATTGGGGCTTTTTATTACGAATATGACACCGATTCATCAGGTCACTTGACCAAGCTGTTTTGGGCTGATCCAATAGGCCGCAGAAATTATGAAGTATTTGGTGATGTTATATCATTTGATGCTACGTTTGGTACAAATAAGTAAGTGATATTCAATGTTTTAGATTATGCATCAATCATCATATATATGCTATTACTGAGTGATTTTCTTTATATTTCTAATCATTAGGTACAATATGGTTTATGTACCATTCTGTGGCGTTGATAACCACAGAAAATGTGTAACATTTGCAGCAGGACTTCTATCAAAGGAAGATATTCCTCATTACACATGGGTTTTCCAGTCCTTTCTACAGGCTATGGGTCGTGAACCACTCTGTTTAATCACAGACCAATGTCCTGCCATGAAACAGGCAATACCTGCTGTTTTCAGTACTGCAAGGCATCGTTGGTGCATGTGGCATATCATGAACAAACTACCAACAAAGGTGCATTTTCTTAAAAATCTTGAAAATTTTGTTTGACACTGTTCTCCTGGATACAATAGCTACTTTATCTATTTGTAACTCAGTGTACACTAGCTATTGTAACTTAGTGTACACTAGCTAGTTATCTTAGTGAACACTAGCTGTGTTACTAGTGTAACCTAGTGTACACTAGCTAGTTATCTTAGTGAACACTAGCTGTGTTGCTAGTATAACCTAGTGTACACTAGCTAGCGTACACTAGCTATGTGTATCAGCATTGGCTAATGTAAACTAGCTAGTTTCAATTAGTGTACACTCGATTGTTATCTAGTTTACACTAGCCAAATGCCTTAGGCAGCAGGACAAGGTATTGGGCCAAGCACTTGTGTACACTAGCTGTTGTAACTTAATGTACACTAGCTAGTGATCTAGTGTACAATAGCTAGTTTTCTTAGTGTACACTAGCTGTGTACACTAAGAACACAATTCATTGTTATTAGGTACACTAGTTAGTTTATCTAATGCATTCAATATACTTATTACAATATTGACTTGCATTCTTATTGATTGTTATCATGTTTATCATTTGTGAAGGTTGGTCCACATTTGTGCAAGGAGTTGGATTTTATGTCCAAGATAAAAGAATATGTTTGGAATGAAAATATAGATGCATCAGAATTTGAAGAGGGCTGGAAATCATATGGAAGAATATGATTTAAACAATAATGAGTGGTTAAGAAGTATGTTTGAGAACAGGAGTTATTGGATTCCTGCATATTTCAGGGATGATCCTTTGTTAGGTATACTGCGTACAACTTCATGGTCAGAGAGTGCAAATGCATTTTTTGGCAAGTATAGCATGGAGAAGGACACGTTGACAGAGTTTTACGTCCGTTTTGAGACGGCAATGGAGAAGCAGCGTAACACCAACAAAAGATTAAATTATGAGTGTTTGACACAATTGCCAAAAGCAGAGACTCCTCTGTTGATTGAGAAAGATGTTGCGGAGATTTACACGCGCGATATATTTTATTTGATTCAAGATGAAATTAAGGAAAGTTGTTATAATGTGGGGATGAAGTCTATGACCTCCGTTGACGATTCTTATAAGATTTTGATTTTGACAGATAGTAAATTGAAAGGAAAAGAATTTGAGGTATGTGATTTTTTTTACCAAGTGTTGTTTCAAATAGCATTTGCGGTTTGTTTATAGTACATGCGAGACTTATTAGTTACCGAATATTTATGCGGAGTGAAGCACATGATAGGAACTAACCACATAGATTGTTCATGCAAGCTTTTTGAGAGAGTTGGGATTTTGTGCGAGGCATGCTTTTTGCCTTAAAACTGGATAATGTAAACAAGATTCCTAGAGATCATGTACTTAATCGCTGGGTGAAGAATGCCGAGCGTCGAGCATCATTAGTGACAGTGGCGGTGTATCGGAAGGACTGTGCAAAAATGGGTGCATTTGGTGACAAGTTGAATGATATTTGGTTAAATTTCAACGCAATCATGGGATTAGCGGTAAGGACATCAATGATATGGACCATGTTGAAAAGGTTTTGAAGGATTTGAAACATGAATTACGTGATCGGAGAGGAACAAATGTTGTTCCAAAGAATAAGGCTGTTATTGAGAGTTTAATTGGTGCGGTGATTCCGGATGATATCACGGTCAAGCCTCCCAATGAAGCTCGTAACAAAGGGTGTGGGAGGAAGAGGATTATGAGTGCCCCGGAGAAGTCAATCATCGAAAAAC
Organism: Adenophora triphylla var. japonica; assembly: GCA_022495995.1. Lineage (NCBI taxonomy): Eukaryota > Viridiplantae > Streptophyta > Magnoliopsida > Asterales > Campanulaceae > Adenophora > Adenophora triphylla. The sequence continues at coordinate 514,321 of JAFEMH010000793.1, forward strand.
AAAGAACTAAGAGATTATGCGGGTATTGTAACAAAATGGGTACTCATGACAAGCGTAATTGTCCAGAAAAGGATAAGAATTTTGATAATAATGTTGATAATAATGATGATGATGATAGTGAATAATTTGGTTATAATTTTTGTTATTGGATAATGATTTTTATGTCTTTTTTTCATTTAATTATAGATATTATATTCATTATTGAATATAAGAAAAAAGGTTTACCTGTTAATATTTGGTTGACAGTGTATTTATATACACTAGCTAGTTAGGGAGTGTGTGAAATGCAATTGGATACACTAGCTAGTTTAGCTTCTGTACCCAATAAATCATTTAAATAATAACTGTGTACATTAGATAAAATAGGTAGTGCACACTAGCTAGTGTAACTTAGTATACACTATCCAAATGGCTTAGGCAGCAGGACAAGGCCTTGGCCATTACCTCGTGTACACTTGCTTGTTATCTATTGTTAACTTGATGTGTTGTTAGTGTCAAGGCCAAGGCATCAGCCATGGCCTTGGCTATGCCAAGGCATCAACCTTCGCTAAGTACACTAGCTATATATATAGTGTACACTAGATATGTACATAATGTACACTAGTTATTTAGTTGGATCATGTCATTGTTTAGTTTACAATAGCATTTCTAACTTAGTGTACACTAGCTATTTGTAACTTAGTGTAAACTAACTGTGTGTAGATATATAGAGCACACTAGATATTTATCTAGTGTAACTTAGTGTACACTAGTTATACTAATACTTTATTTAATTTAGTTGTTGAAAACCTTTTATTGAAGTCTGTGTTTCTTTTTTTTTGTTGAAAACATTTAATTTGGTTCTCATTTGAGCAGCATCGTATGTGGGGTCATACTCTAATAATAACAGTCAACGTTCCATAAAATTTGGCAAAGAAGGTGACGCTTAAACCAACACACCGCTCATAGCGTTGTCCTTCACACACAAACACCAAAAACACACTAGGGCTTCAACAGAAAAATCCCTAGGGCTCCGACGAAATCAAAATCAACTGCGATGACAGAAACAAGACGCTCTAGTAGACTACCATTAGAAGCAATGCAAAAAAAAAAGAAAACAAAGAGAAGCTGTATTAGATTCTAGGAATCTACTTGTTTGCGAACACTATCTTGAATCTGAATTTGGCAAAGAGGATGCCGCTTGTCCATCTTCTTCAATATCAAAGGAACTCCAACTCAAGGTACTTCTAGGAATTTCTAGCTTCTATGTAAAACTTGAGTACACTATATAATTGTACAGTGTAGAAGGGTGCATTTTCTTAAAAATCTTGAAAATTTTCTTAAAAATCTTGAAAATTTTGTTTGACACTGTTCTCCTGGATACAATAGCTACTTTATCTATTTGTAACTCAGTGTACACTAGCTATTGTAACTTAGTGTACACTAGCTAGTTATCTTAGTGAACACTAGCTGTGTTGCTAGTGTAACCTATTGTACACTAGTTAGTGTGCACTAGCTATGTGTATCAGCATTTGCTAATGTAAAGTAGCTAATTAGATAAAGTAGCTATTGTACACTATCTAACTAGAAAAGTATACACTTCCAAGGCAAAGTCCAAAAACAAGGCCTTGGCATGTCTAAGGTCATGGACAAGGCAAATTATACAGTGTTCAAAAATTCACTTATTACTAGTATCTATAGCAAATGTAAACAAGTTTGAATTTCAAGTTGCTTTGTAAAACTTGTGTACACTATCTAATTATACAGTTTATTCTTTCTTGATCCATAAGCCTTGCAATAAGAAGGAATCTCCTGACAAGAAAGAGAGGAAATCAAGAAAAACCGTTTCAAAATATGACTACCAAAAATCAAGAATAAGAGGCAAATCACAAAGATTGGTTGAAGCTGTCAACGCATTATCTCCTCCTCAAATTCAGTGGTTAGAGTCTAACGGGCTAAAAGCACTTCTTCACTTCAAAATCACAAGTCTAACTCACAGAATAGGGTACTATGTCATCAAAAACTACAATCACAATGATGACGTTGGGTACACTAAATAACTTAGTGTTCACTAATTAGCTATGTGTATCACTAAGTTACAATAACTAGCTAGTGTACACTAGCTATGTGTATCAGCATTGGCTAATGCAAACTAGCTAGTTTAACTTAGTGTACACTCGATAGTGTTTGCAGCTAGTGTTCACTAACTGTGAACACTAGCTATGTGTATCAAGATTTGGCTAATGTAAACTAAGTTACAATAACTAGCTAAGTTACAATAACTAGCTAGTGTACACTAGCTATGTGTACCAGCATTGGCTAATGTAAACTAGATAGTTTAACTTAGTGTACAACCCAGCTAGTGTTCACTAAGTTACAATAACTAGCTAGTGTACACTAGCTATGTGTATCAGCATTGGCTAATGTAAACTAGCTAGTTTAACTTAGTGTACACTCGATAGTTATCTAGTGTACACTAGCCAAATGCCTTAGGCAGCTAGTGTTCTCTAAGACAACACAGCTAGTGTTCACTAAGTTACAATAACTAGCCAGTGTATCAACATTGACTAAGTAAGCTAGCCAGTTACACTAAATATTTTTATCAAAACAAACAGGAAATATAAAATTTAAGAAAGAAAACAAACTAAGTAAATTATTATAAATACAATTACAAAAAAAAAAAAAATCAAAAAAAACCAACAACAACAACAGGTTCCTAATTCCCATCATTAACTTATTTCATAGTTCAGAGTCCCCTAATTCCCATCATTGACTTCTGCCATATGCTGCTCTAGTGCCATGTGTTGTTCCTTGGATATTTCTCCATACGAAGAAATAGATCCACGATGAATAGCATGCGCAAAGAGTTGGTCCCAAGTCAATGTTCTTGTTGGAAAGCTAATCTGGGGGCAGAATGGGCATTGCAATTTATTTTCCCCATTATAGAGGGGAAAACGCCCATTTTGGATTGATCGCCTGTGACTTGCAACTTTTTGCTCCAGGGTCCATTCTCTTCTAACCCTAGGCGGAACCCTAGGCGGAACATCCACAATATTATCTACATATTCAACTTCCTCAGGCTGAAATCCTATATCAGAATCAGAACTTTCGTCCTGCTGAGCTTGGTTGTTGTTGTTATTATTCATTTTGAGAAATTTGATTTTTTTTTTGTTGTGATGGTAGGAGTGGTGGTGTATGGTATTTATGTAGGCTGAGTACTATGAATTCAATGCATTTAATGCGATCAAAAGTTGAATTCAATTCAGTCAAAAAAGTTGAATTCAATGAATTCAATGCATTTAATGCATTTAATGCATTCAATCAATTCAGTCAAATGGCTTGGGCAGTAGGACAAGCCCTTGTGTACACTAGTTGTTGTTTAGCTAATGTACCTAATAAGTTATTTCTAATAATAATTAGGCACAGATATCTTTCTTTGTCCTATTCAAAAAGGCATTTTTGTCTAGTGTACACTAGCTAGTTATCTTAGTGTACAATAGCTAGTTATCTTAGTGTACAATAGCTATTTTGCTAGTGTAACTTTGTGTACACATAAAGAGTGTACACTAGCTATGTGTATCAGCCTTGGCTAGTGTACACTAGCTAGTTATCTGGTGTACACTAGCTAGTTATCTAGTGTTCACTATCCAAATGGCTTAGGCAGTAGGACAAGCCCTTGTGTACACTAGTTGTTGTTTAGCTAATGTACCTAATAAGTTATTTCTAATAATAATTAGGCACACATATAACGTATATTAGCCAGATGGTTTAGGGAGGACAATTGATTCTAAGTTTTACCTCTTCTTCTTGTTGGTATTGTTCAGCTTGTCCGCTGTGATGCTGTTGTTGTTCTTCTTCTTCTCCTTCTTTTTCTTCTTCTTTTTCTTCTTCTTCTTCTTTTTCTTCTTCTTCTTCTTCTTCTTCTTCTTCTTCTTCTTGGATGGCAATTAAACGTGTTGTCCCCATCCCAATCAAGTTGTTCTCCATTTCAAATAATTCCCTTTCCTCCATCGTTTCGTTGTCCAAGCTTTAAAAGCAGGGAACATTTGAGAACAACTACGAGACCCCACTTGTTCCACACGATCAAGGTAAAGGAACTGTAAAGCAAACAATGCACATATGTTAAAATCAATAGAAGCATTTATATTGTTCTCTAGATTTAGTATCAAATGGATTGTGAACTTACTACTAAAAATGCCAACGATCCAGTGAAGAAGGCATCTTCTTTCCACTCTGACCTTGCCCTCTTCAGTTCTTTAATGAGATATGCACACCAATTATATTGTGCACACTCATTAAAATTGATATTTGACCTCAACAAATCCTGCCTCACAAAGCTTGTCGTTTGAGGAGCTATTAAAACATTCGTCATGAGGATGACGAAATTCATCGTGAAAAAATCATCCACCTCTCGTGCCGTTGTTGATTTTTTGCGTGATGATTGTGGGGCCGACTTTCCATGGAAATTCAACTTCTTTATCGTTGTCAAACCGGGATCTCCAATTTTTCTCCCTATTGTGGGGCCGACTTTCATCATTTCCTTTCTTCTTCATTTTAGTGGGAATAACGATTTCCCTATCACCCTTGGCAAACCAAGTATCCGCCGCACCTCTTCTTCACCACAGGAGCTCATCTCCATTTTCTAATGATACTATGTTATCATTTGCATTGTAGTTGTTGATAACATAGTATCCTATCCCGTGTGCTAGATTGGTAAACTTGAAATGAGAAAGCTCTTCAAATGCGTTAAGCTTTAACCAATCTATTTGAGCCGAATTTAACTTGGACAAGGCTTCAAAGAGCCTTCTGCCTCTAATTTTTGACTTTTTATAGTCATATTGGGAAATGGGTTGCCCTTGATTTCCTCTGCGATGTTTCCGGAGAATGCTTTGTGAAAATTTGTTTCTTGCTACGTTTCTTGGGAGATGCCTGCATATAAAAACAACTAAGTGAATACTTTTTGAAGAGAGTACATTAGATATAGTAGCTAGTGTACACTAAGTTACTAATTCATTAAACATTTCATTAAATAAAGGGGTACAATAGAAATCAACATCTAAAAGTCATTAAATAATAGCTAGTGTACATTAGATAAAGTAGCTAGTGTACACTAGCCATTTTATAAATTTGTTATTGTACATTAGATAAAGTAGCTAGTGTACACTAAGTTACTAATTCATTAAACATTTCATTAAATAAAGGGGTACAATAGAAATCAACATCTAACAGTCATTAAATAATAACAGTGTACATTAGATAAAGTAGCTAGCGTACACTAGCCAAATGGCTTAGGCAGCAGGACAAGGCCTTGGGCAATACCTTGTGTTCATCATGCTGAGTAAATTAGACAAAGTAGCTAGTGTACCCAAGTTAATCTGTCCTATTTTATTTTATAAATTTGCTATTGTACATTAGATATAGTAGCTAGTGTACACTAAGTTACTAATTCATTAAACATTTCATTAAATAAAGGGGTACATTAGATAAAATAATAACTGTGTACATTAAATAAAATAGCTAGTGTACATTAGATAAAGTAGCTAGTGTACACTAAGTTACTAATTCATTAAACATTTCATTAAATAAAGGGGTACAATAGAAATCAACATCTAACAGCCATTAAATAATAACAAAGGTACATTAGATAAAGTAGCTAGTGTACACTAGCCAAATGGCTTAGGCAGCAGGACAAGGCCTTGGGCAATACCTTGTGTTCATCATGCTGAGTAAATTAGACAAAGTAGCTAGTGTACCCAAGTTAATCTGTCCTATTTTATTTTATAAATTTGCTATTGTACATTAGATATAGTAGCTAGTGTACACTAAGTTACTAATTCATTAAACATTTCATTAAATAAAGGGGTACATTAGATAAAATAATAACTGTGTACATTAAATAAAATAGCTAGTGTACATTAGATAAAGTAGCTAGTGTACACTAAGTTACTAATTCATTAAACATTTCATTAAATAAAGGGGTACAATAGAAATCAACATCTAACAGTCATTAAATAATAACAGTGTACATTAGATAAAGTAGCTAGTGTACACTAGCCAAATGGCTTAGGCAGCAGGACAAGGCCTTGGGCAATACCTTGTGTTCATCATGCTGAGTAAATTAGACAAAGTAGCTAGTGTACCCAAGTTAATCTGTCCTATTTTATTTTATAAATTTGCTATTGTACATTAGATATAGTAGCTAGTGTACACTAAGTTACTAATTCATTAAACATTTCATTAAATAAAGGGGTACATTAGATAAAATAATAACTGTGTACATTAAATAAAATAGCTAGTGTACATTAGATAAAGTAGCTAGTGTACACTAAGTTACTAATTCATTAAACATTTCATTAAATAAAGGGGTACAATAGAAATCAACATCTAACAGCCATTAAATAATAACAGTGTACATTAGATAAAGTAGCTAGTGTACACTAGCCAAATGGCTTAGGCGGCGGGACAAGGCCTTGGGCAATACCTTGTGTTCACCTTGCTTTGAGTAAATTAGACAAAGTAGCTAGTGTACCCAAGTTAATCATCCTATTTTATTTTATAAATTTGCTATTGTACATTAGATATAGTAGCTAGTGTACACTAAGTTACTAATTCATTAAACATTTCATTAAATAAAGGGGTACATTAGATAAAATAATAACTGTGGTACATTAAATAAAATAGCTAGTGTACATTAGATAAAGTAGCCAGTGTACACTAAGTTACTAATTCATTAAACATTTCATTATATAAAGGGGTACAATAGAAATCAACATCTAACAGCCATTAAATAATAACTGTGTACATTAGATAAAGTAGCTAGTGCACACTAGCCAAATGGCTTAGGCAGCAGGACAAGGCCTTGGCCAATACCTTGTGTTCACCTTGCTGAGTACATTAGATAAAGTGGATATAAAAAATAATGAGTGTAAATGTACTCTATGGTTAATACCTCAGGTTGGAGATTTTTTGCAGTATGGTCACTTTTCTTTCGTTTGACACCAGCTTTCTTCTTTGAAGCTTTCAGATTTTTGATGGTTGAGTGAATTTTCTTCTTCATTGTCTTAACGTAGCATCTTCCTCGGCATTGATTCTATCAAACATTCTCCTGATTAAACACAAATAAGAGTTAGTAGGAGTCATTATAACAACAGGTACACTAGCTACACTAGCTAAATAGCTAGTGTTTAGAGCTATTATAAAACATACATTAGGGTGGCAGCCAATTTATGCAATTCAACCAAAGGAGTTACCTATTCTTATCGGTGTTGCTGATGGAACGATTGATCTTTCTAAATTTACCACTGATTCAACACTCTTTCTTTTGTTGTTCCCATTTCTTCTGCTTGTGTTTCTGATGAAAGTTAATATAAAACACAAAAGAGTTGAAAATAAAATGAGAACCAAATTATGTAAACTAGCTACTTGTCTTAGTGAACACTAGCTGTGTTGTCTTAGTGAACACTAGCTATGTATAAGATCAAAAGGAAACAAAATAGTCATTCACACAAATTAGGTACAAATATATGACAATTTAATAGCTATTGTAACTTAGTGTACACTAGCTGTGTTGTCTTAGTGAACACTAGCTATGTATAAGATCAAAAGGAAACAAAATAGTCATTCACACAAATTAGGTACAAATATATGACAATTTAATAGCTATTGTAACTTAGTGTACACTAGCTATGTGTATCAGTATTGGCCAAATGCCTTAGGCAGCAGGACAAAATATTGGGCCAAGCCCTTGTGTACACTAGCTGTTGTAACATAGTGTACACTAGCTAGTTATCTAGTGTACAATAGCTATTTTTCTTAGTGTACACTAGCTGTTACAATAGCTAGTGTGCACAATTCAAAAATATCTGGTGTGCATTATTCTATTGGGTACACTAGCTAGGTTATCTAGTGACGAAGGAAGCTTTTCTTGTTAATGTGCTAGAGAGCAGAGGGGGCTAGGTACTTTGAGAAAACACATGTCTTATTAATATTTTGGAACTACTTCTACCAATTACAAGCACTTTGAGAAGCACAAAGAAATGGGCATTGAAGAAGATAATATAAGGAAGTACACTAACCCTGTACATTGAGCTCCGTCAATTGTGTTTTCATTGTTTGAGGATGCCATTGAAGATGATATTTCTAGAAATGGCGGTCGGAAATTGATTGGTTTTCGCCGGAAATTGAGAGATTGTGTAGACGGAGAGAGAAATAATCTTGTTAACCGTCGTCGTAGAAGGAAATTTCGGCGGAGAAATCTAGGGTTTTCACGTCGTCGTATACGGGAGAAGGAAGAAATTGAGTGTGTGTTTTGTGGTGTTTGTGTGTGCAACGGTTGAGAAGAATGATATTTATATGTTCGTAAAAAGATTTTACTATTTTGCCCTTTCTGTTTTCAATAATTTCAAAAATGCCACCGGTTGCCCAAAACCTACATTTAATCTGAAGCATTGATTTTGCTTTAATCCAAAGGCTGAAAATGGTTCTTATGGTTCTCACAAAATTTAGTTCTCATTATAATAAGACCCTATATATATATATATATATATATATATATATACTCCCTCCGTCCCGGTAGAAGCATCGTCATTTTAGGGGTGGCACGCAAATTAAGAAAAAGTGTGGGAAGAAAAAATATTGTGAGTGTAATTTAAAAATAGGAGAGAGAATTAGTGGAGGAAATAGTGAATTTAAAAAGTGTTGTGAGTGTAGAGGAGAGAGAATTAGTGGAGGAAATAGTGGATGGGTAATAGAATATTAATAAAATATTTTCTTTTTAGGAAAGGGTGACGCTTTAAACGGGACACCCTTTTGGGTAAAAAGTGACGCTTCGGATGGGACGGAGGGAGTATATATATATATAATATATACTCCCTCCGTCTCACGTGAATGCAAACTTATTTCTATTTTGGTCCGTCCCACGTGAATGCAAACTTCCCAAAATGGCAAAGAATATTCACTATTCCACCCACTCATTCTCTCTCCTACTTCACTTTTACACTCACAACATTCTCTCTCCTCACTATTCCTCCCACTCATTCTCTCTCCTATTTAATTTTTCATACTCACAACATTTAACTTTTTCTCTTTCTTACATCACTTTTCCTTAATTACCACACCCAAAAAGTTAGTTTGCAATCACGTGGGACGGAGGGAATATATAGAAAGAAAGAATTAAGAGAAGAGAAGAATTAAATAAAATAAGAAAAAAAAAAGGATTCCAAACTCGCTACACCGTGTAGCGAGTTTAATTAGGTTTGACCAAACTCGCTACACGGTATAACGAGTTTAGGTTAATTAAATGCCCTAATTAATTTTCAAACGGCAAAACTTAATTACCCTAAACTCGCTACACGGTGTAGCGAGTTTTGACCAGACCCAAGTCAAACTCGCTACACGGTGTAGCGATTTTCAAAAAAATGGACATTCTGAGCAATAGTTTGAACAGTGAGACATTTTGGTAAATAAAAAAATAAAAAATGATTATTTGAGAAAAAAATTCCCACTTTCACAACACCTACTACATTTTTCTTAATTCTCATGCAAAAAGTAACTGAAAAGGTTGTAGTGCGACGGAGGAAATATATGTATGTTTGTGGGTGGGTGTGTGAGAGAGAGTTCATTGTTTGGAAAATTGGTCGCATTGCTTAGGCGTCAGACAACCATGAAACGGCACAATAATTTCAATTTGCCAAAAATTGTATCCATTCGAAAAATCTCCATATAGGCGTCCTTCACCCCAACTAGTCGGACTGAACGCCGCCTATCATCAAGATCCAATTTGCTATTTTAAAATTTTAATAAAATATTGATCCTTAAACGGCATCGGTTCTTATTATCGGTATAAATTTCGTTATATCCTCGAACTTAATATTGAAGTTGTGAATTGATTAACTGAAATCTCAAATTTCAATTTTGGACTTACGAACAAAATTATCAAATCAGTTTCACTTTCCATCTCAGTTCTTTCTCCATCTTCATATTCATCTTCTTCATAAGTACACTTTCGACACCGAATATTCAGTTAAGGTTTGATAGGCTTCACCACCATCTATCATCTCGCAGTAACATCAAGATATTTCATCATGTAAATTCTCGCCCTTGTCTCAGCCATGCGAGATCAAACTTACTTTTTTTTCTTGAAAATATAAGAAGAGATATTTTTTTTGATAAAGGAATAATTCAACCAAACACCTCTTTTCTTTCTTTTTTTTTTTATTGATCAAATTATTTTGATTTTGTATTTATATAAATATGTTTTTTAAAATTAATATATTTTATATAATTATATAAAATAATAAAATAAAAATTATATCAAAAAAATTTTTATTTTTTTTATAATTGTATGGGTAATTATTTTTAATAATTTTACCGGTAATTTTAAAAATATTATTAGTAATACATTATTTTAAAAAATAAAATGATAAGTATTTTAGGTAAGTTGAAGTAAAGAAAAAATAAATATTTTATTTTTAAAAGGTTGGGTTGGGTTGGGTTGAGTCGAGGTCACTGATGGGAGTATAAATTATATAAGGATGGGAGTGTGTATATGAAGTGAGAGAAATTAATATTTTATTTGAGGTTGAGTTGGGTCAGGATCACTGAAGGGGATAGTCTAATATTCTGCAGGTTGCAAAGTATGAAATTTTATTGAATGAGTTAAAATTATGATATACTCCCTCCGTCCTGTTCGAAGCTTCACCTCTTATCTAAATGAGTGTTCCGATAGAAGTTTCACATTTTCTAAAATGGAATAGGTTCATTAATATTCTATTATATCACTAACTTTTCTGTCTCACACATTTAAATTATGGGTCTCACTTGTCATATCCACTCACTTCTTCCCTCTCACAACCCTTCTCCCTCTCTCATTATTTTTGAATATATATATTGCTTTCTTAATTTGCGTGCTTCATCAAAATAGTGAAGTATAGACCGCGACGGAGGGAGTATTAACATTTTTTAATAAATCAATGGGAGTTAATAATGATAAAATTAACTTATGTAGTGGTAAAAATGTTAAAATTATAAAGTTTGAAAATGATAAAAGTGACACAACTTCAAATGATCACCAATGACTTGGCCTTAGCTTCGCCATGCGAATTCATTAATGTCGACTACCATTAATAGTATGTAATAGTTGGATTGGATTACTGGATCTATACCTCTGACTAACTAACTAATTCGTGACAAAAACTGATATTCCTATTTCTTTTGCAATTCCTACGAATACAAATGATTTTTGAGCAATAACTATCAATAACATGTTTTATATTTTCATTAGTAGGATAATTAAATCAACATATAATAATTGTTTAAAGTTTATTTATAATAATAACAAAAAAATTAAAAATATTATTTGGACATAGGGATTTTGGGAGGGATGGAGTAGTTGGGTCCATTTGTATAGTGCGTTAATGTGCATATGATTGATTAAGTAACTTAAATAGTTCAGCCGTACGTGCAACAAAACAATGTATTTAGATTTTTTTTTTTTTTTTTTTTTTTGTGGCGAAAAGGGCAATGCCCCCTAAATTTTATTGATAAATAAAAATTACAATAAATAAAAGGAAAAGCATAAAATAAAATAAATAAAAGGTCAATCAAATTGTCTTTTAGGAAACCAAGGCCTTTTAGGCTTAATGTTTTTTGATTTAGCTTTCGATCCAGATTTTCCTCGTTTTCCTTTAACCTTTTGAAAGCCGTCTTTTTCATCGTAATAATCTTCAAAATTATCGCTGTCAGCCATTGGAGCCGACGGGTCAATATGAACTCCTCCAATAATTCCCCCATAAGTGCGAGCATCATGATATGCCGAAGGAGAAATAGCAGAAATACCGCATTCCGGTTCCGAATCGCATTTATCCCGAATAATTAGAGCTTCTTTGAGGTTTTTTGGGTTTATAAATTCGGGATTAAAATATTTTGGATTTGGCATACGAGCAGTAGAGGGACGAAGGTTAGGAGCTGATGATGAGGCTTGATATTGCCGAACCTTTTCCCGAATTAAATTCATTTTTTCATCCCTAATCAAATCCGCATCAGATTGCAACTCAGTCCCAATATCGAGGATTTGATAAAGGGATGATGATCCCATTAACATATCAGTTTCATCTTTTTCGGTAAGTACCAAAGAATCTCCATGCTCATCCCCAGATTTTTCGGTAGGATGAGATACCAAAGCATTTCCAGATTTTTCGGCAATTCCCAAAAAGGATTCCGAAAATTGCTCAAACCTTGCCGAATCCGAATCCATTAACATAACAGTTCCATCTTTTTCGGTAGGTACCAAAGAATCTCCAAGCTTTTGGGCCAAATTCAAATTTGAATTAGGGAAATCATCCCCAGATTTTTCGGAAGGATGAGATACCAAAGACTCAACAAAATTGTGGGCCAAATTCAAATTTGAAATAGGCAAATCATTCTCAGATTTTTCGGCAATACCCAAAATGGATTCAGAAAATTGCTCAATCATTGTCGAATCTGAGCCTTCCTCCACGATAATGGTTTCAAAGTTAGGGTTAACCGAACCCGTGTTAACCCGATGGACCCCCTCACAAACCGGGTCGACCCTTTTTTGAGATGCCTCTCCATTGTTGTGAAAATCACGTTCTTGCGCAGCGGAATAACGGATCAAGCCTTGAGAATGAATAAGATGCAACACACACGAAAAGTAAATCACACACAAAAGAACACACAAGAATGTTAACCCGGTTCGTTGCAACGACAACTACGTCCGGGGGCGCTACCAAGCCAAAATATTCTCACTATAATATTTTCAGATGTTTACAATCACAGCACCAATTTGTTTCTAGGCTACCACATGTATTTATAGGATACAAGAAATCAAATCCTAGCAATAAAAGGATTCCTAACTTAAGAAAGTATTCTTCTTCCTTAACAAGTCTTCCCAAAATTGTCATCACAAGGAATCCCAAATCCAAGAGGAAATCTCGATCAAAATAGGAAACCGAATCGCCCAGAATCGTACCAAGCGCGGCCGCCCTCCCCTGAGCGCGTCCGCGCTAATATCCAGAAACTCCAGCTCCTTGCTCGACACTCCAGCGCGGCCGCTCTGGCCCTCAGCGCGGTCGCGCACGTGGTCAGAAACTGCTCCTGCGAAATTCCTTCACGATTTGACTCCAAACCCAACAATCTCCCACCTGGAGACAAACCATCCATGATACCTCGTCTTGAAACAAACAAATCTCAGTTTTCAGTGGCCAGCTAATGCGTTGGTAGCGCCCGGCCTCTTGTCTAGTTATCCAAGTGAATTGAAGCTGAGCAACGCTTCAACATAACTGTCGGTTCTACCATGCTCCGAGTCTTCATTCCGAAAGATCCTCCCTGCACATCCCCGCTCACTTGCGTGTTAACTATCGATCCTGAACAGCGCGAATCCACGTGCCCCACACAATCACAAGCTTGGAACCTTTGTGTGTTCTTTGCAACCCATCGCATCACCGTTCTAGATCCCGCTCCCATGTTGACCAAATTGGCTCCGCGTCGGCCGACTTCATTACCCAATTTTCTATCAACATACCGTTTAGTGAAATTTCTCCCACCATGGCGATCTCGGCCACCACCATTCATCATTGGGATTCGCCTTCGTTTCCCCCAACGATTCATGTTGCATGTGGTATACAACATATTTTCCACCCCGCCACGAGCCACCAAGCTAGCTCCGCGGTTTATCTTCCATGTCCCACAACCGAAGGTCACCACACAACCCTCCTTATCAAGTTGCCTTATGGAAATCAAGTTCCTCTTCAAATCCGGAATATGTCGCACGTCACGTAGCCGCAAAACAGTCCCATCCGTTGCTTTGACCCGAACTACCCCCTTTCCAATGACCTTGACTGGATTATTGTCTCCCAAACGAACAACCCCAAAATCACCCGGAATGTACTGCTCCATCCTTTCTGCACTAGGGCACGAATGAAACGTCGAGCCCGAATCCAAAACCCACGAATCCGTTGAACTGCTCCCACCCAAGATTAATGCATCCGCTAACTCTTCAGCAACATTCAATTCCTTCGCTCTGCCTGACCGCTTCGGACAACTTCTCCTAAAGTGCCCCTTCTCCCCACAATCGTAACAAGTAATCACCTTCTTGCCACTCTTACCCTTTTCACCGATATTCAGTTGATGTGTGGATTTTATACATATTGTTTTACCTATGTTTCCGGTTGATTTATAATGATTTTGGATGTATTTAGATTGATTTTGATGTATTCGAGTGACATTTTGTAAGGTGAGGTTGTGCGAGAAAACAATACATTTTAAGGGTAATTTTGTCATTTCCTTTATATTTGGTGGTGGAATCTCATGGTGCCGACAAGTGCAAGTCAATTGTCAATGAACAAGGTCAAACACGGTCAAGGGACGAAGCTCGGGGTCAAACAAAGTCAAGGGACGAAGGCCAGGTCAAGCGGAGTCAAAATGGGGCAATTCTGCAATTGGCACGAGTGGGGAACGACTGAAGAAGAAGGGAGCACGAGTGGGGAACGACTGGAGTCAAGCCATTCCAAGCAAACTATTCAGAACGAGTGGGCACCTTGGGCACGACTCGTTCTCACGAGTGAAAGCCAAGGTAATTTTCAAGCATTACTACTCAGCACGACTGGAGGCATGTGGCACGAGTCGTTATCACGACTTGGACTGAAAGGCACGACTCGTGCTAATTAGCACGACTCGTGCCCAGGCGCGTATCATGACGTCGCGAAGCGGTTGGCACGAGATTTTCAAAGATTTGGTTTCTTTATTTTTCCCGATTGCCTTAGGAGTCAAAGGGAGACTATAAATATTTCCTTTAGTTTTTATTATTAGGTACTTTTTGATTTTATTTTCTTGCTTAGGTTTTGGAGGATTGAAGGATTTTTGATCTTTAAGGTTTTCACTATTTTTCCAGGTTTGATGTATTGTTATTCATATTTTGGGATTGTCCTCATGAATATGAGTAGCTAAATTCTCTTTTCATGGATTGGATGTAGTATTCGTCGGATTTCTATGCTAGTATAATTTTCTAAAAACTTTCTTGTTCATGTTTGATTAGATATCTAAATTCAATTTTAGGTTTTAATTTTATTTTAACCTTTAATTGTTAGGTTTTGAATAGTTGCATTAGCGTGGATTGTTCATAATTTAGGCCATTATTTCATCAATTGGATTTGATTGTTGACCTAGCGGAATACAAGAGAATCTAGATTCATATGTTCTCATTGTTCTTAATGAATTTCTTGATTATTGTTTTGACCTAGCGGAATCTACAATAGGAGAGAAATAAGAGGGTTGCAATCCGCACATCGAACGTCCCAACCCTTAAATTAAGTGAACGAATCTTTGAACAAGATTGTTAATTTTATCATGATAAATCTAGCATAGAATGAAGATGAATATGAAATCCAATCCGTGAATTCCTTTGATCTGATTAAATCCTAGTTTATTGCTTTCTTGTTTTCTTGAATTAAATAGTTAATTTCTTGCTTTAATATTTTAGTTAATAAATCCAAATCAAAAACCCCATTTTGTTACTTTTAGCATTAATTAAATTTACTTGTTAAATCACACGAGTCTCTGTGGTTCGACCCCTGCTCGTGCATATTACTACACCGGTAGTGAGTCCACTTGCTCGGTTTTTATTACTAGAGGAATTTTCTCCATCAAGTTTTTGGCGCCGTTGCCGGGGACTTGTTGTGATTTTTAACAAGTTAATTTAATCGGTGCATGTTTGGTCGCCGGTCATTGGATCCTAATTTGGTTCCTTTGAACGACGATATAGACAGAATTGAGAGAGGCATTCCCTCTACTCAAGTGAGTGGAAAGAATCGACACTTCTGTCACCGGGACAGAAGAAGAATTAAGTGAGTTGGAAACTTCTTCCACCGAGGAAGAAGAAGAATTTAATTTTGTAATGGCGGACCAAGTCATGAATGCATTTGCTAGGCCAAGAGTCGACACATCGGTGTCGTGCATAGTGTTGCCCGATGCAGCACTAGCTTATGAAATAAAAGGCCAATATTTTAATATGCTTCCAAACTTTCATGGTTTAGCTGGTGAGGATACTTTGGCATTTTGAGAGAATTCATGTCTACGTGAGTGGGTTCCCTATAAAAGAGGGTGTTACGTGAGCACTTGAGGCTGAAGTGCTTCCCATATGCATTGAAAGACAAAGCCAAAACGTGGCTATTGTTACTTCCTCCCGTAGCATCACTACTTGGGATGCTTTACATGATGCTTTTCTTATTAAGTTCTACCCTTATAATGCATTGACAGATTTTAGGGTGAAAATTATGGGATTTGCACAGAGGCAGGAAGCCTTCCACGAGGCATGGGATAGATTTAGGATGTTGCAAATTCAATGCCCTCATCATAATTTTCCTGCTTCTATGTTGCATCAAACATTTTATGGGGCTTTATCCCCTGAATACCAATCCATGGTTGATAATGCAGCGGGGAGGTAGTTTGGGAACCAAGACTGCACAACAATGCCAGGAATTGTTTGAGATGTTGAGTGCTAATTCTCAACAAAAAGGTTCTAGGGGAGCAACAAGGGGGTAAATGAGGTCGGATTGAATAATGAGATTGCTAAGCACTTTGCATTGCTCAACCAAAGATTTGATAAATTAGCTTTGCAAAGTGCCTCTTCTTCTTCTATGCCTTCTCTTGCTCATCTCGGGTGTATGATAGTTGTGTTACATGCGGCTCTAAATCTCATGATTATAACTCATGTCCCGCTACTAGTTCTTTTGGCTATGAGCGAGCGGTACGGGCGATGCAAGGGTTTGGTCAACGGTTCCCACCAAACAACAATCAGTTTGGGAACAATTACAATCCAGGATGGCAAGCAGCACCGAGACATCCCAATTTGTCATGGGGTGGAAATCAACAAAATAAGACTCTTCATCCCCAACCACCTCCGCAGGGGATTTACGAAAGGAAGAAAGAGCCTTGGGAAGAGGCAATGGAGCAGATGAGAGCGGAGCAACTTCAAGCAAAGGCAGAACAGCAGCAAGCATACAACAATCAAGCTGCTGCAATGAAGAAGTTGGAGACCCAAATGGGTCAATTGGCAGAGGCACTACAGGGACGACAACCGGGTACATTCCCTAGCCAAGGGGAGCAAGCCAAGGCCATCATCACCCTACGTGGTGGCAAACAGGTAGATAATCAGGTAACTTCTCCTTCTTCTCCTGCTAAACCCCCTGTCAGTGATCCCCCTGTTGTGGAACCCCCGATTGTGGAAAATATTATTGTTGAGGATGTTGTGTCTGAAGGTGAGGGTACTAATGGATTGGGACAAAAAGTGAATGTAGAAAAGTCCAATCCCAAGCCATATGTACCTCCTGTTCCTTTCCCTGGCGTATTCTTGAGGAATAAGCTTGATCACCAAATGAAAGAATTGATTGACATGTTTTCAAAAGTTAACATAAATTTGCCTTTGTTAAATGTGATCAAGAATGTTCCTGCATATGCCAAATTCTTCAAGGAAATTAATTCCAAGAAAATTCAGTATGGGAAAGATGAGATTCTGTTTTTGGATGAGAATGCAAGCGCTGTAGTCAAACATAGTCTCCCTCCGAAAATGAAAGACCCCGGGAGTTTTCTAATTTCCATTACTTTGGGGGATTCTCACACGGTGAGAGCTATGCTTGATCTCGGGCGAGCATTAATTTGTTGCCATATTACATGTACCTTGAGTTAGGTTTGCCCGAGCTAAAACCCACTATGATGGCCCTACAACTTCTTGATAGGTCCATTAAAAGACCAATGGGCATCGTAGAGGATGTTTTAGTTCAAGTTGGTTCATTGATCATTCCCGTTGATTTTGTGGTTTTAGAGATGCCTCGCGGTGAGGGCAATCGCCGTGATTCACCCATATTGCTTGGGAGACCATTCATGGCAACAACCAACACCGTGATCAATGTTGGTAATGGTACTCTATCTATGACCGTCGCAAATGAAAAGATTGAAATAAATGTCTTTGATGTAATGAAAAATGCGGTGGGTCAGGATGAGTCTTGCATGCTTGTTGATGAGTTGGATGAAGTTGATGATTGTGTGAGTGAGATTTCATGGCATGTGAGAGAATGTGAGGAGTTAGAGTCATTGATTTCAATGGGCGGTGAGAAAACTAGGGATAATGCGGATGCTCAACTGATGGTTGTGGATAAGGCCGACGAGCACCATCCTAGTGATGGCCCGTTTCACCCCCTAGGCCACTTCAATGAGAAGTTGGCGCCTTCTATTGTGATTCCCCCAGTCCTTGAGTTGAAAACTCTTCCTTCTAATTTAAAATATGCATTTTTGGGAGAGAGAGAAACATTGCCTGTCATAATTGCATCTGATTTGTCCAAAGACCAAGAGGCCCAATTAATTGCTGTTTTGTGTGAATATAAAGAGGCCATTGGTTGGACATTGAAGGACATAAAGGGAATTAGTCCCACAATGTGCATGCATAGAATTCATCTCTTGGATGGTGCCAAGCCGTCTAGAGAGAGACAAAGGAGGCTGAATCCTCACATGGAGGAGGCCGTGAGAAAAGAGGTCCTAAAATTGCTAGATGCGGGTATCATTTACCCGGTGGCTGAAAGTGAGTGGGTAAGCCCGGTACAAGTGGTACCAAAAAGATCGGGCATTACTGTTGTCCAAAATGAGAAAGGCGAGGATGTGCCAACAAGGGAAGTGACTGGCCTTAGGATGTGTATTGACTTGAGAAAATTAAATGCTGCGACCAAGAAAGATCACTTTCCCTTGCCGTTTATTGATCAAATGCTAGAGAGATTGGCCGGTCATTCTTACTATTGTTTTCTTGATGGCTTTTCGGGGTATAATCAGATTGCCATAGCCCCTGAAGATCAGTCCAAAACCACTTTCACATGTCCATTCGGCACATATGCATTTAGGAGGATGCCTTTTGGGCTTTGCAATGCACCTGCGACATTTCAAAGGTGTATGACCTCCATTTTTTCGGATATGATTGAGAGGTGCGTTGAGGTTTTCATGGATGATTTTTCTGTTATAGGGGATAGTTTTGATGATTGTTTAAAGAATTTGGCATCTGTTTTGAAAAGGTGTTGTGAAACCAACTTGACTTTGAGTTGGGAAAAGTGTCATTTTCTTGTGAAGCATGGGATTGTTTTGGGTCATATTGTGTCAAGTAAGGGGATTGAGGTTGATAGAGCTAAAATTGATGTGATTGCAAAATTACCTCCCCCGAATTCAGTCAAGGGTGTGCGAAGTTTCCTAGGGCATGCGGGTTTCTATAGGCGATTCATAAAAGACTTTTCAAAAATTTGTAAGCCTTTATGCAATCTGCTTGCCAAGGATACGGAGTTCATCTTTGACCAAGAGTGTGTTGATGCTTTTGATTTGCTTAAGAAAAAGTTGACATGTGCCCCCATTCTTTCTAGTCCCAATTGGTCTCACCCTTTTGAGATCATGTGCGATGCCTCAGATTTTGCTATTGGGGCTGTTTTGGGACAAAGGGTTGACAAATTACCTTCCGTTATCCATTATGCAAGTAGAACACTTAATGATGCACAACTGAATTATACCACAACTGAAAAAGAATTCCTAGCTGTTGTGTTTGCATTGGAAAAGTTTCGTTCTTACTTGCTTGGATCAAAGGTGATTATTTATTCTGATCATGCTGCACTGAAACATTTGTTAAATAAGAAAGATGCTAAGCCTCGTTTGTTGAGGTGGATGTTGTTGTTACAAGAGTTTGATGTAGAGATCCGGGATAAAAAGGGGACTGAAAATGTGGTGGCGGATCACTTGTCGAGGCTTGAGGACTATTCGTATCTCAATGTTGAAGAAGGTTTGATTCCGGTTAATGAAAATTTTCCGGATGAACAACTTCTTGCTGTACATGTCCAAGAGCCTTGGTATGCTGATTTCGTTAATTACTTGGTATCTAATATGTTCCCATCACAATTCACTTATGACCAAAAACGTAAGTTCAAGTCAGATGTGAAACATTACATTTGGGATGATCCTTACCTATGGAAAATTTGCCCGGACAAAATTGTTAGGAGATGTGTTCCGGACCATGAGCGAGTAGTGTGTCGAGATTTTGTCATGAACTCCAATGTGGGGGTCATTTTAGTGGCCAAAAGACCGCTAGGAAAGTGTTGCAATCGGGTCTGTATTGGCCTACTCTGTTCAAAGATGCTCAAGCGTTTTGCATTAGGTGTGATAGATGTCAACGGTCAGGGAACATAGGGAAGAGAGATGAGATGCCTTTACAACATAATTTGATAGTTGATATTTTTGATGTTTGGGGCATTGATTTTATGGGCCCATTTCCCCCGTCCCATGGTTTTCTATATATACTTGTAGCAGTTGATTATGTTTCAAAGTGGGTGGAGGCAATCCCCGCCCGCACAAATGATGCTAATGTTGTTTGCAAGTTTGTTTGTGAGAATATTTTCAGCAGGTATGGCATGCCACGAGCTATCATTAGTGATCAAGGGACGCATTTCACAAACCGGGTGTTCAATCAGCTGTTGAAAAAGTATGGGGTAGTTCACAAATTAGCCACGGCCTACCATCCTCAAACTTCGGGCCAAGTAGAGGTGAGCAACCGCCAAATCAAAGGGGTGCTTGAGAAAACAGTGCGCCCGAATCGCAAGGATTGGTCTCGAAAATTGTGTGACGCATTGTGGGCATATCGGACAGCATACAAGACCCCTATTGGCATGAGTCCATATCGTATAGTTTACGGAAAAGAGTGCCATCTTCCGGTTGAATTGGAACACAAAGCTTATTGGGCCACCAAAGAGCTCAACATGGATTTGGCTCTAGCAGGAGAGAAGAGGTTACTTGATTTGGATGAGCTAGAAGAATTGCGACAAGACAGTTATGAGAGTGCAAAATTGTATAAAGAGAGGACTAAACGATATCATGACAAAAATTTGAAGCCCAAGTTCATAAGGCCGGGTATGAAAGTCCTCCTCTTTAACTCTCGTTTGAAACTCTTTCCGGGAAAGTTGAGTTCTAGATGGTCGGGTCCATATGAGGTAGTGCATGTGTATTCGCACGGGCTTGGTTGAGCTCAAAGATTTAAAAGATGGCACAGTGTTTAAAGTGAATGGCCACCGAGTAAAACCATATTATGAAGGAGTGTCCATTTTGGAGGATATCGATGTGGTCGAGTTGGTGGACGTGAAGGAGGACACCTAGATTACATTGAAGCATAATGTCGAGCTTAACGACTGTAACCAAAGCGCTGATTGGGAGGCAACCCAATGGAGGTAACATTTACTGTTTTCTGTATTTTCGTTTTAGTTTCTTCATCGTTGCATTTGAATTGTCTTGTGTCTTTCGTGGTCTATGCCATGAGGACATAGCATGATTTAAGTGTGGGGGTGGTGGATTTTATAAAAAAAAAAAAAAAAAAAAAGAGTCTTCCGCTTTTATGTGTCTTTTATTTCGTAAACGTGTCGAACTACGGTGACCTGAGCCTATTCTTGTGGGTAGTCCGCCCACATTAATGGGGACGTAGGCAACGCAAGTGCGGTCAAAATGTGTGTCCAATGCGACATGCAAAGGGTCTAGCCAAAGACATTAAAAAGGGCGGCTCACCGGGAGACAACCCGGATTTGTATGTATATTTGTAAATTTCTTTTTTTTTTTAAACTGGTGCTGCTGAAAGGTATTTCTTTTGTTTATTGATGTGCAGGGAAACGTGCGTGGAGGAGCTAAAAAAAAAAAAAAAAAAAAAAAAAATTGAAAAATTTGAAAATTGGCCCAGGCAGAGCACGACTCGTGCTCCTGAGCACGAGTGGGAGCACGAGTGGGGGTGATACTCCTTCTACTCAGAACGATTGGAGGTCTGGGGAACGACTCGTGAGCACGAGTGGACATAAGGGGCACGACTCGTGCCAAATAGCACGACTCGTGCTAAACTCAGATTCAAAAACAGCAGTTTCCAAAATCATTTCAGTCGTGCCCTAGTTTAAGAACTCAACAGCCGCCCCCTCTCTCCCTCTACCCTATTTCAAAAATTTCTTTCCCTCTCTAAAAAATTCCTTACCCAAAGCCCTAAAATCTCTACCCCTAACCCACTAAACCCCTTCCCCACCATCTTTGGCCTACCCTAAACCGAAAATCAACCCCCAAATCCTTCCTTTTTGGTGATTTCTTTGAAGAAAAATTGGAGCTTTGAAGGTTTTGTGGGTTTGCAAATTACTTGGTGTGGTTGTCGATTGGAGCAAAATTCTTGGTGGGGTGAGTGCTACATTGGTCTTCTTCTTCTTCTCCGACCATCTTTGCAGTTCCGGTGAGATTCCGGCGACTTTTCCGACCAATTTTCCGGCGAACTCAAGTGTTCAAAGGTAAATTTTTTTCAAGTATCTGCCGTTAATTATAAGCTGTGTTGATTGTTAGTTGGGGTATTGGAGAAAGTTGGGATTGTTTGATCATTACTAGTGTTTTGAAATTATTCTGTGTTGTGTGAAGAAGGGTTGATATTGGTTGGGCATTGCTCTTGTTTGGCCAAGTTTTCTGAGTTGAGTGTTATTGTTGATTGTTATTGTGGATAATGGGAAGAACAAAAGACAAGGGTAAGACTGTTGAAACTCAGCCTAGGAAAAGGCGGAATATTGTGATTGAGGAACCTACCCAAACACCCGATGACTTCATGGGTTTAACTAAATTAACTGACTCCCAAAAGAATAAATGGAGGAACCTTGCTAATGGTAGAGATATCCAAGTAACTAGATTCTTGTGCGAGGATACATTGAGAAAATTGGGATTGTATGGTTTGGTTTCAGGGTTAATGAACAACATTGGATTGGGTGGTTTCTTGGGAAAAAGTGCAGGGGTATACAAGCGAGTAACGCTTGAATTTTTGGCTACTGTAGAGAGACGTGAAGAGAATGGGGTATGGAGTGTGCGTTTTAACACTAATGATATTACGAGGGTTATGTCTTATGCTGCTGCTAGGGATTATTTGGGTGTGAGAGAGCCCCAAGGAGAGTGGTCAGAGAGAGATAGGAGTGTTGAGACATTTTTCTTCGGCGACGACAGGGAAATATATGCAAAAACCTTATGTGGTTATGAAATCGCTCTCCCATCCCGCGTGGAAACTCCTTTATAGGGGTTTATCTATGACTTTCTATGCTAATGGAGAGCCGGCGCAGATGAACGCCCTTCAGTTCGCAACCATGGAGTGTGCTTTATCCTCGAATACTGTGATTCCGGATTGGATTGATTTGTTTTTCAGGAGGTGTGAGGCGCTGGGTGTAAATGGAAACGGGAATATCCCGGTTGGAGGTATGGTAACATTGTTAGTACAAAATTTTGTGCGTAATCATCCTAAGTCTGTAGGGAATGCGAATGGGCCTCTGTTCTATGATCGGTTCTTCTTATACCGATATGACTCTTTTGAGAGAATTTCTGGGCAGAATGAGGCATTGACCTTTACTTATGGTGGAGAGAGGACCTTCAGGTGTGCGCCGGGAGTAGTCTTTCCTAATGGCCCACATGCTAGAGATTGGAGAATGCCATTTGTGGCAGACATGACATTGAGAGATTTGAAGAGAGATATGGGAGAAAGGGTCAGTGATGAAGAGGAAGAACAGAAGAAGAGCAAGAACGGGGTGGTGATGACCACCAGATGGGTGAGCAGTTCCATGCTGGGTCGAGTGGAGGTTTTGCAGGACATGGGCAAGATCAGTCGGGTATGGGAGGAGCTTTTAATTATTGGGGTGACATGAGAGCATATCTAGATGCTCAATATCAGAGAGAGGCGGAGGAGAGAGAGAGGAGATACAGAGAGGAGTGCGAGGCTCGGGAGGCGCAGAATCTGATGTGGCGTGCCGGTTTGACTATGTGGATAGGCGGTGGGATGCTCGAGGATGATAGACTAGAGGCGTTGGAGGACGGAGTAGAGACCACGCATAGAATGGTCCAGCGGCGAAGGCTTTGGATACAGCGGCTGAGCCCCGCAGTTTGAGCCGGTCCGGACGAGCATTTTCGGGAGATGATACGGAGAGGCGAGAGGAGGAGACGGCGGCGAGCGGCCGTGAGGCCCGGTTTCCGAGATGGGGGCTTCGGCCGCGATATTGATGGTACCGTTTCTTATACTCTTCCCTTTTACATTTAAAGCTGTCCTATTTTTATTTTTGGTGCACACATTGAGGACACCGTGAAGTTTAAGTGTGGGGGAAGGGCGGTGCCTTTATGCTTGTATGTATATAAAAAAAAAAATGAAAAAAAAAAAAAAAAAAAAAAAGAAAGAAAAAAAAAATATAGAGCGGCTAAGTGAAAACCCGCAAGGGCACTTAGGCAAAAGGTGAGAATTTGAGCGAAAACATCTTTATTCACCGGCGTGGAGACATAAGGGGGGAGCTAGGAGTTCGGGTAGGAAATTTTTTTTGGAGATGGAGGTTCGGGAATAGAGGCGTTAGGATAGAAATCCTCGTGCACCTTGGAGTAATAAGGGGGGTTGGAGAAAAGCATGAGGTAAGTTTTTGTTGAGCATCCCTTTTTCTTAACATTAACTTTTTATCGAGGGAGTACGTTATGTAGTGTGAGCTAGTGTGGGGGAAAGGTTAGGACATTTTAGTTTCCCCCCACTAACATTGTGAGGGCCCTAGTTTGGACGATCATTTTTATCATGGAGTTGGATGTCAAGCTAGGGCCATTATTTTCTTTTGAGGAGTGTTATGGAGACGGAGTTTTGTACACTCCGGTATCATTATATTTGATTAGTATTGGTGGTTAGAGGAGGCTAGGTATCATTTTCTCCCGCACATCTGTTTTAGACCAATTTTAGATTGGAGTTAGGATATTACTCAGGGACGAGTAATGGTCTAAGTGTGGGGGAATTTGATGTGTGGATTTTATACATATTGTTTTACCTATGTTTCCGGTTGATTTATAATGATTTTGGATGTATTTAGATTGATTTTGATGTATTCGAGTGACATTTTGTAAGGTGAGGTTGTGCGAGAAAACAATACATTTTAAGGGTAATTTTGTCATTTCCTTTATATTTGGTGGTGGAATCTCATGGTGCCGACAAGTGCAAGTCAATTGTCAATGAACAAGGTCAAACACGGTCAAGGGACGAAGCTCGGGGTCAAACAAAGTCAAGGGACGAAGGCCAGGTCAAGCGGAGTCAAAATGGGGCAATTCTGCAATTGGCACGAGTGGGGAACGACTGAAGAAGAAGGGAGCACGAGTGGGGAACGACTGGAGTCAAGCCATTCCAAGCAAACTATTCAGAACGAGTGGGCACCTTGGGCACGACTCGTTCTCACGAGTGAAAGCCAAGGTAATTTTCAAGCATTACTACTCAGCACGACTGGAGGCATGTGGCACGAGTCGTTATCACGACTTGGACTGAAAGGCACGACTCGTGCTAATTAGCACGACTCGTGCCCAGGCGCGTATCATGACGTCAGCAGAGCAGTTGGCACAGATTTTCAAAGATTTGGTTTCTTTATTTTTCCTGATTGCCTTAGGAGTCAAAGGGAGACTATAAATATTTCCTTTAGTTTTTATTATTAGGTACTTTTTGATTTTATTTTCTTGCTTAGGTTTTGGAGGATTGAAGGATTTTTGATCTTTAAGGTTTTCACTATTTTTCCAGGTTTGATGTATTGTTATTCATATTTTGGGATTGTCCTCATGAATATGAGTAGCTAAATTCTCTTTTCATGGATTGGATGTAGTATTCGTCGGATTTCTATGCTAGTATAATTTTCTAAAAACTTTCTTGTTCATGTTTGATTAGATATCTAAATTCAATTTTAGGTTTTAATTTTATTTTAACCTTTAATTGTTAGGTTTTGAATAGTTGCATTAGCGTGGATTGTTCATAATTTAGGCCATTATTTCATCAATTGGATTTGATTGTTGACCTAGCGGAATACAAGAGAATCTAGATTCATATGTTCTCATTGTTCTTAATGAATTTCTTGATTATTGTTTTGACCTAGCGGAATCTACAATAGGAGAGAAATAAGAGGGTTGCAATCTGCACATCGAACGTCCCAACCCTTAAATTAAGTGAACGAATCTTTGAACAAGATTGTTAATTTTATCATGATAAATCTAGCATAGAATGAAGATGAATATGAAATCCAATCCGTGAATTCCTTTGATCTGATTAAATCCTAGTTTATTGCTTTCTTGTTTTCTTGAATTAAATAGTTAATTTCTTGCTTTAATATTTTAGTTAATAAATCCAAATCAAAAACCCCATTTTGTTACTTTTAGCATTAATTAAATTTACTTGTTAAATCACACGAGTCTCTGTGGTTCGACCCTTGCTCGTGCATATTACTACACCGGTAGTGAGTCCACTTGCTCGGTTTTTATTACTAGAGGAATTTTCTCCATCATCAGTGCTAGCCCCGATGTCCCTGCCTTACTCTTTCTACGAATTTCTTCGCCAAGAATCACATCAACGACATCCGCAAACTTCAACTTCACTTTTCCTGTTGAAACGTTAACTGCTATCGCAGTCGTATCCCAACTTTCCGGTAAAGAAGAAAGTAAAATCAACGCTAGTACCTCATCATCAAGAGTAACAGCCACGGAAGACAGTTGGGTCGCAGTAGATTTGAATTCACTTATGTGCTTTGTCGCCGACATGCCCTCTACCATCCTTATGTTCAACAGCTTCCTCATCAGATGAGCCTTGTTCGCCGCCGATGGTGCCTCGTACATGCTCACCAACATCTGCAACATCTCCATGGTAGTCTTCGCCTCCAAAACATTCTTCGCGACATCCTTAGTCAACGTTTGCCTAACAAGCCCTAACGCTTTCCGATCCAAGATTTCGAATTTTGCTTCCTCTATGTCATCCGACTTTTCTTTTAATGGTAGATACAAATCCTTGTTCCACAAAACATCCTCGATCTGCGTCTTCCAAAAATTGAAATCCGTCCCATCAAACTTTTCGATCAACACCTTATTACCATCCTCCAAAGCTCCCAAGAAATCCATAGCAAAAGATAACCCAAGCAATGATTCGACAAAACCAAGAGCTCTGATACCAGTTGTTGTGAAAATCACGTTCTTGCGCAGCGGAATAACGGATCAAGCCTTGAGAATGAATAAGATGCAACACACACGAAAAGTAAATCACACACAAAAGAACACACAAGAATGTTAACCCGGTTCGTTGCAACGACAACTACGTCCGGGGGCGCTACCAAGCCAAAATATTCTCACTAAAATATTTTCAGATGTTTACAATCACAAAGACCAATTTGTTTCTAGGCTACCACATGTATTTATAGGATACAAGAAATCAAATCCTAGCAATAAAAGGATTCCTAACTTAAGAAAGTATTCTTCTTCCTTAACAAGTCTTCCCAAAAATTGCTGTCACAAGGAATCCCAAATCCAAGAGGAAATCTGATCAAAATAGGAAGCCGAATCGATCCCAGAATCGTACCAAGCGCGGCCGCCCTCCCTACAAGCGCGTCCGCGCTAATATCCAGAAACTCCAGCTCCTTGCTCGACACTCCAGCGCGGCCGCTCTGGCCCTCAGCGCGGTCGCGCACATGGTCAGAAACTGCTCCTGCGAAATTCCTTCACGATTTGACTCCAAACCCAACATCCATCACCGTTCACTGTGCCATCTATTGGTTCTTCCACCACCACCGGCGAGCTCGTCGTCATCTCTTTGGATAAAGATGGTTCTTTAGGAACCCAAGTACCTTGAGCTTTACCATGCGGCATAGGAGGGTTACCCACAGAAACCTTGAGGCTAATTTCATTAACCTGAGAGGAGAGATTCTTCATTCTTTTACGGCAATCCTTCAACTCATGGCCAAGTAACCCACATCCCTTACAATAAAGAATGTTTCCTTCAAACTCTATCGACTGATAGAAACCTTTATCATTGGACTCACCTATCCAGACCTTCGTGGGTAATGATTTAGAGACATCAACTTCCACACATATCCTAGCAAAGCTAGGGTGTGTAAATGCCAATGTACGATCATCAGCCCTTAAGAAATGTCCCAAGCCATTGCCGATACGATCTAAATATGCAGGAGCGAAGAAATGAAGTGGTAGTTTGGGTAAGCGAATCGACACCGCTACCATTGGACAATCAACTCTAAAAGAGAATTCCGGAGACCACCTGAAAGAACGGTACATGGAATTATTGATCATATGTGATTCCTTTGATAGAGCACGTTTCAAATCCTCTTCAGATGTTAGATAGACCATTACGTGTCTCGGATCCATCAATCCGATGATGAACAGACCTTTAAGCCGACACGCATTGGCAATGTGATCCTGGATCACACGAAGGTGGGGACGACCTGCAGAAAACTTCATAACAATAGTGAATTCTAGTTTCTTCTCCGCTACACTAATCTCTCTTGGTGTGAAAATTACCACCGACACATCATTCACTCTTGTTGCCGGCCTAGGAGGTAAAGTAACACCACCAAGAGGAGGAGTCAACACAGCATCCTTATTTGTTGAAGATGAAAGGGGAGGTGTCGATCCTTTCACCGCCTCCGCATATGAACGAGGTGGAGGGGGAACCCCCGTGGTGTTGTCCGGTGGCATAGCCGCCACCAGCGACAAAAGCTAGAGAGAGAAAGATTTTAGAGAGAAAGCTTGACCCCGCTCCTGTCATGTTCTTTTAGTTCCTCACACGTACATTTGAGCCCGATAACCTAGCTACCGCCTGCCTTGATTACGATTGAAACCAGATAAGATATTATTGGTATTTTTTATTTTTATTTTTTTATATATGGCACTATAAAATCATAATTTTACAAGATACTCCTTCCGTATCAAAATGTTCTTCTCACTTTTTATACATGGTTCTTTTTTTTTAACGCTAGATAGAGAAGCAGCCTCATCTTCGCAAACATACATGTAAAAATACACTTAGGCTCATGTAAAAAAACACTTAGGCTCTGTTTGTTTCGCGTAAAATAACTTTCGAAAAATGATTTCCTTTAAAATGTTTTTCGGAAAATGAAAATATTTTTCGAAAAATGAGATAAACATGTTTTCGGCTGTTTGGTAAGGAAAATGTTTTTCGAAAAAAAATTCATTCGTTCAATGAAAATATTTTTCGATAAAAACATAATTTGAGATGAGTTGAAAGAGATAGGGTGGAATAGGGTAGGATAATTGATATGATTAATGATTAATGCCATGATGAAGTTTCCAAAAATGTGAATTATTTTGTAATATATATATATATATATATATATATATATATATATATATATATATATATATATATATATATATATATATATATATATATATATATATATATATATATTTATACTCCATCCCACTGCAAACTAAATACAAACTACACACTTTATAAAATGAGAATGTTTTATTACTCTTATATTAATGAAACTCACGTGTCATATTAACAACAACAATTCAATTATTATTTCCTACCTCACTTTCTCTCTTCTACCTCACTTTTCATACTCACAACATCTACTACATTTTTCTTAATTCTCATGCAAAAAGTAACTGAAAAGGTTGTAGTGCGACGGAGGAAATATATGTATGTTTGTGGGTGTGTGAGAGAGAGATCATTGTTCGGAAAATTGGTCGCATCGCTTAGGCGTCAGACAACCATAAAACGGCGCAATAATTTTAGTTTGCGGTTACTACTAATTACGAATGATTTTTGAGCAATAAGTATCAATAACATGTTTTATATTTTCATTATTAGTAGGATAATTAAATAAACATATAATAATTGTTCAAAATTCATTTATAATAATAACAAAAAAAAATTGAAAATATTATTTGGACATAGGGATTCTGGGAGGGATGGAGTAGTTGGGTCCATTTGTTTAGTGCGTTAATGTGCATGATTGACTAAGTAACTTAAATAGTTCAGTCGTACGTGCAACAAAACAATGTATTTAGACGTTAATCTGATATGTCCTGTCATGTTCTTTTAGTTCCTCACACGTACATTTGAGCCCGATAACCTAGCTACCGCCTGCCCTTGATTACGATTGAAACCCGATAAGATATTAGTGGTTTTTTTTTTTTTTTTATATATATATATTGCACTATAAAATCATAATTTTACAAGATACTCCTTCGGTATCAAAATGTTCTATTCACTTTTTATACGTGGTTCTTTTTTTCAAAGCTAGATAGAGAAGCAGCCTCATCTTCAAAAACATACATGTAAAAATACACTTATACTAGGTTTCAGTAGTAGTGGCGAAGTCGGAAAAATCTTAAAAGGGGGTTGAAATTGCTTATGGAACAAAAAAGATATTTTCATATAGAAATTTGGCACAAGGGGATCTGAATAGTATTATAGTGTAATTTTACCACAAATAAATGGATCAAAATGATAAAAATAGTGTTTCTAGAGTACATTTTTTTTTAGGTGCTAAAATAACATTTGTTTAAACTTAAGGGGGTCGAGCACTGACGAAGGCACCTCGAATGGAATGGAAAGGGGTCATGTAAAAAAAATAATATAATAGTGTTTAATTTTTCATTTTATTGCAAAATATACCTAAATTATAAATAATCTACAACTTAGGATACACTCTTTTCATTTCATAATAATCGTTTCCCCAATATTCTAGATTCGCCACGGAGTTCGAGTGACCCCATTCATCTTCATTTGGCTTCACCACTGCTACGTTATACACTCTTGTCATTTCATAATAATCGTTTTCATTTTTCTTTTTGTTTGATTTCAAAATAAGTGTCACATTTATAAATAACAAAATAGTTTGATATACATATTATTAATCTCGAGCATTGACGTTACATGAACTAAAAGGTCTAAATACCTACGTAGGTAGGATGAGGATTTAAATCATACACAGTTGGACTGTAACGACCCCCCAAAACTCCAACAATATAAATAATCATTAACCATAAATAAATTCTCAAAATACGGATATCTCAAACGTCAACCCTAATCATAATTCATTACATAATAAATGACATTCAATGCTAACGGCTGTTTGCTAGTACAACCCACTAGCTCCAATTCAACTCTTCGATTATTAAATAAACCTAACTCTTCATAATACTGCCGCCATCCTGTAAGTACCCAAATCTGGCTCACAACCACCAATCTGAGTTTCCTAGCAATTTCCCAAACTTTCATGAAGTTTAGGGGCAATTCGGGAACTTTTCATTACTTTCTGAGGAAGGAAGGACCAACCAGAAATTACAAAACTGAATAGGATCTCGCTGGAAAGAAGCTTCCAAATCTGTCACCTTGCCTTGCTCTAGAAACAGGCTGAGTCGTCAGAAAAAGAAGCCGCGCGGCCTCTTTTAGCGAAAGATGGCGCCGCGCGGCCTTATCCGTAGCATGGCAGAAGCCTATAATTGAGGCCTTCTCTATCCATTTTCAATAACAGTTTTTAAGTAATAAACCTCTACAGAAATCTAAACACGAATTCTCTCTCCTAAAACCTAAGAGCCCACTCTCTCTCCTAAACCAATCTAATCCTAATCTATTCCTGATAGACCTATACTCAAGAAACACCCCTAAAAAGATAGAGATCAACCAACAATTGGTAATCTCTCCTTCTCCCTACCCTAATCTACATCTATACACTTTTACTCTCTTTAATACTTGTCGATTACTTGCTATTATGAGATAAAGTTTCAATCTTTGCACTTTATTCTTGTAGATCTACT
Organism: Adenophora triphylla var. japonica; assembly: GCA_022495995.1. Taxonomy (NCBI): domain Eukaryota; kingdom Viridiplantae; phylum Streptophyta; class Magnoliopsida; order Asterales; family Campanulaceae; genus Adenophora; species Adenophora triphylla. The sequence goes on from JAFEMH010000793.1 coordinate 545,944, forward strand.
CTCACATTATATTATCTCTTTTATTATTTGTTATTATCTTGTAAAGTTTTCGTCTTTATACTTTAGCAATGTAGATCTATCATTCTCCACTCCCCTACACAAGTGATTCGAGGAAATCCTTTCCCAAGGATGAACAAAGACTTGTTCTAGGGATGATTCACCTAAAGATGATGTGGTCCTTTTTATATTCCTAGATAAAAATGCTATATTTGTTTACTAAATGCTCCTCCTTTGTCCCTAGATCTAGCCTTTCTATGATTGTCCATCTATTGGGGTACTAACATAGGATGAGCCATAAAGATTCAATATTTGTATAAAAATATCTTAGATCTATACTTCCTTAGTATTATCCTAGCATCCTAAGTGGGATATTAGTGTAAAGTTCCAATCTTTACACTAATTTCTCCACAAAATGCTATAAAAATTGCTCTAAGGATCACCTAAGTCAAAGATAATGGCTCAAAAGATGTAGGGCAAATTTAAAGATTCAATCTTTATATACTAAAAATCATAGATTCACTACTAGAAACAGGGCTTTTACCGACGAAAATTTCCGTCGGTAATTCCCCATTTCCGTCGGAAATGTCCATTTATCGACGGAATTAGTCCGTTGGATTCCGTCGGAAATAATTGGTTGGTAATACCGGCGGACCAATTCTGCCGGTAATACCGACGGATAGTCCATCGGTAAAGAGAAAATTCCGCCGAAAATCGTCCGTCGGCAAGGACGTACGCCGGCCGGTCTGCCGGAGCCATCGCCGGAGGTTACCGACGGAAATTTCCATCGGTAAATAGTAAAATAATAAAATAATAAATCCCTTTACCGACGGATATAACCGCCGGAAAACTTAAGTTTTACCGGCGGATACATCCGTCGGTAATATAAAACTTTACCGGCGAAAATGTTCGTCGGTAATTAGTTTTATTTTTATTTTTATTTATTTACCGACGGAAATATCCGTCGGTAACGAGAGTAATTTAATTTTTTTATTATTTTTACCGACGGAAATATCCGTCGGTAATTTGTCCAGATTTTAAAAAAAAATCTATTTTATTATTAAACCACCTGTAAACCTGTCAAACCTGTTTTAAACAAATCCCAACATAAAAGAAACACAAACAACCTGTTTCGCTTGAAACAACCATCCAAATCAAGCGAAACAGGAAAGGGGTAATGGAAAAGGGAAAGGGGAAAAGGGGAAAGGGAAAATATTTTGTTTGAACATCAAATAAAGGAAAACTGTATCCAACAACCTAAAGCGAAACGGGAAAGGGGAAAGGGGATAAGGGGAAAGGGAAAAGGGGAAAGGGGAAAGGGAAAGGGGAAAAGGGGAAAGGGAAACTGTTTCGCTTGGGAAAAAGGGAAGGAAAAGGGAAAGGGAAACAAAATATGTTTGTTTGATTACATGCCAAATAAAATGAATGTTTAACTACCACGACCACGACCACCGTGAGATTGAGGGCAACACCGTCAGCTTTCAAGCTCATGAGGAAGATTCTGCAATCAGGATCTTGAGTAAATGGAAGGTGGAGATTGAAAAAATTGGAGGAAAGTTCTGTTTTCTCTTCACTGGTGTTATACTGTTACCTTGTTTTTACTTGTGACCGTATAACACCAGTGAAGAGAAAACAAACACTGTCACAAACATGGCTGTGATGTTTGAGATCCTTAGAGAGAAGAGGACAGTGAAACTGAAAAAATCCTTATTAAACAGAAAATTCTTTGCTCAAACAGTGGAGAACTTATTTGCTCTATCTTTTTTTATCAAAGATGGACGAATTTTGATAGTTGTGGGTGAGAAAGGCTCTCATCTTATTTATATATATACATATATGTATATGTATATTTTTATTTTTATTTTTATTTTTATTTTTATTGTTTTTATTTATTTTTTATTTTTTATTTTTATTTATTATTATTATATTTATTATTTTTATTATTATTATTTATTATTATTTTATTTTAATTTTATTTATTTATTTTGTTTTTTTTTTTTTTTTAAAGAGAACAAGAATTGTGTTAAAAATCTAGGACTAATCAAGACAATCTGATAGTAGTGATTTTACTAGCAAAAAAGCACAAAAAAATGTATTCAAAATTAAGGACTCATCAAGATAATCAGATAGTGATATTACTGTTTCAGTCTTCTCCTTTCTCCAGTCAATATCACTGTTTCAGCTAAATCACCTAAGGATTCACACAGAGGGAAGAAAAATTTATTGAAAATAAAGATATCCTGGCTAGGATGCTAAATGGCTAGGATGCTAAATGACTGGAAAATATCACAATTTAGGACTTAGATTAGAAACGAAGGGAGTATATAATCAGATATCGAATGTAATTGCAATATATATCATGGGATTCTTACATAAATTAGAATAGCCTAATTTCCGTGTAAAGGCAACCACAATTCATCATAGGCAGATAAAGAAAAATTTGTGCCACACCATAAAAACATTAAGGAGACGCATTGAATTTATTTAGTTTCAAAAACTAACCTTCCATAGCAACAATTAAATGTCTAATAATCATAACCTAGTTTCTTGCCTAGAACGAGATCCCACATCTAACAAAATCATTCAAGAATACAATTCCCAAGTTGCATATTGCACAAAGATCTTAACGATACTGGACGATTTCAACGGCAGTTATGAGCTATCTCTCAAAGGCTCTTACCAAATAATTTCATATTTATCGTAAGATACCATGATGATCTACAAATTACAAACCGATCTTCCAATCAGAACATCATAATCAGTTCGAAATCGAAACATTAACAGGTAACAGTTCAACACAATAAAAAAACAAAGATAAAAATCAAGAAGCTGAAACATTAACAAGTAACGATTCAACCCAAAGAAACACTGATAGAAATTAACAAATTGAAAAATTAACAAGTAACAATTCAAAACCAAATCAAAATCTGAGAGTGACGGCGATGAACGGCGAGCGAGGGCGAGGAACGGCGACTTCTGAACGGGACTACGATGCGACTAATGAGAGAGAGAGAAAGTGAGTGAGAGAGAGAGAGAGAAATCGAGTGAGAGAGAGACAACGATTGAGAGAGAGAAAGCGAGAGAGAGAGAACGTACCGGCGACGGCAAACGGCGAATGGAAAGAGACGGCGGTGACGGCGTGTTCTTGGCGAATTACTGATGAGAGAGAGAGAAAGTGAGAGAGAGAAAGCGATTGAGAGAGAGAAAGAGGGCTTACCAGCGACGGCGAGGCTCGGCGGCAACGGCGTTGGCGTTAGGGTTCGCGTACTGAGGAAGGAGGCGTAATTAAAATGAAGCGTAATTAAAAATGGGGAATTTTCGCGTATATATATATGGCTTTGTTACCGACGGACGGGGTCCGACGGTATTACCGACGGACATGGTCCGTCGGTAATATCGACGGAATTTCATCAATTACCGACGGACAAAACGAAATTTAAAAAAAAAAAATCCCGGTAAATTAAAATTATTTTCCGTCGGTAAATGATTATTTTTCGCCGGTATTACCGACAGACGGATTCCGTCAGTAAAGTCCGTCGGTAAAGGTCCTGTTTCTAGTTGTGATTTACGTCTTGCTTACTATCCTTAGTATGTAAAAATGGTGGATTTTTTGTAAAGTTTCAATCTTTACATCTAAATCTCCATGAAAGATGTTATCTTTGTCCCCCTCTTAGAATATTCCATCATAAAGTTTAAAGATTCAATCTTTGGTTACGCCTAACCTAAGAATTCCCCAATGAAGGTTGGAGTGAGATAAATCTAGGTTTTCAATTAATAATCTTTTATCAAAATATCATTGGAACATTCTTAATTAATCCTTAATATAAAAAAAACAACCCTAATTAATCTCAAAAATTTTGTAGGGCTTTTTCTAAGTTTTTAAATTCAAGAACAATAATTTAAAACTAAACGGATACTCAATTTGGTTGCTTGTCTCAAGGTCCAGCTTGCCTTCTCCCTTTTTATTCTTTAAACCTCAACTCCTCTGCCTTTCTCTCTCTGTCTCACTATCTCTTTTCTCTCTCCTGAGAGCCGCCTCCCTCTCTTCTATTTTCTCAATTTCTACTTTGATGTTTACTCCCTTGTCGTGGCCCTCTATCTATTTCTAATATATATGCGGCACCTTCCTAAATCCCTCTTGCCGTTATAACAAGTGAAAAGGCTCCATCAGTTTAAGAACCCAAAAGCCTCAAGATTTATGAAATATAATTACATTGTGGTTTTCCTAAACCCAACCCAACTTAACCCAAGTTCAAGTAGGAAACCCAATTTAGATATCCTAATTTAAATAAATCAGGCCCATTTAATTTAATCCATCTAGGAAAAGGAATAGTCACAAATAATTAATTAAATAGCTAAATAATTGATTTAAAAAAAATTACTAAATAAATAGTATCAATTTTTTTTGGGTTGTTACATCATGAGTATTGAAATATCAACATTTTATCTTTCATTCGTTCGGACTTTCTTCCAAATCTAGCTGACATAATGAATCACCATACGATAATTGATGATAGAGTTAAGTAACTTCTAAGAAATGGATATTCATTTATTTAGAGATATTATTTTTACATACTTGACATCTATATATAATATTAAAGCAGAAGATTTTCCAAGCTCCTCGTCGCGCCACGTGTCACATTCTGATTCGCCAATATTTTGCAATTCAGCCCTTCATATTCTTTTATTTAAGCCATTTTTTTGCAGTTTGGTCCTTGAAAATATTTTATTTTAGATAGATATATATACACAGAATTTTCTAGCTAATATTCCGTTCGCTTCCTTCAGACCTAAAGCCGTAAATGTTCTAACTTCCTTAATAATCTTAATCTTAGCTCCAGTTTCAAACCCTCCTTCTAGCTTCAAATCAAAAACAGTCTTCTCCGCCTTCTTCTCCTCCGCTTTCCCAGCCGCCCCACCGCCTTTGACTCCGGCGCCACCTTTAAACCCCATGCCAGGCATCATTACAGCCATCATTGGCATTTCTTTAAATCCCGATTTCTGCCTCATAACCTCCGTCAAGTCCGCAGATTCAAGGAGGGTTAGTTTGAGTAACTCATCGACAATGGCTGAGACTCGCTCCGACGGAGCTGTAGGGTTTGGTTCTGAAGTAGTGAATTCCCTGAGATTGGTTTGCCATGGAATGATTTGAGATTGAATGAAATTAGGGTTTTGAATTTGGCGTCGGAACCCTAGAGAATGAGAAATGATGCGGGAGTATTTCATGATGTGAATGGCGTTTCTGAGACGGTCATGGGGATGGTCAAAGCACCGGCGGGGGTTTTAGATTTCCGGGAGGACGATGACTGCGATTTGGGTTTAAGGCTTGGAAATTGGGCCACAAGAAAATGGGTTTCGTAATTGGGCCGACAACATATGGATCCTTATCAAAGATTTATAAAAAATAATAATTGTCTTAATGGCATATTTTAAAAGTTATATTTTTATTTGGGTATCTATAATACAATAGAGATCACATCTACCCGCCACACAATCGATGGTCAAGATTGAGTTTGAGAAAACATAACTGGTGGCTAGGATTGAATATAAAAAATAAATTTGTTTTTAACTTCCCACTCTGCTACAACGGTTACTACCTCTCTAACCGTCACACAAAGAGTGGTTCAGATTTAATCTTTCAAAAGACAAAGAGCGGCCTAGATTTAAAGTTGGAAAAAACATAAAAAAAAACTTCCCTACACCGGTTACTAACTAATATAAATAATTAATAATTTTTATTAACAAAATTGAATTTTACTATGTTGACAGTTAAAAAATAATTATTAATTTTAAGTATTAAGCTAAATGGTGAATTTACTAACAAATATTTTTTGTACTGTGCTATTGCTTGCTTGATAATGTCTATTTTGCTTGGTTTATATTTTTGTAAAACTTTTGCTACTCATGGATCTAATGGTGAAAAAATAACAATTTTTATAATTGAATAAAATATCTAAATTTTCATAAAGTACGGTCAAAATTTGATTGAGTTGACCATTAAAGTCAAAGTGGTCTAAATTTTTCGAGACGAAGGAAGTATTTATTTTTATAATTGAGTTGACCATTAAAGTCAAAGTGATCTAAATTTTTCGAGATGGAGAGAGTATTTGTTTTTATAAACTGTTGCAAATAAAAAAAAAATATGATGTTATATTTTCAAGTCATATATCATGGACATCTTTTTTTTAGGGACAAAACTGATCATTTCATATGACATATTACCCGAAGTTAGTTACATGACTAACTTCCGTTAGTCAAAATGCATATTTTGACCTTAATTTAACGCAATACTCCCTCTACTTCTATTTCGATTAATCTTTACCAACTTTGTCATCTAGAGCGTCTTATTGATAAGTCTCATTTTCTATGAACGAAAGTATATAATATTTATTTATTAATGGGACTCACTTTTAATACTTATAACGACTATCGCCTTACTATTTTCTATCTCATTCTCTCTATCCTACCCACTCACAACACCTCAGTGTATCTTCGAATGGAACACCAACTCAATCTCATTTAAGGCCGGATGTGATATTTTCATGCAATAAGTAACATATATTTCAGCTTTGGAACGAGTACTTTTATTCATCAAGTCAAACTTTCTTGAAAGTGCTGAAAAGTTTGGGGAGATATCTTATAAGGTGAGCTTGCTATTGTTATTCAGGAATATTTGCAAATCTCTCAAATCCCTGTCGAATCAAAAATTGATTTCTGCGAATTCTGCCAAATCTGGGCAGGTTTAGATGGGAAAATGTACAAAAATTTCCCAAAAGCAATTATCTTGCATCGCCTCAATGGATTTCACCATGGATTCCGACGAAGCAAGCTCCGGCATGGCCTTAATGGAAATTTGGTACTACATCTTAATTACATTTTGGCCGGCTGGATTTTCCATTGTTTGGGTGTTTGTTGGCCTCATTGGTTTAGGTAAATCTCTCTCTCTCTCTCTCTCTGTGTGTATGTGTTTAAATCTTGAGGGTGTGTAAATTTTTATACTTTTGAAACAAATTACAGATGAGGTTTATTTCTTTTGCCGGGAAGAGTATATCTTGGCATGCATAGCGTGGTTGACATTATAGCTGGTCTTGGTTTGGGATTGGCAATACTCGCATTTTGGCTATCTGTTCATGATTACATCAACAATTTTGTAGTTTCGGGTCAAAACAGTGTGTTAATTTCTATTGATTTAAAAGATTATTCATATGTTTGTACTTTTGGTTACCTCTTATTTCCAAGTTCATCAACATAGAGCCCAAACTTAAAAATGTGAAAGATCTTACGGAGGATTTCTACTGATTTAAAAGAACATTTATATGTATGAACTTTTGGTGACCTCTTATTCCAAGTCCATCAAACTAGAGCCCAAATTTAAAAATGTGAAAATATCTAATGGAGATTCTGGATCTTTGTACAGAATGATTTGGGAATCAACTGTTATATGAAAACAATTTGAAATTGAAATTGCACAAATTAGTATTAAGATCAATAATGAATCCATTTTAAATATTTTTGGAATTTAAATATTTTCTATTATTTATTTCGAAATTTAAATTTTTTCACAATTCAAATACAAAGTCAACTATTCTCTTTTTAATTTCGGATATGAATTTCAAATTTTAATTTTCAGATTTCATTTTAAAAATACAAGTCAATTTTATCCAGTTATAACCATATGAATTTCAAATCATTATACTCGGATTTCATTTAAAAAATACAAGTTAATTTTTAAATTATAACCTTGTCACAACATCAATTCAAATCAATTCAAATCTCAAAATCAATTCAAATCACAAAATCATTATACTCAAATTTCAATCCACTTTATTTGTAATTATCTCACAAATTAAATTTTCAGTTTATTATTAGCAACTATAATTAAGCCTATGATTAAATGATTATTTTCATTTCTTTAAATAACGCCAATCATTCATTATCCACGTGACAATTTGTTCCAAACAACCTATGCAACTATTATTAATAGGAAATATATCTCAAATTTTTCAAAATTGATTTTACCATCTATAATTACACGATAAATCCATATACAAATCTCAAATTTCGGATATGAATTTAAAAATCACAAAATCAATCCACTTTATTTGTAATTATCTCCCAAATTAAATTTCCAATTTATTATTATCAACTACAATTAAGCCTATGATTAAATGATTATTTTCATTTCTTTAAATAATCCCATGATTTTCGAAAATGTGAAATCTAACTCAATTCGTATATATGTTAACGAAAATTTTGAAATTCTCATTGGTCGATTAAGATAAAATTCAATCTTCAAAACCTTAATTAAGATAAAATCTGATTTTTCGAATGTGAAATTCTCATTGGTCGATTAAATTTGGTTATTACCTAAATTAGGATAACAATATAGAATCAGCTTAAATTAGGATAAAATTTCGAAAATTTGGCAGAGATATTTGAGGTCTGTATATTCAAATATTGGCTTAATTTTCGGCATAGGCAGAGAGATTAGAGGGATATATTCAAATATTGACATAAATTTAGGCATAGGAAGATAGATTTTTAGTGCTGTATATTCAAAATCACCATGAATTTCGGCATAGGCAGATATAGAAAATAAATCAATATTTTTAAATTTATATCCTTAAATCTTTTGCTTAAAATTCTTAAATCAATAGTATTTTAATATCATAAAACAATAGAGAGATAGAGAGAGATAGAGAGAGAGAGGCGGCACAGGAGAGGGAGCATTGGGAGGAAGAAGAAGAAGAAATCTTCTTAATTGCTTGGTAGTTTCAACTACAAAGTAAGCACTAATTTATTTGCAGTACTAATGTTTTATCTTAATTTAGGCTGTTGTTCTAATATTTTGTTCATCATTTATGCTTCTTTTGAAAAGCTTATAAAATTCATATGTCAGAACATTTTGTCCAGAATTAGATCATATTGGTCCATGGGTGGAAAGTTCATGTAAATCTTTGTGCTTCTGATTGAACATTATTAACCATCGGTTACATAGAGAATCTGATATAAAAAAAAAAAGCCACTGAAAAGTGGGAGCGTTGGCTCCAAAAAATAGGGGAGCACCTGCTCCCAAATATGCTCAAAACAATGAAAGTTCCTGGAAATAGGGAGCGCCCGCTCCAAAATGAGGGGAGCGCCTGCTCCCAAATTTGCCTATTTCAAAGCCCTGGGCCTGCCCAAGGGGAGCGCCCGCTCCCTGTGCGTAATGGGGAGCGTCCGCTCCCAATGGTCAGTATGCCTATTCCTTTGCTGGGTTAGGAGACTCAAATAGGAAGTGATTTTATAAATCCCTAATAACCAACGCCCCCTACCCCCCTTTCTCTATCGTAAACACCGGCCCCTTCATCCCTTCTCTCTAAAAATCCTCTCATATGTACAAAGTACCACCATGGCCATCATAAATAAAATCACTAATACAATATGAGATAGTTACTTAGCATTTATATAGAAATTACCATAGAAATTGGTAGAGGAATATGTGCTAAAATAAGCAAAAATCAGATTGTGACACATTTCATATGTTGAATTTTCATTGTGAAATATTAATGTCAGTTACCTCGCAGTCAAGAACGTTGTCTCTAAGTTTTTCGCTGCAATCTGCATTAGAACTCATTGATTTCTCCTTCAATCCAATAGTTTCCACCTCAAAATCTCGAAAGTACCCTTTAAAAGTTCAACCCATTAGAGTGGTTTCTTAGAATCCTGTATTGAACCATTTCAAATGTAAATTTAGAAGAATAAACAGTAAGCAAACTTGACAAACTTTTTCAAAAACAGTTGGGTAAAATCATTGAAAGGTTTCATATAAAAGACATCTAGGGAATAATGCAGATAGAGATCAAATCTTACTCGGCCCCATAAGATGGACATCTTTACATAAATGAGTTCCCATGTAATCCAGCTAGCTTCTCCCTTGGTATGCCAGATCGAAGATGGAGGCCATCAATATTCTGGCATTTTAATAAGATTAGCCATTTATAACAGTTTGATAGTATTAACTAATTTGATAATTCAACAATTTGCAGAATTTGATCAAGAGCAAATCTTAAGTATTTATGGACATTCATCACTGAGGTAGTATACAGAAGTAAGGCCAAAAGAGGACAATTGGTGGGCAATAATGAACTAATGAATTAGCACTTAGGAGTACCTTAGCTCATAGTTCGAAAATAGCAGGGAACCCTATTACCTGACTTATAACAATCATTTTGATCCCAGCTTTCTCAATATGTACAAAGTACCACCATGGCATCATAAAAATGTCTAGGTTGCGAAACTGCATTTTCAATGTATAGAGTGCAGATGCACGACATTAAGTCATGTAAGTATTCAAACTCAACATAAGGAGAAAGGTTATTCTCCATTCTCAAACACATTACAGAATTAAGGTACTACTTGAAAACTTCGGCATTGTGGTTGATATTGAACTGATAATATCAAGCCACATTGTGATTGTGTGCCTTTTTTTGTGAAATATGTTAGCATGAAATACTTTTGATATGATCTTGAGTTTGTTCTATTTATTCATCTTCATCATTGATCAAAAAGCATTTTATATAAATATAATGCAATTCATACAACTTTCATGCTTTAAGTTAGTCACTTCTTTCATGAATCCTATTGATGTCTCCATTTAATTTAGCTTAAACTTTTCATATGTAAATTGCTTATGCATAATTGAAAATTGACGTTTCAAAGGAAACAATATATATTATAATCGAAACTACATAGATGGAAATTGAACATTGAATTTTGATGAGTTTAAAGCCATGTGTTTTATGTGTAGGAGGTATTTGAAGTCGTATGATTCAGGAAATTTAGAATTTGAATTGATTTGAGGACTTAGGAACCTTATTAAGGGTTTTCAGATGTGGTTGTGATTTATCTGTTTGCGAGTTTGTTCACTATAATTGAGAATTTGTAGGCATGGAATTTTGGATTAACGAATTCATAGCTTCATAGTGTTTGTTGCGAGTTTTGGAGGAAGTCCCAGTCTCTTTTGCAGAAAGTTGAGTTTGATTACTTCTTAATCAACAACAATGTCAACAATCGTAGGATAGCAAATTATTGACTTTTATAGATCACTCTCATGCATATGACTATTGTAATAAAATAAGTGGAGTAAGTGATAGATTTCTTCGCGGATTGAGAGTATTTGCTACATTTGCATTACGTTGTGCTATATATTGGATTTCACCTGCGAAGACTCTTAGTACAAGAAGTGCTTCCCGTGAATTGAGTATATTGTAAACATTTAAATTTTAAGGTTTATTTGTAGGATTGAAGTCGAGCTCGCATAAAAAAAGTTAGTACTTTGTCTTGATGCAAGATTGATTGAGGTTAGAATATGGAGCTTATCGTTCAAGGCATGAGCCGTTTCACATATGCATAGGGCTACAGTTTGGTGACTATTAATTTTTACAAAGACCTAAATTTCATTTCTTAGTAATCAATCCAGTTATTCCTATTCTATTAGCTTACAAGATGGTAGGCTTGATATAACCTTCCATTGCTGAATGTGGGCTATCCAGTACCTTTTGAAGGCTATTTTTTGTTCACTTTAATGAAGTAGCTCCCTTGATGTACCTTAGTTTTCGTTATTAGTTTTATTTCTTCATTTTATGATTCTTATAACTAATAGCCATCTTCACCCCACTTGCAGTGTAGTTATTATGGAAGGAGATCCTAATCCAGGTGCTATAAGAGGGTGTATGTCATTTTAAAGTTTCAATATTTCTATCGATGTAAGTACATGGGTTGAGTGACCCAACCTTTTTCAAAGACTATTTTCTTCCTCCCGTGTCATCATTGCGTTTGCCCTCATCTCATTACTGTCTTCGTAGAAATTGAATGGAGAAGCTTCGAATCCAATCCAACCAGAATCTTTCACTCTCAATGGCTACATGAATTCTTGATTCATAGGAATGGGTGATTGTATATATTGTATCTTCCTTAATCCTTATGTTTTGTATCTGTCTGAAAACAACATGAATACGAGGTATACTCTCTCCCTCCCATATACTCTGTAATTTCATTTAAATAAACAAAAACAATATGGCCTAATGAAATTACAGATTATAGCAATAAGTAATAATAAACTTTAATATGCCCGTCGAATTTCGACGGGTTACTCACTAGTTTATCTAGAAACGGAAAGAGTATAAGAGTGGCTTCCTTCTTCCCTTTAAATGAATTTCGGAAAATAATTCAAATTTTATCCTGATCAATAGCAAATTTGATTTTTTTTTATTTTTTTTGACATTCATTTATGGACATTTTAAGGACAAATGGAGTACATAATACAATAAGATGAAAATTCATCTTTTTTAAACATGTAAAGTAATCTTAAGGTGCTAACAACCATTGCCTGTACATATGAAAATACTAATCAAGCTAACATAAATCACAAAGAGCAATATGCATTACGTTATCTTTTTTAAACATGTAAAGTAATCTTAAGTTGCTATATAGTGACGAAATAATTCCGTCGCTATAATTTCGTCACTAAAAGACACAGTTTCTAGTAGTGTCATTCGTTTGGACTTTCTTCCAAATCTAGCTGACATAATGAATCACCATACGATAATTGATGATAGAGTTCAGTAACTTCTAAGAAATGGATATTCATTTATTTAGAGATATTATTTTTACATTCTTGTTATTTATCTAGAAACGGATGTAGTACTTAGAGTCTTAAATAAGATAAGGGGTCTGAGTTTTAGAAAAATTAATGTCTCAGGGTTCTTGTGCACCAAATAGGGTACATAGATTCTTGAGAATAGATATATGGGATTGAAGGAGGAAGATATACATGGCTGTGTTTTGGAACAAGGTCTCCATGTCCATTTCTTGCCTGCCCCCGGGAATTATCCTATGGAGCTGCCGGAGCTGCCTTTCGTTACTACTCATCTTCGAGATCTTCACTACCCTTCTGTTCTTCTTTCTCGTGATCTTCGGTATCATTGCCATTTTTAACACACACAGGAGAGAGAGAAAGAGAGAGAGAGAGAGAGAGAGAGAGAAGAGAATGGGTGTTTGAAGCTTATATTGGAGGTGTTTATATAGGAAACTAGGAAAGGGTTTTGAGAAACTTATAAGTCCCTGCAAGTCTTAATGCTATAAAGAGTGGGTGAGGTGAATGAATCAAGGGTTTCAAGTGGTTGTCTAATTCATATGGGTAACTACTAGAAAAGTTGAAGGTTTAACATGCCCAAATAGTTCACTTTTGATGTTTGTGCATGCCCTTATCTATCAATCAATCAAACTCATGCATCAATCAATAATGCAATTTTTTGGAGTTCAAGTTTGCTGTATGATTTTATATACATGATTTAATGGTTGATAATTGATATGATTAATGATTAATGCCATGATGAAGTTTCCAGAAATGTGAATTATTTTGTAATATATATATACTCCGTCCCACTACAAACTAAATATTTTTCTTATTGATCGTCTCATTACAAACTACACACTTTATAAAATGGAAATGCTTTATTACTCTTATATTAATGAAACTCACGTGTCATACTAACGACAACAATTCAATTATTATTTTATATCCCACTTTCTCTCTCCTACCTCACTTTTCATACTCACAACACCTACTACATTACACTTTTTTTAATTCTCATGCAAAAAGTAACTGAAAAGGTTGTAGTGCGACGGAGGGAGTATATGTATGTTTGTGGGTGTGTGAGAGAGAGATCATTGTTTGGAAAATTGGTCGCATCGCCTAGGCGCCAGACAACCATAAAACGGCGCAATAATTTCTGTTTGCCAAAAATTGTATCCATTCGAAAAATCTCCGTATAGGCGTCCTACGCGCTAACTAGTCGGATTGAATGCCACCTATCATCAAGATCCACTTTGCTATTTTAAAAATTTAATAAAATATTGGTCCTTAAACGGCATCGATTCTTATTACCAGTATAAATTTCATAATATAATATCCTCGAACTTAATATTAAAGTCGTGAATTAATTAACTGAAATCTCAAATTTCAATTTAGGGCTTACAAACCAAATTATCAAATCAATTTCACTTTCCATCTCAGTTCTTTCTCCTTCATATTCATCTTCTTCATAAGTTCGTTTTCGGCACCTAATGTTTGACAGGCTTCACCACCATCTATCATCTCGCGGTGACATCAAGATATTTCATCATGTAAATTCTCTGCCTTGTCTCAGCCATGCGAGATCAAACTTATATTTTTTCTTGAAAATATAAGAAGAGATTTTTTATTTTTTTTTTGACAAAGGAATAACTCAACCAAACACGTCTTGATTAGACTACTATTACCAACTGATGTAGGCGCTAGACGACGCCTATTGGTTGTCTAGCGATTCTTTTAACCTCGTGTGTGATACACAAAATAGTACTCCCCCTTATCCATTGAGATGTACATATTTGTCAATTTTTTTGTTTGTTCCAAGAAGATAGTACTCTTTGCAGATTTTAAAATGCTTCTAAAAGTCATATTTGTTGTACTAATATTCTGCATGAGACAAAGTTTGAAGTTTTATTGAATGAGTTAAAATTATGATATATTAACATTTTTTTTTTTCGAAATCAATGGGAGTTAAAAATGATAAAATTAACTTATGTTGTGGTAAAAATGTTATAATTTTTAATATTGAAAATGATAAAAGTGACACAACTTCAAATGAAATGAGTCAAATGATCACCAATGACTTGGCCTTAGCTTCGCCATGCGAATTCATTAATGTCGACTACCATTAATAGTATGTAATAGTTGGATTGGATTACTGGATCTTTATCTCTTTCAACTGATATTCCTATTTCTTTTGCGGTTACTACGAATACGAATGATATTTGAGCAATAACTATCAATAACATATTTTATATTTTCATTATTAGTAGGATAATTAAATAAACATATAATAATTGTTCAAAATTCATTTGTAATAATAACAAAAAAAATTGAAAATATTATTTGGACATAGGGATTCTGGGAGGGATGGAGTAGTTGGGTCCATTTGTATAGTGCGTTAATGTGCATGATTGATTAAGTAACTTAAATAGTTCAGCCGTACGTGCAACAAAACAATGTATTTAGACGTTAATCTGATATGTCCTGTCATGTTCTTTTAGTTCCTCACACGTACATTTGAGCCCGATAACCTAGCTACCGCCTGCCCTTGATTACGATTGATACCCGATAAGATATTAGTTGTATTTATATATATACTAGCCTAAGCCGTGTTGAGTCGTATTTTTATTTATTTTTTTTTAAATTAAAAAAAAATTAATTTTTTTTTTAAATTAAAAAAAAAATTCTTTTTTTTTAAGGGCAAAATAGAAAAGGGATAAAATAGTGAGGGCAAAATAGTAAAACACCCACTTGGTACTGTAGAGAGTACTCCTCCATTTTGAAATTCAAACTGAATGAATAGAGAGAGAGAGAAAGAGAAAGCGTGGGTATGTGTGTGTTTTAAAAAAAAAAGAAATTTTTTTTTAAAGGGAGGGCAAAATGGGAAAGTGACAAAATAATGGGGGCAAAATGGTAAAGTTTGCGGATGGAACTGTTCATTAAACAGTGTCCACCCTGCTTTGATTTATACTATAGATATATATATATATACTCCCTCCGTCCCACAATAATATGTAAACTTTTTATTTTGGGCGTCCCACAATAATATCTAACTTTCCCTAAATGAAAAGGAATCTTTACTATTCCCTCCACTCATTCTCTCTCCTACATTATTTTAATACTCACATCACCATTATAATTTACTATTCTCTCCACTCATTCTCTCTCCTATTTTATTTTCACACTCACAACACTTTCAATATAATATTTCCTCCTTAATTCCCGTGCAAAACCCAAAAGTCCATAAATCTATGGGACGGAGGGAGTATATATATATATATATATATATATATATATATATAGGAAGCTATTCAAATGAGAACCAAATTTATATGAGAACTATGAGAACCACTAACAGCCATTGGATTAAAAAACACATCAATGCTCCAGATTAAAAAAAGAGATAGAGGGGGTGGCATTTTCGTAATTATTGTGAACTAAATCCCCCTCAAATTTCAAAATAAAATATCTCAATATCTATAAGTCGAAAACTGATTTTTTTGTCTTGACGAGACGATTCAAACAAGATCCCTGAAGATAGGATTTTGAAAAAATAATACTGAACAACGTCTAATTTTTAAAACACTAGCTAATTAACTAGTATACACTAGCTAGTTAAGTAATGTACACTAGCAACTTAGCTAGTGTACCCAAGTTTAATTTCAATGTTCATCAGTCATGGCTAAGTACACTAGCTAATTAACTAGTGTACACTAGCTAGTGTACTTAACTAGCGTACACTAGCTTAATTACCTCATGTATCCAACTTGACACGAGCACAGCCTTGGCCATGATTTTAAGAATCTGTTACACAAAAGGTGACTATAAATTTAAAAAGTTAACATGATACTCATCATATAACAGTAGACATGCATTTGTTCCACTTTAGGTGATAAATTTACAACTTACTTCTAATTAAAAATATAATTTAAAGTAATTAATATAATTCTATTGAAATAAAAAACTTAACAGAAATGTAAATCGGGATGACTTGCCATCGTCATTGATAACGAGCTATGCGTTTGTTTGGTATATAAATAGAGCGTTTGAATTACTGACCCCATAAACGTTTTGAAGGTGGGGTTGAACATGATTTGCAACGTGTGAGTGCTAAGAAGATCAAGCATTGGAAAATAGAAGCTTGAATAACCCAGATACGGTCCGAGCATGAATATTGTCCTGTAGTTTTTTTTTTAATTTCACAAATACCTTGCAATAGTAAGCAAGTAGCCACATGAAAAATCACCTTCAAATGCCTAGAAACCACTGAAATTAGCTAGTGTACACTAGTTAACTAGTGTACATTACTTAACTAGTTAATTACTTAACTAGTGTACATTACTTAACTAATGTACACTAGTTAACTAGTGTACATTACTTAAATAGTGTACATTACTTAGCTAGTGTACACTAGTTAACTAGTGTACATTACTTAACTAGTGTGCACGAGTTAATTACTTAACTAGTGTGCACGATTTAATTACTTAACTAGTGTACATTACTTAACTAGTGTACATTACTTAACTAGTGTGCACGAGTTAATTACTTAACTAGTGTACATTACTTAACTAGTGTGCACGAGTTAATTACTTAACTAGTGAACATTACTTAACTAGTGTGCACGAGTTAATTACTTAACTAGTGTACATTACTTAACTAGTGTACATTACTTAATTAACTAGTTAATTACTTAACTAGTGTGCACGAGTTATATGGCTAGTGTGCACGAGTTAATTACTTAACTAGTGTACATTACTTAACTAGTTAATTACTTAACTAGTGTGCACGAGTTATATGGCTAGTGTGCACGAGTTAATTACTTAACTATTGTACATTACTTAACTAGTGTACATTACTTAACTAGTTAATTACTTAACTAGTGTGCACTAGTTATATGGCTAGTGTGCACGAGTTAATTACTTAACTAGCTAGTGTACATTACTTAACTAGTGTACATTATTTAACTGGCTTTTAGTGGTTGAGAGGGAGTGTACACTAGTTAAGTAATGTACACTATTTAAGTAATGTACACTAGTTAAGTAATCTATAAGTCAATATTATTTTTTCAAAATTCTCTGCAACAACCATTATACTCACTGTTAGCTAATAAACAAATTTAAAAAATATTAAACCTACTCTATTAAATAGTGTACACTAGCTAACTTCCTTAAGAGTTTTTGTTTCGACACTATTCATTTTCTTCGCTTTTATCCTTTTTGTGTGTACGTGATACAGAATAAGAATAAAGTATTAAATGAAATGTATTTTCTTTATATAATAAAATTTAGTTTGAGTAGTTTTGTGCTTATTATATTTTCATGGCAAGCGAACATGAAATGAGTTAACGAATCAATGTATAGTCCCTAAAAATAGTAAGCTCAACAAAAGCAACTCCAGTAACATGGTAACAAACGTACACAATAGCCGAACCAGTCGCAAGTCGAAAATATCAGGTTCCTCCGATGATAATGGCCAGCTCTCTGTTGTACTTGTCATTAAATAGTGTACACTAGCTAATACTGGACATATGGCTTATACCCAAGTTAAATAGTGTACACTAGCAACTTAGCTAGTGTACCCAAGTTTATTTTTAATAGTTAAATATTGTACACTAGTCAAGTTAAATAGTGTACACTAGCCATATAGCTTATACTGGACATATGACTTATACCCAAGTTAAATAGTGTACACTAGCTAATACTGGACATATGGCTTATACTCAAGTTAAATAGTGTACACTATTTAACTAGTTAAATAGTGTACACTAGCTAATACTGGACATATAGCTTATACCCAAGTTAAATAGTGTACACTAGCCATATGGCTTATACCCAAGTTAAATAGTGTACACTAGCTAATACTGAACATATGGCTTATACCCAAGTTAAATAGTGTACACTATTTAACTAGTTAAATAGTGTACACTAGCTAATACTGGACATATGACTTATACCCAAGTTAAATTATTTTAAATACAATTTTATTGTCGTGAGCGAGCATTTTGCTGTTCGTTTTCCAGAAAATTTGTCACTTGCCGGTGGTGCACCGTTACTGTGTGCTGGAGTCACAGTTTACAGTCCAATGAAATTTTATGGACTTGATAAGCCAGGGACAAAAGTGGGAATAGTTGGTCTTGGTGGGCTTGGTCATGTGGCTGTGAAGTTTGCTAAAGCATTACTATTGTACATTACTATTGTACACTATATACATTACTATTGTACATTACTTAACTAGCTAGTGTACACTAGTGTACACTAGCTAGTTAAGTAATTAACTCGTGCACACTAGCCATATAACTCGTGCACACTAGTTAAGTAATTAACTAGTTAAGTAATGTACACTAGTTAAGTACTGTACACTAGTTAAGTAATTAACTCGTGCACACTAGTTAAGTAATGTACACTAGTTAAGTAATCTATAAGTCAATATTATTTTTTTTAAATCCTATCGTCAGGGATCTAGTTTGAATCGTCTCGTCAAGACAAAAAAAATCAGTGTTTTCGAAATTTTTTTTTCGACTTATAGATATTGAGATATTTTATTTTGAAATTTGAGGGGAATTTAGTTCACAATAATTACGAAAATGCCATCCCCTCTATCTTTTTTTTTTTAATCTGGAGCATTGATGTGTTTTTTAATTCAATGGCTGTTAGTGGTTCTCATGATTCTCATATAAATTTGGTTCTCATTATAATAGGACCCTATATATATATATACTCGTATATATACTCCCTCCGCCCCGGAACAATCTTCACACTTTCCCTTTTGGGCGTCCCAAAACTTACTTCACACATTTAAAACTTACCTAAAATGGAAAGGAATCTTTACTATTCCCTCCACTCATTCTCTCTCCTACATTATTTTAATACTCACAACACCATTATAATTTACTATTATCTCCACTCATTCTCTCTCCTATTTTATTTTCACACTCACAACACTTTCAATATAATACTCCCTCCTTAAAAGCAGGTCTGGCTTGATGTTTGTGAAGATTGTTCGGGACGGAGGGAGTATATATATATATATATATATATATTGCACTACAAAATCATAATTTTACAAGTTACTCCTTCGGTATCAAAATGTTCTTCTCACCTTTTATACATGGTTCCTTTTTTCAAAGCTAGATAGAGAAGCAGCCTCATCTTCAAAAACATACATGTAAACTTATACTAGGTTTCAGTAGTAGTGGCGAAGTCTGAAAAATCTTAAAAGGGGGTTGAAATTGCTTATGGAACAAAAAAGATATTTTCATATAGAAATTTGGCACAAGGGGATCAGAATGGTATTATAGTGTAATTTTACCACAAATAAATGGATCAAAATGATAAAAATAGTGTTTCTAGAGTACATTTTTTTTGGAGGTGCTAAAATAACATTTTCTTAAACTTAAGGGGGTAGAGCACTGGCGAAGGCACCTCAAAAGGAAGGAGGTCATGTAAAAAAAATAATATAATAGCGTTTAAATTTTCATATTATTGCAAAATAGACCTAAATTATAAATAATCTACAACTTAAGTTAAAGATACACTCTTTTCATTTCATAATAATCGTTTCCCAATATTCTAGATTTGCCACAGAGTTCGAGTGACCCCATTCACTAGACGTGTCCAAAATCTAATCGAAATTGACTAATCGGAGGTTATTAACCGGTCAAAACCGTCAACCGTGATAATCGTAATCGCCTTAACCGAAACCGACGGTTAACCGGTTCGGTTAAGGTTAAGGATTTTCAAAAACCGACAATCGGCGGTTATAACCGTCGATTATTTAACCGGTTATAACCGGGAAAATAACCTGCGGTTATAACCGCCACTACCAGAAAAAGGTCGTTTAGCGACGGAAATTTCTGTCGCTAAAATTCAATTTCCGTCGCTAAAAATAATCACCGGCGGAAAAATTTCGTCGGTGGTCCACCGCTACCAGCCCGTCGCAGTGCTCCGACGGGTCAATTTCCGCCGGTATTTTTTGATTTTACCGACGGAATTTAATTCCGCCGGTGAATTAATGGTTCCAGCGACGGAAATTTCCGCCGCTGAAATCAAAAATTAAATAAAAATTAAATGAGATAGCGGCGAAAATTTCCGACGCTGGAATAAAAATTAATTAAAATAAATTAATTTCAGCGGCGGAAATTTCCGTCGCTGAAATTAATTTATTTTAATTAATTTTTATTCCAGCGTCGGAAATTTCCGCCGCTATCTCATTTAATTTTTATTTAATTTTTGATTTCCGTCGCTATAATCAAAAATTAAATTAAAATTAATTGATATAGCGGCGGAAATTTCCGTCGCTGTAAAAAAAATTAATTGAAATAAATTAATTTCAGCGACGGAAATTTCCGTCGCTGATTCTGAAATAAATTAAAAAAAAAATAATTTAAAATATCAATAAACCAAAATTTTTTGTACCTGATATAACATTTCAATTTATAAAACTAAAACTATAAAAACTAAAAATCAAATATCAGCGTACCAAATAAAAACTAAATATCACCGTACCAATTCGGGAGGGGGAGTGGGGGGGTAGAGGGGGGGAGAGGGGGGAGGGGCTCCCGCGGATACCAAATGTCTCAAATGTTTACAAACAAGTATAAATTAGTACAAAAATGTCTAAAATAGTCTGTAATCAACTCGGGGGAGGCCGAAAATTACCCTGGGAGTCCTGGCCGATATGAGCCATCAACAGCGCCAATTGTCTTTGAGTCTCTGCATGACGCCGATCATTCTCCTCCTGCATCTGCGTCTGAACTGCCATGCTCCATTTCCTATAAATGAAATAAGTGAGATTATTACTTTGAAATTGTATAAATGCAACATTTAAACTGATTTAAAAGCATGCATACACTACATTTACACTAAAACCATGGATTTCATAGCATCAACATGGCTCCCAGTTAACATACGTACATAAACCTATTTAAAAGCATCCATACACTACTACATTTAAACTAACATACATACCATGCGGTCGTGATGCTCGGCGACCGTGAGCGTCCCCATGGTATGCATCGCCGCCGACCCCGAGGAGCCTGCTCTATTGGCCTTGGCCTGATTGGATATAGCCTTCGCCGCATCCGACCCTCAATATTCGCAAAATTGACGAAACACCTCCTCGATCATCCAAGTAGGTGTCGAGGGCTGTTGTCCCGCCGCGAGACAATTAGTATAATAATTTCTCTTCGTGGTACCTATAAAAATATGAATATCTCGTAAACATATAATGATGACATTATAAAATTAAAAGAGTATAATCATTGTTAATTAAACTAATTAAGGATAGATAAATATGTTACCAATAAAATCCCTAAATAGCTTGTGAGCCTGTATATCGAAAACATATATAGCCGTCGCCTCGTCGATTTCCGGTGCCCAATAATATTTATCCTACAACATATAATGATAACATTACAAAACAAAAAGAGTATAATCATAATTAATTATAATATTTTAATAACAAACTAACATTTAAGTTTTAAATAAAAACCATTAACACATTACCTTAAACTCCTCCCACGCATCCTCCTTCTGCCTCGGTGGCAATGATTTCCAGTTGGGCCAATACTCGGTCATTTTTCGAGACCACGAGTATTGCCCGATCTTAGTCCCTGTGGTAGGGTATCCACCTACAAACCTGCCAAGTATATTTATACAATAACATTTTAACTTAAATAATGAATTATATATAAAACAAAAAGGAACCAACTTATATCAAATTAATGAAGAGTTGCTACTTTTGGTCATAATGTGACGATATCCGGACAAATATCCTCCCCTCAGAATCGACAGTAGTCTGAGTATCGGCCCCAGAGGTGGAGCTAGTACTACTGCGTGAAGGATCGACATTATCAGTACCGGATCGGGACGGTTGCATCCCAGTAATAGATGTGTAGATGGGCTTAGTCTTCTTACCCTTTCTACTAGAACTCATATCTGTATTACAGTAAAAATATTAAAATATACAACTTTAACAATAGGAAACAATATATTCACAATACATCTAAAACTTTAAAGTTCTAATAATCTAAAACATTCACAATACATATAAAACTTTAAACTATTAATAATATAAAGCATTCACAATACATATAAAACTTTAAAGTTCTAATAATCTAAAGCATTCACAATATATATAAAACGACGGATATTAATAATAATCTAAAGCATTCACAATACATATAAAACTTTAAAGTTCGAATAATCTAAAGCATTCACAATACATATAAAACTTTAAAGTATTAATAATCTAAAGCATTCACAATACATATAAAACTTTAAAGTTCTAATAATCTAAAGCATTCACAATACAATTTTAAACTTTAAACTATTATTAATCTTCGTCCCCATCATCATCACTGGACTCTGAATTACTACAAAACTCGAGTTCTTCATCTCGCAACCTGGATAGACCTTCTCTTTTGCAGAGTCCATAGCATCAATAAATTTCTTGGCTGCAGGGGTTGGTTCTTGTTGTTGGTTCTCTGACCAATCGAAGGAAGGACCGGCTGCATCCCTAACCATATCTTCCATATTCAAAGGTGGTTCTTCATTGTCCTGAATAATAGGTTCGGGTTCGGGAGGTACATGAATTTTCCCGGGGGGATTATTCGCAACATTTTTGCGCAATCTCAACTCACCATGACGGGTCCACCGTTTGTACCCAACTTCAAACCCGTTACGCAAAAGATGTTTCTGAGTATCGATCAAGCTTAGATACTTGACATTACATCAGATGGTGCATGGACACCTAATCTTACCATCTTTATCCATGTGACTGGTTTTATTTGATTGAGGGCAACACCACCAGCTTTCAAGCTCATGATGAAGATTCTGCAATCAGGATCTTGAGTAAATGGAAGGTGGAGATTAAAAAAATTGGAGGAAAGTTCTGTTTTCTCTTCACTGGTGTTATACTGTTGCCTTGTTTTTACTTGTGACCGTATAACACCAGTGAAGAGTAAAATAGGCACTGTCACAAACATGGTTGTGATGTTTGAGATTCTTAGAGAGAAGAGGACAGTGAAACTGGAAAAACTCTTATTAAACAGAAAATCCTTTGCTCAAACAGTGGAGAACTTATTTGCTCTATCCTTCTTGATCAAAGATTGATGGGTTTTGATAGCTGTGGGTGAGAAAGGCTCTCATCTTATTTATATTTTAAGATGTTAACCACCAGCCACAATACCCTAAGGTGCATCTAGGGTGCCAGGATTGATATCAGGCGCTCAAACGTAGGCGATATACATCACCGTCCGCGATGCCGTCAATCGCCCCAAAATGGGATCTAGAACCACTAAGGTAGTGTGCAGTTGAATATGTTACATTATTGAGACATTCATCCCCTTCTTCCCCCTTTGACTTTAAAAGACTTGAAAATTAGATATTTAGTAACTTATCTAATTGTTGCATATGTAACATGTTATGTTTACTAAATATGTAACATGTTATGTTTACTAAATATAACATCTTACATATTTGATTATGAGTACGGTTATTTATCGTTTTCTTTATAGTGGCTCTCATCTTATTTATATTTTAAGATGTTAACCACCAACCACAATACCCTAAGGTGCATCTAGGGTGCCAGGATTGATATCAGGCGCTCAAACGTAGGCGATATACATCACCGTCCGCGATGCCGTCAATCGCCCCAAAATGGGATCTAGAACCACTAAGATAGTGTGCAGTTGAATATGTTACATTATTGAGACATTCACCCCCTAGACTGGTCATTCACTCGTGCTTTTAACTACACAAATTTTCCTAAACGTTATTACTATTCATTTCCTTTGACATTTAGTATGCTTTTTGCACTCATTTATTCTAATCATAACATGTGGAATGGTGCCACAAGCATTACAAAACCACGAAAAGCACCTGCAGCACATGCCTCGGTGCAATCATTTACACCTAAGAAATCACTACGATTAACTTACAAAGGCACATTCCACATTGTTGCATATTAACACAAACAAACAAACAAACAACCAAAAATCTTTCAAACTAAAACCTACTACATATCCCTAGTTATTACAAGTGTCTATAAAGCTAGGCCTTTTCTGATATCCTAAGTCCTAACTACCCACAAAAAGTTCCAGTCCTTTGCCCTTAAAATCTCCTGATCAATATCATCGTAATCTTGCCAAAAAAACATTATAAAGAATAATTCATCCTTCTGGCACCAAATAGAAGAACTCTTCAGAACTGAAATTCTCCCCCAAGATGTAGGTAATTCATTGTCCGGTTAACCCTCAACATGCAGTAAATAGAATCAAACCCATATTACCAGAGAAGTGACATTTTGTCTTAAGATAACTGCATGTTAAAAATAGAATTAACCACAACACTTGAAAATTCTCTAAAGAACAATAGCTTTAGCAGTGAAAAGCATTTATCTCTTGTAACAGCAAGGAGCACCAAAATATAATTAACCGCAAGGAGCACCAAAATAGAATTAACCACAACACTTGCAGCTTGCTAGACACTTATTTTGGCAATGAAAAACAAATACTCCAAAGTGAATCAACACGGATAAAGTTACCAGATCAAAATCAAAATTTTCAATAATAAATACTAATTAATCTCATAATTTACATATTAAATCTCTTATAGTTGAATTATAAAGCAACTAGAAAAAACTGGCATCGAAACACAATTCCCAGAACAGAAACCGAAATAGGTCACGCAAAATCAGAAAATTCAATTCCCAGCAAGTTCATATTCACAACAAATTAAGACCCTATCCTAGAATTAGAACTACTTATTTGAAAGAAATCGAAACATTTACCTTGATTTGATTAGAGCAAGAGAGAGAAACACGTAGAGAGGCGGACGGACGGAGACGGCGTGAGAGCTCGAGACGGACGGTGGAGAGGTGGAGAGGTGGACGGACAGAGACGGCGGTAGCAGCTCGAACGGAGACGGTGGAGAGGTGGACGGACGGCGGCGTGAGAGCTTCTTCTAGGTCGCAGAGAGAGATAGCGGGAAGAGAGAGAAAGCGGGAAGAGAGAGAGAGAGGGAAATATGGCGTAATTGATTTCAGAATGTTAAAACCAGTATTTATAATTTCCCTCAGCGACAGAATATTCCGCCGCTAAATATTAATTATAGCGGCGGAATTTAAATTCCGACGCTATAATTAATATTTAGCGGCGGAATATTCCGTCGCTGATAAATCCGACGCTAACCTATACGTTCACATGGATCGATGACGTGGCACGCTCACCGACGAAAATTTCCGCCGCTGATTTTAAACTCAGCGACGGAAATTTCCGCCGCTATTATTAATAAATATAATTTTTTATTATATATAACATGAAAATTATTTTAAATTACTCTCAAAAAATAAATATGAGTCAATAAATATTATTTTTGAAAAAATAAATAAAAAATAAATATTAATTAATTTTAATTTAATAAATATCATTGTTTTTATTTATATGTGCCATTATTTAGGGTTTTATGTGTCGCGATGAATGTGAAAATGGTATACGGCTACCTCGTTTATTTTTTTTTTTAATTTTTTCCTACATTCTAAATGGCATTTACCCTATACCCTATACCCCATACCCTATACCCTACACCCTATACCCTATACCCTATACACTATACCCTATACCCTATATCCTAAACGCTATACCCTATACTCTATACCCTATACCCTATACACTATACCATATACACTATACACTATCTATAGTATAAATCATAACCCCTCCATG
Organism: Adenophora triphylla var. japonica; assembly: GCA_022495995.1. Taxonomy (NCBI): domain Eukaryota; kingdom Viridiplantae; phylum Streptophyta; class Magnoliopsida; order Asterales; family Campanulaceae; genus Adenophora; species Adenophora triphylla. Next base: position 572,280 of record JAFEMH010000793.1, read on the forward strand.
AACAGTACAATGAACAGTACCACATGCCAACTTTCCCATTTTGCCCTCACTAAGTTGTCCCTTTCCCATTTTGGCCTTAAAATTTTTTTTTTTAAATAATAAAAAAAAAAAATCGTGTCCTCGGACACGGGCTTTTACTAGTACCCTATACGCTATACACCATACACTATACCCTATACCCTATACACTATACACTATACACTATACCCTATACCCTATACCCTATACCCTATACACTATACCCTATACCCTATACCCTATACCCCATACCCTACACACTATACCCTATACCCTATACCCTATACCCTATACCCTACACACTATACCCTATACCCTATACACTATACACTATACACTTTACCCTATACCCTATACACTATACCCTATACACTATACCCTATACCCTATATCCCATACCCTATACCCTATACCCTATACCCTATACACTATACACTATACCCTAGACGCTATACATCATACCCTACACCCTACACCCTATACCCTATACCCTATACCCTATACCCCATACCCTATACCCTACACACTATACCCTATACCCTATACACTATACACTATACACTATACCCTATATCCTATACCCTATACACTATACCCTATATCCTAAACGCTATACCCTATACCCTATACACTATACACTATACCATATACACTATACACTATACCCTATACGTTATACACCATACACTATACCCTATACCCTATACACTATACACAATACACTATGCCATATGCCCTATACCCTATACCCTATACACTATACCCTATACCCCATACCCTATACCCTACACACTATACCCTATACCCTATACCCTATACCCCATACCCTATACCCTACACACTATACCCTATACCCTATACACTATACACTATACCCTATACCCTATACCCTATATCCTATACCCTATACCCTATACCCCATACCCTATACCCTATACACTATACCCTATACCCTATACACTATACACTCTACACTATAAACTATACCTTATACCCTATACCCTATACACTATATCCTATACCCTATACCTTATATCCTATACTCTATACCCCATACCCTATACCCTACACACTATACCCCATACCCTATACACTATACACTATACCCTATACCCTATACATTATACCCTATACACTATACCCTATAGGGTTTAAGGTTTAGGGTTTAAGGGTTAGGGTTTAGGGGTTAAGGTTTAGGGATTAGGGTTTAGGGTTTAGGGGTTAGGGTTTAGGGGTTAGGGTTTAGGGGCTAGGGGTTAGGGTTTAGGGGTTAGGATTTAGGGGTTAGGGTTTAGGGGTTAGGGTTTAGGGTTTAGGGTTTAGGGGTTAAGGTTTAGGGGTTAGGGATTAGGGTTTAGGGGTTAGGGGTTAAGGTTTAGGATTTAGGGTTTAAGGTTTAGGGTTTAGAGTTTAGGGCCGGTTTAGGGATTAGGGTTTAGGGGTTAGGGTTTAGGGTTTAGGGTTTAGGGGTTAGGGTTTAGGGGTTAGGGTTTAGGGTTTAGGGATTAGGGTTTAGGGGTTAGGGTTTAGAGGTTAGGGTTTAGGGGTTAGGATTTAGGGGTTAGGGGCTAGGGGTTAGGGGTTAGGGGTTAGGGTTTAGGGTTTAGGGTTTAGGGGTTAGGGTTTAGGGTTTAGGGATTAGGGTTTAGGGGTTAGGGTTTAGGATTTAGGGTTTAGGGTTTAGGGGTTAGGGGTTAGGGGTTAGGGGTTAGGGTTTCATCTTGGTGGGATATGAGAATGCCCAAGAATACATGGGTAAGAATGATTGAAAGCATAGGGTTTGGGGTTTAACGTTTCCAATTAGTTTTTTAACATTTTTAGTTAGTTTTCTAACGTTTTCAGTTAGTTTTTTGAAATTACTTGCAATTTTTTAACGTTTCAGTTAAATATTTTAATGTTTTTCAGTTTGTTATTTTGTTAATTAGTTCTAAAAATAATCAAAAATTACATTTTATTATCAGCGTCGGAATATTCCGTCGCTGATAAATTAAAATAAATTATTTTATCAGCGGCGGAAATATTCCGTCGGTGTTTAATTTAAAAAAAAATAAAAAACATTTAATTTCACCGACGGAATATTTTCGCCGCTGAATAATTAAAAAAAATTAATTATTCAGCGGTGGAAATATTCCGTCGGTGTAATATTTCAAAAAAAAAAAAATATATTTTAATTCACCGTCGAAATATTTCCGACGCTGATAAATTAATTTTTTTTAATTTATCAGCGGCGGAAATATTTCGTCGGTGTAACATTTCAAAAAAAAAATTATTTAATTTTCACCGACGGAAAACTTCCGCCGCTGATAAATAAAAAAATAATATATTTTCACCGGCGGAATAATTCCGTCGCTGATTTAGATGTAGCGGCGGAATATTCCGTCGGTTAATCAACCGCGAAAATAGTGGCGGTAATTAAACGAATATTCGAGGAATATTCGTTTTAGCGGCGGAATTTAGCGGCGGAATTATATTCCGTCGCTAAATTTGACGCCAAAAAAATTCCGCCGCTAAAGCTTAAATTCCGTCGCTATTTAGCGACGATATGATTCCGTCGCTGATTATTCCGTCGCTAAAACACCTGTTTCTGGTAGTGCGCCTTAACCGGCCAAATTCAAAATACTCCCAAACCCTGGCACCTTCTGTACTCGTGGGCGGCTGCTGGACCATGGATGGGCGACCGTCGAGACAGGCTGAAACTCCCCAACGGCTAGTTTGACCCCCCCCAGCCCCATGCCCCATTCAAATTCCCAAGGCAACAACGGCTAGCTGCCCCCCCCCATCCGTTCCTCCCAGGCAACGGCCATATTGCTGGCCTGGCCAGCCAGTCCCCTGACCCCTCCCATCCCTATTCAATGATTCAATTTAAAAAAAAAATCTTTAAAAAAATCAATCCTATAAATATCACTCCCTCCCTCCCACCATTTCATTTTCACCTTACTTCTCTACTTCTACTCTCTCTCTCTCTTTACTCAAATATCCTAAGCCTCTCATACTCTCATTATATTCATTTTTCAGTTTCAGTTAGTTTCCTTACAATTTCCAGTTACTTTTTTAACGAAAAGTTAGCCTTTTTTTCGAATTTCAGTCAATTTTCTAACAAAAATGTCTTCTCGAAGAGGCAACTTAGTCAAGGAAGTTGTTGGTTCTTCCTCCCATCATAACGAAGCAGAATCCGATTTTTTTGCAGAACAATTTACACAAAATGAGCAAGATGTGGATGAAAATGTTGTTGAAAGTGGTAGAAGGGGTAGGGGCGGCCGAGGCCGAGGCCGAGCTCGAGGTGGTCATGCTCGGGGACAAGAACAAGGTCAAGAACAACCGCCAACGGTGCCACGTTCATGTGCCCCTACGTCCGACACATTTACAATTCATTTTCGAAAAGAGCAAATTGATCCCGATGACGACCGCTATTATCGAGCGACTTGCAACTATTGTCCAAAATCCTACCCATTTACGAAGGGTGGAGGGCATGGGTCACTTAACGCCCAAACACGCACACAACATCCGGATAAACTTGGCATTTTGAGTGATTAAACTCAATTAGCTCCAACCACCACCCAAGGTTCGTCTTCCGTCCTATTTAAATTTAATAAGGTCATTTATAGGTAAGAATTGGCCAAATTTGTTTGTGTTAAAGGACTTGCTTTTAACTTTGCGGATGATGAATTTTATGAAAAATTTATACGACTTTCTTTAAATCCCGCCGCCTCAAGAGTACCACGTTCGACTCTCGTACGTGATATTCACAAGGTGGTGTTGACATATCAAAAAACTTTAATTGAGGTTTTATCAAATTTACCAAACAAAGTTTCAATTTGTGCCGATGGTTGGAGTGATCATTGGCAAAGAAATAATTATTTAGGTGTTACTTACCATTGGATAGATTATTCTTGGACTATCCAAAAAAGATTAATTGCATATGAAAATTTTGATCCCCCCATACCGCCGAAGCAATTTGTTCATAGTTGCGTGGATTTTTTTAAAATATAAGATTACGAATAAAATATTTAGTATTTCTTGTGATAATGCTAGTGCTAATACCGCTAGTTTACCGGATTTGATTAGAGTTTGTCAACCGTCATTTGGTGGTAAGTTTTTTCATATTAGATGTTTATGTCATATTATTAATTTATGTGTTAAAGATGGTTTGCATGCATTAGAAGAACATGTTTCCCCAATTAGAGGGGCTCTTGAATATATTTCTAGAAGAAATAGTATTACAAAAAAATGGATTAAGTTTTTAAGAAATCAAAATCTCGGTGACAAATATTTTACTTCCGATGTTCCAACTAGGTGGAATTCCACCTATAAAATGTTAAAAGATGGTTTTGAGTATAAAGAGCTTCTTATGAATTTTTTTGCTACACTTGATAATAATCAACCTTTATTTGCTTATCAATGGAATGCATGCACTAATTTGTGTAAATTGCTAAAGATTTTTAACACCGCTACTTTGGCATTATCGGGAGTTTATTATCCAACTTCCATTTTGGTTCTTGAGAAATGTGTTGCAATTGTTACTAGTTTTAATAATTTAAAAGATTGCTATGTTTTAAAAGATTGCATTTTTTCCATGAGACAAAAGTGAATTAAATATTTTGCCACTATTCCGTCTTTATTTTTGGTTGCAAAAGTATTAGATTCCCGTGTTAAATTAGATGAGTTGGCGACCATTTTAGCCTTTTATTATACTAATTTATACCCGGAGGTGACGCTGATCATGAATCTCCGTCGAATATTGTTGATACTGCAAAAAATGATTTGGTGTCTCTTTATAACGAATATAATGCAAATCATGGAAATCCTTCTCAAAATGTTGACTCTACTTCTTCTCAAGATGTTGGTGGTGATTTAGTTGAGGCGGATCCGTATCATTTTTTTGCTAATTTGTATAGCAAAAAGAAACGTCCTCGAGTAGGGAATTCTTCTTCCTCTAACATTCCCTTGGAGTTAGAAACATATTTCAACACTACTTTTGAATGGGATCAAAGTAGTGATAATCCAAATGATTTTGATATTTTAAAGTGGTGGTCAAGAAGGAACGAAAGTTATCCTATACTCTCTATAATTGCAAAAGAAGTCTTAGCTTCTCCCGCGTCAACGGTGGCGGTCGAATCCGCATTTAGCATTGGAGGAAATGTTTTGGATGAAAGACGTTCCCAACTAACGGTTGAAAACTTGGAAAATCAACTATTAATTGGGGATTGGGTTAGATCGAAAAAATACAAGATTTTGGGGGAAACTAGTTTCTCCTTAAGTTATAAAAAGTCCTGTTTTATAAACTGTTCCTAAATATTCACTAACTACTTGCAAGTAAAAAAAAATAGACTTTTTATAATTTATGAAAAAACTAGTTTCTCCCAAAACTTGCTCTCGAAAAAAAGAGAACAAGATATGCCTTATGAAGAGGATACACTTGACCCAAAATATCAATACGATGTGGATGACTCTACAGGAAGTGAATAGTGAGGATTAGATTAGTTTTTAATTTTAATTTTTTAGATTAGGTTTATTTTTATTGAATTGTAATAGTTAGGTTGAGGTAAAGGCTCCTAAATGTCCCCCCTTAATTATAAAAGGGTAAGGCTGGTTGTCCCCCCTCTTTGTAATTTTATTTAATTAATAAAATTTAAGGGTGTTGTCCCTTTTTCTTTTATATAATTTCGTTTATTTTTTAAAAAAAGTTAAGTTTTACTTCTTTCAAAATTCATAACTTTTTTTATATAACTTTTTACAAAAAATGTATGTAGTAAACAAAAGTCTAAAATGGTCTTCTTTATCCAAAAAAAAAATTAAAAAAAAAAAAGTTAACTTTTTTATAGAACTAGTTAAAAATCTGTTAAAAAGTTAACTGTTTTCTTCAAAAAAAAATGTTAAAAACTGTTTTTAAAAGAAATATTTCTCAAATAGCTTTGCTTAACCAAAAAAAAACAGTTAAACACATTTTCCGTTAAAATTTCATTTATTTAAAAATTCTTAACTTTTTTTATAAAACTTTTTCCAAAAAAAAAAATACTAATAACTACTATCTCAAATAGTATTCTTTATTAAAAAAAAAGGGATATACAGTACAAAAGTTAACAGACACTGTTAACTTTTGTAATTCACGCCTGGCACTTTCTGTTGATTCATTCAAGCTCATAAATAGCAGACCAACTACTGTTATTTAAATCTTAATTTACACATTATTATTTGTGAAAAATACAGTAACTATTTTAGTGTTGCCAAATCCAAATAGCAACACTTGTGGGAACACCAGTGGCAACACTGGTTTGCAACACTTGGGACAACATTCATGGGAACACATGATCTAACACTAACAATCTCCCCCTTAGTTACTTATTTCTTCACAAAATACCAATGTGATGATCTTTACAAACCAGTTAGTCATACTCAAAAAAATGCCACGTGATAAATAGTGGCAACATCAACCTTCAGGCAATGTTGAAATTGTTTTTCAATCAAAGTATCACACTCATAAGAGTGGCAACATCAACCTTCAAGAAAAAAAAGTCACATAATTTTGAATTTATCTCCCCCTTAATAACGAAATTAATAACTAACCAAAATAATTATTAAAATCTTAAAACAACCACCCAAAGTTTTAGCAAAATCACCCAACAAAATTTGAAGAAAATTTCAGCCGAAACAAAGAAAAAAAAACAGAAATTAAAATTGTTTAAACATCACAAACCAAATAAAAATAAATAAAATTGTTTTTGTTACCAACCACCAAATCAAGTAACCATTCGAACCACCTTCAACCTTCTGCATTTTCAGCTCCTTCTTCACCTCCCTCAGCTGTGCCACTTGGTCCAGCTCCATCCGCTCCATCATCACGTCTTAGCCTTGATTGATCTCCCCCTATTTTGGAAGAAATCAATTCCACCATTTTCATCATATCTGTACGCATGTCCAGCCACCCCTGTATCACTGAGTCAATGTGCTTCACCTGACTATTGAAAAAATTAAGAACCATAGCAGCATCTATCATCACAGGTGCAGTGTTGCCTGAAGTGTTGCCAATTTCAGGGGCAACACTTGAAGCAGGGGCAGCCAATGGAGGAGTAACTGAAACCAAAACCCATGGCAAATCTCTGTGCCTATCACCTTCTGTAAAATGTTTGCTAATTCTATAATAAACAGGCTTTTCAGAGATATTGTCCGCATTCCAAGGTTTGAGTTTTTTTGAACAAAAGGACATTATAAATGTGGGAAGGAAAAATGAAAGAGGAGGTTTTTCTCTTTTTGGCCCATGCAGCAAGGTGAGAAAATACCAACCTTCCAAAGTTGACTCTCTGTTTATTTCCTAATTTGTACAATAAAGTGACTTGCTCGAATGTCACCGTGTTTTCATTGGCCGTAGGGAGCCAATTTGTTATACAAATTTTGTGAAGCACACTAAACATAGATGAAAGGTTGGTAGATTTAAAATGGTCACTCTACACAGAGATTTTCCCTCCAGTCAGAAAGTTGGCTAGTGTGTTAGGCTCGGCATTCAAACTCTCATCGTCAATACTAGGGAGGCCGAAGGTTTTGTTGATGATCAAAGGATTAAAGTCATAAATTTTGCCCCTAACAAAAATCTTTCCATAATGAGGGGTGTTCCTATCATCAATATCCTCCCTAATATGAGCAAAGAAATTCCTAACCACACTTTCGACATAAGATGATAGTTTAGAAATCGTAGGTAAAAACTTTCTGTCCTCCAGAAATTGGTACACCCCTAACTCCTTGAACTGAGCCACATACATGTTCCTTTCGTTCAAAATCTTTTTATCTGTGTCTTGAACTCACTTATCTAAGTTAGATTCACTATAAAACTCTTCGAAAAGGAATGGGAATTCATAGTACCCAAAAGACTCATAATCTGATTTAGAATCTTGAGAAGGAGTAGGGGTGGTTACCTCTGGCCAGGAGATAGGAGAATACGATGGAGAGCTTGACTGGGCTTTGGACTTGGCTGCAGGTGTTGTCTCCGATGTGCCATTGGATTGGCAACACTTGGAGCAACACTGGTCTTTACTTTCTGTCTCTTGGAAATTCGGAACTGGGCTTGAGCTAGCGTTTCTTCATCCTCCATCCATGCTTCCTCATCCTCATCAGACATCGATGAGGGCTCCTTAGATTCTTTGAAGATTGGGTCCGATCCTTCCTCGGACGAAATGTTGAGTTCGATGGAGGGGGTAGCCTCAGGAAGACTCATCGATGTCTGATGAGGATGAGGAAGCATGGATGGAGGGGGTAGCCTCAGGAAGACTCAGGAAGACTCATATGAATGGTATCAACCACTTTTCTTTTCTTTGATTTCTTTTGGGGAGCAAAAGTGAGTTCGATGGAGGGGGTAGCCTCAGGAAGACTCATAGGAATGGAGATTTGAGGAGGATTGTACACAATGATGTCCAAGATTGGAGATGTTGAAGGTGTTGCAAAGAATGTCGCCGGAGATGTCTCCATTGGACGGCGACATTCGAGGCGACACTGGAAGGGGCTAAAGGCGAGATTTCCATAGGGGGTGAAGATTTGGGAGAATTTGAGAGGCTAGCCATGGAAGATCGTCGAAGAAAGATGAAGAACAGGGGAGGGTTACGCCGAGAGAGAGAGAACGAGGAAGAGAGAGAGAGAAGGAGGGTTTTAGGAAGAGGGTTTTTAAATGGATGAATAGTGAGGGATTTAAGTTGATTTGACACTTTCAAATCAATTTAAATCTCATTAAACCCAACAAACCCAATCACTTATCCAGCCATTTCAAAAAAAATTGATTTTTTTTAAATATATACTAACTAAAATAATTTTAGAAATATCCATAAAATTTTGTTTTTCAAAATTCAAAAAAAATGAATTTTAAAAAATAGACATTTCGAAATTACATTTAGTTAGACAAAAATAAATATTTTTGCTAAAAACCTTTTAAATTTCACAAACTCTAAATATAAAAAAAAAAGACTTTTGGAAATTCAAAATTTAATTAACAAAAACAAAAATAAGGAATAAAAAATTGATGTAGCTGTAGCGATGGTGAATTTTTATTGAATAACAGAGTCGCCACTTATTATTTATTTAGGAAAACAATAAGAAAAACCTTTTTGATTTTAAAGAGATTTGAGAGTTCGGGGGTTAAGTTATGGAATGGGAAGGTCGAGGAGCACCCATTCCACCCAATTCGAAGATCGGTCTTGCCAATTGAGTATTATCAATCTAATAAATAAATAAGAACAAGAAAATCCTAATCAATTTCTTGATTAGTAATGTCGGATTATATGCTTCGAGATCACCTCCATGAATTGAAGGGACTCTAGGCTAATCATTTTGATGGGATTACACCACTCTAAAAGCCAATAGAGAGATTGAGAAGAAGAATAAAAATATAGGAGTTTACCTTGATTTAGAACGTGGTTCTAAGGTGTCTTCTCGGTCGAGAAGTAATTCGGGCAGAGCTTCGCCTTGATTCTAGGCTTGAGCCTTGATGTTCGTCAATTAACGTGGTTGATGGACGAATTTAGGAGTTGTTTATGGGGGATTTGAAGGAGTCTTTCGGGGAGAGAAACCAACAAATAGTGTGTGTTATGTATTTTCGATCGTGGATCGGGTACCTCTGAAATACTGGAAGTCACCGAGTATATATAGGGGTTTAAGAGGTGGATGGATGACTTGGTCACCAAGATTAGGAGACTCAAGGAAGATTCCAGAACTCAACTGTGATTGGATGTCCGGATTGAATAAGATTTATCAAGAAAATAGTTTGAAATGGAGAAGGAGAGTGATTCTGCATATCCTGTAGAGGGCTTGTCTCGCACGAGACACGTATGTCTCGTGCGAGACAACTAGTCGGTTGACTTTTTTATCCTCTTCAGTTATTCCGTTAGTCAGTTAAGTCCAAAATCAACGAGGTTAGTTAGAAACTTAACGAAACATAAAAAAACTAATATGCTTTCATCAAAACACAAAAGAGAGATGAAGAGTAGTGTAATCATGATTTATTAGTTCAGAATGGGGTGTCTACAGATCCCCTCGGCGACAAGACTTATGGAAAAAGTCATATCGTCGATAGAAAAGACATCGTTCTGAACATTGGGATAGTCGTGCCGCACGGCTGCCTACGTATCTCTAAGAGAGAATCAGACCAAACGTAGTTCGACTCCAAAACACTAAAAAGATTATTTTAGGTATTTTGAAAATCATTTTGAAAATCAAATTTGAGAGGAAAAGGTAAGATCATACAGAGGAATCAAGGACTTGACCCAATTCTGATGATACCCGATTTGTTGATGAAGTTGTTGAAGTGCGCCGCCCGAGGTTACTGACATTGCCATTGTTGCCAAGGTCATGGACTTGGTTGTCGTTGCTGCCGTCACAGACTCTTGTTGTGGTTACCGAGGTCACGGTCTTGAAGTTTGCTGCCGTCACAGACTTTGCTGGTGCTGCCGACGTTACGAACTTTGAAGTTGTCGGTTGAGGTGGAGGTTCTGTCGGCTCCTGTAATGCAATGATATTGGGCTCGGATGGACCCGAATGATTCTTACCTTTCTGTACCTTTCAGCACATAAAGATTCCAAGTAGATTTTTTCAAATTTTAGTTGTTTAACTGGACTTATGTGGTCGTGTCCACATCTATTCGTGTAAATGGCCGGTGGGTCATTTCAGTGGTGAGTTTATGTATGAGTATAGGGTAAATGGACATGTAGGGATATTTGTATGGATGTATATTTGAGATGGGTGAACTGTATGAGTGAACTTGTGTTTGTCAAGTTGGGACCAAATCAGGTTTATACAGAATCTGTTGCTGGTCAGCGAGGCTGAATTTCAATGAGTAACCTTGTGTGAACACATCTAGGCCTGTTGTGAATCTTCATTCTTAATTCTCCCTTGAATCGTGTCTCTAGGAGGCAAAACGACTACAAATATGTCGACTGTCGTAATGGCTTTGTGTCCAAGGCCCTTTGCTGTCTCAAGCCCCAAGTTGCTTGCAAGTGGTAGATGACTTTGTGGACAGGATTGTGAGTATGCTCTCTTGATTTGAAGATGATCGAAGAAGACTCTCCTTGTTGATTTGCTTTGAAGAAGATCGAATGATGTTCGATGAAGAAGGCTGAAGAATACTCTCCCTTTGTCCTTGATTTTTTTTTCTTAGTGACGCACCTTGGTTTTTACCTAGACCGCCCTTTCGGGTTTTCAATCTAGCGGGCATCTCTTTTGCGTCTTTTTTCATTTTTTAAAGTAGTATGTTAACTCGAAGAGAACTCAGAGGAGAGAATCTTATTGAGGAGAGAGAAATGAGATCTCAAGTTGGGGAGAGACAGACTCTATTTTTTGGAAGGTGATCCAAGAATTGACTCTTTGGAGAAGTGTATTTTCTAATGATGATAGTGAGAAGCAAAGAGGAAAGCTCCTAATGCAGATTTGATTATTTTGAAGAGTTGAAGTAGAGATTGACTGGAGTAGGAAAGGTGAGGAAGCCCCAGTTTTGATGCTTGGATTTCAAGAGTGTGTATGAGAGTGGCTAACAGGAAGCCCCTAGACTCAACAAGAAATGCTACTTGGCTCAAGGATCTAGAAAAGTTGTTCTACCTTTTTAATGAACCGTGCATCATTTAGAAATTTCTAAATAAGTTTGAAAATAAAGCCAATCATTAGTATGACTTAAGGGTAAACATTTTTCTTGATACTGAAAGTCTTCTTCACTTGCATTGTAAGAGGATATTGAGGAATCCTCTTTTCTTTTGGCTGTATCATTTGACTCATCTTCTTCGTGGGAGAGTCCTTCATGCATTTGAATTTCCACCTTTGTTGTGGGGGTGATGAAAGCTTGAGAGTTTTTTTTTTGTACTCTCAAAGCTTTGAATTGAGTAGCCCCACTCTTCTGGGAATGAAGGTTGACAGCAACACCTTTGGCTTTCTTCATTTGTTGACCTTTGACTTTCAGTAGGGGTAATGTTTAGCCCTTAAGCCTTCTAAGGATAAATTTCTTCTTAAACTCGCTTAGAAGTCTCTATTTTTTGCGATGATTTAGGGAATTAAGGGTCCATTATTTTGCATGATACTTATGAGGTAGAACAACCTTAGGAAAAGTGTTTAGAAAAAGAAAATTACTTTGATTAATCGAAGAAATTGAAACAGACTCGATAGTTTAGATGACACAAACTAGAGGAGGTGAGGAGTACTAGAAAGACAGAATGACCCTTCGAGTTCATACTTGGAAATTTAAAACCTAATCTACTTCTATCAAAGGAGAAAGGGAGAGGATAGTTGTAGCCTCAAAGTGGTAAGTGCAGCTTTCTTCTCGGAGCTTCATCTACTTCATGGATTACGAGGGAGAGGATTGGTGATGACGTTGGGACGTTCTAGCTCTCCATTGTCAAAGAGGTCTTGGATGATGTCCTTCAAGTGGTGGCAAGTGTTGGTGTCGTGGACGGTGAAGTTGTAATACTTGCAGAATAAGTGATGAGCATGATTAGGACCCATATCCTTAGGAGGACCACATTTTCTTGGTTTGATTTTTTCATTCTTGAAAAGCACATCGAAGAGTTCTTCTTGAGTGATTCCTTCAATTTTGTCATAGTGCCTCTTTTTCTTTTCGGGAGGAGGAACAGCAGAATACTTGCCGGTGTTGGGGCGGTTGAATGCAATAGCGTTGAATGAAGCATCCTTACTCGTGGTAGGTTTGTTGAAGCGGAAAGTACATTCCTTCTTTTTGCTTTTCAGGAAGTCATCAATCCTAATTCCGGACTCGTGGAGTTCATTGAAACTAGGAAAGTAGTTGCCGGTGAGCTTCTCTTGAAATTCATCAAGGAGGCATTGAAGGAAGATATGGATTAGCTATTTGAGGGTAGGTCTTTCGAAAATTTCAGTAAGTTTGAGTCTCCATCTTCTAGCAAATTCAGCAAAGGACTCATTGGCATGTTGCTTGGTTTGTTCAAGATCCCTCCTAGTAGGACGGTAAGTGGAGTTGTCTTTGAACTGCTTTTGGAAGACTAAACATGCGGACGACCAATCAAGCCTTGTAGTCATAGGAAGATTCATGTACCAATCCCTTACAGCACCCTCCAAATTTTGAGGAAAGCATTGGGCCAAGATTTTTTTATCAACGTCCATCGAAAGCATAGCCCAAGTGTAGGTCTCAACATGAGCTCGAGGACAGGTAGTACCATTGAACTTGGCGATGTAGGGTGTCTTGTACTTGCGAGGAAACTTGGCGATGGATTGTTGAAGAGCATCGGGATCAAATGGGACGAATGATCCTTTTGAGGTGTCAAGGGTTGCAAGTTTCTTCTCAAGGTAGTTCTTAGTAACATGGTCACCAAGTTTAGTAGTTTCACCACTGCCTTCTTTCTTGGTCTTAGTACTCTTGGAGACATGTTCCTCATCATCGGAGGAGGATGAGGAAGAGGAGGAATCGGATTCTTCCTTTTTCTTGCATGACTTCTTGGGTTTCTTATTCCTTTGGGTGTAGGATTCCTCTTCATCGGAGGAGGATTCCACTTTCTGCTTTTGTTTTCTTCCTATCTTGACTTTCATTTCATGGAGCTCTTGCATGAGGGCGGCCATTTGGGCGTTTTTCTCATCAATTTTCTTACTTTGTTCATCCAACCTAAGCATGGCTTCAATGAGTTGGACCTTAGCTTCGTTGATTTCGGCCTCGGTGACAGAAGGAGAAGCAGACATCGTGTCGAGCTTTGGCGAAGAACCTAGACGTGTAGCAACCGTGTTAAACCATGATCGAGTCCCAACAATTCGGCTGAATAGGGTGTATGAAGGCTTTGAAGGTTTGAAGGTTTTGTCTGAAACACGAAAAGACTAAACACTTGTCTCGCACGGGACAAGCAATATCGCGCGAGACAACACCACGGGAAGTCACAATTTTTTTATTTTAATCCTAATTTTGGTCGGACGAAAAATCCGTTTTGGGGGTTTCTAACATTCGAAATTCAAACCTAAGGACCTAGGGGTCGAAGTCATCTCAAGTAACATCGAGTTTTTTGCAATAAATTTGGTGAGAAATTTTTCTCTTTTTAGGGGCAAATCTGAAGGGACAATTCCGAAGCGACAATTTTTTTTTCTTTTCCATGGATTATTGCACAAAATAAGATCTTGACAAGAGATTACAAGGACTCCAAGATCAAACCGACCGGTCACGGAGTGTCCTAAAAAGTCAATCTACATGATATGTGGCGATGCAGGGCTGGAAGGCTAGGCTCCCCGCGATATAACAATCTAGATGGATTGAATACGCAGAGTGGGATGATCCAACTTAGGAGAGACCAGCGACTAGGTGGTTACCGTCATTCGTCCTTAGTGTGGATCCCGGGTTTATCAAGGGTATGTAGTGCAATGACAAATATAATATGAGTGCGCGTGTGTGAGAGTCAATCTAGGTGATAGAGAAAATAGAAAGATTTTTTTTGAAAACTAAAAGAAAAACAGATAATGGCCGCACCAAGTGGTTGCCTACGTTTCTTCCAAATTAGGAAGACTCAGGCCGTCGTAGTTCCACTTAAAAAGATAGAGAAAGAGAATTAAATTAATTAATTACAAAGCCCGAATCAACCGATGACCGGTAAAAAATTAAAATAATTCAATCGCACGCAGTTATGTAGTTCGAGTATAAATTAATTATTCTACCCTGCAAAATAAAGTTAGTACAAGCAAAATAGAAATAATAATTTATTTTGACTTTTTCGAATTTTTAAAACTTTTCTGTAAGTTTTCATTTTTTTTTGTTTGAATTGCCGCCGCCAAACAGGAGGAATAGCTTGTCCATATAAAACCGTATACTAATCTCGCGCGAGATAAGTTTGTCCCGCGCTGGACAAGTATTCGGACAGTAATTTTATTTTTTTGACGAAAACAGTATAGAAAAATCTGAAAAAATTCAGAAAAATCAAATTTTAAACAGAAAATTGAAAAAAGATTGATAATACTCAATTGTAACGCAAATCTAATCCTCTTAATTAATTGTCCCCAGCAGAGTCGCCACTGTAGCGATGGTGAATTTTTATTGAATAACAGAGTCGCCACTTATTATTTATTTAGGAAAACAATAAGAAAAACCTTTTTGATTTTAAAGAGATTTGAGGGTTCGGGGGTTAAGTTATGGAATGGAAAGGTCAAGGAGCACTCATTCCCCCCAATCCGAAGATTGGTCTTGCCAATTGAGTATTATCAATCTAATTAATAAATAAGAACAAGAAAACTCTAATCAATTTCTTGATTAGGAATGTCGAATTATATGCTTCGAGATCACCTCCATGAATTGAAGGGACTCTAGGCTAATCCTTTTTATGGGATTACACCACTCTAAAAGCTAATAGAGAGATTGAGAAGAAGAATACAAATATAGGAGTTTACCTAGTGTGAGTACGCCAATCCAATTCACGACCCTTTTAGGTGCATTTTAATGTGATAGAATTGCACTAAGGGGGGTTTTGGTAAATTTTCGGTCCGTTCCGAGACTTCCGAAAACATTTCATAAGTTTCTCGCGAAAGAAGTATTTTTTAGTATTTTTCCCGGACAAAAGGACCTACAGGGAATTAATTGCTTTGAACTTTTAAAGAATTAACTCGAAATGTTCCAGAAGCAGGTTTTGGCTCCAGAATCAGTTATGGGTGTGATCAGTCGTGCGACAGCTCGAAGCATGAAAATTGGATACAAGTGGTCGTACGACACCATAAATCATTTCCCAAGCTGCGTTAAATAGGGACTTATTCTCATTTGTCAAGAGGGGGACTCTCTCTCTCTAAACGCAAAAGGAGCTCTCTCTCACTACTCTCTCTCTCTCTCTACTCGCAGCTCTCTGTCTCTCTACTCTCTCACTAGACGCAAATACCATTCCTCTCTCTACAAGGAAGATCGTCTTCTTCCTCACCACCACTACCAGTTTCCTCTCCCTAAATCCTCTTCCTCACCATTCCCCACCATTTACAAACAGACGCCAATCTTCCTCACCCATCTCTCTCCGGCTCTACCCAAAGCGGCGACCCAATTCTCCTCAACCTTGCTCCCCGATCTAACCTCTCTCAATCGCTCTCTACCCTGAAACCAGTTTGCCGGCGACTTTCCTCACCGATTCTCCATCATCTCTAAACCCATTCACCGATCCAATTTCTTTCAATCACTCCTCAACAACAACCGTTGCATCACCGGTTCTCTCCCTCTCTTCAACCATCAGCGCCATCTCCCCTGTTTCTAGACTCCAAACCGTTCACCACCACCGCTCCACCAACAATTTCTGGCCACTCTCACCTACTAGCTCTGCCCATGTTCCAGCCCTTAGCGTCCCTCCGTCGAAATCATGCCCTAAACCTCTGTCCCCATTCAACACACATACACACACACAGGCGCTTGAAACTTCACAACTACTTCAATCTGATAGTTCAAATTTGTCCCGGAGCTGATTTGAAGACTTTCCATACCGACGTGGTATAGAGAGGGTGGATACTATAAGGGTAACGTCCTGATCCCTTTTCTCTCTCTCTATTTTCACTGCGTAGTGCAATTTCCATGTTTAATATGCTTGTGGTGTAGAATCTGAGTATATTGGCTATGTTACAATCTCAATTAGCATGTAGTATGCTCTGAATCATTTGGATATTCTGATCGTTGCATTTATCGTGGTGATGGGGCTTGTTTTGTTTAGTGATTATGCGTGCTCTTGTATTGATGTCGTGCGTTGTGCATGAATTGCTAAGGTGAGTGCGAATTATTCCATATCCACACTCATCTGCAAATTGATCTCTCTGAGGTCATTGGGGCCTGGTTTCTATATTCGTTAATCTCGGATTGTCATTTATTGTCTCTGTAATCCATCGATTGTAAAACCTCTGCAGATGGCATGTTGTGTCACGCGACACAACTGGCCTCCCAGGTCCTGTATCATGCGACACAACTAGCCACCTGCAGAAGGTTCATTTTAGTTGTAATCTGTTTTATCCTCGGTGTAATCAGGTTGTGGTCTCCTGAATAAATGACTCACAAGTTGTAACTCTCTCAAGTTTCATTAATAAAACAAAGCATTAATATGCATTTTATACATATCTTGTCACACACATTTCGCACACACTTTTGAATGTTTTGGATGTTGAACATTGAAAGACATGTCCACGGACGAGGCGTGTTGGGTGAACTCTCATTTCTTCCCAACACGTAACCTGACCCCCGAACCCATTTTCTCATTTCAAAGGTTTTCAATGTTTCCGTAAAAACGGCGTGGCGACTCCTAAAATTTTATTTTTCGGCGAGCGTTCATTCAGTGGCTACTCTGCTGGGGACTTGAAACTTATTTTTCAAAAGTGGGTCAAACTTTCGTGTTTGTTCAACGTCCATTTCATTCACTTGTGTGTGCATTGTTGGTGACATTATATGTGTGTAAATGCATTTTGGCTTTGCTTTATTCCTTCTCCTCCTTGTGTCCCATTTTGGTGTGCTGATTGCTTGGGGCTGATCTATCATATTGAGCTTCGAGGCTGGGGCTGGTTTTGGCTTGTTATACAGAATTCTGGAAATGGCTTCTTCTGTCACACGACAGAACATGCCTTAGCTGTCCTGTGTCATGCGACAGAAGTGGCCAATTTGCAGGATTTGATTTCTTGGTGCAGGTTGTGATTGTGGGCAGTCCCCATGATCATTTTGCTTATTGTATCTCTGTGGGGGGGTGTGTGTAGTTTTCCTTTTATCACCCCTTTTCAAATAAAAAAAATCATTTTTCGCAAAATAAAGGAATCTAGTCATCCGCACACTACATCACATAGATCTAGAACCCTCGGGTGCGATTGACGGCATCGCGGACGGTGATGTATGTCGCCTACGCTTGAGCGCCTAATGTCAAACCTATCCCCCTAGCGCGTTATAGGTGGCGCCACACTTTAAAAGTTTACCCAACGGTTGGCTTTTGACACGCCATTTTTCAAATACACTAAAATGAATTGCTTCAAAAATTTTAATAGGCCTTCGTACCTATCCCAAAACCCAGCATGTGTGGGCATGTTGCCATTGCAACATGGTTTCACGAAAGGACATGTCGTTCCCACGACATGTTCTAACGAGAGATCATGTCGCTTTGTCAACGTGCACCGACGAGAGGTCATGCCGGATCTTTCCTTGAATTTCTTCAGGAATACCCGTTATGCTGCCCAAATTTCTCCAGAAATTGTGATTGCTCGTCCGTCCCATAAATGCTCGGGTTTTATTTAGGTATTATTGCCTATTATTAATTTTTAACCAATACATTTGGTGTATTTTTGGATGGTGTGTCCTTAGGTTCCCCCGAGGTCTAGATTGCGTGAGTAAAGGATTAGCCTTTTCCAACCGTCCCTAGGACCTAAAAGACATCGGTTTTTACTTGAACACTAATAAGATGTTGCATTAGTCCATCTCCTTTCGTACTCCTCCATCTCCCATACCTCCTCAAGGTTCTCTATCCTCCACCTTATACACGCTCTCTCCTCTCCAGATACGGCAAGTTGGGTGTGTTCTCTAGTTCCCGGCGCTCACTGGTCCATATTCCCGAGGCGGAAGCAGTTCAAGTGCCCGAGTGGTCGTCCATCTGATTCAGAATCCAAAAAGCTTGATGCAGAGAAGATTATGGCCCACCAGTCTGGAAGTTCGTATTCCATGGATCATCAATGTGCAAATGGTGTGTCCATCGAAAAGTTGCGAGCTACCCTTGAAGCCGTTTTTCCTTGTGAGCGGGAGGCCCGATTGCTTGCTCAGATTGCTCAAACTAAGGAGGACGATTTGTGAATGGTGGAAAGATCGAGAAGGGTCCTCACCCCATCAACGTCACCGATGCTCTTCATTCCATCCAAAGTTGATGCAGTCAATCAGTCAGCGTCATAGGTTCTAGAATGTCCTTTACGTTGTCATGAGTATGTCGAGTCCAAGTTGGACCAGTTTTTGCTTTGCATGTAATAAAAATCTTTGTTTCTTTTCTTGCTAGACTCGAGGCATCACTTGCACTCCCACGTTACATTTAATTGAAATGGTCTTATTCCACATGATCACTTGTGCTGCTCAATCACTAATGCATTGGAAATGACTAATGTTTAAATGGATCCGAGTAAGAAAATCGACTGATATCTTTCCCACATTGGGGCTTATCAACTCCCCATCTTGCATCTCATATGCTCACATCCCTTCCATCATCCTCACCATCTCGTTGCTTGATGAATTCGCATGAATCTTCCTCAATCAAGCTTAAGCAAGCAGTGAAGACTTAATCTTGTTTAGATCATCCGGTATGGACTTCGGTTGAAACATTTCACCTATACGGAATCCATTACCTAACCCTCACTAAACGATACCCTTTCATTTCAAGATCGGCGTGTTTTGAAACCCCGTTCAGCCATCACCTTTGCTCCGTGCTAAGAGAAGTTCAAGCGAGGCCAAGAAGTTAGCTTCGAGAGTCGGCGGTGAGCAAAATACTCAAGCCATGAAGGAAGGACAAAGATAATCCTCAACTCCTCAAAGAGGCCTTCCAAGTTATCAAAAGAAGGACTTTAGATCCTCACCATTCAGCAAAAGTCCCCGACTTCTCAAGAAGTTCTCCAATGTTCAAAAGGAGCCCGAATCCTTACAAGTTCACCAAAAGTTCTCAATAGCTTGGATTTTTCCCTCACCAACACCTCCCAACCAATCCTGAGCCATCCTCTCGATTTTAAAGGATATTCCCATTACCGAAACCAATCCCAAGCCATCCTATCGATTTTAGAGGAAATTCCCATTACCATTACCCCGACCTTTGGCCAAAATCAAGAATTGACCTCTCATCCTTAGAGGCAATCAATTCCCTCACCATGGAAATCCCAAACACAACCCCAAAAACCAACATCTCATCTTTATAGGTTCAGTCAGCAAAAAGCCCAGCCGACCTCTCATCTTAAGAGGTCATAATATCCCAAATCACCCGATGGCCGATCGAATCCCTGAAACCCTGCTACAGTTCCTACCGGATAGCAGTTTCACTCTAATATCTTCAAGATCTAAATCAGACTAATGCTTCGTTACTTGCTTAAATCAGAGCCAAATCCATCTCGGTTAAATATCATCAATCAAAGATTGTGCGAATTTGACCCATTCATTCGACACTTCATGTGAGCATATTTCATTTCTCCTCTGCAAAAGCTTGCCTTGGACGTCCCACTGGGGCTTCGCATCCGTGTCTCTCATCAACACTCCAAGAGGACATGCTTTTCAATTCTCCAATTCTCGGAAAAATCCTCAAAGGTCCTCAAAATCTCGAATTTTCACATTCCATTCTCTTTCAATCGGGATAAGCCCGAACTACGGCGACCCAAGCGCCTCCCAAGGAGGGGAACGTAGGCAACCAGAAATGGTCCGGTCGAAATCACAAACAAATCTCAGAAAATCCGGTCTCCTCAAGGGCCGTCCCTATTCACAGATCCTCATTTCATCTTTCCGAGTTTGATCCTCGATATCAGTGGGTGTTCTCCTCATGATTAATTGAAATATTTGCTCATATCAGGATTAGTGTGCGAATAACCCGAACATCAATAAAGGGTTTTAAGCAGCCTTGTGATCATCGCGAATAAGACAAGTTTTCAAGTGTCTCGACAAGTCTTCTCTTTCTACATCATAGGAAGATAGAGCCAAACACTGTTTCCTGTCAAGCAAGGGCTTCCATACACATTTCCACACCTGGTGATGCTTATACTCTCCCAAAAGAGTCAAACCCAAAAGCGAGTGTGTCACAGAATCGGGATCCATTCCCACCCTCGAAAGATGTGCCCCTGCACGTAAACATTTACGAGTCTTGTCCAGTGACTGATTGACTGCGGTTTGAAATGATGGTTTGGCTCCTTGGCTACAAGATGATTCTGTCTGCAATAAGGCTGCTTTGAATCTCATCAAACTGGGGCTTTATCAAGTTGTTCTCCCACATTCCCCTCGGGTTTACTTCGCATTATCGACTGGGGCTTCGTCAAGCAAGGATCATTCTTTGCATGTTCTCTGCTGCTTGCCATCTCGGGTGTGCAACACACTTTGTTCTCACCAGTAACGAACCTACTGCAACCAGTACTCCCGGGAGCATCCCCGACTTGCCTAGGCTGCACCATATCATCATCATTCATACATTTCCCCACCTCATGGGAGAGGGTCCAACCCATACATCATCATCATATATACATATTCGTTTCATGCACAATCCATCATAGCACAACTGCTACAGATATATCTGCTCGTCAAGCCGTGCAAAATTCTCACTCCATTTCCATCCCCAGCTGAGATGGACTTGTGCAACAAAAGATTAATAATGCATAAGAAAAAATTCAATTCAAATAAATGCAAAATGCCTAGAGTGTTGTGTTTCCCCCCACAGGTTACAATAATCAAGTGATCATGATTTGATCGTGAGGACTGCTCCTCAAATCACAACTCCGACAAGGATTCCAAATCCTGCAGGTGGCATACCCCGCCTTTATCATCGTCATCAGTCACGTCATCCTCGGATTCATCATCATTATTCGAAAGAGCCTCGGCTGCCCTAGTCTCCAAGCATTGCTCGTCAAAAGGAGTTTCAGATGCCTCAATCTTCAAGCAATAATGCCCATCAACTTCGGCAAGTTATAATCCATAGCCCGTGTTGGACGGAGGATTATCATCAATTGCCCGTGTCGGACGAAAGGTGCATTATCAGTTCCCGTGTTGGACGGAAGTTTCATCATCAATATCCCGTGTTGGACGAAGGATTATCATCAAATGCCCGTGTTGGACAGAGGATTATCATCAATTGCCCGTGTCGGACGGAAGGTTCATCATTGGCCGTGTTGGATGGAAGGTGCATTATCATTTCCCGTGTTGGACGGAGGATTATCATAAATTTCCCGTGTTGGACGGAGAATTATCATAAATTGCCCGTGTTGGACGGAAGATCATCATTGCCCGTGTTGGACGGAGGATTATCATAAATTGCCCGTGTTGGACGGAGGATTATCATAAATTGCCCGTGTTGGACGGAGGATTATCATTTCCCGTGTTGGACGGAGGATTATCATTTCCCGTGTTGGACGGAAGATTATCATCAGATCCCGTGTTGGACGAATGTTTCATCATCAATATCCCGTGTTGGACGGAGGATTATCGTCAAATGCCCTTGTTGGACGGAAGTTTCATCATCAAGTGCCCGTGTTGGACGGAGGTTCATTATCAATACCCGTGTTGGACGGAAGCTTCCTCATCAAATCCCATGTCAGACAGCGAATTACCATCAATGCCCGTGTTGGACGGATGCTTATCATCAAAATCCCCGTGTTGGATGGAAGATCATCGTCAAATGCCCGTGTTGGATGGAAGTTTAATCATTAATATCCCGTGTCGGACGGAGATTGATCATCAGCAAATGCCCTTGTCAGATGACCAATCATCATCAGTCAGGTAAGCATAGCAAAGGTATGAAAGCATATTTCTACCCTTTTGACCTGGTTTCCTTCACCCAACAGTTTCCTTCGAACTACGATTTGGCTTGATTCCCTCCTAGTGATACGTAGGAATCCTTTCTCCAAAGGTCCAGCCATCCGATCTCACCAGATCATTGTCCAGCCATCCGCCATATCCCTCAGCCGCTCATTGGGATTGGGTCCTTTTTATCGACAACCTCACTTCTTCCATAAGTGACGTTGCCGAGGGGCTCTGTGAGTACGCCAATCCAATTCACGACCCTTTTAGGTGCATTTTAATGTGATAAAATTGCACTAAGGGGCGTTTTGGTAAATTCTCGGTCCGTTCCGAGACTTCCGGAAACATTTCATAAGTTTCTCGCGAAGGAAGTATTTTTTAGTATTTTTCCCGGATAAAAGGACCTACAGGGAATTAATTGCTTTGGACGTTTAAAGAATTAACTCAGAATGTTCCAGAAGCAGGTTTTGGCGCCAGAAACAGTTATGGGCGTGATCAGTCGTGCGACAACTCGAAGCATGGAAATTGGATACAAGAGGTCGTACGACACCATAAATCATTTCCCAAGCTGCGTTAAATAGGGACTTATTCTCATTTGTCAAGAGGGGGACTCTCTCTCTCTCTCTCTAAATGCAAAAGGAGCTCTCTCTCACTACTCTCTCTCTCTACTCTCTCACTAGACGCAAATACCATTCCTCTCTCTCCAAAGAAGATCGTCTTCTTCCTCACCACCACTACCAGTTTCCTCTCCCTAAATCCTCTTCCTCACCTTTCCCCACCATTTACAAATAGACGCCAAGCTTTCTCACCCATCTATCTCCGGCTCTACCCAAAGCGGCGACCCAATTCCCCTCAACCTTGCTCCCCGATCTAACCTCTCTCAATCGCTCTCTACCCTGAAACCAGTTCGCCGGCGACTTTCCTCACCGATTCTCCATCATCTCTAAACCCATTCACCTATCCAATTTCTATCAAACACTCCTCAACAACAACCGCTGCATCACCGGTTCTCTCCCTCTCTTCAACCATCGACGCCATCTCCCCTATTTCTAGACTCCAAACCGTTCACCACCACTGCTCCACCAACAATTTCCGGCCACTCTCACCTACTAGCTCCGCCCCTGTTCCAGTTCTTAGCGTCCCTCCGTCGAAATCATGCCCTAAACCTCTGTCCCCATTCAACACACACACACACACACACAGAGGCGCTTGAAACTTCACAGCTACTTCAATCTGAGAGTTTGAATTTGTCCCGGAACTGATTTGAAGACTCTCCATACCGACGTGGTATAGAGAGGGTGGATACTACAAGGGTAACGTCCTGATCCCTTTTCTCTCTCTCTTTTTTACTGCGTAGTGCAATTTCCATGTTTAATATGCTTGTGGTGTAGAATCTGAGTATATTGGCTTTGTTACAATCTCAATTAGCATGTAGTATGCTCTGAATCATTTGGATATTCTGATCATTTCATTTATCGTGGTGATGGTGCTTGTTTTGTTTAGTGATTATGCGTGCTCTTGTATTGATGTCGTGCGTTGTGCATGAATTGCTAAGGTGAGTGTGGATTATTTCATATCCACACTCATCTGAAAATTGATCTCTCCGAGGTCGTTGGGGTATGGTTTCTATATTCGTTAATCTCGGATTGTCATTTATTGTCTCTGTAATCCATCGATTGTAAAACCTCTGCAGATGGCATGTTGTGTCACGCGACACAACTGGCCTCCCAGATCCTGTGTCATGTGACATAACTAGCCACCTGCAGAAGCTTCATTTCAGTTGTAATCTGTTTTATCCTCGGTGTAATCAGGTTGTGGTCTCCTGAATAAATGACTCACAAGTTGTAACTCTCTCAAGTTTCATTAATAAAACAAAGCATTAATATGCATTTTATACATATCTTGTCACACACATTTCGCACACACTTTTGAATGTTTTGGATGTTGAACATTGAAAGACTCGTCCACGAATGAGGCGTGTTGGATGAACTCTCGGTTCTTCCCAACACGTAACCTGACCCCCGAACCCATTTTCTCATTTCAAAGGTTTTCAATGTTTCCTTAAAAACGGCGTGGCGACTCCTAAAATTTTATTTTTCGACGAGCGTTCATTCACCTAGCGTTTGGAAAGTATTTGATTTAGAACGTGGTTCTAAGGTGTCTTCTCGGTCGAGAAGTGATTCGGGCAGAGCTCGCCTTGATTCTAGGCTTGAGCCTTGATGTTCGTCAATCAACGTGGTTGAAGGACAAATTTAGGAGTTGTTTGTGGGTGATTTGAAGGAGTCTTTTGGGGAGAGAAACCAACAAATAGTGTGTCTTATATGTTTTCGATCGTGGATCGGGGACCTATAAAATACTGGAAGTCACCGAGTATTTATAGGGGTTTAAGAGTTGGATGGATGACTTGGTCACCAAGATTAGGAGACTCAAGGAAGGTTCCAGAACTCAACTGTGATTGGATGTCCGGATTGGATAAGATTTATCAATAAAAGAGTTTGAAACGGAGGAGAGTGATTCTGCATATCCTGTAGAGGGCTTGTCTCGCGCGAGACACGTATGTCTCGTGCGAGACAACTAGTCGGTTGACTATTTTGTCCTCTTCAGTTATTCCGTTAGTCAGTTAAGTCCAAAACTAACGAGGTTAGTTATAAACTTAATGAAACATGACAAAACTAATATGCTTTCATCAAAACACAAAAGAGAGAGACGAAGAGTAGTGTAATCATGATTTATTGGTTCAAAATGGGATGTCTACAGTAGCATCTACTAATGTGTTACTAGAAATGTTGCGTGACACACAATGCAACATTTTAAATAAAATCCTTTTGATATTTTTTCAACATATATAACTTATCATTCCTTAGGCAATTTTAAGCAATCTTTACACTTTCTTTATTTACAAGGAAGCATCGTAGTAGCGAGCTCCGTGCCTCGAATTTTTTTATTAAAGTGTAAAGATATATGTAGTAAGTTTTATACCTTTCAAGTAGGGTACACTGTAGTAGCGAGCTCCATGTCCCTAATACTTAGTATAAAACACTACATTATACTCTCGTTTTGGCAAGGAAGACTCATCGTAGCGAACGTCGTGCCCCGAGTTACTTTGGGAGTATTTTAACAAGCTTTACCCTTTTTGAATATCAACAACAACATAAGTGACTTTGTCACTTTAAGCACAAAGGGGTATTTTATAAAAAATGTTAACCTTAAGTATATACACATACTAGAACAAAAAGGTCAGTAAATGCCCCCATTTGGAATTAAACTAATTTTATTTTTTTAAATATACAACAAATACAAAGTGTTGCTGTCAATGTTGGCAACACAGACGGCAACACTTGAAACACCAGATTTATAGAAAACACAAACCAAGAGATTTTTTCAAACTTGAAAATCTCTCACGGTCTAGGGCTTTGGTCAAAATAACAGCTAGTTGATGTTTAGTATCAATATGCTCTATTTGGATCAAGTCCTTTTCTACTAAATCTCTCAAAAAGTGATGGCGGATATCTATATGTTTAGTGCGTGAGTGTTGTACAGGGTTTTTGGAAATGTTTATAGCACTCAAATTGTCACAATACATGGTCAAGATATTACTATCAAGACCATAGTCGTCAAGCATATGTTTCAACCAAATCAATTGTGAGCAACAACTCCTGACTGCTACATACTCAGATTTAGCAGTCGAAAGAGAGACACAATTTTGCTTGCGACTGTACCGTGACACAAGATTATTACCCAAGAAAAAACAACCCCCACTAGTGCTCTTTCTATCATCTATATCCCCTGCCCAATCAGAGTCACTAAAACCAACCAAGTTGGTATTAGTGTCTGTGGTGAACCAGATTCCTAATTCACTAGTCTCGGACACATACTTAATGATTTTCTTGACAGCATTTAGGTGAGAAATTTTTGGAGCAGACTGATATCTAGCACACACACCTACACTGAACATAATGTCGGAATGACTGACAGTAAGATAAATAAGAATACCTATCATGGATCTATACAGAGTTGGGTCAACATCCTCCCTTGCCTGATCTTTGGTTACCTTAAGAGATGATCTCATAGGTATTTTTGAGCTCTTTGCACTCTCTAATCCAAACCTTTTCACCAGACTCTTAGCATACTTGCTATGAGAGATAAAGATTCCATCATCTGACTGTTTCACCTGCAATCCTAGGAAATAATTAAGTTCACTTATCATGCTCATCTCGAAAGTTGATGTCATAGCTTCCACAAATTTTGTAAACGCGTTTTAGATGTGGAGTCATAAACTATGTCATTAACATAGATCTGAGCAATGACAAGCTCTTTATTTTCCCTAAGAATAAATAATGTCCTATCGGCTTCTCCTCTAACAAATTCATATTCAAGAAGGAATCTTGTTAGACACCCATACCATGCACGAGGAGCTTGTTTTAAGCCATATAAGGCTTTATCAAGTTTGTATACATGATCTGGGTGGAATGGGTCTTCAAATCCTTTAGGTTGCTCAACATAGATTTCTTATCTATGTACCCATTCAAGAAAGCCGCTTTAACATCCATTTGGTGAAATGTGATTTTAAGGTAGCAAGCTATAGCAAGAAGAAGTCTTCTTGACTCAATTCTAGCCACAGGTGCAAAGGTCTCGTCAAAGTCGATTCCTTCCACTTGTGTATAGCCTTGAGCCACAAGACGGGCTTTATTACGAACAATATTATCCAATTCATCAGATTTATTTTTGTAAATCAATTTAGTTCCAATAATATTTGTATGTAAAGGACGTGGAACTAAACACCAAACCTCATTTCGGGTAAATTGTTTAAGCACTTCTTGCATGGCTTGTATCCAGAAATTATCATTTAAAGCCTCACTCACATTCTTAGGTTCAAGAGTTGAAACGAAACATGAGTGTTTTACCTTGGAGTATGTGGAGGATATACACACATACCTAACCATATCTCTGTAGTCAACTGGCTCCATATTTCTTGTTCGAACCCCTTCATTAACATCACTAATTACCTGAGTAATGGGATGATAATTTCTAATTCGAGCTGGGGGATCTCTCCTGCTTTGAAGGTATACCAATCCATCATCTTCTTCTGAGTCAATACTCTCAAAATTTCAAGCCACTGTTCTGTTCTCCTGTGTTGC
Organism: Adenophora triphylla var. japonica; assembly: GCA_022495995.1. Lineage (NCBI taxonomy): Eukaryota > Viridiplantae > Streptophyta > Magnoliopsida > Asterales > Campanulaceae > Adenophora > Adenophora triphylla. Next base: position 599,844 of record JAFEMH010000793.1, read on the forward strand.
CTCAGGTGTTGCCGTTTCAGGGGCAACACTTGAATCTGTGGCTGTACTAGTCGAACCAGTTTCTGTTCCAGCCCTCTGTTCAACTTCTTCCAGCAATGTCAGAGGTATATCATTAGCTGGTTCTCCTGTACCACTCAAGTAATCGTTAAATTCAATATTTACTGATTCTTGAATCACTTTTAACCTCAAATTATAGACTCGATAAGCATGACTATTTTGAGAGTAGCCAAGAAAGATGGCTTGTCACTCTTATAATCTAGTTTTCCTAAGTATTTCCGATCATTTAAAATATAGCACAAACACTAAAATACGTGAAAATAGTGAACCATTGGTTTCTTTTCGTTTAAAATCTTATAGGGTGTCATAGTAGTACCAGGTCTTAGGAAAACTCTATTCGTAGTGTGACATGCTGTGTTTAATGCTTCGGCCCAAAAATCTTTAGAAATATTTCTAGCAATTAGCATAACACGAGCCATCTCTAACAAAGTCCTATTTTTTCTTTCAGCAATACCATTTTGTTGTGGTGTTTTTGGTGCTGAAAATTCATGGTGTATCCCCTTTTTACTACAAAATATAGAGAAGGAGATGTTTTCAAACTCTCTACCATGATCTGACCTTATTCGAAAAATAGGAGAACAAAACATGTTTTTTATTTTAGAGATTAAGTGAGTAAATTTATCAAAAGTTTCAGATTTTTCTTTTAAGAAATAGACCCATGTAAACCTAGAAAAATTATCAACTATAACATAGACATGCTTCTTACCTCCCAAGCTTTCTACCTCAATAGGACCCATCAAGTTCATATCTAAAAGCTGAAAACAATGAGTTGTTCCTGAGTGTTGCTCATTGTGTTGTCCAACACTGTGAGCAACACGAGTTTGCTTACCCTTTTGACAGTCACCACACATCACGGTGTCTTTGAGGTTTAGTTTAGGAACGCCCTTGACGACATTGAGTTTGATAATCTTCTCAAGATTCCTATAATGAGAATGACCTAACTTTTGATGCCATAACCTTATGTCATCAAGTTTTGTGAAATTGCACACCGGTTTATTACCAACGAGGTAGCAATTATCACTTGATCTTAATCCATTCATGACACAAAATTTAGTATTATCAAACACTTCACAGGTATTTTTATTGAATTTTACCTCCAAATTGTCATCACATAATTGGCTAATGCTAATTAAATTAGCAAGTAGACCTTCTACATACAAGACATTTTTTAATGGAGGAAAATCAACAAAATCCAGTGTTCCTTTTCCACTATTTCACTCTTGCCTCCACCACTATAATTCACTGAGCCTCCTTGAATAGGTTAGTACTCCGTTAGGAATGATCTTGTTCCCGTCATATGATATGAACAGCCACTATCAAAGTACCAAGCTCTTGAAACGTTAGTCTTTAAAGCTGTGTAAAGAACATAGCATTTCAGTTTTTCCTTGGGCAACCAAGCCTTTTTTGAAAATCTAGATTTCTGTTCACCGGTGTTGTCTGTTGGCCTGAGAATTTGGCGACACTTGAGGCAACACTTGAAGACTTGACATTTTCTTTTGAAGAATAAAGCAATCTGATTTATTATGTCCATGTCTGTGACAGTATTCACATTCAATGGATTGATCAGAAGTATCACTAGAAGTACTACCCTTTTCCTTGACACGCTCTTTTACAAAACAATTTTTAGTTTCAACATCAAACAAGGAAGAAGTAATATTTTCTAGTGATTCTTGGAACCCAAGACCAGCTTTAAGAGGCTTACTCAATTTGAGTATTTCATCCAATTTGGATGAACTCGTGTTCAGTTTTTTTAAGGTGGATTCGGCTAGGTTGAGTTTGGCCTTGAGTTTATCAAGATCCAAATCTCTCCTACTGAGTTGAACCTCCAGCCGAGTCAAGGAGTTTTTAAGATCTTGATTTTCGTTTTTCAAGAAAACCACCATCTTATTCTCCTTTTTCCATTCTACGAGAAGAGACTTATAGAGGTTTTTTAATTCATGAATGAGCTCATCTTTACAAAGATCATCCTCTATAGACTCCTCTGAATTTAAACCAGCAGAACCATGCACGCAAATATCATTTGAAGAATCATACCTACTGAGTGTTGTGTCAAGTTTTGCCATTTCATGGACGACACTTGAGGCAACACTTTCTGAAGAAGTCACAAGTGTTGTGTCAGGTGTTGTCATTTCTGGGACAACACTTGAGATAACACTTTTTGTCGAAGGCAGCTCCTCTACCGTGACCATCATGACCACTTGCTCGGCCTTTTCATCTTTCTCCGTTCCTTCCTCCTCTCCGTCACTAAGAGACACCCACATATTTTTGCCCGCCTTTCTCAATGTATTAGCACATTCTTGGCATAGTGACATCAACCGGAACAAGCATGACATTGAATGGATTCAATGTATTTAGGATCGGATCGGATCGGATCTTTTCCGAGGATGCACGCCTAGGTGGGGTAACTTTTGGGTTCGGAGGAGGAACTCTCCTTGGCACGACGTTTTGGCTGATTGGACCTTAGCTTTTACCTGCACACTGTTAAATTTCCTAAGCATGGAATTGTATTTCTTTGCAAGTAAAGCTACACTAGTATTTTCATCTAATTCCTCGAAGGCTTCATCTTCATCATCCACACATGTGTCCGAAGATTCGACTTTTAAGGCAATGTTTTTGCCTTTTGAAGCCTCGATTTGCTCATTCAAATTCAATTCGAAATTCTTTAAAATACTCATCAAGGAATTAATGTCCATAGTTGAAAGATTATGGGCCTCTTCAATAGCTGAAACTTTGATATTAAAACGTTCGGAAAGAGTACGAATGGCTTTTGAAACAAGTTGTTTATTAGTAAAAGGTTCTCCTAATACTTGACAAGCATTTGAAATATCAATCAACTTTTCAAAATAAGACGAGATGCCTTCGTTTTCACCCATTCTTAATCTTTAAAATTTACTAGTGAGACCTCTAAGCTTTGTTTCTCGGACACTACCATCTCCTTCACAAAATCTTTGTAAAGTATCACAAGCATCTTTTGCAGAGGGACTATTTTGAATGAGTTTGAACATATGCATGTCAACCCATTCATAGATAGAATTTAGTGTCTTTTCATTGAAACTAGCAAGATTATTTTCTTCAATTGTCCATTCAGATTCAGGTTTGACTTGAACGTCACCATCTTCATTCGGAAGGAGTAATGGAAGAGAATAACCATTTAAAATAGATCGCCAAGCTCGAAGATCAATTGATTTGATATGCGAGCATAGGCGAATCTTCCAATAAGCATAATTTGACCCATCTAAAACCGGTAATCTCTTTTGATTAGGGTTGGCAGGATCATAAGCCATGACAAAAGGATCAAAACACTTATTATATCAGTGCTAGGCTCTGATATGAACTGAAATTGTCTATGGCTTAGCAAAGTGAGGCGAAACTCACACGTGTTGTCATTATTGTTGGCAACACTAACAACAACACACACCAATTCTAGAAAAACACAAATAAATAGAAATAAATCTAATTTATAGCGGAAGAATAAAAACAATACACAAGAATATAATTTTTATCAAGATATAAATATATAACTTGATGGGTGTCAGGAGGGCAAGACCTTTCTATTAATAATATGAATTCAATACAAGGTCAAAGAAGTCCCCTTAATGATAAATCATCATTAACTCAAGGAACAATATATAAAGATCTCTCTCTGAAAATGAACACTCAAAACCTCACAAAAATATGAAAATCTATATGAAACTCTCGAGTGTCGGTCAGAGTGTTGCCAACACTGAATGGCAACACTTGAAGAGCATAATTCTTTTCTTGTGCAGATTTGCGTTTTCTGAATTGGATGATCACTTAGGTTGATCTACTGCACTATATATAGGCTTCCAAAACTTGGAGCCTACTCAAAATGATCAGATAAACAACTTGAGTTTGTTTCCTCCTTTTTAGCCTTTTCGCCTCAATTATAGAAGACTTGGTCTTCATAGCTTCTTTTGCTTGTACCTCTCTGCTGAAGATGCTTTGTACTCTGACTTGATCTCCCCCTGAATAGCTAACCAATAGATATTTTACTTGGTCATCAATTTAACATATAAACAACATGTTTATATGTTATTTTCTTCTCTCCTTCGTAATTCACGCCTGGGCACTTTTTGTTGACTCATTTAAGTTCATAAATAGGAGACCAACTACTGTTATCTAAATCTTAATTTACACATTGTTGTTTATGAAAAATACAGTAACTATTTCAGTGTTGCCAAATCCAAATGGCAACACTTGTGGCAACACTTGTGGCAACACTAGTGGCAACACTGGTTTGCAACACTTGGGACAACATTCATGGCAACACATGATCTAACACTAACATGTGTGGATGTAGAGGAAGTAAGCTTGTAGAAAGCAAAGAGTGGTAAGTTTTCGGAAAAATAGAGTTTCAAAGGAATTTTTATTTGAATAATGCATCTCAAGAGTTTGATCCACCAATTTGGCTTTTACAGGGTATTGATGCACCAAAATAAGAATGAGCATTCTTGAGGAAAGGAATAGGAAGTTAATGGTGGCTTTGGAGGCTATGTGGCGTAACAAGGAAGAGCAGAGGGAGAGCTTTCAAAGTTTAAGAAGATAGAGGATCTGGCGTAATGAGGTGGAGAAGCTTGATGAAAGGGGAATGTCTTCCATCCAAGACCACTCAACTACAGGGAGATTGAAGAGCAAGTGAAGTAGAACATGATGGCCTTCCGCTGCCCGAAGCATGATAGAAATTGAAAGTCCAGATGATGGAGGAATTTCATGTCTGGGAAGCTACACAGAGTGGAATGTAGAGCAACAACGTTCACTCTTTAAGGCCTTGGATAGCTAAGGGAGAAGAGGCAGGAGAAGGATCTTCAAGCTGCTTAAGGATGATGATATCTTTGAAGAAGGAGACAACGACAACATTGGCGGTAGCCACCCCATGAAGGAAAAAAAAGAAAACCGGTTCTTTTTGGTTTTTTTAAAAACTTTTGGTTAAAAAACTTTGGTTTGGAAATGGCCGTGTCCCAAAGACAATGTTTTTTAAAGTATTTTGGTTTGTAGTCTTACCCATAAGTGGCCAAGACAATTTGCTTTTCAAGTGTTGGGTTGGTCTAACACTTTTATGCTTTTCGTAGGTAAAACTTTGCTTGGGTTTTGGTGAGAAAACTTTTTCTCAAGCATCTTTTGTGAAAAATGAAATTAGGAGGTTGGTATGCTAACCTCTTCGTAGATAGTGACAACTTGCGAGTGGATGTAGAAATCCTTTGTAATTACTTTTAGATCATGACATGTGAAATGTTAATAACCGTTTGTTCTTAGGGTGGCATGAATATGCCACAAGCCCATATTGATAAGTTTCTAAGGGTCAAAACTCATTGATCGAGTGGAGATGGGTAATTCGTGACATATTAAACATATTTGCCCACCACACACCTCAATCAAGGTTGACATCGTGCAGCTCCAGAGAGGTGTTTAAATCCTAAATGTGACGAAAGAAAGTAATTTCTTTAAACCTTTGAAGGGATTAAGTACTTTAAACTGTGAGGAAGTGAGATGGCCAATCTCAAAACGGTTGTTTTCACGAGGATTTGGAATGTATTGAAGACTTCTTGCAAAATAACAAGTTACATGAGAGATTTCGACATCTTTTCGTTGTTCTTATTTTATTTGATAAAAGAAAGTAAAAATGTGCTAGAACTTTATAAAAATACTTTTTAAACAGAAAGTAAGAAAAAGGTAAGTACAAATTGATTTAAGATGTTAGCTTTTTGGAAGGATAGCTAACATCTTAAGTTATCAAGGAGCTTTATTCAAATGCTTCTTGTTTCCCTCAAAAACGGAAACATGTTAGGGGTGGGCGTTAGCTTAGCTACACGCCCTCACGATGCTTAAGTCAGTAATCATTCAAGAAATAAACAAAAACGGAAACAAGTACTTTTGTTGAAACTAGAATGATAAAGATCGTACCTTGGTTTTATTTGCATTGTAAAGTATATTATGGAAACTTACATAAAGTAGGACTTGAGGTGAGAATGGCATTCCAGCTTCGGGGAATCCTTAGCTCCCTCCAAAAGAGTTGACAGCAACTACGAGCCTTTTCCTACTTCGGATCAACCAAGTATGGCTCCTTCCCATTCATGCGAGCCATCTTTCCACAGCATTGGGCTCTCTTGTATTCTGAAATACCTTTCGTAGGACTAGATCACCGAGTTGGAACTTCCGTAATCTAACATTTTTGTTGTCAGATCTTAGCAATCTTTTGTTGATATGCTACTATTCTAGATCTTGGCTGAATTCCTTAGCCTTCCGTCACAAAGTACTGCGTCATAACTCAGGTTGGCATCATTCTACTTAGGTATCAACCATCTTGAATCTGACAATAGTGGGATTCTGACGACTTCTGCAGGGATGACAACTTGTATTGCAAATACTAAGGAGTAAGGCTCGGTTTGTCTATCCAGTTCTTTGGTCGTGGTTCTATCTCGCCCAAAGGACAAATGGAGAGCTCTTTCTCGCTGCCATCTTCCCTTCTTTGATGTAGGCCTCTTCTTCAGTGTTATTGATGATTATTTTGTTACTTGATTCTCGCCCTTGGCCATTAGCTTGACGGATGCCAGCGGGTGAGGATGTCACCATCTTAACTCCATCACCTAGTAAAAGAAAATCCTGCGTACTTTTCTTGCCTGATGAACTCTGGGAGACCGTTGTTCACATATTATTTTCAGAGGGAAATGCCAAATCTGCTAAATATATTTTTCTTAATGAAGGATATGACTTCTTTATCAGCGAACTTGCACGTCAGGATGCAGCCTTTCTTAAACTCCACTTCTAGAGAAATAATCGGTCAATCGTACAAGCAAGAATACTTTCCCTCTCTCTAGTCTCGGAGCTTTTTTTAGGTAGCAATTTTCTTCTCACTATATCCAGTTCCCACCTACATAAATGGCCAAGGGGAGAGGATTGGATGAAGCAATCTGTAGATAGTGGTGTATCATTGTCGCTACGCTCTCCGGCAGGAATCACATTTCTTGGCAAAGATGGCGGCGTCTTGACGCATCGTCGGGCTGGGTAGTAACCCATTCCTTAGAGCCTTCGTATATAAGCTTCGCCCCAGAATGGTTACCACATGATCCTTTATGCAATTCTCTTTGAACTTCATTCAGCTTTGTCGTACTTTCGAGACATCTCAAGTATGGACCTGCAAATGATTTCTTAAATGAAGCACATTTGTCTATTAATACGAATCTTGAAATCCTTACCCCGAATGCTCTAAATGTTCTTTTCCTCATTAGGGATGATGCCATCTTCAAGATATTTAATTATTGGCATCGTCTCCAAGATGCCTCCTATCCGATTATCTCGGGATGTCATCATCAGTGCAGAGAAGTTCTAACCTTTTCCATCGGCAGGGATGTCAACATGTATGATCAGATTTGCTCGAGATAAGCTTTTGAAAGTCTGATCCAAAGATTGGCCAACGCATCCGCTTCGAGAGTTCTCCTCTCTGTGGTATTTTTTCAAAAGAGAAGATTTGAAATTTGTTTGCTAGAATTTTCACAATGCCCAAGTAAGTCATTATCTTGGCATTTTTTGCCGCATAGGAACCATTAAAATGATTTGGACAAGTAATAATGAATCACTATATACTGTATTAAGTTTTAATGTTCATGCCTAGAGCCACGGTTAGGCCCACAATTAAGGCTTCGTATTCTACTTCATTATCAGGCTTAAATTCACAACCAATGGCTCCTGGGGTATTTATGTCCCCTTCAGGCGACTTTAGGACAACACACCTAGCCCCCGTGTCCCCATATTGGGAGGCAATCTCATCTCAGGGAACAGAGTCCATTCTCGCAGTGGACGTCCCCATCTTCGAGTTGTTCGATCTCAAGTTCTACTTCGCTGCATGCTTGGACTAAAGTCTCCGCTACAAAGTCTACAAGTGCTTGTGATTTTATCAGTCAGTTTCTTCTAGGCTCATACTTGATGTCATAAGTGCTTAGTCAGAACGGACCATTTGGCCATCCTTCCTGAGCATTTCCTTCGGGGTTTTCTCATTACACTTTTTATTGGATAGTTAGTAATGCACGGACAATGATATGAGTTTCAAAATAGTGCCTTAACTAGAATGGAAGAAGAAATTAAAGCTAATATTAATTTTTCATAAGGTGCGAATACCTGGAGCCAAGATCGAAAAGTGTTTTTACTTGCAGCTAATATATCGCCGCCGGACGCCATCTCGATCACGGATCAGATCGCACTCAATCACGATTTCTGGAGGTGGGTACTGGCAACAGACATAATGGCTCACCTTCTTGGAGGCTTTGAGAGTAGGGAGGCTGACAGTACAGCCTTTAAATCTTGGAGTGCTTGTTCATGCTTTCAAATTCACTAGAATCTGGAATTTTTCTTCAAGATGTCATAGAACGGCTCGAGATCTATCTTAGGATTTTGAGATGAATCGGTACCAATGTCAAGCACCTTCCCGCCAATCTTTGAACGCCTTCGATGGATTTGGGTGACGCGGATTGATGATGGCTTTTATTTTCACGGGTTTGCCTCTATTCTCTTTTTGCGTCACCATGTAGCCCAAGAATTTACTCTATTTTGATGCCAAAACCGCACTTTGCCGGGTTTAGCTTCATGTTGAATTTGTCCGTAGATGTCGAATGCTTGAGTAGATCCCGAACATGATCTTCGCCTTTCTTTTGGACATTTTATCACCATATCACGATGTATACTTCCATGGTGTCCCCAATCTGCTCTTCGAACATCATGTTAACTAGCCTCTGGTATGTAGCACCCAGATATCTGAACCAAAAGGCATTGCAATATAACAATAAATACCGCTGCCATGAAGGCGCAAGTAGGTCCTCTTCGTCGTAATGGCTCCATTCCTGGATTTGCCGAACTCACGAAGATGCATCCAAGAAAGTAAACACTTTCATGTCCCTAAGTAGTATCGACCAAAGTATCAATGTGTGGTAAAGGGAAAGTATCTTTGGGACAAGCTTGGTTTAGGTACTCAGAAAGTCGCCACAAACTCTCCACTTCCCATTCTTCTTCTCTTACCACTACCACATTTGCTAACCATCTCGTGCACTCGACCCTCTCCCCATCATCTTATCTCGATATAATCATCTACTTCTTTTTGAAATGATTAGGTTTTTCTCCTGTAGGAACTTCCGCTTCTCAAAGTGAATTGGTCTCGAAGGATGGATCAAATGTCGAAGTTGTGGGTGATGACAACTTTGCTTTCATGTCATTATATCTTAACGCCTGTGCTAAGCTTTTTAATCCCGTTTTTCAAGAGGCCGATAAGATCTTCTTCGATTTCCTCACGAACATCTCGACCAATCCGCACTTTCGAGATCCGGGTTTGAGGGGTTCAAGAGTATCTCTTTCACGTCATGCTCCTTTTCTTCCAGAACCTCACTGCCTTTCTCTGTAATTGCTATGCCATCTAAAGAGACGCCGACGCCTTCTACGGAAGTCATATAACATTCTTTTAGCCGACTCGATCGCCGTAAACCTTGACAACTCCCAGTGGTGTCTGCATCTTGACACATTGGTGGCAAGTGGATGGCACCTCTTCATTCCACGGGATCCAGGGTCTTCCCAAAATTACATTGTAACATGTCGCACTATCAATCACGCGTAATCTCTCCATGGAGTTCATACTCTTCGACATAAAGCTGGAAGCAGTAAATCTCACCTGTGCACGTGCTTTTGATTTCCTTCACCGAAGCCTACCAGCACTATAGTTCTTTTCACTATGCTATCTTCAGATCTACATTTCTTTCAAGGCATCTAGCATACCGAGGTTTGATCGAACCGCTCTGTATCTACTAGCCATACGCTCCGACTTCGCAATTGGCTTATCCGGAGCAACACCAAGGCATCATGACGAGGATCCAGGCTAATCTTCACCTTCGTCAATTTCTTCGAAGGAGATGGACATCTTGGGATGTGAGCTACGACATCTTCAAGGATCTTTCTGCTTCATATCCTTAGCTTGCCTGGCAAATCTCTTAGCTACGTGTATCAAAGGAAGTACCACAAACATCGAACCACCACTAACACATTAACTACCTTCGTTAATGGTGGAGAGATGGCAATGGGTTGCAACGAGCTCTTTTGTTCTCCGTCTTGGTCTCTATGCGGTTTCCAAGGAGTTCTCTTTAAGGTGTCCCTTAGTGTGAATGTGTGCCCAAAATTTTTGTTTATTGGAATTCACGCGAGTTTGAAGACATCCGAGTTATTTGAAAACGGAGTCGCCACGCCATTTTGATTACCTCAAAACTTTGAAAAAAAGGTTTTATGGGTTCGGAGGTTAAGTTACCCCTTGGGAAGAACGTTTGGCGTTCACCCAAAGTGCCTTGCCGGAGCAAGTCTCCCTAGATTTCATTAATCGTGTTTGCTTGCGTGCTTTCTTTGTGTGCATGTGTTTGAAAATAAGGGGGAATGTCCCAAGTTATCTTCGGACGTACAAACCATTTGTTGGTTGTCGCTCGGGATTCCTTGGAATTTATGTATTTGGGATTATGATCCCGTCCTCATCTTATGACTTGTGATCATCGCATTTTAACCTCGGGACCCTCGGGACTTGCGTGATCGAGAAGAATGACTCTCTTTTGGTCAAAGATGAGGTTCTTTAGGAAGGAATGTCCTTAGCCCATCAATCCTACGCTTTAAGGCGGTCGAGCTCGTATAGAGGCTTCATACTCATTCTTAAGCGATAATCGGAGATATAGGGTTCAAGGTTATCCTTTTCCTAAAGAAATCATGAACCTTTAATGGAAGGAACGATGCAAAGATGAGAACTTTTACACCGGTCCATTCCAAGGTTGGGGAAAAGGGAAATGCATGTAAAAATGATATTTTAGCAAAAAGATGGCATTTTGGTTTGAAAATGATGCATTTGATTGCAAATGGATGTTTTTATGTAAAGAAATGATCTTTGTGCAAAGAGTGCATCTTTAATGTGAAAAGGGATTTAAAATGGAAAAGGAATGATTTTAATGCATGAAAAATGGGATTTAGGTGTAAAGGATGCACCTTTATGTATGAGAATGATATTTTAATGAAAAGATGACATAAGTATGTACATAGATACTATCTAAATTGCGAGATAGACATCGAGTTATAAGCTTAAAGGGGTTTAACATCGGATTACGGCTTGAAGCTGTGAAGCACGGCGGCTACTTATGTCGCACGACATGAGGCCGCCTATGTCGCGTGACATAACTAGCCATTTTGCGAGAGGCTTTACAAGCTGAGATTTGCAGAGGTAACAAGGCACCAAAATGGTCAAGTTACTTCACAAACAAATCTCATAGAGCATGTTTATCAATAATGAACACTTCAAGAGGGTGTGGATATGAGGGATCCACACTCATCTTGAGTGTTCATGCAAAAACCAAGTCAAAGCGAAGATTTTATATGAAATGTAATGAAATAAAATGTGGATCTGGGTAATATGAAGCTAAAGCATGCAACTTTAATCGAATACTATATTATCAATGCATGTAACACATAGATTTCATATTCAAAGGAAAATAGAGAGTGGAAAAGGGGTAGAAACTCGTTACCCTTGAAGATCCACAACTCCTATATCAAGTTAGATATAGGAGCCTTCTACGTCCTCCTCCGGAGGCGAGTTCGACCTTGGATCCTTGGGAACTCCTTGATTTCTTGATGTATGTGGGAAGTATTATTGTGTGGGAAGTGTGTGTGGGATGGATTTGGGAGGATTAGGTTGATTTGGGGGTATGTGAGGAGAGAGGAGGCTTCTGGAGCGTATTCCCTATAGAGGGGGCGAGGGGTGGAAGAGGTGTGTTAAAAATGAGAGGTGAAGGCCTCTATTTATAGAGTACACTGCATGGGCTTGTTATATGTCGCACGACATAACAAGCCATATTTGACCGTTTCTTGGGAAACATGCAAGGTGGCATGGTTCTAGAACTTTCTGGCTGGTTATGTCGCACGACATAAGTAGCCACTGCAGATTCTTCTAGAAACATGCAAGGTGGCAGGGTTTCTAGAAGGTTTCTTCTGGCTGATTATGTCGCACGACATAAGTAGCAGATACTGCTTCTTCTAGAAACGTGCAAGGTGGCGGCCTTCTAGAAGGGTTTTGGGATTTAAGAAAAAACGTGTTTCTTAATCCCCAAGCATTCCCTTCAGCCCTTAAAAGGCTTGGAACAGTTCGGAATTGTTCGGAACTTTAGGAAAATCAGGGAATTGCAGGAAAAATTACGGGAATTGCGGGAAAATTAGCCGGAAGGCATGAGCCGGATTTGGGTACTTACGAAGCCCCTCGGCAACGTCACTTGCGGGGCGAGTGGGGTTGTCGATAGAAAAGGATCCAATCTGGCGAATGTCGAGATGGATTGGGTGACCAAGGTGGTCGAGTGGTGGACCTTTCATGAAAGGCTACCTACGTATCCGGAGGAATCGAAGCCGAGCCGTAGTTCAAGCATCGCTAGATAGTTAGGAACGATGTCTAGGATCCTTGGGATTTTGACAATTCGGAGGTTTGTCATTGAACAATTTTTGTCACCTAAAGAAGCTAGAGCTTACGGCGCTATCCCTTTATGACGGAGATAGAGGTAACTTAAGTTGGGAAACTTGAGCGTACGTCACTATTCGCGGATAGTGGTAGCACAAGTTGAAATAACTTGGGCATTCGTCACTATTCGCGGATAGTGAGTAGCACAAGTTGAAATAACTTGGGCATTCGTCACTATTCGCGGATAGTGGTAGCACAAGTTGAAATAACTTGGGCATTCGTCACTATTCGCGGATAGTGGTAGCACAATTGAAATAACGGCATTCGTCACTATTCGCGGATAGTGGTAGCACAAGATTGGAATAGCTTCGGGCATTACGTCACTATTCGCGGATAGTGGTAGCACAAGTTGGAATGATTTAGGCATGCGTCACTATTCGCGGATAGTGGTAGCACAAGTTGAAATAACTTGGGCATTCGTCACTATTCGCGGATAGTGGTAGCACAAGTTGAAATAACTTGGGCATTCGTCACTATTCGCGGATAGTGGTAGCACAAGTTGGGCATTACGTCACTATTCGCGGATAGTGGTAGCACAAGTTGAAATAACTTGGGCATTCGTCACTATTCGCGGATAGTGGTAGCACAAGTTGAAATAACTTGGCATGCATTCGCGGATAGTGGTAGCACAATAACTTGGGCATTACGTCACTATTCGCGGATAGTGGTAGCACAAATTTAGAGTTTTGACAATTCGGAGGCTGTCACCTAACGTTATCCCGTTATAACGGAATAACGGAGATTGCGAAAAAGGTTGGATTTTGTAGAGAAGTTGGAAGGAATCAATAGTTTTTGTAAAGAAAAGTGGGGTGTATCCGGATAATTTTTGTAAAAGAAGTGAATTAAAAATGCTAAAGGCAAATAAAATGAGCCACGAGGGGGTAAACTTGTAAAATAAGCCTCGGGGGGCATTGGAGAGGAAAATTTGATTGAAAATGCCGGTGGCACAAAAGGACAAAACAGGCCTACGGGGGACAAAATTTGTAAAATGGAGCCTTCGAGGCAAAATTGTAAAAATCAGCCACGGGGGCTTAGTATGTCGCACGACATAATAGGCCTGTGGGCCAGTTATTAAAAATCGCACGATCGCCATTTTGAAATTAAATTAGACTTGAAATTGGGAGGAGCGACGGCAAGAGAGAGAGAGCAACCTCGAGAGGGCGATTTGAGAGGATCTAGAGAAATCAAACAAATCTTTAGTTCGATTCAACTTGGAAAATGCCTCCTAGGCTCTATCCAGACCAAGAGGGTTCTCAACACGCCAATTTAGCTGCTCGGAGAAAGGGGTGCAAAGGAATCAACGGCCGTTTCTTAGGAAGCACCAAGGGGAGATTTTTACCCACGGCTCGATGAGCATACTTCGGATGTCACGAAGAAGGAAGAGGTAAGAAACCTAGGGTTTCTTGAAAAATTTTCAATTTGGGCGAAATTGATTTGAGCTGATTTTTTTAGGTGCTATTGACATGAGCGGCATGTGAACATAGATGAATCTAGGAAATGTAATGCGTAAATGCATGCCATACATTGATCCATTTTGACCTACTTTTGCTTGAGATGATTTCAAGAAATAGCACGAAATAATTGATACTTGTGCCATGTTTTCTTGCGGGGATTGCGCACCGTGGCTCCCTGAGGTGATTGGCGAGGCTATGGGATAGCTTGCTTAGGGTAGCCAGAAGCGGAGTGGACTCGCCTAAGGGCACGATTTCTGGCTATTTGGAGCTAGAGCAATTTTGAGATGGCGAAGGCCGTCGGGGCACTCGAGAGGAGTGTGGATCTAGTGAGGGCATTCGAGAGAGTTACGGTGGGAGACCAGCTCACTCATTTCACTTCTCTTGGGGTGAGGCAGCCGATCACTCCAGACTTTGCGGTCATCGCGGGAGCGCCTTTTACGGATGAGCCGCTCTACATAGAGGAGCACATGTACGGGGAGTTGAGCCCGGCCTATTGCGATGATGATTTTATGGGCTTACTTGGTTTTCGTTCCCCGGATCAAGAAGGGGAATGGATATGAGTTAGGGGGTGCTACATGGCACGATTCGGGCGGAAGCGGGGACTACCTGTTTGTGATAGATGATCCCGGCGAGAGCCGGCGAGAGCCGAGAGATTGGCTAGAGCTTTTGTATGGAGTGGGCTTTTCCGACATCTTTGTTCATCAACGACGCATCTCTGCTTTGATTTCAGCTGTTGGAGCTTGCGAGAGCACGGGATACGTCGGGAATGCTCTGGGGAGAGCGGCCTTAGGCGAGATGTATTTGGCCCTAGATGACGTCGGTCGAGGAAGGCGAAGTACTTCACTGCTTTCATCGGCTTTCGAGGTATTCTCTCACCTTGATCTCTTTTCCTTAGCGCATTTCATTATATCCCTTGTTTTCCTGTTTTGACTTCTTCTTCTCCTTTTCGGGCTTGGGCATACGAGTATTTTGGGTACATTATGAGTGGCGAGATCAAGGATGAGTTTCACGCCACCACTTTTCTGCTCTTCGTCGGTGGACGAAGGATGCCGAGAAACAGGACCGAGGGCAGCCGGAGGGCTCGAGGTGCGGGATTCTGCTTCTTATCATGATACGTTGACATGCACGAGAGGGTTCCACGAGAGGATGAAGCTTGTTCCCCTGGGTGGTCGTTATGGCAGCTTTGGATTTAGATCACACGGCACTTCACGAGTGTCGCAAGCTGCGAGTGGGCTTGTCAGGAGACGCCTTGTATCTAGAGAGAGGGTGTATAGACAGCATGGGCCGAATAAGGCACGCTCGGATCTGATGATCCTCGGCTAGAGATGTGGTTGCCTCGCCGGTTGGAGAATGTAGATGCTTTGATCGTAGGCATGGCGGCACATCTTTACACACGAGAGGGGACTATACTATGTACGTGGCCATGCATCTTGATCTCCACGAGACCGGGGTTGGTTATGGTGCTCATAGCGTAGGGCCTTCGGCGCTATGTTGCTAGACCTCCTTTGCCCCGACTTTCATTGATTATCGGGGTGGCGGTCGCATGAGGCGAGCTCACATTGATATGTCCCAGAACTTCATCCTCATACGGTGCTCCCGCGAGTTCTAGATCTGTAAGTATTGCTCCTTACGCCTCTTTGGATTGCTTGCATCTCTTTTTGTTATCAAGAAGCGTATTCGGCACTTATTATGTCATGCTTGTAACAGTGTTCCTGCTCGAGCTTACAGAGACATTTGACCGGGGCATATACGCGGCGTAGGCATGATTGGCAAGCTCCAGAAAGGCATGAGTTTCACAGGAAGAATCAGTGCCGATCACGGGGTTCGATTGATATCTCTCCACCTGGCCAGCGAGAAGGAAGAAGAGCCGCTCGATGACGTGGGCACCCGGCGGGAGCACTAGAGGACCGGCGCCTCGGACAAAAGCTGCAAATGTGCCTCTTTACAGACCCATTGAGATTGATGCCAATGATGATGAGGATGAGGATGAGAGATGAGGACGGGCTGAGGCGGCCCCACGGACTACGAGCTTGACTTCTGTCGTCATCCACAGCTTACGATGACTATTATCGCCACCGAGGACCACCCAGCCTACGAGGCACCTTCGGACGATCTGGCGATGAGCCGAGAGGAGGCTGAGGATGATGAGGATGGGAGATGAGAGGAAAGGATGATGAAAGAGGGTGATGGAAGAGGAGTTCAGGAAGTAGCCCCTTTCCACTTAGAGCATTTATGACCTTTTGGCTATTATTACCCCCTTTGGGGAAAACACATGTTATTATTTTTTTTACTTGGTCTATTTTGGTTTGAATGGAACATTTGATCTAGCCTTTTGTTCTTATGCCTACAAATAGGTTATGAATGGATGTACGATAAATAGCTAGGCGAGTAACTTGGATGGAATTTTTGGCTTGACCAAATGAATGCGTGGTAGTGTATATGGGAGTAAATAGAACCCTCCCTATGCATTTGAGAAGGTAGAATGCAGATGGTATTTGCGGCTTATTGACAAGTAAAGGGAAGTGATACCACAGGAAAACGCAGGAGAGGCTGGCGATTGTTCGATGTACGATGCTTGGCTAGATTATGTCATGCACGACATAAGTAGCAATAGCCAGCAGCGGCTTGATTTTGTCGCGTGACATAAGTAGCAGAGCTGCATTTCTCTTACCTTTTGGCCTTGGGTAGGAATTGCTTGACACTGAGTTGGAATTGGGTGACCAAATGAGTCACAAACCTTTGGTGCTCCTTAAGGACAATGGCAAAGAGGAATATTGGTCCCTTAAGGATGGAAATGGGGTGACCTGAGGGGAGGTCCAAGCAACTTCAATCCATTCACGGGAATGTTCCACGAAATCCAAAAGGGTGACCAATATGGTCACAGAAGTGGACTTTATGAAAACACGCTTACGCACCCTTGGAGAATAGGAAGAAGGAAAGGATGAGCCAAAGTGGTCGGATGGCTGGACCTTTTATGAAGAAGGCTACCTACGTATCCGAGGAGGAATCAAGCCTTGATCGTAGTTGAGCTTTACCTAGAACAGTTAGGAACGATGTCTAGGATTTTCGGCGTTTTGACAATTGGAAACTGTCGCCTAGAGTTACTCGTTATAACGGTTATAACGAATGAGTAACGACGCTTTTGGGAGAGAGAAAAACGTTATCATTAGCAATTGTGCACGTTACTTGAGCCTAGGGATGATTTTCTCTTGGAAACGATGGTAGGGGCTGGGTGCGGATCAGCACATATAGGAATGTATTTTGGGAATTGTTTAAGACGGGTTTCAAAACAGGTGAGATCGTACTCTACCTTAGAGTGCGGGCGAAGCCTGTTCTTTACATTGTCCAAGCGTGGACGAGAAGTTCCCCTCTTGAGGCTGAGGCGGGTTTGAACCTCGGGTCTCGTGACTATTCTTTTTCTCACACACTCTAGCATTTTGGAAGTTGATGCTAACGAGATGTCGAAGTGACCAATCCTTTCTTCTAGGGATGGTGATGCAACTTATCGAAGCCCGGTCTACAAGGGAAATACTCTCTATGCAAAGCCCCATATCCTTGTTGAAGTAAGGAAAAATTCTTTCATTGTGCAAAACCTTGGATTTGAATGAAATTTGAGCAAGCGAAGTGACTTAGCGAAGCTTGATCTGATGAACCTAATAAAAATCCCAATACTGATTGGTATTGCGAAACGTGATTGAAATTGATCGACCAAAGGCCGGAGATCCATCTAGGGACCTAGTGAAGAACCGATGCGAACCCGAAAATGGCTAAGAGAAGCCCCGGTTTAAAGGAATGCTTTGACAAGGTGAGTTTTCGAGCGGCCCTAATACGAATTATGTAGCTTGAAGAAAGGGAGGGAAAACACATATCCTTTTCCTTCCTTTTTTTTGCTTTTTTTTTTTTAGTCACTGCCAGCGAGTCAAACCTTAAGGAAGATGTGGGACAAAGAAAGAGAAGAACTTTTAAGGGAAGATATATACATGCGGGGGCATATTTTTTCGAAAAGTGGGAATAGATCCCGATTTTTGTCGTTGATTTACGACGGCCTTATTATTCTCGATGTAAGGCACAAGAAGCTAAGCTTTGGGTTTGACTCTTGTTGAGAGAGCTTCTATGCGAAAGCGTAGAAAAGGTTGGTAAAAGTGTATGGGAAAGCCCCTGGCGACGGAAAATCAGTGTTTGAGCGCTATGTCTTTCCTAAGATGTAGAAAAGGAAGACTTGTCCAAGACATACTGAAAACTTGTTTTATTTACAAATGATCACAAGATTGCTTAAAACCCTTTATTGATGTTGGGTTATTCAACCGCTAATCTCGATATGAACAAAACATTCTTATTAATCCATGAGAGAAGAAAAGTCAACCAGTCTGTCGCGGATCGAGGTTGGGTGGTGTGTGAAAAGAAAGGTTTGTGTATGAAGGAGGTCGTTAGTTGGATAGAGGCCGAGGTTTTAAAGGATTTGGCTGTGACTCCGTGGGAGAAGATGTCATTTGATGAGACCCAGTTTGTTCGGTCAATTTGGATATGCTTATGGCCCGGACCATTGCTTTGGTTGCCCTACGTTCCCCTCGTGTGAGGAGCTCGGAATTCGCCAAGTAGTTCGGCCTTGGCCGGGTGTTTTAGGAAATGGGATTTGTGGTTCCCTTTAGTGAAAAGGCCAGGATGAAGAGGCTGGATGTTGAGGCATGGGCACTCAGGGATGGGTTACCTTGACCAAGTCAT